>CM038141.1:9828482-10428482 GCA_021437245.1 Aegilops speltoides | reverse complement strand
TCTCCTGTGCCGGAATCTCCACTCTTGTTGTGGCAGGATTTAGAGCGGCGCCACGACGCCGGCGCGCTGGGCTGTTTCTTTAAGGAATCGCCTTTGTCGCTTTCTTCGCCGTCCCGTCTTTTGGGGTGTCCACCATGTATATGTCATATGACGAGGTGGTCTTCCAGTGCCCTGTAGGCGCTGGTTCCTGTTCATCTCCGGCATCGTCGTCCATAGCGTCGATGTCTTCGGAGTCGTAGTCTAGCATGTCGGTTAGATCGTCGACAGTGGCTACAAAGTGGGTGGTGGGTGGGCTCTGAATTTCTTCGTCGTCCGTATCCCAACCGTCCTGGCCGTAATCCGGCCAGGACTCTCCGAATAGCGAGAGATGCTTTAGTGAATTTAGGATGTCGCCAAAGGGCGAGTGTTGGAAGATGTCCGTGGCGGTGAATTCCATAACCGGCGCCCAATCAGATTCGATTGGCAGGGGCGCGGGAGGTCCGGAGTCCGGCAAGGAGTCCGGCACCTCGGAATCACGAGCTTCTCAAGGGACAAGGGTAGTGTTCGGCTCCATCGCCGTGGGAGTTGGAGCCCCCGAGGTGGTGTCCAACCACCGGTCCTCGCTCTGGGCGATCGGCTCCAGTCTAAGGGCCGGAGCGGATTCTTGTGCGGCCACCAAGGCACTGTTCGGCGGCAGAGCTAGATCGTGCCCATTGTAATAGTGCGGCGCGCTTGGCTGTGGCTCGAGCCCGTCGAAGATCAAGTCTCCGCGGACGTCGGCCGTGAAGTTTAGGCTTCCGAATCTGACCTGATGGCCAGGGGCGTAGCTTTCGGTCTACTCCAGATGGCCAAGTGAATTAGCCCGCAGTGCGAAGCCGCCGAATACGAAGATCTGTCCGGGAAGAAAAGTCTCACCCTGGACAGCATCGTTGGTTGAAGATGCCACCGAGCCTATCGGTGACGACACAGAGGAACTCTCAATGAAAGCACCAATATCGGTGTCAAAACCGGCGGATCTCGGGTAGGGGGTCCCAAACTGTGCGTCTAGGCGGATGGTAACAAGAGACAAGGGACACGATGTTTTACCCAGGTTCGGGCCCTCTCGATGGAGGTAAAACCCTACGTCCTGCTTGATTAATATTGATGATATGGGTAGTACAAGAGTAGATCTACCACGAGATCAAGGAGGCTAAACCCTAAAGCTAGCCTATGGTATGATTGTTGTAATGTATGTTGTGTCCTACAGACTAAAGCCCTCCGGTTTATATAGACACCGGAGAAGGCTAGGGTTACACAGAGTCGGTTACAATGGTAGGAGATCTACATATCCGTATCGCCAAGCTTTCCTTCCACGCCAAGGAAAGTCCCATCCGGACACGGGACGGAGTCTTCAATCTTGTATCTTCGTAGTCTTGGAGTCCGGCGGACGACAATAGTCCGGCTGTCCGGACACCCCCTAGTCCAGGACTCCCTGAAATAAGTATGGTTTATACATTTTTATGGTTTATCCATGAAAAAGTATGGTTTATACATTTTTATGTTTAATAATGTTAATAACAATAATAGCCCCGGGCTGTTTAAACAATAGTTTTTCCTATGCACAAATAACATGCACATAAAGGTAATATTTTGCTGAACATTTTTATAGCCTAGTTGCATTTTTGTGAGCTCATATAATTTTTTGTAATGAATTTTCAAAGTATTTGTTGTACAGTCAAAGGGCACTCGGACGACCTCAAACGCAAATCTAAGGGCAAAACTGAGTAGAGCCAAAAAGTGAGGGCAAAACCCAGGCTGGCACCAGTAAGGTCAAAAGTATGATTGTCACTTATGCTGCTATGGAACAAGTTTGAGCATCTCTAGCCGATCCCAGAGAAATAGAGGAGTAAATCGCCAAGTAAACCTTTGTGAAGTATTTTTAATCCACTAAGTTTTGGTCAGTCCTAGCCAAACCCCTAAGCTTAGCGGAGTAAAATTTTGTTTTTGCAAAAATCATTTCATTTTCGGCCACCAAATAAACTTCACTCCTTTTCTATTTTATTTGTTGACATTCTGATACACCAGAATACCTACTTCACCAATTCTTCACTATGTGAAGCAATACAAATAAAACTACAAGAACAATTAGGCACTTTAACATAAATTCAAGTGCCATAACAACCCCTACAAGTTCTTTTAGTACATTCTCTATGTCTTTGTTGCCCACATTGTTACGGTTCTCTACCGGCTTCTTGAGCATGCACACTCCATTTTTGTCCACCTCCATACAATTGAACATTGCATCGTCTCTAGTCTCAACTCTAGCAAGTACTCCCCGTTCTGAATTACTTGTCGCAAGTATGGATGTATCTAGATGTATTTTAGTTCTAGATACATCCATTTTAGCGACGAGTAATTTGGAACGGAGGGAGTAGTGCACAAACATCTAGTAAATTTCTTGCTATCAATATATCGATGTATCTTGTTCCTAATAACACAACTTGCATCCATCCTACAGACAATTTTTTGCAAACAATAAGCTGCGAATTATGGCGAATCCAAAGAACAATAGGACAAACAAGCACTCACCCCATTCTTTTGCACCGAAAGAACTCCCATCCGAATGTTGCAGCATGATTGAAACTCGGAGCACCACATGATGCGGGTAGTGGTCGCACTTGATGACCGACAATGAGGAGCCGATGAGCTGCTGGGAAAGTGCTGAGCCCGAATGAGTGCCACCATTCGTGGCTTTGCTAATGCCCGGACAATGAGTAGGATCCGAACTCCTAGGGAAGAAGGCCATACCAAGAATCATAAGTTTTATTAGAAGTTTAGATTTTGGTTTATGATGGTGAAACTAATCATGGTTGGGATGCATCGTAAGGTGGCACACTTACTTCAGCTCAAATACCATCTCGTTCCTTCGTGACATGCACCAGCTTTGATTCGATCACATCCTCATTGATTGGCTTGCGGCTCACTCGGATCGGGTATTATAACCCGTATATGTATACATGCATCTTTCCCTGTCTTGGAGTGGCTGGATGTGACGCCTAATACAAGCCGATAAGAGATCAATTACTTCTTAGCCTTTCCTTTTGGGGCCCATGAAGTTCTCGGAAAGAGACACAAAGCTAGAGATATATGTGATGGTGTTTGGGTGCAAATGGTGAACCTGCGCCCCGTAGAATCTATGAAAATACTTGAGAAAAGGGCGCGGAGGTAAAGAAAATCCTCTTTCAATATGAGAAACGAAAAATACCGGCTCATCTTGATTGGGAATCGGGTCTAGTTCACGAGTCTTTTCCCGAGCCATAGAGGCGGCGGAGGATGAGATGTGTGGTCATGGGTGGACGAGGTGGGTGTGGCGGCGGTTTTGTTGTGGAGATTTGGGAATGGAATGAGAATTTTTCGAGTCACCCCTTTTTTCCTTTTTTTATAGAAGGGAGGCCACAAGCGATGCGAGACCCCGTCCGTTCATCGTTCAGATCTATGACGCTCAGTGTTGTAGTAATTTTGGCAAGTAAAGCTAGTGGGAGCCCTAATCGAGGCGCCACCAGCACCTCCCATTACGCCTGCTACAGTGCGCGAGGTTTGATCACGGGAATCGAAAAATCTTCTTCATAATCGTCCTGGTATCTAATTTTCCTTTACTCTGCCTTTATATCTACTTTTTATGAATTTTCAAACAACTTTGACCATTACATTCAAAATTATAACAAGTTGATATGAACTCGTAAAATGCAAATAAGATATCAAAATGATTGGAAAACATCACCTACATTAGCATGCAATCTTTATTCATGAATAAGTAATTTTTATTCCTTTTTATGTTTAGTAATGTTAATAACATTAATAACCTCGGGTTGTTTAAATAATACTTTTTCCCTAAAGTCAAATGACATGCACATAAAGGTAATATTTTGTAGAACATTTTACTATCTTAGTTGCATTTTTGTGAGTTCATATGAATTTTCAAAGTATATATTAGACGGTCAAAGGGCACTCGGACGACCTAAAACAGAAATCTAAGGGCAAAACTGAGTAGAGCCAAAAGGTAAGGACAAAACACACAGCTTCGACAAGTAAGGTCAAAAGTGTAATTGTCACTTCTATTGCTATGGAACAAGTTAGAGAATCTCTAGCCGATCCCTGGGAAATAGAGGAGTAAATTGCCGAGTAATTGTTTGGGAAGTATTATAATCCAGTAAGTTTTGTTCGGTTCTAGACGAATCCCTAAACTTAGCGGAGTAGTATTTTGTTTTAGCAAAATTCATTTTATTTTACGCCACCGAAATAAACTTCACTCCTTATCTATTTTATCTTCCGGCATTTCGATACACTAGAATACATACTTCACCAATTCCTCACTGAGAGAACCGATCCAAATAAAACTACATGAACAATTAGGCACTTTAAAAGAAATTCAAGTGCCATAACTACCCCTACTAGTTCTTTTAGTACTTTCTCTATGTTCCGTTGCCCACAATGTTGCGCTTCTCTAGCGGCTTCCTGAGCATGCACACTCCATTGTTGTCCGCCTCCATACACTGGAACATTGCATCGTCTCTAGTCTCAAGTCTAGCAAGTAGTGCATGTACATCTAGAAAATTTCTTGCTATCAATATATCGATGTATCTTCTTCCTGATACCACAATTGCATCTATCCTACACACAATTTTTTTCCAACGATAAGCTACAAATTATGACAGATCCGAAGAACAACAGGACAAACAATCACCCGCCCGATCCTTTCCACTGAAAGAACTCCCATCCAGAAATTTGTGGCGTGATCGAAACTCAACGCACCACATGCCGCGGGTAGTGTCCACACTTGGTGACCGACAATGGGGAGTGACGAGCTGCCGGGCAAGTGCTGAGCCCGACCGAGTTTCATCATTCGTGGCTTTGCTGATGGCCGGATGATGATTAAGATCCGAGGTCCTAGGGGAGGAGGCCATACCAAGAATCATCAGTTTTATCAGAAGCTGAAAATTTGGTTTAGAATAATGGAGAATGTGCATTAATGATCGAGATATGTTAGTAGTAGTATTATCGTGGATCGAGGTGTGCATTAAACAGATGTTCTTGTCACCTGTCCTAGTCCGATATGGATAATTCCATCCAAAACAAAAATAATGGTCCAATAGTTATGCATGTTCTGGATTTTCTAAAGAAGGATTTAGATGACAAGCAAAGTAAACATTGAATCAGTCGGATAAGTAACTCGATTTTATCTATCAAGTGCAATGGATTTTATGATGGTGAAACTAATCAAGGCTGGGATGCGTCGTAAGGTGGCACACTTCCTTCAACTCCAATTCCAACTCGTTCCTTGGTGACATGCACCAGCTTTGATTCGATCACATCCTCAGTGATTGGCTTGCGGCTCACTCGGAACAGATCATTCTAACCCTAATATGTATACATGCATCTTTCCCTGTCTTGGAGTGGCCTGGATGTGACGCCCAATACAAGCCGACAAGAGATAGTTTCCTTCTAAGCCTTTCTTTTTGGGACCCATGATGTACTCGCAAAGAGAGACAAAGCTAGAGAGATATGTGATGGCGTTTGGGGAAAATGGTGAAGTTGAGCCACATAGAATCTATGAAAATACTTGAGAAAATGGAGCGGTAGTAAAGAAGATCCTCTTTTCAATATGAGAAAAGAGAAGTACCAGCTCATCTTGATTGGGAACCGGATCTAATTCGCTGGCCACTGACAACCTCTATCCTTGTTTCGACATGAGCCCTTCAGCTAGAAATTGGCGTATTGTCCCTTTGGTCACCATGGACGGCAACCAGTCACCTCGAATCCAGCCAGGCGGAGGTGTGAACTACTATAAAACCCTCCTCATCTTCTTCAACTCCAGTTCACGGGTGTTTTCCCCGACCATGGAGGTGGCGAAGGATGAGATGTGCGGTCACGGGTGGACGAGACGGGTGTGGCGACGGTTTTGTTGTGGAGATTTGGGAATGGAAAAGGTATTTTTTTGATTCAACCCTTTTGCCTTTTATTTATAGAAGGGAGGGCACAAGCGGCGTGAGACCCCGTCCGTTCACCGTTCAGATCTACGATGCTCAGTACTGCAGTAGTTTTGGCAAGTGAACCTAGTGGGAGCCCTAATTATGCCCGCTACAGTGCACGAGATTTGATCACGAGAATCAAAAAGTCTTCTTCACGATCGTCGTGGTATCTAATTAGCATTTTCTCTGACTTCAAATCTACTTGTTATGAATTCTCAAACAACTTTGACCATTACATTGAAAATTATAACAAGTTGATATGAACTCAAAAAATGCAAATAAGATATCCAAATGATTGGAAAACATCACCTATATTCGGATGCAATTTTTATTCATGAAAAGTATTGTTTATACCTTTTTATGTTTAGTAATGTTAATAACATTAATAACCTCGGGTTGTTTAAACTATACTCTTTTCCTAAAGGAAAATGACATGTACATAAAGGTAATAATTTGCTAAATATTTTGTTATCTTAGTTACATTTTTGTGAGTTCATATATTTTTTATATCAGTTTTCAAAGTATAGGTTAGACAATCAAAGGGCACTTGGACGATCTCAAACACAAATCTAAGGGCAGAACTGAGGAGAGCGAAAAATTAAGGACAAAACCAACTGCTGGCACAAGTAAGGTCAAAAGTGTAATTGTCACTTCTGTTGCTACGGAAAAAGTTAGAGCATCTCTAGCCGATCCCTAAGAAATAGAAGAGTAACTCACCGAGTAAACCATTGTGAAGTATTTGGAATCCACTAAGTTTTGGTATATTCTAGCTAAACCCCTAAACTTAGCGGAGTAAAATTTTGTTTTTGCAAAATTCATTTCATTTTCGGCCTCCAAAATAAACTTCACTCCTTTTCCATTTTATTGAACGGCATTTTGATACACTAGAGTAAAACTAAGAGAACCGATCCAAATAAAACTACAAGAACAATTAGGCCCTTTATCATAAATTCAAGTGCCATAACTACACCTACTAATTCTTTTTGTACTTTCTCTATGTCTTTGTTGCCCACATTGTTGTGGTTCTTGACCATGCATACTCCATTGTTGTCCGCCTCCATAGAATTAAACAATGCATCGTCTCTAGTCTCAACTCTAGCAAGTAGTGCATGAACATTTAGCAAATTTCTTGCTATAAATATATTGATGTA
Source organism: Aegilops speltoides (assembly GCA_021437245.1). NCBI lineage: Eukaryota > Viridiplantae > Streptophyta > Magnoliopsida > Poales > Poaceae > Aegilops > Aegilops speltoides. The sequence goes on along the minus strand of CM038141.1, from coordinate 10,421,344 downwards.
TCTTGTTCCCGATACCACAATTGCATCCATTCTACACACAATTTTTTCCAAACAATAAGCTACGAATTACAACGAATCCGAAGAACAACGGGACAAGCAAGCACTCACCCCATCCTTTTTCACTAAAAGAACTCCCATCCGGAATGTTGTGGCGTGATTGAAACTCAACGCACCCCATGCTGCGAGTAGTGGTCACAGTGATGACCGACAATGGGGAGCCGACGAGCTGCTAGGCAAGTGCTGAGCCTAGCCGAGTGCCATCATTCTTGACTTTGCTGATAGCCAGATGACGACTAAGATCCGAGCTCCTAGGGAAGGAGGCCATACCAAGAATCATTAGTTTTATTAGTAGCAGAGATTTTGGTTTACAAAAATGGAGAACGTGCATTCGTGATCAAGATGTATTAGTAGTAGTATTACCGTGGATCAGGATGTGCCTTAAATAGTTGTTCCTATCAACTTGTCCTTGTCCGATATGCATGGATTCCATTCAAAACGAAAATAATGGTACAATTGTTATGCAAGTTCTGGATTTCCTAAAGAAGCATTTAGATGACAAGCAAAGTAAACTTTAAACCAGTCGGATAAGCAAGTCGAGTTTATCTATCAAGTAGAATTGATTTTTATGATGGTGAAACTAATCAAGGTTCGGACACGTCGTAAGGTGGCACACTTCCTTCAGCTCGAGTTCCAGCTCGTTCCTTAGTGACATGCACTAGCTTGGATTCGATCACATCCTTAGTGATTGGCCCTTGGCTCAATCGAATCAGGTCATTCTAACACTGATATGTATCCATGCATCTTGATATGTATCCATGCATCTTTCCTTGTCTTCGAGTGGTTAGATGTGATGACTAATACTAGTTGATAAGAGATCAATTCCTTATAAGCCTTTGCTTTGGGATCCCATGATGTTCTCTTAAATAGAGACAAAGCTAGAGAGAGATGTGATTGCATTTGGGGGCAAATGGTGAAGTTAAGCCCCATTGAATCTATGAAAATACTTTAGAGAAGGGCACGGCGGTAAAGAAAATCCTCTTTCAATATGAGAAACGAGAAGTATACGCTCATCTTTATTAGGAACCGTGTCTTGTTCGCTGGCCGCCAACAACCTGGTGCACTGCCTATTCAGTCACCATGGAAGACAGCCAGTGACCATGGATCCAGCTAGGCGGAGGCGTGAATGACAACAAACCCCTCCTCATGTTCTTCATCTTCTTCAACTCTAGTTCGGGAGTCTTTTCCCTGACCATGGAGGTGGCAGAGGATGAGATGTGCGGTTATGGGTGGATGATATGGGTGTGGCAGCGGTTTTGTTGTGGAGGTTTGGGAATGGAATGAGAATTTTTTGATTCACCCCTTTTGCCTTTTATTTATAGAAGAGGTGCCACAGCTACGTGAGACCCCGTCTGTTCATCATTCAGATCTACGACGCTCAGTGATGCAGTAGTTATGGAAAGTGCAGTTAGTGGGAGCCCTAATCGAGGCGCCATCAGCATCCTTCATTACACCCGCTATAGTGCACGAGATTTGATCACGGGAATCAGAAAGTCTTCTTCATAATTGTCCTAGTGTCTAAGTTGCATTTTTCTGATTTCATATCTACTTGTTATGAATTTTCAAACAACTTTGACCATTACATTGAAAATTATAACAAGTTGATATGAACTCGGAAAATACAAATAAGATATCAAAATAATTGGAAAACATCACCAATATTTGCATGCAATTTTAATTCATGAAAAAGTATCATTTATACCTTTGCATGTTTAATAATGTGAACAACATTAATATCCTTGTGTTGTTTAAACAATACCTTTTTCCTAAAGGCAAATACATGCACATAAAGGTAATATTTTGTTGAACATTTTATTATGTTAGTTGCATTTCTGTGAGTTCATATAATTTTTTCTGAATTTTCAAAGTATAGGTCAAATGGTCAAAGTGCACTCAGACGACCTCAAAAACAAATCAAAGGGAAAAACTGAGCAGAGCCGAAAAGTAAGGGCAGAACACATGGCTGGCACAAGTAAGGTCAAAAGTGTAATTGACTCTTCTATTGCTATGGAACAAGTTAGAGCATCTCCAGCCGATCCCTAAGAAATACATAAGTAAATCACTGAGTAAACCTTCGTGAAGTATTTTTAATTCACTAAGTGTTGGTAGGTTCTAGTTGAACCCCTAAACTTAGCGCAGTAAAATTTTGTTTTTTGAAGAATTCATTTCATTTTCGGCCACCAAAATAATCTTCACTCCTTTTCTATTGTATTGGCCAACATTTTGATACACCAGAATACATACTTTAGTAGTAATTCAAGTGCCATAACTACCCCTACTAGTTCTTTTAGTACTTTCTCTACGTCTTTGTTTCCCAAATTGTTGCGGTTCTCCATTGGCTTCTTGAGATGCACATTCCATTGTTGTTCGCCTTACAATTGAACATTGCATCGTTCCTAGTCCCAACTCTGGTAAGTAGTGAATGAACATCTAGCAAATTTCTTGCTATCATTATATCAATATATCTTCTTCCTAATACCACAACGTGCATCCATCCTACACACAATTTTAAGCAAACAATAAGCTATGAATTACGACGAATCCGAAGAGCAACAGGACAAACATTCACTCACCCCATCCTTTTGCACTAAAATAACTCCCATCCGTAATGTTGTGGCGTGATCAAAAATCAGCGCACCACATGTCGCGGGTAGTGTTCACAATTTATGACCGACAACGGGGAGCAGACAAGCTGTTGAGCAAGTGTTGAGCCCGGTCGAGTGCCACCATTCATGGCTTTGCTAATGGCTGGACAAAGATGAAGATCCAAGCTCCTTGGGAAGGAGGCCATACCAAGAATCATCAGCTTTATTAGAAGCTGAGATTTTGGTTTAGAATAATGGAAGACGTGCATTAGTGATCGAGATGTGTTAGCGGGCATTGAGTCTTACTCAACTTCACACCTTGCAACTCGTAAGAACCCTTTCTTTGCTTGATCCATTTAGAACTTCTTCAAAATTTTGTCAAGGTATGTGCTTTGTGAAAGTCCAATTGCTGCCTTGATCTATCTCTATAGATTTTGATGCCCAATATGTATGCAGCTTCACCGAGGTCTTTCATTGAGAAACTCTTATTCAAGTATCCCTTTATGCTATCCAGAATTCTATATCATTTCCGATTAGTAATATGTCATCTACATATAATATCGTAAATGCTACGAGCTCCCACTCACTTTCTTGTAAATACAAGCTTCCAAAAGTCTCAGAGGAACCCAAATGCTTTGATCACACTATCAAAGCATTTATTCCAACTCGAGATGCTTGCACCAGTCCATAAATGGATCACTGGAGCTTGCACACTTTGTTAGCCCTTTGATCGATAAAACCTTCGTTGCATCATATACAACTCTTCTTCCGTAAATCCATTCAGAATGCAGTTTTACATCCATTTGCCAAATTTCATAATCATAAATGCGCAATTGCTAACATGATTCGACAGACTTAAGCATCGCTACAAGTGAGAAGGTCTCATCGTAGTCAATCCCTTGAACTTGTCGGAAACCCTTGCAAGTCAAGCTTTGTAGACAGTTACATTACCAACACAATCTTCTTCTTGAAGATCCACTTGTTTTCTATTGCTTCCGACCGGCAAGTCAACCAAAGTCCATACTTTGTTTTCATACATGGATCCCATCTGATTTCATGGCCTCAAGCCATTTTGTGGAATCGGGCTCACCATCGCTTCTTCATAGTTCGAGGTTCATCATGATCTAGTAGCATGACTTCCGTAACAGGATTACCGTACACTCAAAAGCGGATCTTACTCGTTGATCACGAGGTTCAGAATAACTTGATCTGAAGTTTCATGATCAACATCATTAAGTTCCTCACTATTTGTGTAGATGTCTAAAACCGTTTCTGCGACAAACTACTTGCCTTACAATTGAACCTTGCATCGTCCCTAGTTCCAACTCTGGCAAGTAGTCCATGAACATCTAGCAAATTTCTTGCTATCATTATATCGATATATCTTCTTCCTAATACCACAACATGCATCCATCCTACACACAATTTTAAGCAAACAATAAGCTATGAATTACGACGAATCCGAAGAGCAACAGGACAAACATTCACTCGCCCCATCACTAAAATAACTCCCATCCGTAATGTTGTGGCGTGATCGAAAATCGGCGCACCACATGCCGCAGGTAGTCTTCACAATTTATGACCGACAACGGGGAGCAGACAAGCTGTTGGGCAAGGGTTGAGCCCGATCGAGTGCCACCATTCATGGCTTTGCTAATGGCTGGACGAAGATGAAGATCCGAGCTCCTAGGGAAGGAGGCCATACCAAGAATCATCAGTTTTATTAGAAGCTGAGATTTTGGTATAGAATAATGGAAGACGAGCATTAGTGATCGAGATGTGTTACTAGTAGTATTACCGTGGATCTGAGATGTGTATTAAACACTTATTCTTATCACCCTGTCCTTGTCCGATATGGATGGATTGCATGCAAAACGATAATAATGGTCCAATAGTTATGGACGTTCTGGATTTCCTAAAGAAGCATTTAGATGACAAGCAAAGTAAACTTTGAATCAGTAGGATAAGTAAGTCGAGTTTATCTATCATGAAGAATTGATTTTTATGATGGTGAAACTAATCAAGGCTGGGACGCGTCGTAAGATGGCACACTTCCTTCAGCTCGAATTCCAGCTCGTTCCTTGGTGACATGCACCAGCTTTGATTCGATCACATCCTCAGTGATTGGCTGGCGGCTCACTCAGATCAGGTCATTCTAACCCTGATATGTATTCATGCATCTTTCACTGTCTTCAAGTGGCTGGATGTGATGACTAATACAAGTCGATAAGACATCAATTGCTTCTAAGCCTTTCCTTTTTTGGCCCATAAAGGTCTCGCAAAGAGAGACAAAGTTAGAGAAATATATGATGGCGTTTGGGGGGAAATGGTGAAGTTGAGCCCCATGGAATCTATGAAAATACTTGAGAAAAGGGCGCGACGATAAAAAAAAATCCTCTTTCAATATGAGGAACGAGAAGTGCCCGCTCATCTTGATTGGGAACAGGGTCTAGATTGCTGGCCGCCGACAACCCCCATCCTTGTTTCGACACAAGCCCTTCATCTAAAAATTGGCGCATTGTCTCTTCAGTCACCATGGACAGCAGCCAGTGACCATGGATCCAGCCAGGCAGAGGCATGAACGACAACAAACACCTCCTCGTGTTCTTCATCTTCTTCAACTCCAGTTCGCGGCCCTTTTCCCAGGCCAAGGAGGCGGCGGAGGATGAGATGTGCGGTTATATGTGGACGAGATGGGTGCGGCGGTGGTTTTGTTGTGGACATTTGGGAACGGAATGAGAATTTTCCGATTCATCCCTTTTGCCTTTTATTTATAGAAGGGATGCCACAAGTGACGTGAGACCCGTCCGTTCATCATTCAGATCTACGACGCTCAGTGTTGCGGTTGTTTTGGCAAGCGAAGTTAGTGGGAGCACTAATCGAGGCGCCATCAGCACCCCTCATTACGACCGCTATAGTCCGTGAGATTTGATCAAGGGAATCAACAAGTCTTCTTCATAATCGTCCTCGTGTCTTATTTGCATTTTTTCTGACTTCATATCTACTTGTTATGAATTTTCAAACAACTTTGACCATTACGTTGAAAATTATAACAAGTTGATATGAACTCGGAAAATGCAAATAAGATATCTAAATAATTGGAAAACATCACCGATATTTGCATGCAATTTTTATTCATGAAAAAGTATTGTTTATACCTTTTTATGTTTAATCATGTTAATAACATTAATAACCTCGGGTTGTTTGAACAATACTTTTTTCCTAAAGGCAAATGGCATGCACATAAAGGTAATATTTTGTTGAACATTTTATTATGTTAGTTGCAATTTTGTGAGTTCATATAATTTCAGATGAATTTTCAAAGTATAGTTCAAATGGTCAAAGGTTACTCGGACGACCTCAAACACAAATCTAAGGGCAAAACTAAACAAAGCCGAAAAGTAAGGGCAAAAACACGGCTGGCAGAAGTAAGGTCAAAAGTGTAATTGTCCCTTCTGTTGCTATGGAACAAGTTAGAGCATCTCTAGCCGACCCCTAAGAAATAGATGAGTAAATTGCCGAGTAAACCTTTGTGAAGTATTTTTAATTCACCAAGTTTTGGCCAGTTCTAGCCGAACCCCTAAACTTAGCGGAGTAAAATTTTGTTTTTGCAAAATTCATTTCGTTTTCGCCACCGAAATAAACTTCACTCCTTTTCTATTTTATTGACCGACATTTTGATACACCAGAATACATACTTCACCAATTCTTCACTATGAAAACTAATCCAAATAAAACTTCAAGAACAATTAGGCACGTTAACCGAAATTCAAGTGCCATAACTACACCTACTAGTTCTTTTAGTACTTTCTCCATATATTCGTTTCCCACATTGTTGTGGTTCTCTATCGGCTTCTTGAGCACGCACACTCCATTATTGTCCGCCTCCATACAATTGAACATTGCATCGTCTCTAGTCTGAACTCTAGCAAGTAGGGCATGAACATCTAGAAAATTTCTTGCTATCAATATATCGATATATCTTCTTCCTAATACCACAACTTGCATCCATTCTACACACAATTTTTTGCAAACAATAAGTTACAAATTATGACGAATCCGAACAGCAACAGGACAAACAAGCACTCACCCCATCCTTTTGCACTGAAAGAACTCCCATCCGGAATGTTGTGGCGTGATCGCAACTCGGTGCACCACATGCCGCGGGTAGTGGTCACACTTGATGACCGACAACGGGGAGCCGACGAGCTGCTGGGCTAATGCAGAGCCCGGCCGAGTGCCACCGTTCCTGGCTTTGCTGAATGCCGGACGAATCGAGATGTGTATTACCATGGATCGAGATGTGTATTAAACACTTGTTCCTGTCACCCTGTCCTAGTTCGATATGGATATGGATTCCATGCAAAACAAAAATAATGGTCCAATAGTTATGCATGTTCTGGATTTCCTAAAGAAGCATTTAGAGAAAAGTAAACTTTGAATCAGTCGGATAAACAAGTCGAGTATATCTATCAAGTACAATCGTTTTTTATGATGGTGAAACTAATCAAGGTTGGGACGCGTCGTAAGGTGGCACACTTCCTTCAGCTCGCATACCAGCTCGTTCCTTGGTGACATGCACCAGCTTTGATTCGATCACATCCTCAGTGATTGGCTTGCGGGTGTGTTGTTGTGGAGATTTGGCAATAGAATGAGAATTTTGGATTCACCCCTTTTGCCTTTTATATTTTATAGAAGGGAGGCCACAAGCGACGTGAGACCCCACCCGTTAATCATTCAGATCTACGATCCTCATTTTTGGAGTAGTATTGGAAAGTGAAGTTAGTGGGAGCCCTAATCGAGGCGCCATCAGCACCCCTCATTACGCCCACTACAGTGTGCGAGATTTGAGCACGGGAATCAAAAGTCTTCTTCATAATCGTCCTGGTATCTAATTTGCATTTTTTTTTTTGACTTCATATCTACTTGTTATGAAATTTCAAAGAACTTCGCCATTACATGAAAATTATATCAAGTTGATATGAACTCCAAAAATGCAAATAAGATATCAAAATGGTTGGTAAACATCGACTATATTTGCATGCAATTTTATTCCTGAAAAGTATTGTTTATACCTTTTTAAGTTTACCAATGTTAATAACATTAGTAACCTCGGATTGTTTAAACAATACTTTTTTTCTAAATGCAAATGACATGCACATATAGGTAATGTTTTGCTGAACATTTTGTTAACTTAGTTGCAGTTTTGTGAGTTCATATAAATTTTTTATGAATTTTCAAAGTATAGGTCAAAGGTTCAAGGGGCACTCGAACGACCTCAAACACAACTCTAAGGGCAAAACTGAGCAGAGCCGAAAAGTAAGGGAAAACCCCACGGCTGCAACAAGTAAGGTCAAAAGTGTAATTGTCACTTCTGTTGCTACGGGACAAGTTAGAGCATCTCTAGTCGATCCCTAAGAAATAGAGGATTAAATCGCCGAGTAAACCTTTGTGAAGTATTTTTAATCCACTAAGTTTTGGTTGGTTCTAGCCGAACCCCTAAACTTAGCGGAGTAAAATTTTGTTTTGCAAAATTCCTTTCATTTTTGGCCACCAAAATAAACTTCACTCTTTTTCTATTTTGTTCATCGACATTTTGATACACCAGAATACATACTTCACCAATTCTTCACTAAGAGAACCGGTCCAAATAAAACTACAAGAACAATTAGGCACTTTAACAGAAATTCAAGTGCCATAACTACACCTACTAGTTATTTGTGTGCTTTTTCCGTGTCTTCGTTGCCCACATTGTTGCGGTTCTCTATTGGCTTCTTAAGCATGCACACTCCATTGTTGTCCGCCTCCATACAATTAAACATTGCACCGTCTCTAGTCTCAACTCTAGCAAGTAGTGCATAGACATCTAGCAAATTTCTTGCTATCAATGCATCGATGTACTCTTCTTCCTAATATCACAACTTGCATCCATCCTACACACAATTTTTTGCAAACAATAAGCTACAAATTATGATGAATCCAAAGAACAACAAGACAAACAAGATGGGTAGACGAGATGTTGCGGTGAAAGAACTCCCATCCGGAATGTTGCACTGAAAGAACTCCATCCTTTTGCACTGAAAGAACTCCCATCCGAAATGTTGCGGTGTGATCGGAAATCGGCGCACCACATGCTGTGGGTAGTGGTCACACTTAATGACAGACAACGGGGAGCCCACAAGTTACTGGGCAAGTGCTGAGCCTGGCCGAGGGCTACCATTCGTCGCTTTGCTGATGGTCGGACAATGATTAAGATCCAAGCTCCTAGAGAAGGAGGCCATGCCAAGAATCATTAGTTTTATTAGAAGCTGAGATTTTGGTTTAGAATAATGGAGAACATGCATTAATGATTGAGATGTGTTAGTAGTAGTATTACCGTGGATCGAGATGTGCATTAAACATTTGTTCCTCCCACCATGTCCTAGCCCTGTATGGATGGAATCCATGCAAAACGAAAATAATGGTCCAATAGTTATGCATGTTCTGCCAGTCTCAGAGAACAATATCCAGCCTTATATAACATAGCTCGCGATAAGAATAATACTATTGCGCACGTGCTTGGTTCTTCCCCGCCGAATATTTCGTTCAGGCGGGATTTGATTGGCCCCCGACTTGTGTCATGGCATAATCTTTTATCCCGGCTGGATTCGATTAACCTGACACAAGGTCGGGATGTGTTTCGCTGGAACCTTACTACATCAGGGTCTTTCACAGTGGACTCTATGTACCGTGCACTCACGCATTCTGAGGTACCAACGAGTAATAATAAGAAAATTTGGAAGTCTAAAATTCCACTAAAAGTGAAAATCTTCATGTGGTATCTCCGTAGGGGAGTTGTGTTAACCAAAGACAACCTCGCACGGCGCAACTGGCGAGGGAGTAAGAAGTGTTCCTTTTGTACTCATGACGAGACAATCAAACACCTCTTTTTCCAATGCAAGTATGCACGTTCTACGTGGTCAGTCATCCAAATAGCGTCAAATTTGTATCCGCCCACAAGTGTTGCCAATATTTTTGGTCATTGGTTGGACGGTATTACAAATAGGTTCAAAACGCTAATAAGGGTGGGAGCGTATGCCTTAATTTGGTCGCTTTGGCTATGTAGAAATGATTTGGTTTTTAATGACAAAAATGCTTCTCCTCTACAGGTTATTTTCCGTGTACGCACTTTTCACGCTACGTCGTGGTCTATACTATAACGGCCGGAGTACCAACCGCTGTTCATGGCGGTGTGTACGATTGGAGCAGGTGGCTACGGAGGTTTTTTCCCAACATGGGTGGCAGCATAACCTACGGATCGAGCCACCACCTTCTTCGACATAGGCATAGTGTCGGTCTAAAAGACTCTACTGTTGCCGGTGTGTCAATTTTTATTTCATGAATTTTGTCAGACTTCTGGATTTGGCTGTGTGCATCTTAGTTATGCAGAGGCCGGGTGTTACTCATAATGCTTTGTATCCGCTTGATGCTACATTTTGAGATAATAAAGTCGCCCTTTATCGAAAAATAGTTATGCATGTTCTGGATTTCCTAAAGAAGCATCTATATGACTAGCAAAACTAAACTTTGAATTAGTCAAATAAGCAAGTCGAGTTTACCTATCAAGTACAATCATTTTTTTATGATGGTGAAAATAATCAAGTGTGGGACACGTCGTAGGGTGGCACACTTCCTTCATCTCGAATTCCAGCTTGTTCCTTGGTGACATACACCAGCTTTGATTCGATCACATCCTCATTGATTGGCTTTGGCTCACTCGAATTGGGTCATTCTAACCCTGATATGTATACATGCATCTTTCTCTGTCTTGGAGTGGTTGGATATGATCACTAATACAAGCCGATAAGAGATCAACTCCTTCTAGGCCTTTAAGGCCCATGAAGTTCTCGCAAAGAGAGACAAAGCTAGAGAAATATGTGACGGCGTTTGGGAGCGGATGGTGAAGTTGAGCCCCATAGAATCTATGAAAATACTTGAGAAAAGGACGCGGCAGTAAAGAAAATCCTCTTTCAATATGTGACACGAGAAGTGCCCGCTCATCTTGATTGGGAACCGGGTCTTGTTCGCTGGCCACCGACAACCCTGATCCTCGTTTCGACATGAGTCCTTCAGCTACAAATTGGGGCATTATCTCTTCGGTCACCATGGACGGTAGCCAGTCACCTTGGATCCAACCAAGCGGAGGCATGAATGACAACAAACCCCTCCTCATCTTCTTCATCTTCTTCAACTCCAATTCAAGCTGCTAGGCAATTGCCGAGCCTAGCCGTGGGCTGCAGTTCGTGGCTATGCTGGTGGCCGAGCGATGAGTAAGATCTGAGCAAAATGATGAGCGAACGAGTTGCTGGACAAGTTCCGAGCCCCACCGAGGGCCGCCGTTTGTGGCTGTGCCGATGGCCGAACGACGAATTTCTCTGACTTACAAGAGCATCGATGCAACCTTATTATGCAGTGCTATTCATGTGTTACGGCTAGCATGAAACGATGAGGGCATTGTGTCTGCGGGTGTGTGCAGAACACGCGCGTGAAACCATGTAATGTAGACATCCCTCTGCTGGTTCATAGATGGGGCATGAAGGTGAGGATCTACACTAATGAAATGCACAATATGGCACGATGATTTACCCAGATTTGGGACGCACGGTTGCGTAATACCCTACTCCTACTTTTTATGTGTGGTTATATTTTGTGGATGGCGAGCTAGAAGTCCTTCCCAGGAACGGGAAGCGTTGAGTGCTCCTACTGGTGTTCTATCAATGTCCAACCTTTTGAACCAAATCCAGATCAGATTGTCTGATCCCTCCCCTTTTTGTATAACCAAATCCAAATCCAAATCAAAACAACCATGCCATGCATGCGTGAGGTGATAGCTTGTTGTCGAAGGCTTGCTGAGTGTGGGCAGTTAAGGATTTCCGTTGTCGGGCGAGGTTGTTCCCAGTCTTGGGCCAGCGAGTGTTGTTGCGGGTCTTGCTTCAATCTTGGCGGCAGGCTCGCCTTGATGGCCATGAACATCTTATGAAAAAGATATGCATGCTACCACGGAGCCTATCCTTCTGCTTGGTGTAGTTCTTGACCAAGATCTGCATACCACTAGCTGGTTCACAAGAGGAAACTATGACGAGCAGTTCTTCCTCCTTCTTGAGTCTGGTCCAAGGGCGGTCGTGGCGCGTGCGTGGTTGGGTCTGTGAACCCAGCCGTCACGGTACCGACAGTAGCTCCCGAGCCTGGGCCGAATGCATGTCACACATGTCATCAGGATCGGGTCCTTTCAATGCATGGGGCCCACACGTCGCTAGCCCCCATGCTCGGTCAGATCAAAAACGCATAGGATGGTGCATGAGGCATCAGTGACCAGGAAACCCTGGGGAGATGGTCTGCCCCAAGTGATTCCCTTTGGCTTTATGCCTTGTCCGCACAACTATATGATTTTATAGGGGTGCCCTCTTGCCACATGGCATCACATCTCCTCTGACCGAAGGGGATGACACTTTGCATGCCAGCCTGGAGTGGGGACCGATGTACACAGGCAGAAGACCAATCGTCGAGTCCCCTTGATTCTTACATTTACAGGAGGGGTAATGTTGATGCTTTCCATTAATGGATGTGGCGCGCCATCTTGAGTTCATCTTGGGAACCCAACAGCATATTGGGAAGGCCAGGGAATGGCATGATCGAGGGGTTGATCTACCTCATCTCCCATGCTATAAATGACAGGGGAGAGATGAGTCGTTCCCCGTTCTGCCTGCTCCTCATCTTCTCCCTCCCCTCTTCTCTCCCAAATGGCGACTCAGTCGGTGGCGGAGTTTGAGGTGAGGCAGCTTGCTGAGGAAGTCTAGGCCTAGAGGAAAGAGCTCCAAGGCAAAGAGGAAGAGCTTGAGTCTCTCAAGGAGAAGACGCGGGCCAAACTACGGACCCTCAAGCAGAAGACGAGTGAGGAGCTTCGTGGCCCCCGGGAGGAGAACGCGGAGCTCACGTGCACCGCCAAGAAGTACCACCAATCACAGGTCGCCATGGAGGAGGCAGTGGATCACCTCCACCGGGAGGACGCCTCCTTGATGGGGTGCATCGACCCTGGGAGCATGCCCGCTGCGATGATATAGAGGACCTCCTAGGTAAGGTATTACTGGATGTGGGTGTGCAGGTCGAGCGGCTGCGCCGCACCTACTTGAGCATATCCTGGGCATGAATCCCTTTGACCATCGCGCCAACTTCAGCGATCGGCGCCTATCATACCTGGAATCCTTCTTCTTCTTCCTTGCTAATGACCTCGTGTGCCTTCGTGCCTTCACGAAGAAGGCATTGAACAGGGAGGGGATCCGGGCTGCCATCACCGTGGCATCCTGCATCCTCTCCAATCTTCATCACCGAGATCCCTTCCTTCCAACGACAACCATCTGGGATGACCTGGCCCCGTGGTGCAAGCGAGGGAACTGAGGGCGTTGTCCCCCATGGACGTCGCCGTAGTGCGCTTGGATAAGAAGAGGGACTTTAGTCCCGTCTTGGCGTGTCCTGTTAATAGTTGTCCCTTTTGTCCCGTTGGAACAAAGAGAGAGAGCGGGAACTACAAGCCCGTAAGCGAGGTTAGAGTGGAAAAAATGTATATGTAATTTCCGTCCATTTTGACTAATGTAAATGGTAACCCATATCTTTCTTATTCCTTGTGAACCCTTTTTCTCCACTTGTTGGCTTTTTGACGTTGGTTGCTTAAGGTGTATTCCGTTGTTCGGTTCCCTCGCTACTGCAGGAATGCCTAGCAGTGGCGGGCACAAAAAAGCCATAAGTGGCGGGCTGGGGCCAAGCAAGCCCACCACTGACCTCCCGCCACTGCTAAAAGGCCACCAGTGACGGGCGAAGGCCCACCACTACTAACTGGTTAGCAGTGGCAGGCATTAAGTAGCACCCACCACTACTATAGGGTGCACCAGACAAGTTTGCACCATAACATATCGATAGTGCTATCGATTTCAATTCTGTCTCCTTAAACACTCGGGCATATCGACAGTGTTCTCAGAACTTATTTTGTTAAGATAATATATTAGAATAAATGGCACTAATCAGTGACCAGATTTATAAGGGTCGATTTTCATCTCTTCACGGGAGGGGTAGGTGTCGTTCAGCTAGAATCATAAATTTCATAGCAAAAGGGCCCGTGCATTCCAACGGGAAAAAAAGTCATAATCTCCAATGGCTATGACTATATTTTATTGCATTACCGAGATACACTATCACTCTCTTTCTAATTGCAGGGGAGGGTTCCCAAACATTTTTTTCCAGGCGCTACCTTCTGGGCCGGCCCATGTTGGGGGGATTCCACCATCTAAAACGGAATTTCCCAGCCCCTACTGTGCCGGGCTTTCCTATTTGGCATGTAGCGACCTAGTATGTACCCCCCTCCTGCCTTCGATCTTCTTTTAGGCCAGCGCATTTTTGGATTTCTTCCTCACCGGTTTTGGGAATTTTTTCTTTTTTATTCTTTTTTTATTTTTCCTTTATTTTTTCGTCATTCTTTTATGTTTTTTGCTTTTTTATTTATTCTTCTATTTAGCGAGTATTTTCATGTAATCATGAAAAACTTTTTAAAATTATGAACATGCTTAGATTCGTAAACATATTTGAAATTGTGAACATTGTAAAATTAATAAACATTTTTACAAATTTTTGAACTTTTTTTAAAATAATGAACATTTATGAATTCATGAACGTTTTATATTATTTGCAAATATGTTTAGAAAACTATGAACATTTTTTTACTCGGCGAACATTGTTTCGGAAATTGGTGGAAAAAATTTAAATTCAAAAACTTTTTGTTAATTATAGGTGGCCGGCCCGCGCGGGCCGACTGCACTGTGCGTTACTTTTTTTGTAAATTATAGGTGGCATCAGAGGGTAATATTCTATACCTTTGGGGGTAATTTCGTGAGGAACGGACATAGGCACTATTCCTTTTATTAGTAACTAGCAAAAGGGGCCATGCATTGCAACAGGAGAAAAAAATCATAATCTTCAATGGCAATGACCACATTTTGCTGCATCACCGAGATACCCTATCACTCTCAATTTCGTGAAACCATGAGCAATTTTGAAATCATGAACTTTTTTGAAACTCGTGAGCATATTCGAATTCATGAACATTCTCAAATTCATTAACACTTTTACAAATTTCTGAACATTTTCTAAAATCGAGAACATTTTTTGACTTGATGAACATTTTAAACTATTTGCAAAAAATTGAAAAATTGATTACTATTTTCATATAATTTTCTTGAATCGGCGAACATTTGTAGAATAGACGAACATTTTGTAAGATATTGGTTGAACAATATTGAAATTCACGAAGAGTTTTTATTTGAGGAACATTTGTTTTTGAAATACATGATCATTTTTTGAATCAGGGAACATTTTACGAATGATAAGTAATTTTGGACGTCACAAACAATTTTTGAACTTTTAGGATATCTTTCCATTCATGAACATTTTTTGAATTGGCAAAAAAATCAATTTCATTAACATTTTTGAATATGGGGACTTTTCCGAAAATCATGAATATTCTTTATTTCCTAAACACTTTTTTGCAAAATGTCGAACATTTTCAATAAGAAAAAATTTTGTTTACAAAATAGTGAACATTTTTTGAATCCGCAAACATTATGTAATTTATTAAACATTCTATTTTGAAATTTTAGGAACTTTTTTGATGTCCCAAATTATATAAAGTAGAAAAAGGAAAATAAAAAATAAAAAGCGAAACAAAGGTTGCATGGACATGGGCCGGCCCAAACGGATGTGCCGCATCTTCTCCCAGCATGCAGGCCGTAGTATAGGAGGTCCCTAATGCTTGGGCCAGCGCGGGCGGGGAATTCCCCTGTGTGAATTAATAAACTATTTATAGGTGGCATGAATGAATAAACTATTTTGCAAGTCACAAACGGTTTTGAATTTTTAGATACCTTTCCATTCATGAACATTTTTTGAACTGGTGAAATTTTGTTCAATTTCATTAACATTTTCTAATACACAGACTTTATAAAAAACCGTGAACATTTTTGGTTTCCTGAATATCTGTGTGCAAATTTTCTAAGATTTTTAATAAGCTAACATTCTTTAACAAAATCATGATTTTTTTAATGCACTAACATTTTACAATTTATTAAATATTTTATTTAAAAATTCTCATATATTTTGGAACTTTTTTGAGGTATAAAATTATTTAAAGTAGGAAATATGAAAACAGAAAAGGAAAGAAAAAATAAAAAATGAATTTTTAAAAACAGGCCGCTCGGACATTGACCTGCCCAAACAGGTGTGTTGCATCTTCTCGCAGCGTGCACAGCGCAGTATAGGAGGTCTCTACTGCTTGGGCCGGTCCAGGCGGGGGATTCCCTTATGTGAGTCATTTTTCATCATTTATAGGTGGCATTAGTGGGTAATGTTTTGCAACTTTGGGGTGCGCAAAAATAATAGCCCATTTATTATTACTAGCAAATATGCTCATGCGTTGCAACGGAAGAAAAAAATCATTGTTCATGGACACATTAGACGACATCAGCAAATCCCTTCAAATATTCCACGATGTCATATGAGAAATAACATGATAAGTGGTGTTACGCAAGGACATAAATTTGGAACAATTTTTTAAGTGTACTGAAGGTGTGTCCAATTTATTAGACAACAGAAATACCTACCTAGATTTCGGTATCAATTCATGCCTTTGCTGGTGTTCCTCCTCAGTGATTCCCATGAAATAGTTCATTAGGCTAAAAGTTGCCAAGTACATTTTAGTGCTCAATTATAGCATGCGCATAACTGCACATATTAGACATCTCCATCGAAAACAATTATCCGTAAGGACATTCATAACGAATGTTCAGGGTTGCATGTCTACATTGATATTATTAAAAACATCTTTATAGACACCATTTCTAGAAATCAGCATTAAGCCATTGGTTTACATAAAGTTCATATGAGTAGTTTAGTGTACATCATCTATATGGATTGGTTATTGTGCACTCGCTGAAATAGAGAGGATGCTTATGTGCATGTGGTAATCTTTAGCATATACATCCCCTATGGTGCCAATGGTAGATTTTTTAGAGCATCAAACTATCATATCTAGGCAATTTAAATGGGTAGAAAACATATATAACAGGCATTTTCAAAACACATCATATAAAGAAAATGATTATTTAAGCGTACATCCTGAAGAAAAAATAGAAATGATTAACATGCATAATAATAGCATATTTGAAATTTACACATTTTTATAAGCGATTTTCATATATAACATCTACAATTCCAAGCTACGGTTTAAAAGATATGAATATCTCGAGAAGTACTTAAATCTGCAATGGCAGTAGATGGACCGAAATTGCTCACTGTGCAGCCCATCTACTATACGACCCTCGTGCGATGTAACTCTATTCTACGCCAGCGAAATTTAGAGAGAAAAGAGACAAAAGGGGGAGTAGCAGGACTCAAACTGGAAAGTGCATAGATGAACCTGAGTACATATGAACGCACTTTGGAAAACACGTTTCTAAATGCTAAAAAAATCTGAAAAAAGTTGCACGGATACGTTTCCATGTTCTATGTGCGTGCATAAAGTTTCACGGAAAAATAACTTTTTTTGTGGTTTGTGCAAAAAAGACAAAAAATTGTGTCGTGGAACATTATTTAGAAGCACTGAAATTTGTCTCAAACTCAGGTCTCCAAGATGGCTTCTAAGCGCTCTAGCCACTCACGCACCCATGTGCACGCTCAAGGGGTAGCTTTATATGAACCAAAGACGACGGCTGATGTATTAAATAGAACCGTTTTTCACTTATAGATGACATTGGGTGTAATATTTTATAATTTTGAGGTCAATTTTGATGATCTACCACAAGAAGCAATAGCCATTTATTATTAGGTAGAGATTAGGTATAAGAAAATAAAAGGCATCAGGCGGCAACGTAGAAAATCAGCCAATGGCATCAATTTTACTCAATCTTATGGCGCGTTGATGGACAAGACGGCATTCCGGGCACAAGCGGGAGTCGAGAGGAAACGCGGATGGCGGCGCGGTGGCGGGCGTGCCCGGTCTGGAGGAGAACGCCACTGTCGGCGGACGCCGAGCGCCGTGGAGCTGGAGGTCGGGCACACGGCAGGGCGCTCTCGAAGAACCTGAATCAAAATGAATTTCACACGCCAACATGCATGCATCTATCAGACGTGAGCCAAATTTGACACTTGGGTGAGCTGGTTTGTGTGCAGGAGCCTGCCATTGGTGGAGATGAGCAGGTCGAGCTTCTTGTCCTGGTACAGCATGCGGTGTCCTCCGGGAGCAGGGCGTGCCGCTTCTTGTACGCCGCGGCGGCGATCTGCTCCGAGTAGGTGAACGGGCTGCCCCTGCTGGAATCTCCTATTGGACGCACGTTGCGTCAAAGTGTCGGTCTTTCGCACAGAGGTCAGGAACGAACGATGACCTGGGCTGGGCCCATTTACGTGCTGCAGTGTTTTCCGGTTTTGGGAACTTCCTAGAGTCTTCTTTCCGTTTTTTTGGTGTTGGGAACCTTCTAGGTTCCCTGAACCGGTTTTCCTTTTTCTTTCTGGTTTTTCGTTTTTTCTTTTTTCGTTTTTCTTTTTATTTTCCTACTTTCTCTTTTTCTTTTCTTTTCGTTTTCTGTTTCTTTTTTCTTTTTCGTTTCTTTTTACGTTTCAAGTTTTTAAAAGAGTTCATGTTTTGAAAATTGTTCGGAAACTTAAAAAATGTTCGTGCTTATAATTTTTTTTCAAAAGTTATAAAAATGGTCGTACTTTTTCAAACACTTTTTATAAATTCAAAAACAATTTCCAATTTACATTTGTTCAGGAATTTCAAGAAATGTTCTCATTTTTCAGAAATTCTTTGGAATATTTTTGTTCTTGTATTGAAAACATGATCATAAATTCAAAAAATGTTCTTGTTTTCGAAATGTTGGTCACGTGTTCAAATTTTGTCCGTGATTCAATTTTTTTGTGATTTTCGTTCTTCATTTCAAAATTTGTTTTAAAAATTCGAAATATGTCCGTTATTCAAAAAATTGTTCCTGTTTTAAAAACTATGCACATAATGTGAAAAAATTTCATGTTTACAAAAATGTTCAGAATATTAAGAATTGTCCCTGTTTTCAAATGTTGTTTGCATTTTTAAAAATGTTCAGAAATTTCAAAATTTGTTCCATTTAAAAAAATTGCTCATAATGCAAAAAATGTTCATGTTTACAAAAATGTTCAGAATATTAAAAATTGTCCCTGTTTTCAAATGATGTTTGCATTTTTAAAAATCATCGGGAATTTCAAAAATTGTTCCCGTTTTAAGAAATTTGCTCATAATGCGAAAAGGTTCATGTTTACAAAAATGTTCAGAATATTAAAAATTGTCCTTGTTTTCAAATGATGTTTGAATTTTTTTAAATGTACTGGAATTTCAAAAATTGTTCCCATTTTAAGAAATTTGCTCATAATGCAAAAAAGTTCATGTTTACAAAAATGTTCAGAATATTAAAAATTGTCCCTGTTTTCAAATGATGTTTGCATTATAAAAAATGTTCAGGAATTTCAAAAATTGTTCCTGCTTCTCCAAAATTGTTCGACAATTCAAAAAATGTTCTATTATCAAAAATTGTTCAGAATTTTATAAATTTTCTCACAAATTCAAATATTGTTTGTCTTTTCAAAAAAATTTCTGGACTTTTGAAAATGGTTCAACAATTCAAAAAGAGTTTCCATTTTCAAATTTTGTGCTCATAATGCAATAAATGTTTGTGTTTTTCAAAAATGTTCCCATTCTGAAAAATGTTTGCACTTGCCAAAATTTGTTTCCATTATCAATTTTTTGTTCTCAAAATTCAATAAATGTTCGCATTTTCATTAAATGTTCAGGAATTTCAAAAAACGTTTTTATTTTATTTTTGAAATTTTGAAAAACTGTTCGAGTTCTTCAATAAATCATCGGATTTTCAAACATTGTTCGTTGTAAAAAAAATACAATTCCCAAATAAAGTTCAAAAAAATTCAAAAACCTGACAGGATTCTGCTTTGAGATTAGTTCTTATACGATCACGCTCCAATATTTACACGAAAGTTTGTTAGCTCCACTGGTTAGCTTCTCTCGTACTTAAGAAGGACTTCCAAATTTCGAATCCCAGGGAAGATTTAGCGTGCTCTCATTTTTTTTAAACATCGCTGCCCTAAACAGGCGCGCTCGCTACAGCGCCCATTATTGGGCTGGCCCACTCGTGGGGTGCCTTCGTGCGTCGAGTGGCTGTTCGACGCAAAACGCGTCGAATAGGAGCTCCCGCCCCTGCTTGCCAGCTTGAGCCGGTCGTATCCAAAGAGCGGCCGCGGGAAAGTCACACCATGGGCCGATCTTCTGCATGCAAGGCCCAGAGCCCCAGACCCAACACAACCTACTACTTTCGGGTAATAAAGCTTTGCGAGATTCTCAACAAAAAAAACCTACTACTTTCGGGTGATCCTAAAAAAACGAGTTAATTACACATATAGTACACAAACTTGCACAGCATGTACAGAGTCATACAACAACTTGAAAAATGACACAAATTGGTCCACTAACTTGAGTTTCGGAAACATTTTCATACATTTTCGTTACTCACAGTCAAATGGTCTGTTAACTCTGCCAGTGTGCCTATATCGCGGGCCACCATCACAGTAGGTCCCACCTGCCAGCTGGAACAAAATAAAATAAAAATAAAAATGGTGCATCCCAGGAATTATCGGTATATATAGGTGTATTTGTCCACTAACTTGAGTTTCGGAATTATCAGAAATATTAGAGGGGGTCAAATCACCTAAACTTAGCTAATTTTGTCTGACAAATGAAGGATTATCGGTATATATAGGTGTATTTGTCAAAGCAAGGGGGGGCAAGGCCCCTGCCAGGCACCCCCTGCCTCCGCCACTGCGATGGGGACCATGGTCCTTGAGTTTGTGTGCAGTTTGTGAGAAGAGTAGTGTTAAGTTGTCGTTGACGGCCTCGTTGGAGCCTTTAAAAAAACATATTTACGAATTTTTAAGAAAGCAAAAAGAAATATGTGAAATACATGTACACTACAAATAAGACAAATATGTATATAAAAAAGGGTTGTTCTTTTGCAGTTGGGTCGAGATTTTTTTTTTGTGTGAGGCTTACAAATCATTATATTTTTGAACCATTTTTTACAAATTTGTATTGAGCACATACAAGTGTTCACAAAATATATTTTTTGAAACTTCTAAATATGCTTTCAGATTTTTTTTAAAAAAAGGGGCTCCAGGAAGCCCGCCAGCCACAACTTCGTACTCCCGTTTGTGCGACTATAATGCTTGTGCTCATCAAGTGGATAAAATGGTTATCCAGTGGGATGATACGTTCCCGTCGACTGCGAGACGCTGTGATGACTATGTAAAATCTTAAGATGCTATGTTCGCTCAGTCTTTCGGAGGTGCTCATGACTTCCAGCGTTGTCTCCGACTCTGAATGCATGTATGTACCTGTATCTTTGAGAAAGCAGCGTACACTATCCGCAAAAAAAAGAGAGAGAGAAAAGCAGCGACACTACCAGTAAAAATAACACAGTAATGAAAAAGAAAGCGCCGTACGCAGATATGCACAACTTTGTATCGTTGTTTAACAGAAACAAACTGGTGGAATTTCTGGTTAGCACCTTTCTAGTTCGGGCGGACGTCTCTGGTTCGAAACCTAGACAGAATATATTTTTTGGCTGACAGGATGGACCCACGTTATGATAGAGGAGAGAGAGCACCAATGTAGAGGAATGTAACAGAGCACTAACGGTATGTGACAGAATTGTACTGAAATGTTGTCGAAACTCAATTTATATGATCAATTTGTGTCATTTTGCAAGTTGTTGTATGAATTTGTACGCACCGTGCAAGTTCGTGTATCATAGGTGCAATTAACTCAAAAAAAAACCTACTACTTTCGGGTGAAGCGTGCGACGGCTGCAACAGAAGGAAGCATGAGACGTAGGGTGCCGTTGGTTTAGTCCCACCTCGCCTGGCTGAGGGAGAGAGGGGAAGGAGCTCGACTACATAAGAGCATGGGGTGAGCACGCAGCTGCGTGGTGAGCATAAAGCGAACTATTCTTTCGCCTTTTACTAAAGACTAGAAGAACGCCCGTGCGTTGCACCGGAGCCACATTAACTTTAAGAATTCAATATTACGACATTGGCGACCTTTTTTTACCATCAAATCCTCACAGACACACTCTCCCCCCCTCCCTCTTCCTCACTCTCTCTCTCTCCCTCTCTCTCTCTCTAACACACACGCACACATAGCCTATTCTCTCTGCCAATAAGACTTACTCAATTGGCCATAATGTGTGGACTTGTGGTGAGCTTGACTGAACTAATGGATAGTGTGATATATTCCCCAATCATTTAACAATGAAATTTTAGAAATGGAAAGATTATGTAACACCTCAAGTTGTTAGCTACAGTGACCTCTCCCTAATGATGCCATGTCATCAGGCTTGCTAAGCCAAACTACCACTTGATAAAAATCAAAGCCCAATTCAAATTTAAAATAAAGTCAAATAAATTATTTCGTCAAACAGTAAAACTAAAATGTGCAGCATATTCTATAAATTCCACTGATCTTTGACATGTTGAGCCCAACATTATTTGACCCAAAAATTAAATCTTGTCAAATTAATAAGAGGTCCAACAGTAGTTAAAATAACCAATTAAATATAAACCTAATTTTATGTATTTCTTTTTGGCCACAAACTTTTTGCCACCTAAAAATATTGTGCTCGAATTGTGTGCATAGTTTCACAATTAACAAAATCCATTTAGTTGATATAAGAATAAATAGAAAACGGTGTTAAAAAGGAGAAACAGATTAGAATACATTAAAAACCAAAAGGACGGTGAAAAGGGATTCCCTCTATCCCCCGGGCCTTGCCACCGAACCGGCCCAGTGGTCCAGTCCCCGCACGGTCGTCTTCTCCTGTTCCCCGAGTCCGTCGCTACAGAGCCGGGCTCCCGCCCGACCACCTTGCCGGCATCAAAGGGGAATGGATAAGGGTGACGCCATGCCTCTCCTGCCCCCATGACCTCACTCCTCCTCGCCGCCCCCTCCCAGATCCACTTCTCCTCCTCGCTCGCCCGATCCCGGTGATCTGGACGAAGTCAGATGCCACGGCCACCATGACCGACCCCGTCCACACGGCCACTGCCCTCCCTGCTGGCTAGGAGCATGTCGAGGAGCTCCGAATGCCTCCGCTACTTCGTCTGCGCCAACAAGATCAAAAAGTCCAGCACCCCCAGATCGACGTCATTGCTGTCTTCCTCAACCTTCGGCCACCGCGACATTGTCGTTCGATCCGCGCCGCCCGGAGCTCCCTATCTTCCCCTAGGGTGCCATTGACACCGCCGTGATCTCCTCTTGCCTTTCCCCAGTTTCCCCTCTCGTTTGCTCTCGTTAGGTATTTCGCCGTGGCCGAGAATCGCCGTCTGCCATGGCCATTGTAGGGGTAGCCACTGAGCTTCTCGGATTGACCCCGTGGCACATGCCCGCTCCTATGTGCTCCCATGCCCGAGCCTTCAGCTCTTCTTCCGCACCTGTGGGGCCACTTCCTCTCTGGCTCGCGCGAAGCACACCCTGGCCGCGCGTCACACTCTCGCTGGCTGCGCTCGCCCTGTCTGTTGCCGCCTATCCCTTCGATCGCCCCGCAGTCGCGCCCTTGCCTGGCGCTGCCTCCTGTCGTGGCCATCTTCGCGGCCGCCCATCACCACGCCGGCACATCTCGCCCTCCACGCCGCCGCTCGCCTCGCCTGCTGCATGCTTCTTCCTGCTGCTATGCGCTGCTCTACCACTGGTACGTTGTTCCGCCACGCCCTCGACACCACTGTGGGCAAACGTGGTGGAGGGATTGTCAATGAAATACGAGGAGGAGGTGGCGGAGAAGGTGTGGAGAGGCAAGAGGTCTAGGGTGGCGTCAGCTGGCTGTGGTGGAGGTGATTATGCGAGAAGGAGCCGGAGCGGAAAGAGAGGTCACAATTGGAAAGAATCGCAAAAAAATCATAACCCGGAGATCTCATTCCAAAAAAATGTTAATATCGATGGAGGGGTGATTTCCGTCAATAGGTGGAAAACATAGGAAATATTGGATGTTATCAAGGAAAGGTAAAAAATTAGGAAAGTTGGGATTTTGAACTGATTTCTATGCAAATGGGGTTTTATTGTTTGGTAACATGATATCAGTACCTGCCCGTTTGTGACGTGTCTGATTAGGAAAGTTTGCAAATGCTAAAGAAACTATTTATTGGGAGGAAAGTTTGTGACGAGTCTGTTATTTGTTTCCTAAAACAAATTTCACTAATGAGAGAAATCGATTGATTTAAATAAGTTAGGAAAGTTAGATTCAAATCTATTATTTGTTTCTTAAAAATTTGTTATTTGTTTCCCAAGACAAATTGAACCAATAAAAGGAATCGATTGATATGAATAATTTAAAGAAGTTGGATCTGTGATTTGTTATATGTTAGGAAAGTCCTGGTTGTAATAAAGAGTGGAGAGAAAAATAAACCGATGGACCAGGATGGGAGGGGGTGGTGGGAGGAGAGACGAAAAAAACCAGCGAAAATAAACCGTGGAGACTATTCACCAACTGCTTCATTAGGAGTAGAGAATACCGTGTACATGCCACACTAAGCAGCATACCTTAATTTTGAAAGGGTGTCCTCTTGTGAGAAGGCCCTACCAATCCTGAATTTAAAATTTTCATACAGTAGTATGATTGGACAAAATGCCCTAATTTTGAAGGGTAGCTTCTCTATGAGAAGGACCCGCCAAATCTGAATTTCAAATTTCAAATTTCTAGACGGATGGCAAACAAATTACCACTAGTTTAATGTCATGCTGGTCAGTTGAAAAGAAATATTTACTTGGTTCATCGTCTCTACAGCTCTCTTTTGAGCGGGTCCTGGAGAAAGCACGAACGACCGGGAGCGGCAAAATTTTATGTTTTGACCCTTTTCTGATATCTATTCGTGATCTGACCCTAATTTGAAAAAATTTCAAGATCTGATCATTTTGCTACCGCCAGGGTCTCTGGCGGTAGGGTGTAACAGCCTACCGCCAGGGACCTTGGCAGTAGGAAACATCCCTACCACCAAACATAATGGCGGTAGCATGTACAACCCTATCACCAAGGTGCTTGGCGGTAGGCACGAGCACGCACTGTGTTCAATACTTAGCAAAATTTCGCGGTAGGGCATGCAACCCTACCGCCAGGGACCTTGAAGGTAGGCAGTTATACCCTACCGCCATGGACCCTGACGGCAGCAAAAGGGTCAGATCTTAAAAAAAATTAAACTAGGGTCAAATCTCGAATAGGTATCGAGAAAGGGTCAAAACACGAAATTTAGCCACCGGGAGCAGGCATGAACACCTGGAGCGCTGCTGCTGAATGACCCAAACATGTGACGCTCGCTTGCGAATTCGTTACGTGTGCCATGAACCTCGGACTGCAGTCTTTTTCACACACGAACGTGTGCGTGAGCTGAGCCAAGCCAAGCCAAGTGGACTTCATGTGAGAAAAGAGCTCTTTTTTCTTTACAAATTAGGCATCATGTTGGAGCTTTTATCGAAGACCTCTTATATAATACTCTCTCCGTCCTGAATTACTTGTCGTATTAATATATAAAAGTGAATGTATCTAGAATTAAAATACATCTAGATACATCCATTTCTTTGACAAATATTTCCGAACGGAGGGAGTATGAGGGTACACACACAATGTAATTTATGCCAACATAATAGTACATGCACGCAGAGGAAGCAGGACGTGCGGAGCACGTGAGAGAGGTTTGTTTAAGGGGAAAAAAGGAAAGGCTTGGGTGTCTAGCATCATATGCAAACGAACGTGCTTGGAGATCGTACCACATTCGAGGGCTATGCTACACTGGGGGGCTACACCATCGGCCGGTTACGCCACACTCGTATGCTACGCTCGCTCGAGGATTCACATCTTGATCCGATTGCAATTCACTTAGTTTTAACATAACTGACCCAAGAAATGCAAGGTCCAGGAGGCCATGCATGCGGACGCGTGGCTGTCCAAAATCAAGCTCCCAACAACTGGACGATGGACCACATCCGGCAGCTCGTTACTCTATGGGCTCGGCTGAGGGCCATCCCCCTAGCGGTGGACGACGACGACACCATCATCTGGAAGCATACCAACAGCGGAATCTACTCCCCACCTCCTCGTACAATGCACAACTCCTTGGGTCGGTCAACTCGCCCATGGGCTTCGCCGTTTGGAAAGTCTGGGGCCCCCTAAGATAAAATTCTTTGCTTGGTTGGCAATTCAAAACCGAGTTTGGACGGCGGATAAATTAGAGAGGAGAGGGTGGCCGCACTGTGGCCTATGTCCACTCTGCAAGCAGATCATGGAAACGGTGAGCCACATCTTCTTCAAGTGTTGGTACTACATTAGACTATGGGGCATGATCAAGGGCTGGCTCAAGCTCGACTACCTCGACATCTCATCCTGGATAACGATGCATTCCATCAAGGACTGGTGGCTTAACATGTCGGCCAACAGCATGCCCAATCGAAAGGCGATGGCTTCTCTTACTATGCTGACCTGCTGAACCATTTGGTGTGAGAGAAATGCACGGGTTTTCGTCACAAGTCCATGCTTTCGTCTGTGTTGCTTTCAAACATTCAGAGTGACGCCAACCTTTGGGTAATCGTGGGTGCAAAGCACTTGGGTCAGATCATGCCGGGAGAGTAGTGGCCTTGTAATATTTACTTTCGCTTTTCTTGTAAAAGAAACTCTAAACTCCTTCTTAATTAATGGATGAGGCAAAGTTTTTGCCTCCGTTTTGAAAAAAAAACAGCGGGGGTGTCCTCTTTGGCTACAACCCAGTGGGTGCAAATTCCTTGTTTTTTCTTCTTTGTTCTTACCAAGAAAGTTTGAGTAAGCCGATTGGATATGCAAGGCGAACTTTGTATCCTCAACTTAGTCGCAGCCCGTCTACTCAGTTGGCTAAAAGAAATTCACCAAAGAAATCCAATCGCCCAAGAACCAATTGTGTAAGAATCAAAGAAAACGAAGTCAAAATAACAACTTAAAACTTGATCCAATTGTAAGTACTTAAGCAAAATAATTGAAAAGTTCATGAGCCTCGTTGCTCAGTCGGACTTAAAGTTTTTACTGCAGTTTCACTCAGCATTCCGAGGCAAATTTAATACTTAAAACTTCTCACTTGTTTTTCTCTTCTTCTTGTACAAGCTCCTCCTCCGAGGTGTCTGGCACTCTAGCTGGCTCAACAGACAGGTCCAGGCCGATGAGGGAAGCAATCTGATTTGCGGTTCCAATGAAAGTTTTCATGTGGTCTTCAAAGTTATCACCCTCCGGATTCCCCATGCCAATGTTCTGCAACTTCGCTTCATTTATCTTGGGGAAGTGAACCCGAGTGAGAGCTAGAGCTACATTAGCTCCACAGCGAGCAGCAGATTTCTTACACCTCGATACTCGGCCAGAACTTGCTCAAGTTGTTGTAAACAAATGGTAGAGCTTCATCGACCTCTTCTCCAGGAGGCAGAGTTGCATTGATGCCCTTCATGGTTTTTCTCACTTGGGCTATGACGCTTTTTGCTACTTTTGCTCGTTCTTCTAGTCGGATTACAGCCTCAACAACCCGAGTGGATGCCCAAGGGGTTTCTTTGATGTCGATACCATATGCTTCGAGCTCCTTCTGCACTTTATGATCCTCCATGATCGGATCGGGACAAAACACTACATAACATAGAAACAATAGTCAGAAAAGGAAATATTAGTCCATGAATTTAGTATTGCGAATTCCATTCGAGAAGAGAGTAAATGCTTACCCTCAAGCCTCTGCTTAACGTCATCTAGCTGGCCCACCAAGAAGGTTTCAGTGTCAGACATTCCTTGCTTGAGCTCGCCAAGATCCTTTTGATACTTCATTTTGGTCATTTCTGCAAGATCAGACCTTTTCACATATTTGGTATGCCATTCAGACTCAGATGCTTTTAGAGCTTCGATTTGCTTCTTCATGTCCTCTGCCGCCTTCAAGTAGTTATCGTTCATCTCTTTGACCTCTTGGAGCTCCTCCAACCTATCGTCGGCTTTCTTGGTCATAGCATCAGCTTCCTCCCTGGCTTTGGCAAGAGCAGTGTCTTTCTCTTCCAGGGCTTTCTTCACGAATTCTGCAAAAATAGTTCCACAATCGTTTGGTCAATAGGATATTTTGAGCATATGCATGTGATTAGGATCAACTTTGTTTCAAATCAGTTAATAGGCAAAGCTCAAGATCATTTAGATTGTAAGATTACCTTCCATAACAGTTTTCTCCTTTTCAAGCCGAATGGTCTTGGCTTGTTCTTCGTCAAGCTCTTGGCGTACCTTCTCCAGCTCCTTCTGCACTTTATGATCCTCCATGATCGGATCGGCACAAAACACTGCATAACAAAGAAACAAAACAAACAGAAAAGGAAAGATTGGTCCGTGGATTTAGTATTGCGAATTCCACTCGAGAAGAGAGTAAATGCTTACCCTCACGCCTCTGCTTAACCTCATCTAGCTGGCCTAACAAGAAGGTTTCGGTGTCGGACATTCCTTGCTTGAGCTCGCCAAGATCCTTTTCATACTTCATTTTGGTCATATCTGCAAGATCAAACCTTTTCACATATTTGGTATGCCATTCAGACTCGGATGCTTTTAGAGCTTCGATTTGCTTCTTCATGTCGTCTGTCGCCTTCAGGTAGCTATCGTTCATCTCTCTGGCCTCTTGGAGCTCCTCCAACCTATCGCCGGCTTTCTTGGTCATAGCATCAGCTTCCTCCCTGGCTTTGGCAAGAGAAGTGTCTTTGTCTTCCAGGGTTTTCTTCACGCATTCTGCAAAAACAGTTCCACAATCGTTTGTTCTGTAGGATATTTTCAGCATATACATCTGATTAGGATCAACTTCGTTTCAAATCAATTAATAGGCAAAGCTCAAGATCATTCAGATTGCAAAGATTACCTTCCATAGCAATTTTCTCCTTTTCAAGCCGAATGGTCTTGACTTGTTCTTCATCAAGCTCTTGGCGTACCTTCTCCAACTCCTTCTGTAAACCTAAGTATTTGGTTCCAAGTTCACAAGTTTTCTGCACAAGATTAAACATATACAAGGTTTAACTTAGTCGTCATAAGGTAACAGTTAATCCACTTGGTTCGTCCACAGGCCGAGTGAAGCCATGGATCTAAGGTACAATCTAGGTCTATGAAGTGAAGACTTATTGGTCCTTGAGACTCCAACTGATTGTTATCAATCGATTAGGGTCTTGGGGGCTACACCCACTGGGTGCACTGATCGTGCCCCAATGGAAGAATATCAAAGTTAATCCACTCGGTTGGAGTCTTATCCAGCGTGTGCACTGATCATGCTCCACTGGAAGAAATTCAAAATCAATCAACTCAGACCGTCTACAGATTGAGTGAAGTCATGGATCTAATATATAATCTTGTTCTATGAAGTTATGAGTGATCTCTACTTCACACTCCAACCGATTGCTAGCAATCAATTTAAGTCTCGGCGGCTATAACTAGTGTGTGCAGTGATTGCATCCCCGCTGGAAGAAAATTCCTAGGAATTCCATTAGATTCGAAAATCTAGCTAAAGGGAAGTCATCCTAATGGAAACAAATGACACTTACTCGAGTACTTACTCGAATGTTGGTCGTCAAGGTTTTGTTCGATATGAGCAACTCCTTCAACTTAGTCTCCATCTGCTCGGCCTGCAGCATGGCCTCCTTGCCTGCACCCACTTCGTCCTCTGGGGACCGTGCTAGGGAAAAAGACGTAGGCGAAATGGATGGAGTTTTATTCTGACGAGGAGATGTCACTGCCGGTGTGCTCGGGCTTATTGGCTCCGGTGCAGTCGGTGTCTGAATCGACTCACTCGAATGAATCTCCGGAGATTTATCAGGAGCAGTATCCATGGGGATTGATCTTTGACTCGGGCTTGGAGGGATTTCGTCAGAGTTGCGAGCTTGCTCATGGCCCGAGTCAAGCTCTATAGCGGGTTCACTTCTTTAGCGGCTGAAAAGTTACATCCTCGTTAGCATAAGGTGGTTCGCTTGTTTGCTCGGATGATATATTGGCGAAGTGTTATACCTTTCAAGACACAACACCAGCGTCGAGCATCCCCTTGGATCTATCTGTAGTACTTTCAGTTGTTTGGCTGGTCAAGCTTGCAGAAGGGACAACCCTGCAGACATAAATAGGAAGACAATATTTTTCAATGCTCAAATTAACGATTATATTTCGCATACTTAATTACTTCGCAACGACATACATCGGTTTCCTCATCATTGGCAGAGCGGCAGCCTTCCGAGGTTTTTGTGTTATGACTTTAACCGATCTGTTTCCTTTGGTTGGAGAAGGAGATGCTTGTTGCTCTCCTTCCACACGGGCACGCTTGGTTGCCCGAGTGGTTGGTGCGACTCCAATCGGATCTTGGTTCCTCTTGGTTCGACCCTCCCGAATGGCGTCTGGGGAGGGAAAATATTCCACTTCATCTTCGCTTTCATCCGTGTCGTCTTCATCAGTTTCATCATCTGGTTCTTCATCTTCTCCGACAGTACGCCGACTTGGGATGAAGGTTGTTGGCGGCCGGGAACCTCCATCCCTGTTTCGATATAACCTCTGCACCGTCTCCTCGGTCACCGTGGACGGCGGCCAGTCACCTTGGATCCAGCCGGACGGAGGCGTGAACGACGACGAACCCCTCCGCATCTTCTTCATCTTCTTCAACTCCAGTCCGCGAGTCTTCTCCCCGACCATGGCGTCGGCGAAGGATGAGAAGTGCGGTTATGGGTGGAGGAGATGGGTGCGGCGGCGGATTTGGTGAGGAGATTTGGGAATGGGATGATAATTTTTCTGATGCCGCTTTTATTTATAGCATGGGATGCCCCAAGCGACGCAAGATCCCATCCGTTCATCATTCAAATCTACGGCGCCCAGGGCTGCAGTAGTTTTGGCAAGTGAAGTAGGTGGGAACCCTAATCGAGGCGCCATCAGAAAAAAAAATTGTGATGAAATGACATTCATTAAAGACTAGGCAAAACCAAATCGATGCTCCAAAATGCGTCCAACAATAGTCTTTTCAAAGCATCGATTTTTGTCTTTTTTGCCCAGACCTACACAAATGTGATTTCACATCACAAATTTTTACATGCAACTGAAACATTCATCAATGTTTATCATAAAAAAAATCATTTTTAATACTTTCATATTTTCTTTGATTTTACTATACATTTGAGAGCATGTGAGCTCAAGTTCAAATACACTAGTCATGCGTGAATCTTGATCTTGCATCTCTGGAGTTGTAGAATTATTGTGTACTGAGCTAGTAGATCTTAGAAACATTGTGGACTGAGCTAGATCTGTAGTAGTAGTAGTATTTTTGCACATTCATATGTGCCCACTACTATATACTGTACTTTAGAATTCTATAATCAGTGCCAGACATGGACAGATGAAACTGGTCACAAACTTCTCCAATTCACAATAATACTATACGGTTGCCAACGCCAAACCAATCCTCACTGCAATGTGCATCTCTGGATCGTATTCGGTTCAAATACTAGTGGAAAAACAGGTGTGCTGTGTGCATTGCAAGTTTACAGGAGCAACCAGCATCCCCAGTCGTGTGACATCTCATCAAGCAGAACTCCATTCCCCCCTCTCTGTCTCTCTCTGTACACACTAACAGCCTAAAGAACCAACAGCACTCCTCCCATGGCTGGCCAGCCAGGTGCTACCTTTCGGGTATGGAGTCCGGCACGGAGAGCCTTTCGGAGCCGTCGTACTTGCTCTGCACGGGCGTGGTCCTCCTCGACTGCCGCTTGGTCGCCACGATCACCTCCTCCGCGCCGGGGTCGTCCGCGACGTAGAACTTGTCGACGTCGTCACTCTTGAACACCGGGTGCAGGTACGAGTCCGCCAGGTACGACTTGAGGTCAAAGTTGGGCTCCCTCGCGTGCTCCAGCGTGTCCTTCCTCATCGCCTCCTGCGCAGACCACAACACATCTTCAGACTATCAGCAGCGAAGTGGACAAGGCGGAATCAATCTGATGGCGAAGAGATTAGGTGTAAACGTTACCTGCAGCGGGTTCCTCACAAACGCAGGTTTGTACCGGTGCGTGCAGTACTTGTGGAACCAAAAGGTTAATATGGGAAGAACGAGGAGAACTGGCGTCGCCTCCTCCAAACCTTTTGTGCTTAAGAGCCCAAGGAGAAGCAGCTGCGATGCGATCAAGGCTACGATTATGCGTAGATGCACGTTGGGCCAGAACTGCGCACCACTCTCGTACCGTTGATGGTAGACATTTATGATCTGAAACAATGTAGGATCAAGTGATAAGGAAACCGAACATTCAGAGGTTCACCATATTCGATGATTATCGAACATACCAAAAATCTCAGTAGTAGTAGGAAGAGCTCTTTACCTGGTGGCGGTAGACAACATATCCCAACGCAAAGAATACCAGTATAAAAGGTAGCAAGAGCGGTGTCACTGCAGCATACACAAGACCAAGCAAGAAATATAGCTGTATTCGAGGCTCAGACCAGTAAAAACAGATGCTGCCCGGATCCATTGCCTCTTCTCTGTCCTTCTCCGTCTTGACCAAGAAAAAGTTTTTCAGGTGGTATAGTACAAATGCCCTTATTCTCAATATTTCAAGAGATACACCAGCCCAACCATCAACCATTACGTATGTTATGAAAAATGTTGCCTTCATTGGTATGGCTACACCAATGATCCTTGGTATGCTGCAAAAAAAGCAATTTAGATTCATTGTGAGATAGCGATCACCATTCAATTTAAGAATGTGAAGAACAGATTTTCAGATGCATGGTAAAAAAGTGTAGAACTGAAGATCAGTGCGCGACAACAAACACAAACAAAAAAAATACCAACAATAACTAGTATGTTAGGTAAAAACGCATCAGCAGCACCTAGCACAGGTCACTACATACAGTGATGTTCCAGCCAGCTTTTACCGTTGGGTACCACAACTGACCTAATTCCTTTGCCAATTTCAAGAAACTATATGTGTTGATCTAATTTAGAGAAAGTTAATCAGAATTCTAATATATAGCATGCATTAAGCGTAATTGATGTTTGTTTCTAATACATGAATTCTCCATAAGTCAAAGAAGCTAGGAAAGGTCAGGGTTCACAAACTGTAACCAAATGCAAAACTATAGTTTTTTTCCCAAAGCGGGGGACCACCATTCCGTCCTGGTACCATTAAAGCCAAGGCGGACATTTTTCTTCCAAAAATAATATATCATGATGCACAGCCCACAAAGTTATCACTGACACTGCTAAATCTGTTCAGGACTCCCTCCCATGATAAGGTGAAGTAAAAATATCATCGCCAGAAAATGCAATATCATGCTTAGGAAAGATCAGATAAAAAACTGACCAACCACATATGAGCAACATGTGTATAAATGATATGCTATTTATACACCTTTTACTCTGAGTGCATCATAATAGGTAAATGTGTCTGTACGGGACATACTCATTAGCTGACGCATGAAGGTAGGTATTAAGCTGCTCCAAAGCAGATCCTGTAACGATGCTCCCCAAAAACACATTGAAGAACAAGAATATAAAATACTTGGATGCAGTTCTCCGCTCTAGTGATGACTGTGATATCAATCCTTCAAACTGTGACATGTACATCAGTATAGTTGGAAGCACTATCAGGAAGATCTTCAGTGCAAGTCCAGGAAGAAACCCTTGGATGAATGATTTAATGGAAGGTCTGGAATATAGTTGGCAAGCAGAAATCAGGAGAGGACATCAATATGACATCTCAACAATAAACTTTCATACTGATTCTACAGCAATGACGGAAAAGCTATGGAGACGCCACAAAACTGGGGAGTAATAAACATTGTGAAAGTAGACTTACGATTCGATTAAAGGTTTTAGAAATGGTAGTGCCTTCTCTATGCCTTCAAGATTTGCAAGAGTCTGTACGAATGCTATTGGAATGACATAGAAGAAGTTGAGGAAGAAAAAGGCCACGCCAATTATCAACCTCCTGACTGTGAGGGAAACAAAGGGAATAGATAGATTACTCCAGTACACATCACGAGGTTCTGGAGCCCATTCAGTCAGCCAAAGGGTTGGGTTGCTGGTTTGTTGTGTCTGTGCACAAACAGCTGCACCCCACCGTGAACGAAAAGAAACAAAGGCTGCTGGCATAATTGACTTGGGATCCTTCATGACCTTTATACGCTCTTCAGCTTCCTGTGTATTGTCATGTATTAGACTATGTATTCTGACAGTTAGCTGTAAACAACAGATAACTTAACACTTAAAAAGAACAAAGAAAGATTAAAAATCTAGTCAAAACGACAACATGCATAGACAAATAGAACAGAGGTTACATGAATACATATTTTGTAACTTACTTCCTTTCCTATCTTCTCAATCTCTGACTTGCAGTGATCAATAGCATCCACTTCAGAACCAAAACATCCAAGAAAGCCAGTCTGTAATTTAGGTCCAAAGATAGGCAAAGGAATTACAAAACAGACCCCGAATACAATAAAAAAGCAATGAATTGGTAACTACATTTGCAGACCAACCTTAGTTGTTGGCCTTTTGGATTTTCGCTCAAACTTGTTTTGGTAGTAATCAAGCCAATTCCGCATTTTCTTCTTCTTTTCAACCAGATCAGCAAGTTTATTTGCATTGTAAACTGTCTATTGAGCAACAAGACATAAAAGATTAGTCCCCTGCATAAATCATCTGAAGAGGTACTCAGCAAGAAAGAAATGCAATATAAGGCTTAAACACAATAATTAGTTTAAGGAAAATCATAGTTATTATTTTTAACTAAGTAGCTAAACAACAAATTGTGAACCCAAATATCATCATATGATTCATGTCATGCTAGCATATCAGTGCCCTGATAATTGCTTTGCACTGCACACTTCCTTACATTTGGATTTGCAGATGATTCTTCAAATGGGAGATGTTCCAAAATTTAGTGATTACCTGATGTTTCAGATAATGATCAGGATGATTGACAAGGAAGAAATGTTCCACAAGCTCGCTAACTGATTCATCGGGGTCTGGTGGTATGTTCCGTACAAGAACCTACAATAAAAATACATTGATGACTCAGAATCAAAAGAATAATCAGAGGACTATTAATCTAGATAAGATCATTCTACTGAGATCATTGCTGTATGCAGCATTCTTTTTTCTAGAAAAGGGATCTAAACTGCGCTCATGTATAAGTTGCAGTCACAAAGGTGCTTTATACCAACAATTTGCCAGAAAAATCTGCTCCAGAATTTGCTTTCGAATTTTAAAATAATAGGAATATTTAAATAGTTATCAAGTTATACAATTCCAATTTTGAAATAATAGGAATATTTAAATGTTTATCAAGTTACACAATAACAAAAAAGAAAAATCCAGTGTGTAATCCTTATAGTCCCACAATTTGCTAGTCTGCCAGCGCCTTTTGAGTTATCCAAACTTACATACAACACCCTTAACATCCCAATCTACTAAATAGGAAGAGTGTAGGTAAATGGGTATACATACAGTGAACTGATCCGGTCGGCGTTTCTCTGAAGCAAGAAAGCGCAACCTCATAGTCGCGACTCTTTCATACTCATTCTTAAGTACATAGCAGGTCCAAAACGTAAATACATAGGCCATAACCAAGTGAGCTATAAACCTGCACAAAAAATGGAAGCATGAGCATAATCATGAACATACAAGAATGAACGAACCTCTAACAATTATGGGTGGAAGATTTATGTTGCGTGGCTGATATGCAACAACATGCTTTTGAGCAGAACAACTTCCTATAACTGGATTTTTTTATTTTGTTTTGACGGGCAGTTGCTAAATGCTAAGCCTGTACAGAGTGCTTGCACCTTACTAAAATGACACAATAATGGTGCATTGCTCACCCAAATAAACACTAAGAATCCTGCAACTATAAGAAACTCATGTGCCTACGGTGCAAGCAGTATGCATATATAGATATTACTTGTGGGAAGCCAGCGCCACTATTGAATATCTACAGCTTAAACAAATCAGCAAAGCATTTTCATAATCAACATAAATAAACTATTTCTGCTACATATCCCGTTGCTCACCTCTTTGATCCATAAGGTATGTTGGATATTGAAAGGTTGTCAATGTCACTGTGGACTACCTTCAAATCATCTAGCGCATTGTTGGTCCAGTTCACAGGGACCAGAACACCAAAAGCAAGAATTGTAATCGGGACAAATATCTTCAGTCTGCAATGATTAGTTCAAAGTTCGTCAGCATATAGGCATCGAAAGATTGGGCACTTGACATGAAGGATGTTATGCGCAAAATGGATAAGTAATATAGTGTACATATGCCCATCTGATGTTCCAAATACAGTGCCAAACCATATGTAATTAAAAATAATAATAAGGAAAAACGTGTTTGCATAACAGAAATGGGCCTGCTTATTAAAACCCACATGATATGTGTGACCCCATTAATAGACTTGAAGTATAAGTAACAACACAGGCAGAGCAGTAAAATTTGGCAACCTGTAGACATCAATCCCATGCAACATGCACGTAAAAAGCACTAAATTTGGTGGTTATGCTCCAGGCTTATGCCTTAAGAGACTGAGAATGGTAAAAAAAAATATTGCTGGCACCAAAGAATCACATAACCAAACATTTGATCAACAAGGGATTAGCAATGCCAATGTACCCTGTGAGATATATCCGTAGATAGACAACGGAATCGAGGCCGGCATGCTCGATCAACTCCTCCTCGGGCATCTTGAGAGCAGCCGGCATCCAGCTTAAGAACTTCAGGTACGACCTCACGTCCAGGTTGACATACTTGTTCACGGCGGCACCGGCGGACGACGGGCTGTCCCGCATCCCCTTGAGGTACCATTTCGGGAAGAAAATCCTGTCGTTGACGGGCTGTAGCCGCAGGAAAGCGAATATCAGCAGGAAGATGGTGGCGGTCACTATGTTGAACGCCGCCCCGAGGCCAATGTCGTAGATCGTAGCCATGGCTGCCCTTCAGATAACTTAGCTAGCTTGACAGAGAACGCGGCCTGCACATGTGGACCGTACGATGTGAGAATGACTGAAACCAGCCGTATGATGCAATGATGCCACACAAACGTGATGCCACTTGTGAAAAGATAAAACTGTGCCACAAATGTATGGAACCGATTGTGCACTGATTTAGTTGTACATCTACATCACCGTATAGTTGCCAGCACAGCATGACTGCGCGCGAATTCGGTGCCCGAATGGAGGACAAATGCCGGCCACTAATTTGGACAGACAACTACCACATCTTGAAGCAGCAAGCAAAGCACAAGTGGCAGCAAAGCAACCCCCGATGATGATTAGGATTAGATGGCAAGCTGGTGAGTGGCGCTGGTGCATGGAAAGGAACCGGCAACGGAATCGAAAGCTGTGTCGGTCAATCAAAGTGTCTATCATCTTGTGGGGCGTGTGGATTAAATCAAAGCTGTTTGCGTATCAGCCGTCCCGCCGGCCACCCGGGATCGTCGGAGCGTGGTGTGGCTTTGACCCCGGAAAGCGAGAGGGTTTCGTTGGGGCTCAGGGGCCCGGTGCCGACTTGCATGACAGCAACGGCAGCGGAAAAGTTGGAGTACTATTATTATTTGCCACTATACTTGTAGAATAATTATTTGCCACTATGTATACTATATTAGCAGCGTATCGCGGGGGAATAAAATACGTGGTGCTGGTGGAGCGGCTCCGGGGGGGAAAGAAGAGGTTTTTTTTTTGTCCTGTTTCTGTCTAGATTTTGTGGAGAATAATAGTGGAAGATGGTGGTGGTGGTGGCGCGCGCACGGAGTAGGGGCAAATAATTCTGGCCAGCGGCGTTGCTTAGCAGCTAAGATTTCGCGAACAAAAATATAAAAAAAAAAACGTATTTGTTTTGGCTCGTCTTGTTTCAGCAATGCGGAAAAGGATGACGAAATCGATGATGCGCGGAGCTTGGAATCGTGCGGGGGGGATGACGAAGCCTCGAAATTTGCTGCGCGGAACTCGGACCAGCAGCTCCTAGATGAGAAACGACAACGGGACGGGAGACAGGATCCGCGGCGGCTGGGGAGGAAAAAGATAGCGGTGCGTGTCCCTTGTGGGCAATCGGTCGAACAGTTGGTCGGCGGCGGCGCCGAAAGCGCTCCAGCCCTACTATCCCATCCAACCAACCGGAAGAGAGCGAGCGGGCGGAGAGCAGAACAAGGAAGCAAGCAGGCGGAAGAAGAAGGAGAAGGAGCAGACCTGAGCTCTCCGTCTCCGGTCGATCTCCCTCGCGGCCGGTGCCGGCGGCGTGGGACTCCCTTTTCCCCGAAAAGCAGCAGCTGCTGGTATCTCTGGTGGTGCCGCCTAGGGTAGGGGATAATCCTCCTCCCCTGCTTCGTTCCTTGCTTCCCCCGCAGCCTTCCTCCCTCCCTTCCCCTGGCCTGGCGTGGCGGGGCAGATTGCTTGCCGGCGGGCGGTTGCGTCCGCGAGCAGCCGCGCCCGGATTCGATGCTCTCTCTGCTCGAAGTTTGCTCTGGTGCCACCACCACTAGTAGTATATATCTATCTGGAACTCTGCTTCCGTTCCGTTTAAAAGGGGCGGAGGGAGGGGAAGGAAGCAGATAGATAGCGGGATGGGTGGAGGGATGGATTGCGGAGCGCAACGGTCACCTCGGCTGGGCTGAGAGCTAGAGCCAAGCTGTGCGCGCCCGGCCGAGAGGAGAAAAGGGGACCGGACGGACACGCGGTTTCGCCACGGCGAGGAGGGAGAGTCGGGCAGGCCCCACCAGTCCACCCACCCACCACGTGGAGGGGGCGGGCGGCGCCTACGTGCGAATGCTACCATCGACCGGATCCCAACGGCGCCTACACACCAATGGATCGGTCGACTAGGCGCGGCGGGGGTCCCGAACACATCGCCGTCACGGTGATCGGTCGGGGGCCGTCTCCCGCGACACCGGCTAGTACGGTCTTATATTTCGAGCCATATTTTGAGACGGAGTGAGTAAACGCATACGATGCAATGCACGGTAATATCAGGCACAAAAACCAACTCTTCATCCGTGTTAAGCAAGAAAAAAAATATCGCATGCTAATGCCAAGTGGAATATCAACTACGCGTTATTAATTTATTTACATATATCATCGATAGTCTATATTTGGTAGTGCGTTATTGATTGCACGCTGAACATGTTGAGCGCTCGCCGTTGAAGAAATACATGGCGTTGGGTCGACACGGTTTGATGTTTAACATTTGTTAGATCTACCCCCCATTAGGAAGCGGACTTAGCTGCAAAAGTGTTTCTTGCATGTCAAAAATAATTTTTGGCCTTCGGATCTTCATCGGGCATCAAGTGTATGCTAAATTTCCTTCTCACAAACCAGTGCACAATCCGCTTGTCGCTTGCAACGATGCGCTTTGTCTCCAAAATAGACTTGCGTTGATTTCAGTTTCAGACAAACGTACAAATAACCCGTGCGAAGTCACAAATGAAAATCTAACTAAGGACGTTGTGATTCTTGGTCTGCGGCCAAAAGAGCATGGTACAAGATGTTTTTTCTAATACGGCGGATCTCATGGGATTCGAGATGTGTTTGTCTTCGGTGGATATCATCTTCATTCGTCTGTGTTCGTGTGTCTATAGGTTGGGTGTTTCGTATCTATGCTTCTCTTCGTCGGTGGCGGTTGATGTTCCGCTGCGCTGGTCCTTTGGAGACTTAGTACAACACGGCTTCCTAAGTGCCTATTACAACGGCTTTCTTTGGAGACATGGATGTAATTTTTGTTATTTCTCGTGTTATTTGTACTGCCATGATGTTTGATAAATAGATCGAAAGTTTTTCCCGCAAAGAAGAAAGGAAGAAGATGTTTTTCAATACGCACATATCGCAAAGAATCCTTCGCACGAAACTAAAAATAATATACATCATGCTCCATCATTCATGATTTTAATTGAACTTATCAAAACATTACTCCTTTCGTTTCATAATGTAGTGCATGTGGATATTTTTTTAAATGTCAAACCTCGCAAACATTTGACCAAAATTTAAAGCAAAAGATTTACATCTAGAATGCCAAGCATATATCATTAGATTAGATTCATAAATAAGAAGTAGTTTCATATTATATGCGGCGGCTTCCCGTATGACAAGCAGTCAGCCACAAACTGGATTTGATGCTCCTCTGCTTTGCTTATTTGCTTAAGCTCTTCACCTCGGCCGAGCTAAAGCAGACCGGCCGAAAGGGACACGGTTTTGCCACGGCGGTACGTCCGTCGACTGCCACGTCGCGCGAGCCGACTGGAAGGTGTCCTCGGATGTCACTCTCACCATCTCACGGTCGGGGATGCCAATAGTGTTTAAGCCATTCCGTGGCCTAAAATCATGTATGTATACCCCTGGACACTTGTCACTAACAGCTTGCAATACACTGAGATTTTCTTTTAGATGTGGAAATTGCAGTATCATCTCCGTCCTGAACTTAGTTGTCTTGGATTTATGTAATATTACGGATGTAATACACTGAGATTTTTTTTTAGATTTTCTTTTTAAAGTTTACAGCATACTTTATCTTAGTTTTTATTTCTGAACTAAGCAAACGAGGTCGGATCAGCAAATCCGCTCTCCAGTTTGTTTCCTTTTGCTCAAGCAAACCGTCTATATTTCCCCCCTTCCATGCCAGTATCAGTATTACCCTCTCAAATACTGTGATCGAGGGGTGATGAAATGAAAAAGAAAAAAATGCTGCCTAAATTTGACCGTGGTGATCTGTAATATTACACTGCTGTTATATTTGTTTCAGGTGGAATACACGGCGACAGGTGGAATACACGGCGACAGCCGGACACGGATGAGTGGTTGATGCACGGCGACGGTTGACACTCGACAGGTCCACAACAATTAACACTACCAACGTATCTCCATCGCCAATGCACGTGCCACGTTATTCTACACCGAAAACTCTCAACGCCTGATGATGACAATAAATAAACAGAATTGATGATTCTAGATGGACGACACGTACTCCTTCCATGACAAGTTGGAAACTGATCCACACAAACCTGGTCACTGATCAGTAATTATTTTCTATAGAAACCGACAGGAAGAAATTATTCCAGCATGGTCGATATGTCCGAGTGGTTAAGGAGACAGACTTGAAATCTGTTGGGCTACGCCCGCGCAGGTTCGATCCCTGCTGTCGACGCATTCTGCTGTTTTTACCTCTTTTTTATACTAATCTTCCCCCTCCAGTAATCATTTTTTCCTTCTTTTTTTTTTTTGATAGAAGACCAGAGCATGCTCTTCCGGCTGTTTAGCACCACCACATAGTGTCACAAAAAACTTTCAAAAATCATTCGTTCAATATGCTTCATCCAACGTTTGAGGCATGACAAATCTCTTGAGTCATAAAAAGAAAACTTGAGTCACAACACTCACGTCTGGGTTGCTCTCGGTGCCAATCTCTTCTACCACCAACTGCATCTCAGTGACAGCAGCTGCATTATTATTTTATTACAGTGTTTAATCGTAGACGAACAAGTGAGTCAAAATTTGAGTATACAGGCACTACAACGATGCACGAGGCGTCACAAATTCACAACAAATAGCAACATCTCGGAATACACGTGATACAATGCTTTAAAGTCTAAAAAAATAATCCTGGATGGAAGAAAAGCAGAAGACATCAATTGTAGGAATTGTGAATTTCCTGCCAAAATAAAATACTTCCTTCCAGTCTACAAACCATAAGGAGTGACTGTAGATAAAAAATGGTATAAATGCAATATGTAATGCTTCTTCCAAGGAAAAAATAGTATCAAAGATATTTACTTCCTCCACTCAATTGTGAAGTATACGGGAGTATTAAACATATTCAATTCCTCCTATCATGTGTAGTATACAGTATATTATAATGGTTAATGAAGTTCCATGCTCTTTACATATTATAAATTGATATATTCCTGAAGTGTACTTCCCCCACCAATCAGTTGTTAAGATTTTGATATTCTTTAATCAACTTATTTTCCACTTCAGTACAACATGTGAACATCACAATAAAACCTTCCGACTTGTATAATGAGAGGTAAACATTTAACCATATAAAGTGCAACCATCGATGAGTAAAATGAAATAAACAATCTGACCCCTAGTGGGAGTGCAAAAATAAATAAATACCATAAGTATATAGGAAAAATGAAGTGAAGATTTTCCTTCCACCTCAAGAAAAGGCGTGCAAGTCAAATACCCATTATATATGTGCTTCAGAAAATATAAATTCCTCCCACTAAAGTTTTGAATTCCAGAATAAGTAAGCCACTCGATCCGGTTCCATGATATGTGACCAAGTCGTCCATGACAAAATTATAAATTCCAAGCATGTGTTCCCATTATCAGCATTCCTCTCTATGGAGTTATCTTCCCCAAATAACAATTTGGGT
This sequence comes from Aegilops speltoides, assembly GCA_021437245.1. Classification (NCBI taxonomy): domain Eukaryota; kingdom Viridiplantae; phylum Streptophyta; class Magnoliopsida; order Poales; family Poaceae; genus Aegilops; species Aegilops speltoides. The sequence goes on along the minus strand of CM038141.1, from coordinate 10,379,146 downwards.
TGCTAAATTACAATGGATCATCAAGAAAGAATAGGCCGTTTTGTGAAATTCCGTAATGCACTAATTTTATCATTGAGCAATATTTCCACTCTTCCTTTTCCAAATAGTATTTCATAGAAAATTAGGTTCCAAGATAGAAATCCCTTCACATTGAAGTTGCATATAGTGTGTTAACAGTGATACTTTTCCTCCATCAAGGAGTTTCATGGCAAAGTTTCCAATTCCAAAGTATATAAGATTTAGCAGCAATGGCAAAACACACAATATATATCATTTCCTTTGGTACTGATAGGATGTCAATAAAATTGCTATTGTATTCCAGCAATATAATACATAGAATCTTAAATCCACATTCCAACTATTTGAAAAAGTATTGGCATATACATATTTAATGCAAATATTAACGATGTGCATACCGTGAAGTGAGAGAAAATTTCCTTAATTTCCCACGGAGTGGTTCCCATCTTCCTCCATAAATAAGTGAATGTCGTAATAGACACTTTTTGCATTCCTTCTCATGCAAGGTTAGTATAATAGTGTATATCAATAATTATTTTCCTCCACAACGGAGTTTGTGGGCATGATTTACAATTCCAAGTTTATTAACTTTGGCATTTCCTTGGAATTGCTTCCTCTTTGCCAATTGAATAGATAAAATATTATATGTTCCTCTTCGAGGTGCAACTAGTAATATTTGGTCAAATCCTCCCCTCGGAGAGTTTCGGTCTTCCTCCATAGAGCAAACTAGCTATACCCGCGCGGCGGCACGCCGCGCCCTCTTGATACGATACATATGTATATGCTATTTTTTGGTTCATGTGATGGAAAATGAGGGCTTCACTATTTTTGGTTCATGTGAGGGAAAATAAGGGCTTCACTTGTTTAACCTTGTCATTATAATTCAGTAATCACAAGAAAGCAAGCTATGCATAGGAAAAAATTTGAAAGGAGTCATGCTTTCTTTTGTAAAGTAGGTCGTCACATTAAAATGGCAGCTGAAAATCCACTAAATGCCAATGAGCCACATTTAGAAACTGTTACTAAGTTGAGGTACCCATGTTAATAATTTAACTGAACAACATAAACCAAAGCAAGCACTGCTGCTTTTACCAACTTTGTTCTGGCCAAGCCAAACCAATAAATTGAAGCCAGTTTGGGTTAACTTAGTGCACTACAAACTCACATAAGTTGTACAATTTCACAAAAATATATACTGCTAATACCATGCGATAGAACATTCAAACTGCACAGAAGAAATTAGATGTGCAAATATCTACTTTTTATGTGATTGTCCAATTCAGTCTGTATATATAGTAGAAACCATTTTCCTTCTTGCTGGGCATAAATGCCAACTTGCTTGCAATTTTACAACCTAGTTGTGCATCAAACCCAGAAAAATAGGATAATTTTCTGCAATATTTACCACACGGCCAAGTATCATGAACCAGTAAATTGCCGGACAAACTGGACAAAGGGAGATAAGGAAATCGGAAACAGAAATATGAAAGCCATCTCCTAAATATAATCGCACTTCAATAATAAATTACGCTAGTACTTCAGGAAAATGTTCACATATAACTTACCTACTGGACACCACATTTGACCCACTCAGAAGTACGTCGAACCAAAACCTAAAAGTTCAAGAGGTTATACTAACTGAGGCCCGGACATGTCACTTTGTTTTCTTATAATGAATCAGTGCCACCAAACAGTACATCCGATGTGTATAACTGAGTTGCACATGCTAGAATCTAAACTGCAGCAGAGCCCAGAGGGCATGATATTCCAATACCTTGGGGCTAAGATGCTGAAAACAGTGTTATAAAGCATTATCAGACTAAAATCCAGCTTCTTGAGTCAGTACAATGTCACTCCTTAATCATCAACTAACACCTCGTTGCTTTCTGACACCATGTGTTTGTTCTTTCTCTACCGTGAGCAGTACTGTACAAAAATATGAAAGTGAAATGTTTTGCATTGTTTCATAAAATCAAAATTGACGATCTTTCCATAGATAGAACATGAACAACAACACCTGTCAAACGCCTCAGTGTCCCATGCTCACCGACATGTAATCCTATGGTGACACCAGACACGGACGCTGTGGTCACCACCAAACCCACTGCGCAAATGCGCTCACAAAGCGTCGCCTGGTCGATGAACACCGCCAACTATGCATAGTACATAGTGCGTACTCCTAATTAAGATTACAAAAGCACAACAATGAAGCGAGTAAATCAACAACTCAAAGAATGAAATAAACTACTGATGCAAGTCTGGAGTCTGACCACTGAATGGATTCGAACCGCCCCCAGATTACTCGGTGCGCGACATTTTGTCCTCTACTATATCATCTATCCAGAGGAAGAAATACATGCAATATTAGTATATTCGCCATGTAAATTCAATATATACTTGTAACATTATATTTGCATCACAAGGTCACACATATCTAGCAAGTTATCTTTCTGCATTCATATAGCCCAAAAGAGCAGAGCAACGTTAGTGTATGTGGAACTTACCTTTTTTTTTTGGTTGAAGATCCCGTGGAACATACTGATCCTAAGCAATTGATAGAATAAGGTCTAATGGTCATGTTAACCCAACCCGCTAAGCAATGCTTGGCCATCTAGCCCAGAACCACTGCCGGACGGACGCTGCGTCCGCGGCACCAGCACGGTCTACTGCCGCCATGCCCAAGCCCCGCTCTGCGCCGCTTACTTGTGTCAGCTGTGCTCTGGCGCTGCTCGGTTTCTCTGCTCGAAATGCGTCTTCAAGGAGCAGCAGCATTAGGGGCTGGCGCAGCCGCCGTCGAAAGATGGAGGGCTACCCCTGGTGCCCCTTGGCGGGCTCGCAATCCTCGACGTGGTCGGCGACAAGATGGCTAGCAGGCTAGCCTCGAGCTTGACCGGCGATGACCACACGGACACTACGCTTTCATCGTCGTAGGGAGAAAGAAGGACAGGATGCTGGCATGGAGAGCCACCGCCCACCGCCAAGCAGAACATGAGCGCCTTCATGTCCGCCTGGTTGTGTAGCTGCACTAAGACGACGTGGTTGTCTCCATAGTAGAGCACGTCGCCGGCGAGCTGCTAATCGGCCTGCACGCATTAAGCTTATACAACATACACGCAATAGTAGCATCACACAACCCGCACAGAGCCGCAAAGCGATAGCAGGACGTGTCAGGCCGCAGACATGAACGCAACACAGAGAGGAGGAGGAGATAGGCTGCTTGAACGCTGTGTAGAGACCCATGAACTTCATGTTTACTTGAGACTTGCTGCTCATGCTTCTGTCTATCCGAAAATAGCATGACGGTGGCGACGGGACTGCCATTTGCGGTGGCCCTTGAAGATGCTGGTAGCCTTGCAAACGCCTGCTTTTGCCCCTGCGTGGTGTCGCACACCACCGGCCGGTCCAGAATAGGTCACGCCGGCCGCTGCCCTTCCGTCAACACCGCGAGGATGTCGGCCGGTTGGCGGCACGGAGAAGGCCACGATGAAGGGCGGTCGGCCGGGCGGGGGACCAGCGGAGGTCTGGCGAGCATGGTGGCGAAGTGGGGCGTATGCACTGCAGGAATTTAGCAAAGCAACGATCGAGGGGTGTGGTTCATAAGCGAGGGGTGAATGCTCGATAAGAAGGAAGTGATTCCTTTTATAGGCGGAAACTGCGGTGTGGCGGTGGCAGCAGGGTTCGAGATGAGAACAAAGTGAGACGTGTGTGATTTGATGAATTCCTTCGTTGGAGACAGAGAGGAGGCTGGAAGGATTGAGAGAAACCCGGGAACAACCGCTCAACTAAAAACACGCCAACACGTGGTCCCATCACGACAACATGCATCAACCAATCGAAATGACGTGCACCCAAGCATGCAGGTCTAGATCAAACAATCATTTGAACCAAAATCGCTAAAGACACTCTAAGCGCACACGAAAAAAATGCAAATCAGTTAACAAAATTCACAGTGACACGTTAAATCCACACGCATTATCTACCCCTCCACGTCCCAAAGTAATGCACGTGTCACCCATACATAGGTCCTCAAGTCACTTTCACACAAGTGGATGAATCTTGGAGCTAAAAAGCTCCCGGATATAGAGGCTTGGGTATAATGTCCCATATTGCACAGTATCAAATGAAGTTAAATTGGAAAATCAATTATTTTGATCAATTTGGCAGAGTTAAAAATAACCGATATAAGCCAGCAATACGTATTTTCCAAGAGACATCAACCGAAAAATGAAGACAGTTTTCCAGGTTGCACTAATTTTCCATGCAATTTGTTCACTATGGTATGAACCTGACATAAGTATGCAAGCCATTTGACACCTATTATATATTTCCTTTTCCTCAATAGCGGCTTTTCGAATTTGGCCTTGTCCAGCTTGTTTCAATCAATAATGTGATGGATAATTTCCACGGAAAATACAATCATAATATTCCATCTTCCAAACTGTGATATTAAATTTATGGATTGTAAATAACTCAGCGAACGGAGGGAAAAGTGTTACCAATTGTATATTAGGCGAAGACAGATGCTGAAATTATGCCGAGTAATTCCTTGTGCTTTCTGTCCCAAATCAGGCTGCGCACAAGTATTAAGACAATCAAGAAATACCAGCCTTCCTCATTATATTCTGATCCTTATATCCTTATAGACAAATAACGTAGACGTGGACTTTAGCTTGTAGATGCGTATGTAAGAATAAATTCCTTGCTCCTTGTGCAAGATAGACCAGTAGAACAAGTAGTACTGTATATAAACAACAACAACAACAACAACAACAACAACAAAGCTTCCTTGATACGCAGTGGCGAGAGACTTCCTGCGCTCCTTCCTCAATCTGAGTGATAGATCACATATACATGCTTTTCCTTTCCTTCCCCGTGCAAAATAAATAAAGAAGCAAGAGGAGAGTTTGACTTCCGTGCACCAAGTACTAATCTGATCAAAATAGGCTTTTGCGTGGAGTATACTAGCAATTGATCTGACAGCCTCGTTTTTGATAAAGATGGCTTCCTCGGGACTTGCACCTTGGATGGATTCGATTGGGTTTCCTTGCCTGTCCCAAGTGCGTCATCCGTCAACGCGCAAGCCTCATGTGAAGGACCTGCTTTCCTCTCAACCAGGTATTCCGTGCGGCTACTTGGCGACGCGGGTGATGCAGCGGACGACGATGACAGCCGGCACCAGCGCGGACTAGCTACTGGCAGATGGGCGGCTAGAGATCGGGCCTCAGGCGGCGATGAGTTAGGCCGTGGACAAACATGATGCAATGGGAGGACGCCGTCTTCCACGAGATCGCCAGGGCGCGGTGCGGTAGGACGCGTCGGTTCCGCACGAGGACGGTAAGATCGACGAGCGACAAGGCGGGCTAGTCTTGCGGCGAAATTGCAGATCAAATCGATTTGGAGCTACTAGTACGAAGAGCCACACACATCAATCTGTAGCGAGATAACAGATCGATCTAATTCCCAAGCAGACCTTGGTGTGGATCGGCAGAGTACGCAGCGGAGTTGATTGCATATGGATCGATCGAGTTGACGACGACGTCGTTAACCCTAATCGGCTCGGATGCCAATGTAGGAATTGTGGGCTATGCGGTCTACCCTCTAATTCCTCTGCCTTTTCCGTGGTGCCGCTCACAATGCATATTGAGGCTAGAGGTAGGGACCTATTTATAGACTCCACGTCCAGGTGTTTTATTATTCCACCTGTTTCCGGAAAGATCCGTACGACTCCTGAGCAATGTTACCAACCACGATCAAACATGCCAGTTTTCCGAGTCTAAATATTCTAGTCCCTAGCACACATGTGTGAGTCATGTGTCATGATTAGATTGTCTGTGTAAGATCCACTTCCAATCTTAATCATGTGGGTCAACAGCCTGCAGAGCCGATCCTGCAAAACAAACCCAGCTCTTCCATCCTGTGATGTCCCGAGAAAAATAAGTACGTACATATAAAATTCCAATAGAGTTGATCCCTATTAATTCCTCTATTGTATTCCATCACAGTCGTCCCCGGCACCTCTAGTATTACTTCCTTGAGTGAAATTCCACATCAGTTATTCCCCGTCACAAACATTAATAATATGAGTAATTCCATGTTGAGCTAAATAAATAATAACCATGTTGAATAAATGTTGAAAGCCACAAAAATATCCAACATCAATCACCCAGCTTCCTGACTAGCAAAAGACGAAAAGATTGATACATAAGTTGAAAATACTTTTCTTTTTCGAGCAATGCTACATCCACGGGCGGGTACGTTTTGATCGGAGATAAAAAGAAGGAGGGACCTACCCCAACCAAGAGGAAAGGTCACGTAACAGCTTCATACTAGGTGTAGGATTATTATTTTTCAGTCTTGCTGATTTTTTTTAACTGGTCAGCAATTGCTGGTTTTCATTAGCTTAGCAGGAGAGGGCGACAAAGGTGTTTGATCAAGTGATCGGTGAATGGAGAAAAACAGCAAAAACAAAAGGAGTGGAGTGTCGGGCTGATTTTCAATACTGCACAATATTTGTAAATTTTAGTCGACGAAAACCGCACGTGATCACGGGAAAAGCCAAAACATCCTCGTGTGGTATAGACAACGGTTCCGTCGACGGAGGTGTCATGCCCTGCCCATGGACTGCACTGACGCATGAGCATGCATCAATATCAGAAGCCCCGAACTTCAAAATCCCCGGCTCCGGTTTGCAGCGAGGAAACCTTTCTTTCTCTACGGGAGTGATGAAGAATCGTGCAAAATCACAGGAACCGACAGTGTTCTGAATCAAGGGCCAGGTTCTCGTGGGAGCAAGGAACATTTCAATTTTTGTGTAAACAAATTACATCCAGGTGCGTTGATGACCCAGCGACGACTACAGGCAATGAAAGTGTCAGATTCAAATATACACCAAAACTCAAGGCATGATTCGTTGCCATTTGGTACTGCTTACCAGCATGTCATCCTAACATTCATTTCTTTCAGATAGTACATCCTCCCGTAGGGAGCAAGGACTGGAAAGTAAAATCCTATACTCTTAAGGTCTTAAACATAGGCAGTGAACTGATAAAATAACTATACAATTAAAAGAAAGAGATTAAACAAAAAAATGTTGTGACAATGCTTGGCTGTTGCTATGTGTGTGCCTATCTGAATAGGTTTCCCCTCCATTTTTGTGACCTCTTGATGACCTATTTAGCATTTGAGAAAGAAAAAAAATCCCACGTGATAAGGTATTCTTTTATCTTCCAAGCCATAAAATATATTGAGACCTAGAGCCAACTTAAATCATCAGGTTTAAAGGGTTTTCTTTTCTTGTGAAGATGAACCAATAGTCATTTTGCATCTTGGCAGCTTTGTGAAAAGAATGAGCACTGCTATTGCTTTTAGACTCTAGTCATCAATGAGACAACGAGCACTCATTCGCATTTGGCAATGCAGCTTTGTGAAAAGAACAGGCACACCTTTTCCTTTTCCTAGTCTTATACAGTTATCAACGAACATTCAATGCAGCTTTGTGAAAAGAACATGCACTTCTTTCCTTTTCCGAGTCTTATAGTTATCGACAAGCATACATTGACATCCAGGTATGCAATGCAAAAAGTTATTTGTTCTTCGGAAGAAAAACTCATTGTTCAAAGGTAATGCTCTGAAGCAAGGCACTGTTAATGCCACTATGGTTTCTAACCGCAGTATTTGTTCGAAATGCACCTGGCATTTATGTTTGAATGGGGTCACCATTTCCAACGTGGATTGTACTATCATGAAGTTTCTTTGTAGCTTTGTTCTCCATATTAATGTGATTCACACAGTATATGTTATTAAAAATTCGTTGGTTGTACCACTCATGATCCGACCTTCATCCTTTACCTATTATCACAATATTAGTGCTCCAATCTTTATTTCTCAGTTACAAGAGTTGATGACAGATTTCTCCAAATTTTGAAGTTAATGTGTGAATTGACATAGGTAAGTTGACTGATAACACTTGTCATATGTTTATGTTCTGAATTTCTCCTTAATGCGTGATAAGGAAAGTACGTGATCGAGCAAGGTTCTAAATTGCTCTGAAATTCAGTATGTTAAGAGTCCCAAAGTAGTTGATACATGGAAATCGTGCACATCATTTTGTTAGGCGCAGAAATTAAAAAAGAAAAATTGCAATATAAACAAAAATCGCTAAAAACAAAATGCATGTGCTAAAATATCATCGATCGCTCACTAATGCACGCTCTACAATATTTGAAAACAAAATCTCAGCGCCTGACTGATGATTCTAGACGAGTGACACGTCCTCCTTCTGTGAAGGCTTGAAAATTGAACCACACAAATCTGGTCACTGACAGGTACTACTTTTATAAAAGTCAGGAAGCAGATTAGCACAAGATGGTCGATATGTCCGAGTGGTTAAGGAGACAGACTTGAAATCTGTTGGGCTACGCCCGCGCAGGTTCGATCCCTGCTGTCGACGATTTACTTTTTTTTGCCGGTGTTCTTCCCCTTATGTCATTTTTTACCTTTTATGATTTGCATTAGGAAATAAAATGTTAAGGATGCACTTTTCGCATTGCTATTTTTTTTCTTTTTTTCCATGCAAGTGTTCCCTTCCTGTGTTTTTTTAATGATTTGCATGAGGAAATAAAATGTTAAGGATGCACTTTTCACATTGCTAATATATATTCCTTCCATCCGAAATTATTTGTCGCAGAAATGAATGTATCTACATGTATTTTCGTTCTAGATACATCCCTTTTTATCCTTGTGAGGGTTCCCCTCCAATAATCCTTTTTTTTTCCTTTTATGATTCACATGAGAAAATAAAATGTTAAGGATGCATTTTTCACATTGCTTTATATATACTCCCTCCGTCCCAAATTAAGGTTATGTAGTGTGCGTGGTTGCTTACCTACGCTGGGCGCAGGTTCGATCCCTATTGTCCGCGTTTTCCTGGTTTTTTATCCCTGCGGTGAGTGTGTCCATTCAATAACTTGAATCTACGTCCCATAGTCATATAAATCCGTGTTGTGATTGTACTAATGTTTTGGTACTTTTCAAAACACCGTCGATATTTGGCGCCAGTCATGGGGACCTCCACGATATCGGATTGGATCAAGGAAACAACATCTACGTCAACGTTGATGTCATTTTCATCAACATCATCAACTCCTTCGGTGGAAGGAATGAGTTCGCTGCAACCCTCAATTTCAGGCGGATCTAAATCAACACGTCCATCCCTGTCGGGTTTTAAAACACACTTCCATCCCTGCCAACATCTTCATGGGTGAAGATGATTAGGTCGGGGGCACTACCAACGGTATGCGGTATAACCCCAACTATTTAGTGTACTACACTAGAGCATACTACCAAGCAGGGTCTTCATCAACACCATCACCCCTGAGAACAATGGTTTTGACAAATTTGTCGTCGCCAAATGAATCCACCCTAATGCTTCCAAACTTGTGTATGAACATACATCGACAAGCGGTGGGGACCATGAGATCAGACAGTAGACACCATCGACTCAACCGCCCCTCTCGCAAGGTGTACTTGCATGAAAAGCACATCAAGACGCATCCCGACCACATCACCTAGACGAAGCGAAAAGTCGTAAGAGCATCTCCAACAGATGATGAAAAACTCCACCGTGATAAAAAAAAGATTGCAATTTACATCACTTTGGGTCAAAAATGATGCTCCAACATATGCCCTATATGCAAAAAGTGATGTACGAAAAATTGGGCAGCCCGAAGTGTTACATATTGCAACACCCGTGCGAGAGCCACAAAAACCCAAATTGTTCGGTGCACTCCCAACCGCCTCGTGGTTTCCCATCCCCCCCCCCCCCAGCCGATCTGACTGTAGGCCACCAATTAACCATGGAGCACCACCCCGATATCCCCACCGGACTCAATGCCGGACCCATAATGGTCCTTGTCGTGGTTCCCACCCGCGATGGCAGCAAGCTGAAGCCAGTCCACCGTCGTGGCTGGTGGGGATGCGTACGATCACACGGTTGCCACCAAGGCTCCCCCAAAGACACAATGTCCACCGCCACTTCTAGGAAGAGGCTGGTGCGAGATCCGTCAGCAGTGACTTTCTAGCTGGAACAAGAAGAAGAAGGTTGCCCCCGTGCCGCCACCAAAACCTTCCACGACGATAGTAGCAACTCACGAATAGCCAAGGGGCTCTTCCCCTGACTTCCCACCACCACATGTGGTGGAGCCCTTGGCACCGGTTGCCATAGCCTCTGGCTTCCCCAACATCTTTGACGAAATGACTGAAATGTAAAAAGATAAAAATGGACTCCAATTTTTTTTATTCCTTGTCATGAGATTGTATATGTATGCAATTGAGATGTGATGCATAAGAGGAAAAAAGGATTACTAGAGGGGAACATTTTGGGAATACACAAATGTTGCATCTCAAGAGTTTGTCTCTCATGAATACGAAACGCAAGATAAAGCCCATCTTGACATGGAAGAGGAGGGTTTTCTTGAAGCAACTCCAAAGGGAAGAAATGGAAACTACACTACGCCAGAAGTCAATTTTTTATGTGAATCTTGGAAGAAGAAAATTGGTATTGAGCCGATCACCAGTGTTGAGAAACCAATGTCTGCACATTGGGATCGTATCAATGTGTACTTCCTTGCTCGCAAGCAACTAGAGGCCCCTTATAGTAGAGGAATGATTGTCACCCACAATTGATATATCACAAATGATATCGCTTATCATGTGATCGGTCGCTAGCGGACGAAGGTGAGCCGACCCATTTAAGACGTTCGCAATGATTCCGTCCAGAACGGTATGATGAAGGTTCCATATGGTTTTGGGAACCTCCCATATGGGCATTTCACCACTTTATTCACCTAGTTTTATGGTTTTCTATTTGGTCATGGTTTTTAACAGGGATTTTCTAGTTTTATTTCCCATTTTCTGTTTTTTTTATCTATCGTCTTCCTTTTCTATTCTATGTTCTTCTTTTATTTTATTTTTATTTAAAAAAATCATTTTTTAATTAATGAAAAGGTTGCATTCACAACTGTTTTAGAATTGCGAACTTTCTTAAATTTCACAAATTTTCTTTGATTTTTCACAAACTTTTTTGAGTTCATGAACATTATTTGAATGCACGGACATTTTTTTAATTTGGTAACCTTTAAAACTTCATGACAATTATTTGAATTAATAATAAAACTAATTAATGATATTTTTTAAACTTTTGAATATTTTTAATTTCACTAATATTATATTGAATTCTTGAATTTTATAAAATTTTGTAAAATTTTTGTTTAATTCATGTCATTCAAATTCATGAACTTATTTGAATTTCCAATCATTTGCCAATTTTTGAACATTCCTTTAGTTCACGAATATTTTTAGAATTCACAAAAATGAATCGATGAAAAAGATAAAGTCTTGAACTTTTTCCCATTTCACAATTACTTTTCAAGTTTGCTAACTTATTTTGAATTTATGAGCATTTTTTTAAATCCATGAAATTTTTTAAATTCATGATTGTTTTTGAAATTCAAGAACATGTTTAAATTCATGAGGTTATCAATTTAAAATAAACCCACCAAAATAAAAAGTGAAAGCAATGGAAATGGTGATTTATTTAAGATTAATTGAATTTGAAACAGAAATAAAAAAAGATCATCAAACCGTGCCTAGTATACTGGTGCTAGTGATCAAATGCACCAAAGTGCCGACACGGCCCATGCAGATGTGTTGCTTACTAAAGCGAAGTGATGTTCGTGGCGTGAGTGATGCGAGCGTGCTAGTCGCATGAACTGATACATCACCCCCCATTGATATGTATCGCTCAGCCGAAGGGATATAGGCGGGTCGGTCCAGTAGGGTACCGTGGTTTCCTTCTGTACATTTTCTTTCTCGTTTCCAGATTCGCAAATTTCTTTGAAATAGCAAGCATTTCTTTAAATCACAAACATATTTCGTGTTCACAAAATTTCGTTTAAATTAACAAACATTTATTGAGATGGTGAACATTTAAATCCTTGCAAACAATTCATATTCATGAACAATTTTTGAATTCGCACATCTTTTTGTATTTTGCAAAAATATTTGAACTCGTGATTTTTTTTAATGCAAGAACAATAATTCGTATTTACAAATATTTTTTGAATTCATAAACATTTATTTGAATTTGTAAACAAACTTATTCATGAACATTTGTTGATTTTGCGACCAGTTTTTGAATTCATCACCGTACTTTTATGAACTCGTGAACAACTTTTTTGTGTTGTGAACAGTTTTTTAATTCATGAACAATTTTACGTATTTGCTAACATCCTATTTTATTTTCTGAATACGCGAACATTTTCCTTATTCATGAACTTTTGTTTGCAACTTCATGAACCCATTTCTTCAAATCCGTGAACATTTTTTGAATTTGCACACATTTATCAATTTCACAAAAAAAATCTCATTTGCAAACATCGTTTGAATTCACGGTCAATTTTTCTAGTTAGTGAGCTTTTTAAAAGTTTCCAATATCTTTAGATTCATGATTATTTTCTCAAATTTGTGAGTATATTTAACATTGATGAATATGATTTTAAAATGAAATTAAACTGACTGGAATAAAAATCCGTTCAAATGAATGACATATAGAATATGTACAACAGTTCATCTTGATAAGTAAATCTGCTGAGACGAGACCAGGAATCAAAATGATAAACCCACATGTAGTCATTACCACGAGTTAATTGCCAAGGATTATTTTTTGCTCTGAAGCATTCATGTACTACAATTTTTTGATCGGATCCAAATTATCTTTGAAACGGGCATTGCAAGGATACCTGCTATCTAGTGAGCACACACTCTGAACGTAGTACTAATGTACCACTACTAGTTGTCACTTTTCAGTATCGGTTCCCTTGTGCGGCGGCCGAGGAGGGAGGATACTTGGCGCAGACGGCACAACTGCACCCCATGGCGGCGCACGCGCCCATCCCATCATGCTCCCTCCGGCACTCCGCCTCGCACTTCCGGGCCTCGCACTTCTTGCCCAGCCCGATCGTTGTCACCGAGCAGTCGGCCGTTGGCACCACCACCGCGCCACCTTCTACTACAGGCGTCGTGCGTGTGCCTGATGACGGTAGCACCACGAGAGCGAGCGAGACCAGGAGCAGCAGGGCGTTGGCTATCTTCATGGTGATCAACAGGTGGAGAATTGGGGAGAAGATGTGTGCGTGGAGCTGTTTTATAGTGTAGATGGCATTCGGTGCTCATTTATTTTAGGATTTGATTCTGGAGCGCCGAATTAGTAGCAATTAATTGCTTTGATTTTTGGATATACAAGTATTCATGAGCATCTTGGGATATAAAAGTATTCTGGAGCGCTAAATTAATGACCTAAAGCTTGCAGCAATGTGCACTGCATTTCCCTTACCATGCGTTCTATCAAGAACACAAGCACTCTCCCGCATGGACCGCGGCCCAATAATGCTTGACATTTTTCTTTTCTTTATTTCACTTTGATACTTATTAATTTTAATTTCATTTTTATAGATACATAAATGTCTTTTATGAGATGCACGAGCACTTCTTGGACGACGCGATCAATTCATTTTGAAAACAAGCACAACCATCTGCGATGTACGGGCATCATCTTTTAACACGCAAGAACATTTTCCAACATACATGAACATATGTTTTAAAATGCACAAACAATTATTTTGACATGTGTGAACTGCTTTTGTAGCACAAGAGTAGTTTTCTTATTGTTAAATTGTTTTTAAAAAATGTGAAATAATTGTATTTTAAAATTTACATAAATGACTTTTAAACACATGAATATTTATTGTTGATAAAATTATATAAATTTTTGAAATATTTATTGGAAATATACATAAACCTTTGTCTTTTGAAATACACAAAGATTTCACTCCCTCCGACCCATATTAATTGTCGCTGAGTTAGTACACAATATCTCCTAAGTCAACGACAATTAATATGGATCGGAAGGAATATTTTCAATATACGTATTTGATTTCACAATACATGAATGTTCAATATTAGTATTAAACACATTCTATATTAGTATTAAATTGATTTTATAAGACCTGGCATAGATGACTTTCTGAAATCTAAAAAAACATTAGGAAAACTATATTACCAATTAATGGATCATATCAAATGTTTACCCATTCCGCTTATTAATTTTTGCCTTAGATTCGGCTATAAGCCTCTCTGGAAAAAGAAAAAGAAAAACTACTCTGAGTCAGACCACAATGCAAGGCGCTAGCCTAGAAAGCTAAATGGGTTCTCCTTTAAGCGTCGATGCTTGGCTGTATACGGCAAATGCTTATGTAGACATCTGTACCATACAAATAATCCATTGGTGCTTAAGGAAAAAGTAATGTTTACTTTTGCAAGTATATCACTCTAGTCACGTTACGTCGTCACTCTAGATGTGGGCCAAGGCCCAGGCCCACAATGACAAAGACAACGCAACCATATGCCCCTTCATACGGATTTATTAGTCCGCATTGAATGTTTTGCCGAAGTTTTACCTGCAATTTAACTAACAAAATGTGAGATACATGCGGGTAAAAAAATCATATCATCGGATTCATGTTCGTAAGAAGTTTCACTTTGGTTTATAGGTCCCCTTTGTAGTTTGTGCCAAATTTTGACTAAAAATTTAACTAACAAAATGTTAATGCATGTTAAAAAAAATTATCTCATTGGATTCGTATTTGAACATATAATGTTTGGTGACATGCGTGAATATTTTGTTAGTTTAATCTATGAATAAAATTTGGCACAAAATACAACGAGGACCAATAAACCCGGACGGAGGTAGTAATTTGGTTGTCAAATTTTCGATCAGAATGCAAGGTTTGACAATAGACCAAAACGAAGGAAGTCAAGCAAAACCAGTCGTCCAGTTAATTAAGCAAACGGCTTAGCTAGCAACCTAATCCAGTCTCGCTTTGCTGCTGCTAGCGTGTTCTGGAGTCCGTACGGTCTCCGAGGGGGGTCACGTGCCGCCCATGCGACAGCCGACAGCGGCCTGCATCACACTTAATAATCACACTGCCACGACTCTGCCTAGTCCACCCGCGCGCATCCCAAGCGCTTAGCACCACTTTCCTCCTCCCTTCCCTTCCCTTCCCTTCCCTTCCCTAGGCCAAGCAGCAAGAATATGTTCAGATGCTCCCCTCCCCTCCCCTCTGCTACCTCACAATACTTGCATCAGTTTTTTTACAAAGGCAAGCTTCACAATATATAGTGCACACATGATGATCAAATTTCTGTAAACCTTATGAGAGCTTACAAAATTTAAATTTTAAAAAAAATCAATACACGATCACTATATTTTGGAAAGAAAGAAGGTGCCATTCATGTATGTTTATTTTTCAAAAAAAATTCACATATTTATAGACGGTGCCACTCATCGTAAATGTTCACTCAAAAGTCAAAACCAACCAACTCTAAAAGAAGTACAGGTACTCAAGTAGTACAATGCGCATTGGTTTGAAGTCAAGCTTCACATATAGTGCACACATGTTATAATTTTTTTTCTGTACACTTGATCAAAGTTGACAAAAAAGATACCCTAAAAGAAAGTTGACAATTTTATTTTAAAAATAATACAAATTATACTCCTTCCGGCCATTTTTACTCTGCATATAAGAATTGGCTGAAGTCAAACTTCATAAAGTTTGACCATATTTATATGAGAAAATATTAACATCTACAATGTGAAAGTTATACAGTATGAAAATTAAAGTCATGACGCATCTAATAATATTAATTTCACATTGTGAATGTTGGTATTTTTTCTGTAAAGTTGGCCAAGCTTTATGAGGCTTGACTTCTGACAGATCTTACATGCGAACTAAAAATGCCCGGAGGGAGTATTTTAGAATGAAAAGAGTTGCATTATTATGTTTATCTCTTCCATTTTCACTTTTTTAGACGGTGCCACTCATCCCAAATGTTCACTCAAAAGTCAAAGCCAACCTACTAAAGAAAAAGTCAAAACCAACAGTGTCAATTTATTAACGTGACCTATACCGTGACCTCTCTGCTCTGAGAGACTGAGACTCGAGGGACCCAAGAGCATTTGAGGAGCCGGATGGATCCAAAGTATACTACATACCTGCAAAGCATGTCTCACGTATGAGTACATCTCAATTTTTACCGTCTATCTAGTTGTCACGGAGCGCCGACTGCCGACGGTACATGGCTTGGATATTTCACTCTATCGAATTCTATCTAGAAGAGTTTGTGAAGATTTTATGGTTGAGCTTAAGCACAACAACAAACCTTAAAACACAAACACATATCTTTTGTTCTAAAGTTTTCTTGTTGAATTTTTTGAACTTTTAGCCCATTGCACTATTTTCAATAATATCTGAGAAATCTCATAGGCTCGTTCATGAATGACAAAGTCTCACCCCTAGTTGAAGGGTGTATTGGACCAACATATATTCCTTCGCACCCCACTAAAAGTTTAAGAAGTTGGCAGATACACGCATGCCCCTCCTCCGCCATTCGCCTTAATTACCCTGCATGTCGTGCTTTCTGAACGAGCCGAGACGAGAGTCAGGCTGGGACCTAGATGACTAGATCTCACAGCAGGCCTACGAAACCCACGTCTTATGATCCCGTACGGGAAAGAGGCGATCGGCTTTTTAGGGAGTGGTCGCGTGCAACTATTGGATTCTTCTTCAACATGGTTGCGCGCCACTTCTTCCTCGACGTCGACGGTTTCTTCAGTGACTTGGCTTCCGATGCGAACTCTTCTTCTTCTACTGCTTCATATCTGCTTCTATCCCTTATGTTAGCGATTATATTCGGTCTCCCAATGATTGCAATAGATACGGACATGTTATTTTCATCTTATTTATCAAATGGATGTCTACCATGATTATACTTCTTTATCTAGTCAAATAATCATGTTAGTATGATCATCATATTTTATCTATTGTTTTATTGAACCTAATAGAGAATTGCTAATTTATTCAACAACCGAAAAACCTGATGTTGCAGGCAATTTTCTCCAATTAATTTTGTTGCGACCTTAAAACCTCTCACATTCAAGGGTGTGAACTACAAGAGAATGTGTGCGAAGGAAATTCTTGACTAACAACCAAGAACTATTTTCATGCCTCTAAGGGCAAGCTACTTCCGTATGAGTAGATCTCAATTTTTACCGTCTATCTAGTTGTCACGGAGCGCCGACTGCCGACGATATTTCACTCTATCGAATTCTACCACACGAGCTATCTAGAAGAGTTTGTGAAGATTTTACGGTTGAGCTTAAGCACAACAACAATCCTTAAAACACAAACGCATCTCTTTTGTTTTAAAGTTTTCTTGTTGAATTTTTTGAACTTTTAGCCCATTTCACTATTTTCAGTAATTCCTGAGAAATCTCATAGGCTCGTTCATGAATGACAAAGTCCCACCCTTAGTTGAAGGGTGTATTGGACCAACATATGTTCCTTCGCACACCACTAAACATGGTCTCGCGCAACTGTTGATTCTTCTTCAACATGGTTGTGCGCCACTTCTTCCTCGCTGTTGACGGTTTCTTCACTGGCTTGGCTTCCGATTCGAACCCTTCTTCTTTTACTACTTCATATCTGCTTCTATCCCTTATGTTAGCAATTATATTTGGTTTCCCAATGATTGCAATAGATATGGACATGTTGTTTTTCTCTTATTTATCAAATGGATGTCTACCATGATTATACTTCTTTATCTAGTCACATAATCATGTTAGTATGATCATCATATTTTATCTATTGTTTTTAATGAACTAATAGAAAACTGCTAATTTATTCAACAACCGAAAAACCTGATGTGTGCAGGTAATTTTCTCCAATTACTTCTGTTGCGACCTTAAAACCTCTCACATTGAAGGGTGTGGATTACAAAAGAATGCGTGCGAGGGCAATTCCTGACTAACAATCAAGAACTATTTTCACGTATCTAAGGGCAAGCTAGAGGGGCCGCTTACTCCTAAAGAGGAGCAAGCTTTCTAGCCTAAGGACACCCTCACTAGAAGTGCTTGTCAGCGAGGAATGGTACTAGGCCTACAACATGGCTGCACGCGAGTCGAAAGGAATCTTCCAAAGCTTCAATGCCAACCCTGTTTGGAACCCATGACCAAGAAGGAAAGACACGAAGGAAGCATCTCTCGACCCCTAGGGGCGGAGCAAGAATTTGAACACCGACAGGGGTGGAAGATAATGATTACTCCAAACACACCACACAAGAATATGGTCTCACAAGTTGAACTGATATGAGTGTATGCCAATGTATGTTTGGCAATAAAGGTACACCCCTCTAAGTTTAAATTCAGCTTTACAAGTACCATCTTCAAACACGTTGATAATCTCATCAGAAGTTGACGCCGTCCCAGCCCAAGGGTCTCTCACCACAATGATTTTCAGCCTGGTGGGCTGGTGTGAGGACCCCTAGGTCGGCTCCATCCTAGGCCACTTTCGGCAGCCCATGTCGGATTATACGAAGACTCCGGAAGACAAGCCGAAGATACCAGAGCTGTGGAGGACTCTGTCTCCACCACTGTAGTCGACTAGGATTTGTAACTCTAGGACCCCCGGTATGCTATATAAGCCGGCGTTGGCTTGCCGTAGAACACATTGCAATCCCTTAGTATTCACCTATACTTTGTACACACCCCAACACAATATACACAGGCATGAGTAGGTTTTATATCCACCGCGAGAGTCCGAACCTGGGTAAACCTTGCCTCATGTTACCATCCAACCAAATAGCCTAGCTGGGATACCCTACCAAGGGATCTGCTAGATCCAGTTCCGACGACGGTGGCCCATACAGGCCCCGCTAGGAGAACTCAGGGGTTCGGTGCGAGTTCAGATCGACGCTCAGGTCGGTTCCAGCGCAATCTTTGTGTCGGGCCAAATGTTCATCTTCGGCATCACCACCCTTGTCGCTGACTCAATTGGCCGCCTCAGACAGGTCGAGAACTACGCTCTAGGTCGGATCATTGTATTCGAAAATCTAGAGTACTCGGCGGATTCCCGCGAAGAGTTGATCCTCTAGGTTTGGCGTTAATTCAGATCTAGGAGCAGTAGGGGCCGGATCTCCCGGACTCAAGGTCAAATCGGATCTAGGAGTTGGGAAGAAGTCGATTTTTTCAACCCACCCACCACCCATATAATCATGAATATAGAGGACCTCACTGACGTCCTGGAGGGCACCACCAAGGAAGCTGAAAACACGGAGGAGGAGCACAGCGAGTCCGTCGATGGCCGACCGCTAGCCATAGCACCCTTACGCAGGCGGCAGATGACCTCGACCTAAGAGGGCTACAAGATGGACTTGAATCGTGCAAGCAAGGGCTCGGGCAATGACATCGACAATCCTGAGTACAAACCGGGAGAGAAGAGTCCAGTACATGCTGAGGAGGCAGCACCTAGGTCACCCAACAAGTTCAGCGATCACGATCTTGAAGCATTGGACACGGAGTTCGGCAGCCCGCGCCGTGATCAGTAGTGGGAAAATATATTGAAGTCAGCGGTAAAACAGGCCAGAATCAACTTGCTGGAAGAGTTCAAGAACTTGATGACTCCTGGCAGCAGGTTCTCGCTTTCAAGGGGAATTTGAAGGCCATGGCTATACCAATGATAAAGAAGGAGGGTGGTGCACGACTGTGGAGTGGAGGCTAAGAGCCCGACATGCATGGGTGAGAAGGTGTGGGAGGTTTTGATGGGTGCCCACAATGAGAGGCAATGCACATGATAGGAGAATGTATGTGCATGCAACAGGTGGATGTTATTGTAATGCCGCCGACAGTGAGTAGAGGAACACACAAGAGGATGATGGTAGTGCGTGAGGCGACACGCCTGACAGGAGGCGGATGGAGGTGCAAGAGTTTGAGATGCACCTATAGTGAGTGCAGGTACACACACACACAAGAGGATGACGACAGTACGTGAGGTGACGCGCCTGACACGAGGCGGGTGGGGGCACAGGAGGTTGAGATGACACCGCGACGAAAGATAACGCGCTCGAGATGAGGATGGAAGTGCAAGGCAGGTGAGAGCTAAAACTTGAGAACACAAAAATCCTGGATATAAGAATATGGGGCGAGTACTTGTAAAATGTAGCTATTGAAATGGGATATGCAATTTGTCGAAACACCAAACATTGTTGTTTTTGGCTGATCTCAAGGATTTGGGTTAGAATAGGTAGTCTCCTAGAGATGCTCTTATAGTTAAAAGAGATTGCATGTGAGGTTTAACACTGGCCTAGTCGAGTGCTTCAAGAGTTAAATAATGGGTGGTCCTAGAAAAAGTGTTTTACCTTAGTATATGGAGTATATTAATTAAAGAAAAATAAATATTTCGATGCAAAATAGTTGTTCCCCTTTTTTACTTAGAAAAGGACCGTGATAAAGCTTAGAAGTACATCTAAGCCCCCAAGACCCTTTTGAACTGAATCAACTGTCGCTTGTTTGGTGGTTACCACATCGCCGGAGGAGAGAAGGAGGACAAGAAGAGAAAGAGTCGTGTCACTGACATAGATCTCTAAAGGAAAAATCCTTGTTGTGGTCGCACCAGTAGTCACTAGTCGCACACAATGTGGTTTGAGGTAAGAAGCTGAATTGGCGGGGTTCACGCCTTAACCGGTGTCAATGGTGGAGCTAGCATCACCGGCAAAAATTGGCGACCTATCCAGTGATTGCTCGTGGGTGGGAACAACCTACACACAAGATGAGACCGCCAACGACAAATCAAGGGCCAATCCAACACCACACAACGTAGAAGCACATGCCCGCCGACGACATTGACTCAGTGGTTCTTTAACGCCGTCAACCACGCCACTGAGATACAGTTGAAGCCGGGGCACCATTATTCGACGGAACACCGCCACCACAAAACCATGACCTAAAACCGTAAGTATGTGTCAAACACGTAACGACAGTGTTCCCCCATCCCGCCACTGAAGCCACAAACGGAGGGGAAGGGAACCATCGGCCCTAAATGACGGGGGAGGTAGAGATATGAAGCGGAAGAGAAGAAAGGATCCGAGTAAACAAGAAGCCTAGAAAAGAGTTAAATGCATGGCAAAGTAGTTATTTTTCCTTTTTACCAAGTAATTAAGTAATTAAAAGTTATAGCATTCCTGATCGTGTAGTCAAGTGGATCCGCACATTTGCTCGGGGATCACGTGACAGGAGCTGCAGGAGCCTGCCACGTAATAATCGTCATGTGCATTCCTCTTCCGTTCTTGGTTGGAATTTTATCCTTCCTGCCCATGTGTGTAACAACCGACCCACACATGTCGGTTAGTGAGCAAGCTTGCTAAATAGAGTGTCAACTCCTGCGATTTTTCTAAAAGTATTATTTTCAAGAAAAAATGTTCTTTCACATGTACGTTCGTATATACGTACTTTTTTACGGGGAACTATATATGTATTCCTCTATAATTCTGGACACTACGAGATTACTATGGAACTTCATTTCACTTAATTCAGCGCCGTATGAATGTGTTGCATAATTCAAAACTTGCTTTGGACCGACCTACGAGTGGGACCCCGAGCGGGCACACAAATGTGTGCATGTACTTTCAGATGAACGAATCTAAAGGCGTGGATGTAGGCTTTCACGGTTTGACCAGTGTGGATGCCAAGAAGCCCGGCCTATACAATTTTAACCTCTGTAATACACATAGGGTTACACTAACTACAAATAGATTAATTTATTTCTGCAGTTTTGGAGTAGGTTAATTTATTTTTGCAGTTTTGGAGGGGGGTGCCATGGCAGTACCCCCCCCCCCTCCACACACACGGATTCGCCCATGATCTAATCATCGATATATCCACGTGTTTCAATTCGACCGTGCCCAAACGTAGGCGGTCATCGAGATTTGAACATGTGCTAAGTGAAGTTATAGAACACAAGATCTTCCTACACGCATGTGTCTGCTGGATTTTTTTTTTTAAAAAAATGAGGATTACCCCCAGCCTTTGCATCAAACAATGTACACGACCATTATGGGTCTGTTGGACTGAGGATATTTCTGTTCAATTTCACCTTGAGCTGAAAACCGGGGAGCACACAAAAGTTACATTCATCCCAATCAGAGTGTATCTATGTGAGAACTAAACATCGCCATGCGCCAAAAGATACAAACAGAAGACAAATGTTTCTCATTGTTTTGCACAAAAGGTCGTTTTTTCGGTCCAAGCATTTCAATATTACTTGTTATACCTCCCTCGGATATAAGAACAAGGCATGATGGTGCGATGAACAATCTGCCAAGAATGGATTTTCGAGCTGTTTGATACGTGTGCTATCGATGCAGCTCGGTCAAAGATACGGATGCAAAGGCAATGGTCGTTGCCGCCCAAAAGATGGTTGGATGAACACAAATATAATTGATATGCGATCGTTGAGATATATTTTAGCTGGGACTCACACATGCCAGATAGGAAATGAAGAAATACTCAGGGATGTTGAAAGTTAAAATGATGTCTGAACACCCACCGGATGCTGGTTTGGACATGCCCTTCGATCATGTTTGGAAAGTGAATATGCCGCTTAAAATCAATATTTGGCTAATTGGATTTGGCTCATCTGCTATAATACCATCACCTGAGAGACGATACGAAAAAAGAAGAAGAAAAATACAGATGGTACCATATATGGCCTTTAGAGGAAAATATTCATCCCCTGTATTTTCCATGTCTAGCAGCAAGTTACATATGGATTACATTTAGTATCTAGTATTTTGTTTTTAGTTAGCATTTTTTATGGATAGATGAGATTACTCCAGTTGGGAGAAACTTGCATGTTGTAGGAACTGCAGTACATGGATAGGGCTATCTGAAAAACCGAAAACAAACCATATTTCAAACTAGACTAGATAAAACCGAAAACAAACCATATTTCAAACTAGACTAGATAACTGTCCCTGTATTGTACTGGGCATAAACATTCTTGTAGGTTCTCCCATGATTTACATGGGATTTTATCAGTAATGAGATTGAGTAACAAAGTTTTATTTGGTAAAAATTTATTGGTTTACTAAACAAAGCTTAATTTTATTTGGTAGGCCAATAAGAGGTGAGGCAATTGAGGCTTTTTTTTAGGGGAAATCGGTACAAAATATCAAAGATGGAAAAATTCAAAACCAAAAAAAGTGATCGGGAACATACATATAGGAGGTTGGACGAAGAATAAATGGGCAAAATAACCTTATGCTTTTTAAGTAGGAACTAGCTGGTATGCTACATATTTTCCCAACAATATTGGGCAGGTCCTGAGTTAGGACCAGTCAAGTAAGGGTGGACGTCCCGAGAGAAGCTTAACGAGTCCAACAAGTTGTTTTCAGGGGTGGGGGGTATGAAGGCAATATGCATCAAGGATCCAATTTTCGATCATAGATCAAGGTGGGTGAGTTGATGGAGGAGGACCGAACCTTAGTGATCGAATACACTTTTAAACGGATCCAATTTTAGACCCATGCTAGTTTTTATTATTTTTATCCTTGTCAATAGTTCTACATGTTTGTACCTAGATCTGTTAGCCGGGCAGGTGACATAGTTCGTTGGTTTTTTTCCTCCTTCATTTTGACATGTTAAGAGGTGGCACCGTTGAGGCGTTTTTTAAGAAAAAATGGTGGAAAAAAGGCAGAGATTGAAGGGTGGAAATCAAAAGGGAAAGAGTGAGCAGAAACACAATAAAGAAGATGGACGAAGGACAAGCAAACAACAACATCTTATGTTTTATATAAGCAGGAGATCGGAGAGAAACTATCTCATGTGTTAATTGTTTTCTTCCTACGATATTGGGCAGGTCTTTAGTTATGACCAATCAAGGTGGGGATGACGTCCAGGGAGAAGCTTAAAGAATCCAAGAAGTTACTTTCAGGGACAAGGGCATGGAGAGATCAAGGATGCAATTGTCTATCATAGACCAAGGCGACGAGTTGATGGAGAAGAGCTGGACCTTAGCGATCGAATATACTTTTATAATGAGATATGGTAGCTGGTCAAGCAACATAGTTTGTTGGTTATTTGTTATTTCATTTGAACATGTTTAAGGAGATCTATTAGCCACGCAAGCAACATAGTTCATTGGTTCTTTTTCTTAATTCGGGTTTTACATGTTTATATCAAAATCTGTTAGCCTGGCAAGCGACATAGTTTGTTGGTTTTCTTGTTCTTTTCTTTGGACATGTTTATAATGAGATCTGTTAGCCGGGCACGCGATATAGTTCGTTGGTTTATTTCCTCCTTCATTTTGACATGTTAAGAGGTGGCACCGTTGAGGCGTTTTTTAAGAAAAAATGATGGAAAAAAGGCAGAGATTGAAGGGTGGAAATCAAAAGGGAAAGAGTGAGCAGAAACACAACAAAGAAGATGGATGAAGGACAAGCAAACAACAACACCTTATGTTTTATATAAGCAGGAGATCAGAGAGAAACTATCTCATGTGTTAATTGTTTTCTCCCTACAATATTGGGCAGGTCTTCAGTTATGACCAATCAAGGTGGGGATGACGTCCAGGGAGAAGCTTAAAGAATCCAAGAAGATGTTTTCAGGGACAAGTGCACAGAGAGATCAAGGATGCGATTGTCGATCATAGACAAAGGCTACGAGTTGATGGAGAAGAGTTGGACCTTGGCGATCGAAGATACTTTTATAATGAGATCTGGTAGCTGGTCAAGCAACATAGTTTGTTGGTTATTTGTTCTTTCGTTTGAACATGTTTAATGAGATCTATTAGCCATGCAAGCAACATAGTTCGTTGGTTCTTTTTCTTCATTCATTTTTTACATGTTTATATCGAAATCTGTTAGCCTGGCAAGCAACATAGTTTGTTGGTTTTCTTGTTCTTTTCTTTGCACATGTTTATAATGAGATCTGTTAGCCGGACAAGCGATATAGTTCGTTGGTTTTTTTCCTCCTTCATTTTGACATGTTAAGAGGTGGCACCGTTGAGGGGTTTTTTTAAGAAAAAATGATGGGAAAAGGGCAGAGATTGAAGGGTGGAAATCAAAAGGGAAAGAGTGGGCAGAAATACAGTAAAGAAGATGGACGAAGGACAAGCAAACAACAACATCTTATGTTTTATATAAGCAGGAGATCAGAGAGAAACTATATCATGTGTTAATTGTTTTCTCCCTACGATATTGGGCAGGTCTTCCGTTATGACCAATCAAGGTGGGGGTGACGTCCAGGGAGAAGCTTAAAGAATCCAAGAAGATGTTTTCAGGGACAAGGGCACAGAGAGATGAAGGATGCAATTGTCGATCATAGCCCAAGGTGACGAGTTGATGGAGAAGAGCTGGACCTTGGCGACCGAAGATACTTTTATAATGAGATCTGGTAGCTGGGCAAGCAACATAGTTCGCTGGTTCTTTTCGGCATTTTACATGTTTATATCAAAATCTGTTAGCCTGGCAAGCGTAGTTTGTTGGTTTTCTTGTTCTTTTCTTTGGACATGTTTATAATGAGATCTGTTAGCCGGGCAAGCGATATAGTTCGTTGGTTATTTTTTTCTTTCATTTGGACATGTTTATAATGAGTTCTATTAGCCGGGCAAGCGATATAGTTCGTTGGTCATTTTTTCTGTCGTTTGGACATGTTTATAATGAGTTCTATTAGCCGGGCAAGCGACATAGTTCGTTAGTTTTTTTCCTTTCATCTGGACATATTTTTATAATGATATCTATTAGCTGGACAAGCGACATAGTTCGTTGGTTGTTTTTCTTTAGCTTTGATATGTTTATATCGAGGCAAGCGAGATGTCTTTCTGGCGGCCACTATCACAAGAAAACCTCTGGATGCTTGCTACGTTATCGCTGTGATAGTAGCATCCGTCCCTCCTCTGAGAAATATATAGAAAAGTAAATCAACAATAAGCTACATGTAAGATTTTGTCCATATAACAACCATGAAGGGTCGATTTCAGCTAACATCGTATGATTATTCATCAACACGGAAACAGTAACACTCTCGGTTCCGTGATTTTCTTATTTTAGAGACCCAGGGAACATAAAGCTCACGGTGTATGTATCTATTAGCCGGGCAAGCGGCATAGATCGTTAATTTTTTTCCTTCCATTTGGACATGTTTATAGTGATATCTATTAGCTGGGCAAGTGACATAGTTTGTTGTTTTTTTCTTTCGTCTTGATATGTACATACCGAGGCAAGTGAGATGTCTATCTGGTGGCCACTGTCATATGGAAACCTATGGATGCTTGCTACGTTATCGCTGTGACAGTAGCATCCGCCCCTCCTCTGAGAGATATATAAAAAAGTAAATCAACAGTAAATTACATGTAAGATTTTATCTATATGACAACCATGAAGGGTCGATCTAACACGCATGACTATTCATCGACACGAAAACAATAGCACTCTTTGTTTCACAATTTCCTTATTTTACATACCCAAGGAACATAAAGCACACGGTGTGTCTGACGTTCAGCAAGGTGGACGTTTTAACGTCCGTAAAAAAATATCATGGAGGATCAGTTTTGACTTTTGACCCGTCACGTACGCCGCCCATTTATCGAGAGGACAACCATTTTCTCAAAACCAATCAGCAAATACACTCCGTTTTACGACCTGCCTATTTCGAAGACCAAAAAGAAAAAAAACCCGTAAAGCACACGGTATTGCAAGTTCAACAACGCACGAGAAGAAAATCTCTGACGACCAAAAAATAAATGAAGAAATAATGAGAGATTATTCCGGCAATCTCCTCTCCAAAAAAAAGAGAGAAGAAGATACTCTGACAGAAATATCACATTGCCAAAATTAGCCAGGACGGCTCACACGGTCGAGAGCTGAGAAAAGAAGCTTGAAGAGGAATTTGACCCGACCTGCAAAAACACAACCGAGTTTCCATTTCCAGCCAAGGGAGGGAGGAAAAACTCCGCGGCTCGCCGCGGCCTCAAAACCCTAGGGCCCAAACCCCTCCGCCGCATCCCGGCCGCACGCCCGCGGATCCGACGGCTCAGATCGCCCGGCCCGTTGTACTTAACACGGCCGCCTTGCTCCCTTCTCTTCTTCCCCCCACGAGAGCTCGCACGCGCGCACGCATTGGTAGCTGCGAGGGCGAGAGAGAGAGAGAGAGAGAGAGAGAGAAAGGGGGGGAGCGGAGCTCGAATCCCTCCCGAATCCGGGCCATTTCCGGCGGTCTGCGCGCCGTAGAACGTTTCGCTCCGCCTGATTCGGAAGGAAAGGGCGGTTCTTGGCGCTTGCCGGGTTCTTGGGGCGGCTGTTTCCGGGGTGAAATCTTGGGTTGGGGCTGAGGACGGCGGCGGGCGCGGTAATGGCGGCGGGGTTTTAGGGGGGTAAGGTTGTGGGGATCTTGTTTCGGTTCGTTTGTTTGGTTGGTGTGGTGGTGGGGCTGTTTCTTGCTGGCGGCGGCGGCGGCGGCGGCGGTGGTGATCGATCCGATGGTGACGGAGATGGCGACGCGGGGGGGAGGGGATGCGGTGTGCGGCGGCGGAGGGGGCGGGGAGGAGGGGGAGCGCGGGGACTTCGAGCTCTTCCGCAGCGGCTCGGCGCCGCCCACGGTGGAGGGCGCCATGGCCATGGCGGCGGGCGGCGGCGGGGAGGTGCTGCTGGACGACGAGCTGCGGGCCGACCCGGCCTACCAGAGCTACTACTACTCCAATGCGCACCTCAACCCGCGCCTCCCGCCGCCGCTGCTCTCCAAGGAGGACTGGCGGTCCGCGCAGCACCGCCTCCGCTCCTCCTCCTCCTCCTCCGCCGCCGGGCTCGGCGGGATCGGCGACGGCCGGAGGGCGCCCGGGGACGGGCTCGTCGGCCTGCCCGGGATCGACCACCCCCGCCAGCGGGGCTTCTCCGGCATCTTCCAGGTGGTGGCTTACTTCCTCCCAGCAAGCAAAGATCTCGTTTTTTACCTTTCGTTTTCAGCATGCTATTATTAGTAAGTATTGGTTCAGCAGTGCTGTCTGTTATGACTTGCTATGAGTGAAGTGGACTGAAAATACTGGGGTGTGCCGCGGTCAACTGAATAGTCCAAGTTCATAGGAGTTCATACAGTATGTGTGTATGAACTACCAGTAGTTCACACCTTGCAGGTTGCAGCTGCCTACTTCATACGGTTAACTGAATAGTGCAAGTTCATACATCATGAGCCTAGTCTTAGTCTTGCAGCTGTTTGATTTATCGATTGCGTCGGAGGCATACTTTTCAGTGTGATTTGAAGCAGCATATAGCCATATATAGGAATGTTCTGTAGCCATAGCTTGCAGGGGTGGCGCAGAAGGGCGACTATTCAGTTTGAGTGCTGGATAGTATTGGCTGCTCTATGAATTTTCAGAGCCAGTGTTTCTTTTGTAGTATTCGCTTAGATGGATCATTGTAACTGTTATCACTAATAGTTCCTGAATAACCTTTCCTTATTTACTGGATCATGAGAAGCACTGAGGTTCCTGAGTAACCTCTCTGAATTTACTGAGTCATGAGAATTTTTGTCTATTGCTTCACAATGTTCCATTTCTATAATGCCTATTGTTTCATTTTGCGATTCACAATGTTTCATTTTGCGATTCACAATGTTTCATTTCTATAATGCCTATTGTTTCATTTTGCTATTCATGTTGGATGAGCGAATACCTGCGTTTGGCCAGTAGAAAGAAGCTTGTTTATTTCATTTTGCTATTTGATCATGTTCATAGGCCATGTCTCCTGGTTCCATGTTACAACTGCAAACAATTTAATGTGGCTTTTCGGCTGGTTTTATTTCTCTTCAGTTTAATATTATGCAAGATGGCTTATCAGATTTGCACAATTTGCTGTAAATGTTCCAGGAGGACTCTCAACGTGATATGGATAGACAGAGTCCAAATCACAACCGCAATGACTTCCTGGATTCTTCTGGAATGCAGTATGCTCTGCACCGCGAGACTGGAGCTATGAGCGGCCTGCAGCGTGAGAGCAATGAACAGACCATGGCTGATATTCGGAACAATGAGTTGTCATCACATGCGTATGCATCTATTTTGGGACCCTCACTCTCTAGAAGTGCATCCCCAGATCCTGAGCTGGTGAGGAGGGTACCGAGTCCGTGCCTGCCTCCAATTGGTGTGAAAGTCGGCGCTTATGATAAAAAGAGTAATGGTGGCTCCTCTTCTTTCCGTCGCAGTTCGTCTGCTGTTGGTGAACCTGATGATCTGGTGGCTGCTCTATCGGGAATGAACCTGTCATCATCGAGAGCCGGTAATGGGCAAGCTATGGACCAGTCTAAGCTCTACCAGGATGTTGATAATGCCAATAGGTTCCTTTTTGATCAAACAAGTGGCAATCAGCAGCACTCCTTCATGAAACGTCCCGATCAAGGGCATTTTAGGGCACCTGAGGGGTATTCGGCTAATTCTTCTATGATGAGAAATCAGATGAATGCTGGTAACTTCACATCATCTGACAATTCCTCAGTTGGATCTGGCTATGCTTCGCCAAGGATTGGCGCAAGGTCCCCAGGAGGCACTTTATCTTCTAGGCAAAATTTAGGTGGTGCATCCAACTACCTAGGCTACAATGGAGTTGGCAGTCCAACTGGAGCATCTTCTCTTCAGATGCCTATCGATCCGTTATATGTTCAGTACCTTGCTGCCCAAGTTGCAGCAAGTTATGATGATCCTTTCATGGCCGGTGGACATCTAGGAAATTCTTACATGGATTTACTTGGTCCTCAGAAGGGTTGCCTTAGCCCACTGCTTCAGTCACAGAAGAACTATGGCTGCTATGGAAATCTTGGATTTGGCCTTGGTTATGGCGGTAGCCCTTTGACAAGTCCTGTTCTGCCCTCCTCACCTGTTGCATCTGGTAGTCCACTCAGGCACGGTGAGCGTAGCATGCGCTTTGCATCAGGCATGAGAAATTTTGGTGGTTCTTTTGGTTCGTGGAATCCAGACCTGGTTGGGAAGATGGAAGGCAATCTGATGCCCTCGCTTCTGGAGGAATTCAAGAGCAACAAAAGCAGAACTTATGAGCTCTCTGAAATAGCTGGGCATGTCGTCGAGTTCAGGTACACTTCTGCATTTAATGCATTTGAACATTATAATATAACAGCATGTAAACTGTAGTGATTTGCAAGTTGTTGCACAGAGGCGCATCATACAGTTAGTATTACCTAGTAGTCAAGAATACAATAGTCGGAGCTCCTGTTTTATTGGAATAAGGCATAGCATGAAGTACTATATTGAACACATAAAGAAATGATCAAAACATGAGAACGACAAGAGAAATGTTTCCTTACAGTTGTTTTCTTTTATTTCTCTTCCACCATAGCCCAGTGTTAAGAGTACTCCCTTTCTGTGCATATGCATCATAGATGATTAGGCCAAATACCCAAGGCAGAAATTGCAGTAACCCTTCTTTTCTTGTTCTGATCACTCAAATAGAAAGTATTTTGGCCATTTCGTTTCAGAAAACACCTAGCAACACACTTCTATTTCCCTCTCAAGTGTGCATGTGAGTGGCACGCACATAAACGCCTAGACCATAAATTTTAACATTGTTTTGGTTTGTATTGATGATCCTATGTACTTGTTTCAAAGGGACTAGGTCTGTTCTGCAGTTTGCACGTCTTGGCACTGGGTACTGACCCCCTTAATTTCTGCTGATTCTTACTCATGGCTGGAAGTATGCAGAACTGTAAAAGATATATCATCTTGTATGCTTATTTAGTTTGCTAACTATTAAATAATTTGTAGCGCGGATCAATATGGGAGCCGATTCATTCAGCAGAAGCTTGAAACAGCTAGTACTGAAGAGAAAGACATGGTTTTTTCAGAAATCATGCCTCAAGCTCTCACATTGATGACTGATGTATTTGGAAATTATGTTGTTCAGAAGGTATGGAAAACTAATTGGATTGATCTGATGCCTTTGACTGTAATTATATGGTACTTATCCTTATGGTTTGACTTTTGTCCAGTTTTTTGAGCATGGAAGCACTACTCAGATAAAGGAACTGTCTGATCAGCTTATTGGACGTGTCCTTGCTCTCAGTCTTCAGATGTATGGATGCCGGGTTATACAAAAGGTGCTTATTAGCTAAAACATAAGGATACCCTTGCATTTTCAAGTTGATTTTTATCTGATAAGTAGGAATATGTGATTTCTAGACTTCTTGCATTGGCGCATTGACAATTATTATCTTTTTTATGTATCCCCCATGGCTTGTTGAGATTGGGTAGACAATTTTATCAATCATTGAAATAATTGTTAGTATGATACCTAAACCACCTCTGATCAGCTTATTGGACTTGTCCTTGCTCTTAGTCTTCAGATATATGGATGTTGGGTTATACAAAAGGTGCTTATCAGTTGATTCATATTTTGTCGAGGAAATATAGGGACATC
This sequence comes from Aegilops speltoides, assembly GCA_021437245.1. Taxonomy (NCBI): domain Eukaryota; kingdom Viridiplantae; phylum Streptophyta; class Magnoliopsida; order Poales; family Poaceae; genus Aegilops; species Aegilops speltoides. The sequence continues at coordinate 10,347,766 of CM038141.1, read as the reverse complement.
CTTGCATTTTCAAGTTAATCTTATCTGACAAGTAGGAATTTGTGATTTGTAGACTTCTTGCATGGGTGCATTTACAACCACACTCTCTTTTATGTATACCCATGGCTTGTTATGATTGGGTGTACGATTTTATCAATCATTGAAACAACTGTTAGTATGATACCTAAACCACCTCTTTCCACTAGCACAATATGAGGATTTCTGGAGCAAACAACTAAGCTGTTATTTCAGAAAGCATTAGTGTACCATTTAACTTTTAAAGCTCTCACAACATCCTTCTCTGTTATACCATAATAATATACTCAATGAGTACTCAAATGCTTTACCATATCCTCTCCTTTATGCTTATGAATAAGATAGACCTTTTGCACATATACCAAAATACATAAATAGCAGGAAGAGTAAAGGCATCTTATGTCATGTGATGATATATGTGTGCAGGCTATAGAGGTTGTGGATCTAGCCCAGCAGACTAAAATGGTTGCTGAACTGGATGGACATATCATGCGCTGCGTACGCGATCAAAATGGTAACCATGTGATACAGAAATGCATAGAGTGCATCCCTCAGGACGTTATCCAGTTCATTGTTTCAACATTCTATGGTCAAGTTGTGCTGCTATCCACTCATCCCTATGGTTGTCGGGTTATACAGGTATGCTAATACCGCACAACATGCTCCTTGATACATTTTGAAGTATACAATTAATACTCCCTCCGTTCCCAAATAATTGTCTTTCTAGCCATCTCAAATGGACTACAACATACGGATGTATGTAGACATGTTTTAGAGCGTAGATTCACTCATTTTGCTCCGTATGTAGTCACTTGTTGAAATCTCTAGAAAGACAATTATTTAGGAACGGAGGGAGTATGTCACAGTCTACCTCGCTCATCATATCATGTGAATTACCAGAGGGTGCTGGAGCACTGTGATGACCCCACAACGCAGCAGATAATGATGGATGAGATTCTTCAATCTGTTTGTTTGCTGGCTCAGGATCAATATGGTAACTATGTTGTTCAGGTCAGTGCCATGCACATCTTCTCGAACATTGTTGCATACCTTGAACTTGTCCAAGCTTCTATGCTGCTTCACTACTGCGTGGTGTAATGTAGTCGGCTATTTGGTGCAGTATCATCTGAAGGTTATCATGTTGTTTTAATGCTTGAAAATTACTAGTAACTGCATGGTAGTTTTCCTTTTGTGCTCCCTCCGTTTCTTTTTATTCCGCATATTAGGTACCAAATTTATATTAGAAAATATTAAAGTCTGCAATACCAAATAAATCCAATATGAAAATATACTCCATGATGGATCTAATGTTATTGATTCGGCATTGTGAATGTTGATATTTTTTTTCTGTAAACTTGGTCAAACTTCAGAAAGTTTTGACTTAAGACAAACCTAATATTCTTATTGATTACTAAGATGTGGACTTTACACATCTTTTTTCTTCAAGTGTCTTGCAGTGAACTGCACTAGTCTGCCTTCTGTTTTCGGTAGTAGCATCTGCAGGCTGCCGCACTGATCTTTCTGCTTACTTAATGCTTACTGTTTACTGTTTAACAAGTGGATCTGTATTTTTTTTGTGGACTGCTTACTGTTTGCTGTTTTTTGATGAATACTGAGATCTGGACTTTGCACTCTCAGCTCTGAGATTTTTAACCTTCTGTTCCCATTTTTGCAATACTTTGTTTCTGACAATGCTTGCTGAACTTTTACAGCATGTTCTGGAACATGGCAAGCCACATGAGAGAACTGCTATCATTGACAAGTTAATTGGGCAGATTGTGCAAATGAGCCAGCAAAAGTTTGCTTCAAATGTCATTGAGAAGTGCTTAGCTTTTGGTAACCCTGTAGAGCGGCAGATCTTGATTGGTGAAATGCTTGAGTCTACTACTGAAAGTGAACCTCTTGAGGTCTGCGTTCTTTCAGCATTTTTTACCAAGCTCCCAAGAGAATCTACATGCCAAATATTTGTTAACCTTGCTGATCTACATGCATATGTCCTTGCAGGTGATGATGAAAGACCAGTTTGCAAACTATGTGGTGCAGAAGGTGTTGGAGACTTGTGATGATCAGCAGAGAGAGATGATCCTTACCAGGATCAAAGCTCACCTGAATACACTGAAGAAGTACACCTATGGGAAGCACATAGTCGCGCGTGTAGAGAAGCTAGTTGCTGCTGGAGGTATGTTTTGTCATAAATATTCACAGATTCAGCATGAAGATCTTACATATGCTAACCATATGTCTGTCTTGCTCTTGTGGATGCAGAGAAGCGCCAGGGGCTTCAACCAGCATGCACCGCCGCCTGAAGGGCGGAACTATGCAGTTGTACAGCTAACAGTGGCTAGGTTTGCGCTCGCGTGTTCCCCCCAACAACTGAAAACCCTATAAGATCGACTAGTAATGGTACCGGCATGAATAAGATACAAATCTTGGTTGCACTGGAGAGAGTGTACATTCTGTAGCTGAGGAGGCAAAGACTAATCTGAGAGACTAAGCTGTAAAGAGGAGGAAGAGGGTGGAGTATGTTTGAACATGTTACTCTGCTCACTGTACAAATTTAGCACTAGAGAAGAGAAGAGAGTGAGAAAGCTGTTAGCTGTCGTAAAAATGTCCGAGTTGAGAGCCGCTGCGACTACTTTTTTAGTTATCCTGTTGTGTGTCTCGTGTCGATAGAAGCAAACAAACCATGATGATGGCTTGCTGTTGTTGTAAGATAAAACTCTTTTCTGCAGTTTAAGCTGAAGTTATTAGTATCAGCTTTGCTGAACTGTTGAACAGTTTCGTGTATTAATGGAGTGTGTCCGTCTGTAATCTAATCCAGGATGATGAAATGCATGAGTAGTTTATGTTCCTGCAAGTTTTTCTTTCACCCAGATTCTTGGTGTTTGGTATTTACTGCCAAGGGTAGCTCAGATTTGTAGGATCTGAAGAACACTGGTGTGCTGTAATGCTAGTTTTATCATCAAGTTTGATTAATTCTTATGGCAACAAGTTACTTTTTATTGCTTGATTTTAAAACCATGCAAATAGATGTGGATGTAGCTCAAATGGTAATAGTATGTGTAGGCTATCCATGTCAGATACAATGTTCAACAATTTTTAAAATTATTTATGAATTAAATATGTTTGGTTTTGCACAGTGGTAATTATAGGGCAGAGTAGGATGGTAGGCTCCAAGAAATTAACTGAGCTAAAATTGTGGCGATGAACTGTCCATACCCTTGTGATTCTAATTTGCACATCAACAGTCTAGTGTGATTCAAATTTGCACATGAGCATGGGAATGAAACCATATTAAGAGGGTCATGCTTTTTGCCAATGGAATAAGCATTTTGAGATCATATCCAAAACTTGCATTCATCAATTTAAATTTCTGATAAATCTGTTCAAGAAACACAGCCCCAACATAATAAGCTATTTTGATCATGGACACATGTAAAGCGCAATGTTGTCCCCACGAACTTAGGGCATTCACCAAATCAACCCCCAAGACCCATTTGTTGCCCGACGTTCCCCATTTGTTTGAAAGGCGGACAAATGGGACACAACAATTTTACTTCTTGTTTGACACGAGAAAAATTCTAAATTGCACTCCGTGAGAAGGGAAGAAAAGGAGTTTGATTTCTCTCATGCGCCAAGAAAAAGATAATGTGGGTGCCTGTGTATCATAGTACACAAAGAAAAACAAAAGGGAGGTGGACAATAATTTATTAATCGCAAGGATAACAAATACAATTTCCAATATTACGCTCCATGGCCTATTAGCGCTGACTGTAGCGATGTGCGGTCTTGTGGTTCCCGGGGCCTTGAAAGGCTAATGGCTGGGAATATTACCCTACCGCCTGTTAAACGCCCAACGTTGTACATGCCCTACTAAAGCTCACTATTTACCGCACATGACACTTGACCTCTATTTCTTGAATTTTTATATTTTTGGCATTTTTCCTGAATTTTTTATTTTAAAAGTCCAAAACGGGCCGAACGACCCGACATGCCAAAATGGCCTCCTTCGTGGGCCGTGTCGTTTCATGCCCCGATGGGCCGGCCCCTTGCTGTGCCAGGCCCAATGGTGGCGTACGCACAACCTCGGCCCAATAGTCTGGAGACAGACCGACGCACAAACTAGCTCTAGCCCTAACCTTCTCATATCCACATCCGCCTCCCTCCATCCCCCGTGTCTCTCCCCACACCATCCCGCCGCCAGCTCTATCGCTCGAGACATAAACCCTAACTCTCCCCCTCCCCCGATCTCGCCGACCGGCGACCATGCCAGTCCCTTCCCACGATGACGATGACCTCATCTGGCCAGATCCTGCACCGACGACTATGTCCGTTCCGCCAGACGATGACCTCATCCAGCCAGATCCCGTGCCTCCTCCCCACGACGACCGGATCCGGCCAGGACTTGCGCCACAACACATGAAGGGCCTCGTATCCCTGGTCGACAAGCTGCAGCGGGCATGCACCGCCCTCGCCGACCAGGGCGAGGAGAGTGCCCTCCCCGCCGACTGGAACTGGGACGCGCTGCCTTCAGTCTCCGTCATCGGAGTATTTTCACAAATCTATTTCCCTAAAATTCTGTCAAGCATTATTTTTTATTCATTTTATTCATTTCGTCTCATGGTGACATCTTTATTTTATATTAAACTTTTTTATTTAAGTCATAAATTATCTTATGGTTAAATTAGTTTTCTTATTGATAAATCATTTTGATACAAAAGATAGAACATGCCAATGATTAGTAGTTTTTTTTTCATATCCAATATTATCGTTTCAAAGTTTTTTTTTCCTAATGTTAGATTTTTTGGGTTTCTATAGCATATGCATCCTTGATGTGACTAACTCTTTATATGTGTCGTTCACATGATGAATGTACCGGGTATCATTTTGATATTAATATATTACCATTATCAATATATGGAAACTGATAAAAAATCGTGTATGGATCTAGGATATACCTTGACGAATGTTCTAGATTATCTACTTTAGGTGCAACTAAATGGATAATTTTATAGTGTACAAAGTGCCAACTAGTAGTTTTTCCTTAAATTATCTTCTCCTCTCCCTTGTTTGTGGTATTTCTTACTAGGTTTTCGTGACTTTATATTCTTTTTTATTGTCACACTAGATAATTGCCGATGCGTTGCAATGAGGGAATAAATCTTCTAATAGGTTAGTCGGTTATTTACCAGGTTTGCGGCGCGCCCAATGTCTGGTTTGGCGCGGCGCGCAGCGCTGGCTCTAGCAGCCCGCTAAAATGCAGCGCGCGCTCTCGCACAAACATTTTTTCGGTGCATACATATTTTGTTCATAGATAAAAAGATGATACATAGTTCACAACATAGCAAAAAACGATACAAAGATATTTTACATGGTTTAAAGCATAGATAGATAAAAAACTACGGTGCAACTAGATAAAAAACTACGGTGCTGTGCAACTAGAACCTACTCCCAGTCGTCCTCATCATCATCATCATCGTCATCCTCGGTGGTGTTGTCCGAGGTATCGAGCCACATGTCATCCCAATGGTCATCGTCGGGGGAGAAGATCGACATCCCGCCTGCCTCGATGATATCGCACTGCGATATGGCTAGTGCCTTGTGCCGACGCCTGTCGGCACACTCCGCGCGGTGGCTTGCCGTCCTCTCTGCCCAGGAGGCATTCTCAGTGGCGACGTCCTCTGGGTGGCGCCGGCGCCACTCCACCATGGCTCGCTCGGTGATGAGGAGGCGGCGCTGCCGCCGACGATGGTCCTCACGGTCCTGGTCTGTAATCAGACGAGGCGGAGGGGCGACGCGCTGCGCCTGCTCGCGCGTGTAGACGTCGTGGTAGTTTAACTGCACGCGAGGCCTTCCTAGGCGCCACGCCGCCGCGTCGTACGCGCGAGCGGCCTCGTGCGCGGTGTCGAATGTGCCGAGGCTGAGGCGGACGTCGCCAGGCCGGATCTCGGCGTAGTAGGCGCCGGAGGGGCGCAGGCGGACGCCGCGGTAGCCAGATGATCCCCGGCGGCACGGCGACATGGTGGTGGCGGGGCGCTGAAGCGGCGAGAAAGCGGTGGAAGCGCCGAGAAGGCGGGGAAATGGGCGCGTGGCAGTGTGGTGGAGCGCGTGGCGAGCGCCGCATTTTATAGGCGCGCGAAGCGGCCCGCCAAATCTACCGCGCGACCGCCATGTTTAGCGCGCGAGGTTGTTTCCCGCCGCCGCTGAAGCGCGCGAAAACTTGCCGCGTGTGCTAAATGGGCATTTTACCCCGCGCGCGTCTTGGCGCGGCAGTTGGAGATGCTCTAAGATCGTCAAAAATAGACCAGTCACCAGTGCGACGGTGATGAGCTCCTCGGACATCGACATTGCCGGGGGCAAGAAGTCGTCATGGCTGGAGCTGGTCGGGATGCCCATCGTGGAGGTGAAGAAGACCATCCTCAAGCCTATAGCTGGCCAAATGGGCCGGTTTTTTCGGGCCGGCCTGTGAGCACGCCGGCACGGCCAGCCTTGGGCCAGGCACGGCACGGGCTAAGCGGGCGGGCTAGGCACGCTGCACGCATACTGGCCGTGCACGGGCTCGAGGTTGGCACGCGGGCGGCGCACGCACGCCCGATGGCGTTTTTATACATCTATATATGGCCCAACATTTAAAAATAGGCTAAAAAACGCTCAGTGCGTCAAATAACAGGCTAAAAATATGCGGCCCACCGTGCTAAATGGGCCAACGTGCCGGCCCGTTTACTAACTGGGTCGTGCCTGGGCCTGGGGGCGCAGCACGAGGGCCGGCACGGCACGGCCCGTATAGTAATCGTGCCGTGCCGGGCCAGGCACGATTATGACGGGCCGGGCCGTGCCGTGTCGGGCCGTTTCGCCAGGTATGCTCAAGCCTATACAAAAAGGAATGCATCAACATTTACAACATCATATTACTTTCACAAGATTTATTACAAATACTCCCTCCGTCCGAAAATACTTATCATCAAAATGAACAAAAAAGGATGTATCTAGAATTAAAATGCATCTAGATACATCCCCTTTTATTTATTTTGATGACAAATATTTCCGGACGGAGGAGGGAGTACATTACACACTAAATATACTTGACGTTGTAAATATTAACACATACTATTAAAGTATGATTTAGGGCAACGCAACAAAAGAACTCACTGATACTCCCTCCGTCCGGAAATACTTGTCATCAAAATGAATAAACGGGGATTTATCTAGATGTATTTTAATTCTAGATACATCCCTTTTTGTCCATTTTGATGACAAGTATTTTCGGACGGAGGAAGTACTAATCAGCGTAAACAATTTTTTTTTTCAAAGCAACCTTGTCTGGGAGCCAAGCTAATCTCCTTTACATTACTTCCATAATGCAAATATACATAAGTCTCAATAGAGGTTCAGGAGGCAGGAAAGGAAAAGATCCGGGAAACCCACTGCGAGTTGACACACTCAGGGCATCTCCAGCCGTTGGCCCCCAGGAGGGCCAAAAAAGCGCCCCCTGGGGCGCACCGGCGCTAACGGCGCACTGGGGGCGTGATGCCCCCCAGTCGCGGCGCCCACGGTATTTCAAAAAATTCGAAAACGGCACAAACACGGCGCAAACACGACATAAACATAACAAACTTCCGCGAGTTCGTTCAAACAGAAACATATTTTACAAAAAAAAACCCGGCGGGCTAATCCCGCCGTCTCCCTCGCCGCCCGCTCCTCGCCGCCCGCGCGTCTACATGCCGAGGAGGCTGTAGAACCGCGTGTAGTCGCCGCCGTCGTTGTCGTCGTCGTCGTCGTCGTCGTCGCCGCTGCCGGCCCCGCCTCCGCCGTCCCTGCTGCACCCCTCCCCCGGTTGGCGCGGCGGGTTGGAAGGCCCGGCGACGTCGTCGTCGTCGTCGCTGTTGAGAATCACGACGCCGTGCTCGTCCTCGCGCCCGCGCTTGCGGGCGGCGATTTCCTCCAGGGCCCGACACTGCCGGACCGTCTCCTCGCGGAGGTAGTCCTCCCGCGCCCACCGCATGGCGTCCTCGTCGGAGAAGCCTCGCCGGGCTATCTCCTCGTATTCCGCGGGGAGGCCGGGCTCCTTCTTGGGCTCGACGAGGCCGGGCTCCGGCTTGGGCTCGACGAGGACAAAGCGGCCGACGGGACTCCGGCTTGACGAGGCGCCGATACGAACGCCGGAGCTCCGGGTGCGCGCGGCCACAGGCGTGTCCTGGGGCTCCGGCTTGACGGGGCGGAGGCAGGGCGAGCCGCCGGACGAAGAGGAGGACCGCCGGTCTCCATGCGCCTTGGGGTCCAGGAGCTTCCCCGGCGGCGTGAAAAGGAGGGGGGGATGGGTACTCGGCGCGGCGTGTTGCCGCCTCGATGTACTCGAGGCGGCGTCAGCGTGCGCCGCACGCCCGCCATCGGCGCCGGCCGGCGGAGTTCTGCTGCCGGAGGGCACCACGCCGTTGGTGGCCTCGAGCCGGGCGTGACGGCGACGGAAGTAGGGCTCCCGAGGAGCTGTCGGGGCGTATCATGGCGAATCCCTCGCCGCAGAGGCGATTTGACGATGATGCGGCGATCTCCGCGCGCGCACCGCGCCGGAGGGTACCGGGGCACCGCACGCGTCGCCGGCGCTGATCCTCCACGCCCGGCACCCGCATGTCCGGCGGGACGGGTACTCGGCCTCGTAGAGGCGAGCCTCGTCTTCATGGAGATGGCGGCGGCCGAAGCCGTTCGCCGCCGCGCCGTCGCCTGGGAAACGCTCGGCCATTGGAGGAGAGGAGAGGGAGGAAGGAGCGACTACGGAGGGAAGGAACGACGGCGGAGTTGGAGTGAGCGGCCGAGTGCGCCGGGGCGAGGCATATATAGGCCGACGCGCCGCCCACACGCGTGGCACCGTGCGTACGCGTGGCGGGCGAGGCGAGGGCGAGGGACGCGTCCGGCTTCAATCGCCGCCGTGAACATCAATGGCGCATCAATGGTGCAGGCAGGCTGACCGGCGCGCGCAGCAGCAGCTTTTGGCATTGATTCGCCGCGGGAAGCGAGGCGATGAGGACGACGAAGGCGAAAACAAACTAGTCGCCGACGCGCGGGCCCGCGGTTTCTTCGCGCCAAAAACTTTGCCGGCGCCCGAAGCGCCTCCCAAAGACGCTGGTTCGGGCTGGGTCCGCTGGCGCTGTTTTCGCCCAAGCCGCGAAAATCGGGCTCTGAGGGGCGCGACCGGCCGTTTTTGGCGCCGGGAGGCCTTTGAGGCGGCTGGAGATGCCCTCACCATCCGGGAAACCAAACTATCCTAACAAGGCCATACAAAGCTCAGTCTCACACAAGACGCCAAAAGTTCCACGAGTCTGAAGAAACCATTACTGTCTGAAACAGCACCTAAACAACGACAGACCACCACCCGAAAAAATGCGGTTATTTTTGAATTAAGGAGTTCAGGTGAGCGCCAAATTTCAGCCTTTACAAATATGATAATACAACTTCAGGTTTGTCCGGTTCAACAAAATAAATAAATAAATAAATAGAACACCAGCATGCAAAACAAAGCAACAACGATGGCTCTCAGCCAAAACAAAGCTTGCTATCCTTGTAAGAGATCAACTCACTCCAACACCTTTACTTAGTCTGTTACAAAAACCAAACAATTTGTGTTACTGCAAGCGACTGTCGTTTAAAAGAAGCTCATCGCACAATTAATTTCCAGCGTAGCTTGGAACCTTTTCAAACTTCAATTCTTTGCATAAATCGGCACCCAGCCGACATTTGCGGAACATCTCTCCAATGGCACCAACAGGTACCTGCGCGCGTCCTGCTACTGCTACCTGCAGATTGCACAAGTCAATTCTCTGCTTTGTTTTTTCGTAAGGGAAAGTCGATTCTCTGCTAGCTAGACCAGACATCCAGTATGCAACTTTACTAACTACTCCCAAAGCTGGGATCCATAGGGAAAATATTTCTGAAGCAAGCATCACTCCTCGTTTTCCAAACAGACCAAATAACTGTCGCTACCCTAGCAGAAATTCATCATCCAGTCACAGAGTACCTCCAAATATAACGACCAACCAGACACTTAAAGAAGATGTTGTGCAAAAGAAGACAGTTTCCCTGTACCACGCTACCTATAAGATTCAGATTTCCTCTGGTTAAGATACTACTCCGTATTTCTGATTGTTAACCATGGGAATACTTTGTTCTCAGCTAGATCAATAAAACATCGCATATGAAACTTTACCAACTAAACAGCTGGGGTCCATGAAACTTTACCAACTAAACTTTACCTCTGGTTAAGATTCCTTTTTTTTTAAATTTTCAAATAGACCAAATAACTGCCGCTACCCCAGCTAGCAGAAACCAGTTTCCTATCTGTACCCCTGAAATTCATCACCTGATCACAAGTGTCCCTCCATGTTTTTTTTTTGAGTAAAAGTGTCCCTCCATGCTAACAAGAACTGTATCAAAACAGTAAGCACACCGTGCAGTGTTCAAAATAAAATGAGCAACCGAACACATAAAGAAGATATGATCCCCTGACACTTTTCTACTGCAAAAAAAGAGACAATCCTGTACCTCACTACCACTATCATTCAGATTATTGCTAGTTATACCACAATTTCTGAATGTTTACTGCAGAAATACTTGCAATAACCTTAACAATCAGCAAGTAATTGATGCTACAGCTGAACAGTTCGACTATATAGATTCCTTCTAAATTTTAGAGCGGTGACATGCTTACACAAGGATATGATAAGTTAATACACACATACTCCCTCCATCCGAAAAAGCTTGTCCCTCAAATGGATGTATCTAACACTAACTTGGTGCTAGATATATTTATTTGAAAGAAAAGCTTGGGACAAGTTTTTTCGGACGGAGGGAGTACATATCAAGAGCACACCTGATGCTTTGATGGACAAGCTTGGGACAAGTTTTTTCGGACGGAGGGAGTACATATCAAGAGCACACCTGATGCTTCGGAAATAGCTCTCCTCGTCTTCACACAAATCGTCATCATGAGCACCTTGGAAGATTCAGAGATAATCCATGCAGAAAGTAATAAGGTCAGTTCGTCTTGAGAAGACACAGACGTAAATGCACAAGTAATTAGTTAGGTGCAGCGTGAGTACCTTCCTGTATACACGGCCTCATCTCAATATAAATCTGGGGATGGTTGGGATGGGCTTCGAGCGCGTGCCTCACCGCAGCCTCCGCTTCCTTGGCCTCCCCAACCCTCGCTCCACCAGAATACATCTCAACAACGACGTACACCCGAAGGGACAGCAGGTTCCCCTGTAGGCCCAAGTCGAAACCATAGTTACCATCCTCTTTCGCCACCCGCACGCCAAGACTGAACTCCACTACTTCAAACATGATTTGCGTTGCTGATCCACAATTCAAGTCAAAGTGTACCATACAGCGGAACCCATCTGCACGGATGACTAGCAGCCGTTGTGTTTGTTGGGTGCTCTTTATCCAGAGACTGCGAAGGGCCAGTAACATCCCAATGATTTCCACGTCCTCCTGCTGGACTTCCTTCACTGACACGAGGATTAACTTAGAGAGGTTCGAGAGATGCGAGGGGTCTCTCTTTATCCATCCTCGCAGTACAGAGTGTTGGCTGGGCATGTATGACACAAATTCCCGAAGATGTACAGGAGGCACCCAGCGTTCTCCCAAGAGATCCATCAGTTCAAAAGACGTTTCTCTGGAATTGCAAGCAATACGTAGACTTTCGATGTGATGTAGGTTGCACAGAGACTTCACAAAACCTTCATACAAGTCCAAATTACCATCCTTGAAGCAAATCTCAAGCTCCCTCAGCCTTGCCAGGTTGCCAAGCTCTTGTGCAATAATGTTCAGAGAGACCAAGAGCCCCCTCAACACTTCTATGGATGTCAGATTCTGCAACACACCAGGAGTTGGAACCACCTTATAGAGAGGAACATTTAGGTAGGTTAATCTTCTCAATTTAAAAAGAGTGGAAGGCAATTCATCTAGCTCTAAATTGCTTTCAAGATCCAACACCTCCAAAAACTGCAGGTTTCCTATCTCAGCCAAGAGTTCCTTGATTTGAGTACATGCTAGACCAAGGTACCTCAGGTGAATTAAGTGTCCAACACCCTTGAGGTTATGCTGCAGGCTGCTACTTTTTCCCAGATTACAGTGTGACAAATCAAGTACACGCAGAACTTCAAACCTTGAAACAGCTGGCATGATACTAACAGCAGGTGGAAAGATGGTAATTGACCTCACTCCTGACATACTCATGATATTTGTGAGACGCTTGGCTTGATGATCTTCCATTTTATTCTGAAGGGACAAACGGCGGACATTACTTCATGAAGATATGCTATTCCCTGTGCCATCCAATACATTAACAAACTTTGCTTCATGTGACAAGTTGCAGATAAGGTCCAGAACCATATCATGCACACGACAAGCATGTACCTGGCCTAAATAATCATATATTGGCTGGATCATACTTCTATTAATGAGCTGGTTGAAGTAGTTTAATCCGACCAAAAACAGGCTGGTCCCTTGATCTCCATGGTGGACAAATCCTTCGGCCACCCACTTCCATATCAGTCTATCTCTATAAATCTCGCTATCTTCTGGATATATACATAGGTACAATAGACAAGTTTTCAGATGAGGAGGTAGATTATAATAGCTGAACGAGAGTATTCTCCGCATCTCCTCTAAACTGTTATCTTCTGTTAGTCCAGAGCCAAGGGACAGGAGCAGAATATCCCACTCACGCTTTGGCTTCACGTGGTGCTGGCCACTAGCCAAAGCACTAGCAATATTAATGATGGCTAGTGGTACCCCACCACATTTTTTCAATATATCTTTAGACACTTGTTCAAATTCATTTGGACATCCACGCTTGTCGGGAAATATTCTCTTATGGAAGAGCCTTCTGGAATCATCAGCAGAAAGAGGTTTCATTTGATAAATCGAATCATTAGCCGACGAGCAACATGAATTGGAGACACTAACAATGCGAGTTGTGGTGATTAGCCGACTGCCTAGATTATTCCTGTTAGAGAAAGCCAAGTTGATGCCTTCCCACAACTTTTCATCCCATATATCATCAATTATGACCAGATACCTACATTAGTTCAGAGTATCAGTGTAAGGTCTGTACACATCACAAAGCTGAGGGCCATATGAATATATGGGTGGAACTATACATCTATAAGTGCACATATTCAGAAACAAACTAATAAGAATCAGGCGTCTCAATCTCGACAATCTGATCTTAATAACTGTGCATTACAATCAGATGATGAATAAAATGAATACAAATTTAAGATTCAAGGGAGTAGAACATGAAGAGCAAATTGCTGCATCAGTGACAAAGATAGAAAATTTGTTACTCCGTCTGATCCAAAATAAATGTTTGAACTAAAAGCACGACACTTATTTTGTATTGGAGGGAGTACAACATTTCAAATATTATAATGGTTAGGTAGGTCTATTGGAAAGATCGGAGCGCTGATGAACCTCTCGGAGACTCAAATTTTAAATGACATTATCCTTTTGAGTATATTCTGCTGATAGTAAGTTTCTAAACAAGGCGAAAAGGGGAAATATGATGTGATATTAAAGAGCGAGTTTAACTTCCTGGGGTATTAAGAGAAAAAGGGTAGCCTTTGGTGCACGATGCACCATTTTGGTGTATTATTTGGTACAATTGTTATTATGCTCATTATTTATATATTTGATGAAATGTACAACGCTGAGATGAATTTCTTAGACCAATGGCAATAAATTTAAGCCACTATAATTACTGCAATGAGAAGTATTTTACTATTTCTTCAGATAAAGGAGGGGGGATCAAACATATATACTCATACAGTCTTGAAACTTAGTACCTATAACCTTTGCGGTTTACTGGCCTTAATGAAAAATTATTCTGAACCGGCCTTATGTGTGATGGTTACAATGTATTTGTACATCATTAGTTGGACAACTAGCATAGGAAACTGACATAGTATCATAGTAGTATCATTTTGCTGCAAGTGATGCATACCTCTTGTTCTCGAGGAATTCATGAAGCTTGTTGATAAGCTGCCTTTCATCCAACATAACAAGATCTGAGTGGGATATTCCGAGATCAATAAGGATATCCCTAAAAACCTTCCTGACATCAGGGTTCTGACCGACGGGGACAAATGCCCGACAATCAAAATCACCTTTAATCTTCTCATATACTGCTCTAGCAAGAGTGGTCTTTCCCAACCCTCCGAATCCAACAATGGAGATCTTCTTCAGTTTCTTGTTAGATGCATCGTCTCCCCCAATGGAGAGCAAATTCAAGAGGTCTTGATCTCTCTTCCCATAAATGCCCACCAGCTCTGTCCCTTCTGTGTACAAAGCCCGAAGACGAGGATCGATAGCAATTGCTTGTGTGGGATTAAAAGCAATACCATCGAGCTTGTTCCTGCCACGCCTAGCAGCCACCTCCTGGAGTTGCTCCTTGATTTCCTTGACGGCGTCAGCTATCCGATGGTGATTCTTGCCTTTCTTGAACAAGCTGACCATCTTGTTCTTGAGCTCCTTGAATCTGCCGGTGTTGTCGTGAGGCTGCTGAATACCTTCGACGCGTACGAGGAACTTGTCGACGACATCCTCCATGTTGTAGGAGAGCTCTCTGACTTCATCGGCCCAGAGCTTGACTTGCGTGTCGAGCTGGTCCCGCGGCACGGCACCAACCTTGATGAGGGCAGCGTGCATGCTCTCAAGCTCCGTGGAGAGAAATCGGACGTCTTTCTTGACGCGCTTATGCAGGTTGTACTCATCCATGAGCAGCTGGCCCAGCTTGGGGAGCAGGCTGCCCATGGCACCTGTGACGACCTCCATGAGCAGCTCTCTTTACCACCAATCAGCTAGAAACCTGCAAATCGATGAATTTGGGGAGCTGTAATCGAGCTCTAGAACTCTAGAACTGAGTTGCAAACTAAAAGCTTAGCAAATGAGAAGATAAGTTCTGGATCTTTTATGAAGAGGCAGATTAGGTGTGGATGTGACACGTTTCAGTAGAGCATAACAGTAAGAAAGTTGAAATAAACTTACCAGGCAGGGTCAATGCATTTGAGGCATCGTGCTCTGAATGACTGGAAACTGTCTGGTTCTTGCTTGCTGTTCCACTGCCACTCTTGAATCAAGCAACACAAATCAGACTCTCAAGCAAGCTCGGAGGCTGGATGAGATCCCCAACAAGCTGGACCGCCAGGCAGCGCAATGGAGGAGAGGACTGAGTGTTAGATGTGTATAGTCCATTGTGTTCATCCCCGTTGTATAAGGGGCTTTTCTGCACTTTGCCACACCTGTATATGTACTGGCCCTTGGCCCTCAGTAAAGGGTTAGTTGCTCACTCATAACATGGTATCAGATGCTTAGGTTCCCCTCGCTCCCCCGCACACTGCAACTCCGTGCTCCTCTGCACGATTCTGGCCGCCGCCGTCACTCTCATCCCGTCCGGATCCGCTGCCCCCGGCTGTCCCGTTTGGCTTTGTCTTCCTCGATTGGCGCATCTTGGACCGCGTGAGCGCCTCCTCTGCTGCGAGCCTGCTTTGCTCGATCCCGCCTCGGGAGAGCCTCCTCCTTGACTGGCGCATCTTGGCCCGCGAAAGAGCCTCCTCTGCTCCTGCCGGCCGGGTGCTCCCGCGAAAGAGCCTCCTCTGCTCCTGCCGGCCGGGCGCTCCCGCGGGAGAGCCTGCTCTGCTCGATCCCGCCTCGGGAGAGCCGCTCGATCCCGCGTCGAGAGCGCCTCCTCTGCTGCGAGCCTGCTCCGCTCGATCCCGCGTCGAGAGAGCCTCCTCTGCTCGATCTGCTCGATCCCGTCCGGGTCGCGACCGTGCTGGGCCTCCTCCTCCCACGCCGGGCCCCGGGCTGTGCGTTCCCTGTTTGCTCGCCTGGCTGCGTCTTCGCTTGTTTTCTGGCTTGAGCTCCCTTCGATCGATCGAGTTGAGGACCCGTTGACTTAAAAAAAAAAGTGGGATATCTCAGTATGTCCTCTTCGGGTTATGTGGCTGTTCCTCGCTGCTCGGTGATCTTCGATGGCACCAACTATGCTGAGTTTGTGGGGTTCATGCGCATCCATATGCGTGGCCTTCTTCTGTGGGGTGTTCTTTCTGGCGAGGTCCCCTGCCCGCCATGCCCTGTTGCGCCTGTGGCTCCAATCCCACCGGTGCCGCCGGTCCTTGTTGCTGAGGCTTCTCAGGCTGACCGGGATGCCGCCAAGGCCCTTGATGATGCTGCAGTTGATGCTTATGATCAGCAGGTATCTGCTTATTCCGATGCTCTTTCGGTGTACCGTGATGATCTCTCTGCTTACACTCAGTGGTGCAATGATGACGCTCGTGCTGCGACTGTTCTCATTGCCAGTGTCCTTCCTCAGTTTGCTTCAGAGTTTATGGGACTTGGCACAGTTACAGCGATGTGGTCTTATCTTTGTCAGCGCTATCAGCCCTCTGGTGATGCTCTCTACCTATCTGTGGTGCGTCAGGAGCACGCCCTTCGGCAAGGTGATTTCTCTGTTGATGAGTTCTATTCACAGTGCTCTGCCATCTGGCGTCAGCTTGACTCTCTTCGGACAGTTGTTTGTGGCACCTGTCGTTGTTGTCAGACTACTCGGTCTAATCTGGAGTTTCAGCGGGTCCATGAGTTCTTATCACGTCTCCGCTCTGAGTTTGAACCGCGCTGTGCTCACTTGCTTGCTCGTGGTCGTGTTCCTATCTCGGAGGTGCTTGCTGAGCTTCGTGCTGAAGAGACCCGCCTTCGCTCTGCTGGTTTGCTGGTGGTCCCGTCTGTGTTGGCTGCTCGGGCTCCTGTGTCACCCGCTCGGCTCACCGCTCCACCGCTCCTTCCCACACCTTCCGGGGGGGTGGGTCGCCCTGCTTATACTGAGAGGGGCACGTCGCGCCGTGACACTGTCTGTGGTTACTGCTCCCGGTCAGGTCACCTAGAGCCTGATTGTCGCCAGAAGAAGCGTGATCAGAGGCGCTCCTCTTCCAGCGGGACTCCTGTGTCTTCCTCAGCTCCGTCACTCACTGACCAGGACATTGTTCGCCTCAAGCGTCTTCTTGCTTCCTCGGGCTCCTCATCGACTGGCTCCGCTGCTGCTGTGACTGCATCCTCTTCCTCACCATCACCGGCATCTACACAGTCAGGTACATCCTCGTGGGTTCTAGATTCTGGAGCCTCCTTTCATATGTCTTCTGATTCTTCTGCGTTGTCTTCTCTCCGACCTCTTGATTCTCCTATTAATGTTCTTACTGCCGACGGCACATCTCTTCCTGTTGCTAGTCGTGGTATTCTTTCCACTCCGTCCTTTTCTGTTCCGAATGTTTCACATGTTCCTCGTCTTACCATGAATCTTTTTTCCGCTGCCCAACTTACTGATTCTGGTTGTCGTGTCATTCTTGATACCGACTCTTGCTCCATTCAGGATCGTCACACCCAGGCTTTGGTTGGTGCTGGCCCTCGGCGCCGTGAGTCAGAGGGCCTTTGGGAGGTTGACTGGCTTTGTGTTCCTTCCGCTGCCACCACTTCTACTAGCTCCCATGCTCTTGCTGCCTCTTCGTCTGCGTCCTTCCAGCAGTGGCATCATCGCCTTGGTCACATCTGTGGTTCTCGCTTGTCTTCTTTAGTTCGTCAGGGCCTCTTAGGGTCTGTATCTGGAGATGTCTCCTTACATTGTAATGGTTGCAGACTTGGCAAACAGACTCAGTTACCTTATCCTACTAGTGAGTCAGTATCTCAACATCCGTTTGACTTAGTTCATTCTGATGTCTGGGGTCCTGCTCCCTTTGATTCGAAAGGTGGTCATCGCTACTATGTTTTGTTTATTGATGATTTCTCTCGCTACACTTGGCTCTACTTTATGAAATCTCGTAGTGAGGTTCTCTCTATATATAAATGTTTTGCTGCCATGGTTCACACTCAGTTTGCCACGGCCATTCGTACTTTTCGTGCTGACTCTGCTGGGGAGTATATCTCTCAGCTGTTGCGTGGTTTTCTAGCGGAACAGGGTACTCTTGCCCAGTTTTCATGTCCTGGGGCTCATGCTCAGAACGGCGTTGCCGAACGCAAGCATCGTCATTTGCTTGAGACGACTCGTGTGCTAATGATTGCTGCTTCCCTTCCACCCCATTTTTGGGCTGAGGCTATTTCCGCATCCACCTATCTCATCAACATTCAGCCATCGACTGCTCTCCAGGGTGGTATTCCTATGGAGTGTCTCACTGGACGCTCTCCTGACTACTCAGCTCTTCGTATGTTTGGATGTGTGTGTTATGTTCTTCTTGCCCCCCGAGAACGCACCAAACTGACTGCTCAGTCGGTTGAGTGTGTTTTCCTTGGCTACAGTGATGAGCACAAGGGCTATCGGTGTTGGGATCCTGTGGGTCGTCGCTTGCGCATCTCGCGTGATGTGAATTTTGACAATCTCGTTCTTACTACCCACGTTCTTCTTCCTCGAGTTTCTCTGTCGATGATCTTTCTTTCCTTCTCCTTCCCGATACAACCCGCTATGTGTCTCCTGTGTCATCTCTCCCTCCGGCACCTCTCATTCCTTCTCCTTCACCACCTACACCATCTTCTCCATCCTCCTACTCCACCTCTCCATCATTATCTCCCGTCCGTCACCCTCTCTCACCATTCCCTCTCCACTATACTCGACGGTCTCATCCTGAAGAGGTCTCCCCTGACGCGCCTTCCACCTCTGGTGCACCTCTCTTCACGCCTCCCCCGGTTCACAACCTCCGGGCTCGGCCTCGCCCCCCGCCTGATGGCTACTCCCCTGATCGGTACGGTCTCTCTGTTTTGACTGAGCCCACTTCCTATCGCACTGCCATGACTCAGCCTGAATGGCAGCTTGCGATGGCCGAGGAGCTTGCTGCCCTTGAGCGCTCAGGCACATGGGATCTGGTTCCCCTCCCTTCCGGTGTCCGTCCCATCACCTGCAAGTGGGTCTACAAGCTTAAGACTCGCTCCGATGGTTCTCTTGAGCGCTACAAAGCTCGTCTTGTGGCCCGTGGTTTTCAGCAGGAGCAGCGGCGCGATTATGATGAGACATTCGCTCCTGTGGCCCACATGACCACTGTCCGCACTCTTCTGGCTGTGGCTTCTGTTCGTCAGTGGTCTATCTCTCAACTTGATGTTCAGAACGCTTTTCTCAATGGCGAGTTGCGTGAGGAGGTTTATATGCAGCCACCCCCGGGGTATTACGCTCCTGATGGTATGGTCTGTAGACTTCGCCGCTCCCTATATGGTCTCAAACAGGCTCCTCGAGCCTGGTTTGAGCGCTTCGCATCTGTGGTGACCGCCGCTGGTTTCTTGCCCAGTGACCATGATCCTGCGTTGTTTGTTCACATGTCTCCTCGTGGTCGGACTCTTCTCCTTCTCTATGTTGATGACATGATCATCACTGGTGACGACTCTGAGTACATTGCCTTTGTTAAGGCTCGTCTTCGAGACCAGTTCCTCATGACTGATCTTGGTCCTCTTCGCTATTTTCTTGGGATTGAGATCTCCTCGACCCCTGATGGCTTCTACATCTCCCAAGAAAAATATATTCAGGATCTTCTTGCTCGTGCTGCTCTTGGTGATGAGCGCACTGTTGTGACTCCTATGGAGCTCAACGTTCAGCTTCGTGCCTCTGATGGTGACCCTCTTCCTAATCCCACTCGCTATCGTCACCTCGTTGGTAGCCTTGTCTATCTGGCTGTTACGCGCCCTGACATCTCCTATCCTGTCCACATCCTGAGTCAGTTTGTTTCAGCCCCCACCTCTGTCCACCATAGTCACCTCCTCCGTGTTCTACGATATCTTCGTGGCACGATCTCTCGCGCCTTTTCTTTCCCGCCCAGCTCTCTTGAGCTCCGGCCTACTCGATGCTACAGGCTAGTGATCCCTCGATCGGCGTTTCATTGTCTGCTTCTTGTGTCTTCCTTGGTGGCTCTCTTATTGCACGAAGACAAAGAAGCAGATCAGTTTCTCGCTTCGAGTACAGAGGCTGAGTTGCGAGCCATGGCTATGTTGACCGGTTAGGTGATTTGGTTACGGTGGTTACTTGGGGATTTTGGTGTGTCTGCTACTACCTCAACTCCTCTCCCGTCCGACAGTACCGGTGCTATCAGTATTGCGCGTGACCCGGTGAAGCATGAGCTCACCAAGCACATCGGTGTGGATGCCCACTTTGTGCGTGCTGCTGTGCAGGATCAGACTCTCGCTCTTCACTATGTGCCCTCTGAGTTACAGTTGGCTGACTTCTTCACGAAGGCACAGACTCGAGCGCAGCATGGGTTTTTCCTCTCCAAACTCAGTGTTGTAGATCCACCATGAGTTTGAGGGGGGTGTTAGATGTGTATAGTCCATTGTGTTCATCCCCATTGTATAAGGGGCTTTTCTGCACTTTGCCACACCTGTATATGTACTGGCCCTTGGCCCTCAGTAAAGGGTTAGTTGCTCACTCATAACACTGAGATGAGAGGAAGGGAGCACTAAGTGGAGAGTGGAGACTGGAGAGAGAGCAGAGGAAGACCCCCACCTTTTGTTCTTCATGGCAGAGCAGAACACAGCGGCGGCGTCCTCGTCGGATGGTTGGCCGATAACGAATCGGAAGCGGCGGCTGGGTACCAGAGGCCAGATCCGGCAGCGTCGCTGCACCGGATAGTGAGGGGACAAGATGGCACGCTCCCTCACTCGATCTGGAAGAATAAGAAACTAGTAAGTATAATCTAGGAAATCGGCAGATTAACAAGAAGGTGTGGATGCGAAGATTTCACTAGAGCTGAATAGCAAGGAAGTTACCAGGCCACTAGCCGGGTCACTGGATTCCATGCATGCTGCTCTGAATAATGAGTGGAAGCTCCATTAATATTGTTCTAGCTATTCAAGTGCCACCCTGGATTCAATCAACACAAATCTATCAGAATCTCAAGCAGGAGAACTAATAAGTTGTACAAACTATGCATCCACAAAGTACATTAATCTACACACGAAGAAATAATAAGAGAGTGAAGGCAAGCAAGTTTTTACGCACGCGTGAATAGTGTCGTTGCTGTGGTCAGTCGCAGTCTCTCTTCTCTCATGTGCATTTCGTTGAGTAACTCAAGGGCGTCCTGAAAGCAGCCTCCATTTATTGTAACAGGCTGGGGCGTCGTCCTCCAGTGCTACTGTGGCAGCATGCATCCGGGGCGAATCGGCATACCACGACGCCATGTGTAGCTGCAGCTGCTCGCGCCATGAAGGTGGAGTCGCCTCGGCGCTGCACTCACCGAGGACATTTGAAATGTTAAGATTCACATTGCGGTGAGAAAGGAAAACAGAACGTAGTAGTACTAGAAGTGTGGAAGCCACTCTTACACCTTACTTGGTCATTTTGTCGAACACATTCCGTGCAGTAACTGAGACGTCATCCCTGAGAGAGACAGAGGATTAATGGAAGGAGACGGATCACGGCAGCGAGGGTTAGGATGTGCTTTGGATTCAGTTGATGCTCAGGAATAGCAGGTCGATGCTGCCTCCGCTTGGCTCCACGATGGACGGACTCTCAACGGCCGCCGAGGAGAAGGAGATGATGGTAACGACATTAGAAGCCAAGGGCACCTCTTTGGGGCGGTCGAAGTCGCCTTCTGTCGGACCATTCATTCCATGGAGGCGGCGAGGTCCATTCCATGGAGACGGCGGATGGCGGCTCATCCATTCCTTTGGTTGGTGGTCGGCGGAGACGGTGGAGAGAAAGAGAGACAGCCTTTGGGTGCAAGGATGAAGCCGTGGCCAAGACGGACAAGTTGACAATTCAGTCTTTTTTGTGTGTAACAGGTAGAACTACAGTAGTAAATATTTTCTGAAGTAAATAATTTCATTCATTACAAATATGATAATGCACCCTCAGGTTTGTCAGGTTCAGCTAAGAAAACCAAACACAAGTAGAAGCAACAACGATGGCTCTCAGCCAAAGCAATGCAAGCTATCCTTGTTTGAAGAGATCAACTCACTCCAACACCTGTACTTAGTCTGTTACAAAAACCAAACGAATCTCTATCTCTGCAAGCGACTGTCATTTAAAAGAAGCTCATCACAAAATTAACTTCCAGCGTAGCTCAAAACTTATTCAATCTTCAATTCTTTTTATAAATCAGCGCATCCCTGCTGTAACATCTCGGATGCCACCAGCAGTAACCTGTGCATCCCTGCTACCGCTGCCTGCAGATTGCACAAGTCAATTCACTGTCTTTCTTTTCTAGGGAAAGTCGATTCTTTGTAAGCTAGACCATCCAGTATGAAACTTTACTAACTACATAGCTGGGATCCATACTGAAAATATTTCTGAAGCAAGCATCATTCCTCGTTTTCCAAACAGACCAAATAACTGTCGCTAGCCTAGAAGAAATTCATCATCCAATCACAAAGTCACTTCATATACTAACAGGAACTGCACCAAAACAAAAGGCACACGGCACATTGTTCAAAATATAACAAGCAACCAGACACTTAAAAGAAGTATCACACTACCTATAAAATTCAGATTACCTCTGCTTCAGATACTATTTCTGGATGTCAACCATAGGATTACTTTGTTCTCAGCTAAACAGCTGGGATCCATGGGGAAAATATTTCTGACGCAAACATCATTTCTTTTTTTTTTTTACCAAATAGAGAGTTGCTACCCCAACGAAAAGCAGATTCCTATCTTTACCCCTGAAATTCATCACCCAATCACATAGTCCCTCCATGGTAACAAGAACGGTAGCAAAACCAAAAGCACACTGTCCAGTGTTCAAAATATAACGGGCAGCTGAAAACTTAAACAAGATACTACTTTCTACTGGTATGTACAACACCACCTCTATGATTCAGATTATTTTGGTTAAAGATACTATTTCTGAATTCTAACGACAGGTAGGTGTTGATCATCAGTGGAACTTTTACATACCAAAATTTTCTACAAAGTCATTTCGCCTGTCGAGCTTTCAAAGCTATATAAATATAATGCACCGAAAATAACCATTTAACTCTAAAAGCCATGTACAGACTACAGACCAAAACCTACACAATCAGCGAGCAATTGATGCCATACCATAGCAGTTCCACCAAATTCCTTCTACATTTTAGAGCAGTGACATTAGTGCCTTAGCTAAAGAGATGGGTACTTGTCACCAAAAACAGCGCCCCCTGTCCATAAATCTCCCCAATATCTAGTTCTTTCGCCATTACCAACTATCCTTCTAAAAACATTGCACAAAATAAGCTTTAGCTTTCATCAACCCTTGCCAGAAAAGAGTTTGTGCAAGTTTCACAGCGGTGTGCCAAGTTCACTTTTTTATCAGATACACATGCCTAAGAAATTTTTATAAATACCTTAATCTGTTTCAAATTTCCATTGCCACTAGTTGCTATTGTTCATAGCCACTACTGTCTTTGGAGCATAGTTGATCAATAGAATGACAAGCTGGGCTTAATACTGGGAGAACGAAAGATGGAAAACATAATAGACAGATATGTACTACATACCGAGAGAACTTCTGATATAATATGAGTTGGTCTTCTTTAGAAATCAGTTCACCTCCTCTTACTCCAATAAATCGTCATCATGAGCACCTTGGGAGATTTAGATATCAAATCCATGAAGAAAGCAATAAGGCCAAGCCAGTCATGAGAAAACACATACTCCAATAAGGTCAAGTGATTGGTTAGGTGCAGCGTAAGTACCTTCTGCTATAATCGGCTTCATATCGAAATAAACCAGGGGATGGTTGGGATGGGCTTCGAGTGCATGCTCCACTGCAGCCTTCGCTTCCTTCGCCTCCCCAACCCTCGCTCCACCGCAATACATCCAAACCAAGAGACTCGGCCGAAGGGAGAGCAGGTTCTCCTGCAGGCCCAAGTCGAAGCCACAGTTACCATCCTCTTTCGCCACCCGCACACCAAGACTGAACATTACTTCTTTGGCCCTCGGCAAAGCTCGTGGCTCAAACATTATCTGGGCTGCTGATCCACAATCCAAGGCAAAGATTACCATACAGCAGAACCCATCTGCACGGATGACTAGCAGCCGTTCTGTTTGGTGGGTGCTCTTTATATAGAGACGGCGAAGGGACAGCAACCCCCCAATGGTTTCCACGTCCTCCTGCTGCACTTCCTTCACTGACGTGAGGATTAACTCGGAGAGGTTCGAGAGATGCGAGGGGTCTCTCTTTATCCACCCTCGAAGTGCAGAGAGTTTGGTGGCCATGTACGACACAAATTCGCGGAGATGTACAGGAGAAACCTAGCGTTCTCCCAAGAGATCCATTAGTTCAAAAGATGCTTCTTCGGAATTGCAACTAATACCTAGGCTTTCGATATGATGTAGGTTGCACAGAGACTTCACAAAACCTTCATACAAATCCAAACTACCATCCTTGAAGCAAATCCGAAGCTCCCTCAGCCTTGCCAGTTTGCCAAGCTCTTGTGCAATAATGTTCAGAGAGACCAAGACCCCCCTCAACACTTCAATGGATGTAAGATTCTGCAACACACCAGGACTTGGAACCACCTTATAGAACCAAACATTTAGGTAGATTAATCTTCTCAATTTAAAAAGAGTGGAAGGCAATTCATCTAGGTCATAATTGCTTCCAAGATCCAACACCTCCAAAAATTGCAGGTTTCCTATGTCAGTCGGGAGTTCACTAATTTGAGTACCTGCTAGACCAAGGTACCTTAGGTGGATTAAATGTCCAACACCCTTGAGGTTAAGCTGCAGGCTGCTACTTTTTCCCAGATCACAGTCCGACAAATCAAGTACACGCAGAACTTCAAACCTTGATAGGGCTGGCATGATATTAATAGCAGATGTAAAGATAGTAATGGACCTCACTCGTGATATACCCATGAAATTTCTGAGAGGTGTGCCTTGATGATCTTTATTTCTATTTTGAAGGGACAAACGACGAACATTGCCTTGTAAAGACATGCTGTCCCCAGTACTATCCAATACATTAACAAACTTTGCTTCATGTGACAAGTTGCAGATAAGGTCCAGAACCATATCATGTACACGGCAAGCATATACCTGGCCTAGATCATCATATATTGGCTGGATCAAACTTCTATTAATGAGCTGGTTGAAGTAGTTTAATCCGACCAAAAACAGGCTGGTCCCTTGATCTCCATGGTGGACAAATCCTTCGGCCACCCACTTCCATATCAGTCTATCTCTATCAATCGTGCTATCTTCTGGATATATACATAGGTACAATAGACAAGTTTTCAGATGAGACGGTAGATTATAATAGCTGAAAGATAGTATTCTCCGCATCTCAACCAAACTGTTATCTTTTGTTAGTCCGGAGCCAAGGGACTGGAGTAGAATATCCCACTCATGCTTTGGTTTCACTTGCTGGCAACTAGCCAAAGCACTAGCGATAGTAATGATGGCTAGTGGTACCCCACCACATTTCTTCAATATATCTTCAGACTCCTGTTCGAATTCATTTGGACATCCACTCTCATCGGCAAATACTCTTTTATAGAAGAGCCTTCTGGAGTCATCGGTACAAAGAGGTTTCATATGATAAATTGAATCACCAGCTGATGAGCAACATGATTTGGAGACATCGAAATCTCGGGTTGTGGTGATTAGCCGACTGCCTAGATTGTTGCTGTTAGAGAAAGCAAGGTCGATGTATCTCCACAATTTTTCATCCCATATATCATCAATTATGACAAGGTACCTACATTAGTTCAGAGTATCAGTGTAAGGTCTACACATCAAAAAACGGAGGGCCACATGAATATATGGGTGGAACTGAACATCTGAACTTTCCCCTCCCCCTCCCCTCCCTCCCCCACCGCCACCCGCAAGGCGCTGGGGAGGGTCCCAGATCCCCTCCGCCGAACACCCCCACGCCTCCCCCCTCCTCCCTCGCCGCCGCCAAAGGGCACAGCTGGGCGAAGCCCGGTCGTCGCCGGCGGCGGCGGGGACTTCTCGTACCCTGCGCGTGAAGGTTGGCGCGGATCCGATCTCGCGGGCGGGGCGCAGCGCTCGGTGTCAGGCGTGGAGGAGCGGCGGCACCCCGGAGCAGGCCGGCGATGGTGGCGTGGCGTCGGCGGCGGATGGCATGGTGGTGGTGCGGGCTGCTGTGGCGTCGGCAGCGGTGTTCGGCGGCGCTTCGGCATCGCGTCCGGCACCGTGGGTTGCGGCGGACGGGTCGCGGGCGGCCCTCGCCGTGCTTTCGGTGGGGCGGCGCGACAACGGTGGTGGTGAGCTGCTTCCTCCCAGCCGGGCCCTCGCGGCTGGGTGGCGGCGCTCGGCTCGGGCGGGTCCCCCTGGTGGTGTCTCTGGGCGGCAACGGCGGCAGCTCGGCCATCCTCCCTCTCCAACGTCTGGCGGCGGCTGATGCCTCCGGGTGCCCTAGGCCTTCGACGCGGGGTTGGAACTCAATTTCGGGGGGGGGGGAGGAGGGTGAGCTGGAGCCGGCAAGGCGTCGGTCGTGGCCATGGGCCACTTCTCCACCTTCCCCTTTCCCCGGTCGATGTTTGGTATGGCAGGCTAGCCGCCGGCGATTCTGGAGGTGGTTGGGGTGGCAGATTTGAGCAAAGCCGTGGCCTTTGGTTGCTACAGGGTGGTCTCATGGCGGAGCGGCCCTGGCGGTGGGAGCCGTGCATTGGTCGTGGGCGGGCTGCGCGGCTCGGATGCGGGCAGGCAACCATGGCCGCTTGGGCGGCATGGCTGCGAATGTTGGCGGACACGGGTGGCGGAAGAGTTGAAGCACCGGGGTACATCACCTACCTAGTCTCTGTACTGGTCGACGGCGACGGCGTCCGTGGATGTCGTGTCCTCCTTGCAGGCTCCGTCGTGGTGCTTCTACCCCTTCCATCTTATTCCAGGTGAAAACTCGATCCTCGGATCGGACGGTGGCGGCGTTCGTGGTCGTGCCCTTCCTGGAGGCACCGTCTTGGAGTCCTCGGTCCGGCATGTCCGTTACACATCCTCCCGGACGATCGCTCCTCGTAGTGGTGTTCTCCGTCGGCTCTAAGCGGATTCGTTTTGCTCATCTTTTCGGTGCTTTGTAGTCGTTGTGGTTGTGTGTCGGTGCCGGCATCCATGTATCTTGCCTTGGGTGTGTGGTGTGCGTTTGTATCGGATGCTATGTTGTTGTGGTTCGTGCTTTATAATATAAAGCGGGGAAACCCTTTTTCTTAACTGAACATCTATAAGGGCATATATACAGAAACAAACTCGTAACAGGCATGCATCTTAAACTCGATAACCTTACCTCACAAAGCATGCATTATGATCCTCCAATCAAATGACGAACAAAATGAATAAATATTTAAGATTCAAGGGAGTAAAACACAACTAGCAAATTGCTGAATCAGTGACCATATGTGGAATACAACTAACTACAGAAGTTAAAAGGTAGATATATCGAAAAGATCCTAGTATAGATTAGCCCACCAATTTAATATATGGCAGCTAATGAACCTCTTGGAGACTCACTCAAATAGTATGGCATTATCTTTTCATCTATATTTTGGTGGTAGTAAGTCTCCAGAAAAAAAGCATACATGGTGAATATAATGAGTTAGTCAAGAGACAATTTAACTTCTTGTTTGGATCCAATAATATACAATATTTTAGGAAGTTTGTTGGGTAGCCTTTGGCACACATTGCCACCCTTTAAAATATGCGTTTCTAAACTGAGTGGGTTAAGAAAAAGATGGTAATAAGTTTGATTTAAAATTTTGTAACATTTATCTTCTTCTTTCTTTCCTTACTTCTTACAATTGTCATTACACTCACTTTGGTGTAATGCAAAATGTTTAGATATGGATTTCTTGGACCAATGCCAATAAGTTTCAGCCATAGTAACATAGTATATACTTCTACATGCTTGAAATATAGCACCTAGAAGGTTTATAGTTTAGTGTGAACTGCATATGCCAATAAAGGTGGCCTCAATGAAAAAATTATTCTGAACCCTCCTGCTACAATATGTTTATACGCTTTCAGTATTACTTGTACAACTAGCATAGGAAATGAACATGTCATAATAGTGCACAATTTTGCTGTAAGTGTTGCATACCTCTTGTTCTCAAGGAATTCACGAAGCATGTCGATAAGTTGTGTTGCATCCAGTATCACAAGATCTGAGTTAGAGTTGCCAGGATCTGAGTTTGATTTTCGGAGATCAATGAGGATATCCCTGAAAACCTTCTTGATATTAGGGTTCCGACCGACTGGGACAAATGCCCGATAATCGAAATCACCTTTAATCTTTTCGTATACTGCTCTAGCAAGAGTGGTTTTGCCCAACCCTCCAAATCCAACAATGGAGATCTTCTTCAGTCTCCTGTTAGAGGCATCGTCGTCGATCTCCATTGAGAGCAATCTCATGATGTCTTGATCCCTCTTTCCATAGATGCCAACAAGCTCCGTCGCTTCTGTGTACAGAGCACGGAGACGAGGATCGATTGCTTCAGTAGGATTGGGAGCAATACCATCGAACTTGTTCCTGTCACGCCTAGCAGCCACCTCCTGGAGTTGCTTCTTGATGTCCTTGATCGCATGAGCTATCCCATGCTTATCCTTGCCTCTCTTGAACAACTCGGTTGTCCTCTTCACGAGCCCCTTGAATTTGTTGGTGGTGTCATCAGGCTGAATGCCATCCACCCGTATGAGGAACTTGTCGACGACATCCTCAATGATGTAGGAGAGCTCTCTGACCTCATCTGCCCAGAGCTTGTCTTGTCTGGCGAGCTGGTCCCACGGGACATCACCAATCTTGATGAGGGCAGCTTTCATGCTCTGAAGTTCCTTCTGGAGGTCATCGACGTCTTTCTTGACGTCGTTGTGCAGTTTGTACTCCTCCGCGAGCAGCTTGCCCAGCTTGGGGATCAGGTTGGCAATGGCACCCGTGACAATATCCATGAGAGCTCTCTGGACCAATCAGCTGGAAACCTGCAAATCGATGAATGTAGGGATCTGTAACACAATCCAAGCTCTCGTGCAACTGAGTAGCCAAGCCAAATTAATGAATGTTAGGATCTGGACCAAGCTCACCTTTGGTGTTTCAGAGTAGAGCAGAACACAACGGCGGAAGTGGAAGCGGCGGCTGGGCGCCAGAGACCAGATCCGTGAGCGTGGAGGTCGCTTCACTCGATGAAACGCTTCACTCGATGGGTCAGTGGATTCGATGCATGGTGCTCTGCATAATGGCCTGCAAAATAGATGAATATGGGAGCTCTAGAACTGTGTGACGCTTTAATTTCAACGAGCTCTAGAACTGAGTTGCCAATCCAAAATGCGAGATTCATACCAAGCCCAGCTTTGATACTTCACGGCAGAGCAGAACACAGCGGCGGCGTCACGTTTGATGCTTCATCGGCAGAGCAGAACACAATGGCGGAGGTCGCTTCACTCGATCTGGAAGAATAAGTAATAAGAACTTATAATCTAGCAAATTAGCAAATTAATAAGAAGAGAATAGCAAGAAAGATGGGAGGGAATTTTTTACCAGGCCGCTAGCCGGGTCAGTGCCTTGGATGCATGGTGCTCTGAATAATGACTGGAAACTGCCACCCTGGATTCAACCAACCCAAATCGATTAGACTCATCAAGCAGGACAAGTAATAACTTTTTAGACACAAGCATTGCTACTTTACTGGAAACAAATCGACAAGAAACATACCCCAAATGTCCATGGAGGTTGGATGAGATCAGCAACTGTACTAGATAGATACAGAGCCCCCCGAGATCCCACCCTGGATTCAATCAACACAAATCGGTCAGAATCTCATGCAGAAGAACAAATAACTTTTAGATCCAAGCATTGCAACTTTAACTAGAAACAAATCGACGGGAAATATACCCAAAAATGTCCACGGGTGAGGAGCAGAGGAAGGCCAACAACAGCAGTCAGTTGGGAGGGGCAACAAGGGCGGATGGATCTTATTCCAGGAAGGAGGGTGCGCAATGGAGGACACAGGACTGAGATGAGAGGAAGGGAGCACTCTGTCGGTGGTGGAGATGAGTACTGAGATGAAGACCAACAACAGCAAGTCAAGATATACACTTTTGGCCCCCACGATGCCTCTGATCGTGGGTTAATTACTTCTATGCGGTACCCAAAAGCAATCGATACCGAAAATACCCAATGGGTCTTGGGTCCCAATGCACCTGAAATGAAAAAATAATTTAGAAATTGAAAAAAAGGTCACATAATTCTGGAACATTTTGGAAACATACTTGATCTAGTGTTATACTCTCGTATAGAAAGTTTCACGAAGGAAAACTGTAGCTTATGAAAACTTCAAGACATTTATCAACCAGAGTATCATTCTGCCTGTCGTTCCATCAGCCTCAGCTCGCTGAAGCTACAAGGCAACTCCAACTTGGCCCCATTGCCTAACTTCGTTGCCTTGTTTCGCGACCTCACCAAGCTAAGCCTTTCAGCTAGCATGTCTGCGATACAACATCTCCTGTCAGTGCTTGGTGAGTTGCCTGTCTTGCTTTACCTTAAGATGGCTGCCAACAACCTTGATGGTTTGGTGTTGGTCATGAAACAATGGGAAGATCAGGAGGCTGAACCGCCTATGTCCTGTGCTGAAATTTGTGGGGACGTGTCTGTCGTAAATACAAGAGAGTGAAGGCAACTTCAACCTAGGCACGCTGCAAACTATGCATCCTCACATGACATTGATCTACAGACAGAAATATAGGAAGGAAGTGAAGGCAAGCAAGTTGTTACGTTATGTTACGCAGACGGCGTCGTTGTGGTCAAGCGCGGTTTCGCTCTCCTGCGCATTTCGTCAAATAACCCGAGTGCTTACAGGATGTAGCTTCAATTATTTCTTGTAGCAGGCCGAGGTGTCCTTCTCCAGCAAATCGGCACAGCACAATCTGCGCGCCATGCAGGTGAAGCTGACTCGGCGCTGTCACTCACGACATTTGAAATGTCAGACTCACGTTTTGGTACATCACAGAGAGAAAGGAAGAAAAACAGATAGTAGTACTAGCTAGTACTGTGAAAGCGATTCTTATATTACCTTGTCATTTCGTCAAACACCTTGCGTGCAGTGACTGAGACATGACAATCTGCTCGCCATGAAGGTTGAGCCGATTCGGCTCTGTCACAGACCACATTTGAGATGTTAGATTCACATTAGTACATTACAGAGAGAAAGGAAAACACAAAGTAGTAGAACTATAAAAGCCACTCTTATCTTATCTTACTTGGTCATTTTGTCAAACACCTTGCGTGCAGTAGTGACTGAGACATGACCACTGAGATATATATATAGGATTAAAGGAAGGAGATGGATCACAGCAGCGAGGGTCAGGGCGTGCTTTGGATTCACTTGATTCCCATGACTAGTAGATGATCATTGCTGCCTCGATAACAGCGAGGGTCAGGGCGTAGGTGACAAGGGATGCGGGGGGCGGTGGAGGAAAGCGGGCGGGTGTAGGCTGTGGAGTGCATCCGTGAGCAGTGGGAGGAAGGAAGGAAGGGATGGATATCATCCCCTTTTTCCCCCTGCCTTGTAACGAACGAGAGAGATGGGGATCGGAGGGGGATGAGGAACTCGTGCGAGAGAGGCTTGGGGAGGAAGAAGAACTTTCCTTACAGAGGAAGGATTAGGGAGAGAGTTTGAATCAGTCATCATCCATGCCCCAACCTAAATACTCACGCGACGCACACACGCATACTCTCGACCGGTCCCACCTGTAGGATGCCAAGTCACACATGCCAAGTGGCCAGGTGTGACATTCTCCTCCCCTTAAGATTGAGCTTCCTCCTGCGAGCTTGAAGCTGCTTCTTCCCAAATTGCTGCCTCGGGAAAACGTTGCCGCAGAACTTCATAATCTTCCCATGTGGTGGCCGCCGGCGAGCCTCGCCCCACTGCACCTTGACTTGGACGATGGCCGCATTCCCTCGCTTCATCATGTGTCGTTCCAGCAGCTGCGTTGGCTCCACCGACGACAGAGACAGATCCGGTACGCGCGGCAGCTCCGCGTACAACGGCGTATAGTCGGGCGTGAATGGCTTGAGCTGGGACACGTGAAAGACCGGGTGTACCTGACTATCGGCCGGCAGAGCAAGCTTGTACGCCATCAGGGCCGGTCCTGTGATTTTAGAGGCCCGGGGCGAACCCAAACCTCGGGGCCCCTAGTATAAACGTCACACAACAATTATAAGCAAAATCGCATACATTGTTATTGCCATTGTTGATGTCAGTATTTTCATCTTGTTAAGATTCAGAATTCCAATTACATAGTTGGTTTCTCTTCCTTCGCAAGAAGTATCCACAATACTCAACTCATCATTAGGGTTCTTCGAAGCACCAATGATCCACACGCTGCTCCATTCCCTTTAAAAAAATTCTACCAGAAGCATACTTTGTAGACGACATGATAACAGAAGGGCTAGGATTTTTTTTTTTGGCATCGAAAGGTTGCACAGTCTTGTAAATTACTCACTCCGTTCCTAAATGTAAGTCTTTGTAGAGATTCCACTATAAACCGCATACGGATGTATATAGATGTATTTTAAGTATAGATTCATTCATTTTGCTCTGTATGTAGTCCATCTTGTGCAATCTCTACAAAGACTTATATTTAGGAACGGAGGGAGTACTACTTAATTTACAGTATACATCTAGGGAATGGTTCTGTGATATACCTGAAATCGTTCAGATCGGCGTCGGCGACCACTCATCGGACACTCGGCACGGCAATGTTGCGATGTGGACTGTCGTCTGCCGAACGCCCTCAACGATGTGCGTGTGTTTCAGCGTCTAGGGACAGGGGATCGGAGTTTGTCGGCGAACTACGGCGGTCGGCGGTCAGGGCCTCAGGACCTTGGCGCAAACCGTCGAGCGCCTGCAAGGCCGGAACTAGCGATCGGGGCTCAGAAGAAGGGATCGTAGCAACCAGATATGGGAACTCATGATGGAAAGAAAACAAATTTGGCAATTTCCCCGGGAGTAGTAGACGGGATTCTCGGGATGGATTGTAGGCTTCCTAACGTACCTGCTAGCTCGACTGTTTTGCATAGACAAAATCAAGGCTGCTTAGCCTGTTACCGCGAGGCTGTGTATCGGGCCAGGGTCAAGAGCTAGCTGCTGCTTAGGGCGTACCACCTGGCGCGGGGCCCCTGGATATCGGGGGCCCGGGGCGGCCGCCCCCTGCCCCCCCTCAGGGCCGGCCCTGTACGCCATGAGACCAATCTTCT
This sequence comes from Aegilops speltoides, assembly GCA_021437245.1. NCBI lineage: Eukaryota > Viridiplantae > Streptophyta > Magnoliopsida > Poales > Poaceae > Aegilops > Aegilops speltoides. The sequence goes on along the minus strand of CM038141.1, from coordinate 10,314,554 downwards.
CGAGGATAGTGTACGGCCCGAAGAACTTGAAGGCGAGCTTGGCACAGGGCCTGCTGGCGACGGAGCGCTGCGCGTATGGCTGCAGTTTCAGCAGCACTCGCTCGCCAACCTGGAACTGACGCTCAGTGCGGTTGCGATCTGCTTGTTTCTTGAACCTGCGCTGGGCGTGCTCCAGTTGGGCGCGGATGTGCTCCGTATGTGCCGCCCAGTCCATGTCCTCGCCGGCGTGCTCGTCCGCTGGCCAGGCCGACATTGCTCCCAGGTTGGCCTCCCGCCATAAAGCGCCTTGAAGGGGGTGCAGTTGAGCGATGCGTGAAATGTGGAGTTGTACCAGAATTCAGCCATGGGCAGCCAGCGACGCCATTGTCGCGGCGCGTCATGCACCGCGCACCGGAGGTACATCTCCATGCACTGGTTCACGCGCTCGCTCTGGCCATCGGTCTGTGGGTGGTACGCCGTGGAGTAGAGCAGTTTGGTGCCCGCTCCAACGAACAGCTGCTTCCAGAGATAGCTGGTGAATACCTTGTCGCGGTCAGAGACGATCGACGCCGGGATGCCGTGGAGCTTGACGACATTATCCCAGAAAGCCTTTGCCACTTGTGGTGCGTGAAACGGGTGGCGCAGAGGAATGAAGTGGGCGAATTTGGTGAACCTATCCACCACTACCATGATCGTGTCTGCGCCGTCTGACGCCGGCAGCCCTTCCACGAAGTCCATTGTGAGATCCTCCCATGGCGCCGTTGGTACTGGTAGGGGTGCCAGGAGCCCCGCTGGCTTCCAGTGCTCATGCTTCGCCTGCTGACAGACCGTGCACTGCTGCACGAACTCCTCGACATTGCGCTTCAGGCCACGCCACTCGAAATGCTTGCGCACCCGTTGGTACGTCGCCGTGGCGCCGGAGTGGCCTCCAACCGTGCTGTTGTGGAGCGCGGCGATGAGCTTGGTGCGGAGCGCTGCGTTGGCGCCTATCCACAGACGACCTTGGCGACGAATCACACCGCAATGTAGCTCGTAGCCGTCCTAGTCCGGGCTGGCCAAGGTGAGCTTCTGAAGGCGATCTTGTGCATCCTGGTCCGTGGAGTAGGAATTGAGTACTTCCTGAAGCCAGGCAGGTTGGCACGTCGAGAGTGCGGCCAGATCGAGCTGCTTGCCGACACGCGACAGGGCATCAGCCGCGCCATTGTCCAGCCCTCTCTTGTATTGGAACCTGAATTGTAAGCCCACCAGTTTCGCCATGGCCTTGCGTTGAAGCTCTGTCTCCAGGTGCTGCTCGCCCAAATTGCACAGGGACTTGTGGTCAGTGAGGATGGCGAAGGGGCCGCGCTGCAGGTACGGGCGCCATTTGTCGATCGCCATCATCACTGCCAGAAACTCCTTCTCGTATGTTGACAGCTGCTGATTGCGCACCCCCAGGGCCTTGCTGAAGTATGCGACTGGATGGCCTTCCTGCACGAGCACGGCGCCCACGCCAGTGTCACATGCGTCCGTTTCGATCGAGAATGGCTTGTCGAAATCGGGAAGCGCGAGCACGGGCGTGGTGACCATCGCCGTCTTGAGCTACTCGAATGCCGCCTGGGCGGGCGTCGTCCAGTTGAAGCCGTTCTTGGTTAGCAGCTGCGTCAGTGGCTTCGCAATGATGTCGTAATGCGGCACGAATTTTCTGTAGTAGCCGGTGAGGCCCAGAAATCCACGCAGCTTGGTGGCGTTTGACGGTGTAGGCCACTGCTCCATCGCGCTCGTTTTCTCCTTGTCCGTGGCCACTCCCTCCTTGGAGATCACGTGGCCGAGGTAGTCGATGTGATCGGCGGCGAATGTGCACTTGGATTCCTTGACGTAGAGCTGGTGTGCGCGGAGAAGCTCGAGGACGAGGCGTAGGTGTTCGAGATGCTCCTCCATGGTTTCACTGAAGACCAGGATGTCATCCAAGAAAATTATCACAAATTTGTGCACGTACTTACCGAAAATGGCGTTCATCAGGCACTGGAACGTGGCCGGAGCGTTCGTGAGGCTGAACGGCATGACTCTGAACTGGAAATGGCCGTGGTGTGTCTTGAACGCCGTCTTGTGCTCGTCCTCTTCGCGCATGCGGATTTGATGGTAGCCGGCGCGCAAGTCAAGTTTGGAGAAGACCGCGGCACCAAGTAGCTATCGAGCAGCTCATCGATGATGGGAAGGGGAAATTTGTTCTTGATTGTCGCATCGTTCAGATGGCGATAATCGACGCAGAAGCGCCAGGTGCCATCCTTCTTATTGACCAGGAGCACCGGCGCAGCGTACGCGCTCACGCTGTGCGTGATCAGACCGGCGTCGAGCATTTCCTTGACCTGGCGCTCGATCTCGTCCTTCTGGAGCGGAGAGTAGCGGTACGGGCGTGTGTTCGCCGGGACCGCGCCCTCGACCAGCGTGACGGCATGGTCGTACTGACGGTGTGGAGGGAGCCCTTGCGGCGCCGTGAACACATCGGCGAACTCGTCCAACAGATCAGCGAGCGGCGTCTGGCTGGCGCACTTACGTTGGTCACCATGGCCAGTGCCCAAACATCGTTGCCCACGATCATCTTGCACAGCTCGTCAGGTTTGATCGCCTTGAGAGTGGTGGACGCCTTCGTGGGCACGCCCCGCAGCGTGACCTCTTCGTTGTCGTGGGTGAACTTGACCCACTTGTCCTGCCAATGGCATGTCATGGGGCTGTGCTAGGCGAGCCAGTCCATGCCAAGGATGCCATCGTAGGCACCAATGTCCAGTTCGCGCATTGGAGTTTTGAAGGTGTGCCCCTGCATCCACCACTGCAGTTCTGGCACGATGCGGTTGCAGGTGAGGCGATCCCCGTTGGCGACACGCACATCCACCTGGGGCATTTCTTCTGTTGCCAGCCCGAGGCGATCGACGAAGGACTTGTTGACGAAGCTGTGGGAGGTCCCTGAATCGAGCAGCAGCAGCATGACCTGGTTGCCCACCAGGGCGCGCAGGCGGATGGTGGTCGCCGAGTCGGTGCCGTCCAGAGCATGCGACGAGAGGAGGCAGCACTCTGGTGCGGCAACGGCAGGATCGGGCGGCGGTGCTGCCGGTCCTGGGTCGTCCAGGAGTTGCAGGGCGTGGATGGTGTCGTCAGTTAGCACCTCCCCGTGGTCACCAATGCTGATCATGAGCAGCAGCGCGGGCTGAGCGCACCGGTGCTCGCGCGAATAACGGTCGCCGCACTTGAAGCACAAGTTGTTGGCACGGCGATAGTCGCGCAGCTGCCCCTCACGCGCGTAGTCGTCTGAAGGAGCGCGGTTGGGCGCGACCGCGCGCGGCTGGAGGGGCGTCGTCGCTGGAGGAGGCCGTCCCGCGGGTGTGATGCGTGGGCGTGCGCATGTCGTGCCCAGTTCCTCTTCTTGGATGCGTGCCAACACCGACGCCCTGGTGATGCTCGAGGGCGCCTGCAGGCGTACGGGTGCGCGCAGTTCGTCCTTCAGGCCCAAAATGAACTGGGTGACGAAGAATTTGGTGTTGATGGACGGGTCGAGTGCGAGCAAATGATACATCTGCTCGTCGAATGTCGCGCGGTATTTGGCGACGGTGGCGGTATGTCGGAGCTGGAGCAGCTTGTGCATGACGACCTCGAACTCGTCGGCGCCGAACTCCTCCAGCACGACTGCAGTAAACGACTCCCAGGTGAGGCCACGACGTCTTTGACGAAATGCTTGCAGCCAGTGCGCAGCCTGGCCTTCGATGTACAGGGCCGCCGTGGTAACCCACTTGTGTGGCTCCACCTTGTAGAGCTCGAAGTACGCCAGGCAGCGATCCAGCCATAGGTATGGGGCGGCGCCGTCAAATCGAGGGAAATCGTGCTTCGGTGGCTTGTGGTAGTCGTTGCTGTGGTAGCCCGATGTCGGAGACGGCATGGCTGCGGCAGCGACGAATCCACCCTGCGGTGCCACTGGAATCAGCGGGGGGCGATGATCCCCTAGGCGTGGATGACCGGCCGCCGCGCGACCTGGTTCGGCGGTCATGCGCAGCGACTGTGGCGGCGGCGGGGACGGTGGTGGTTGCTGGGTAGCGGCGGGCTGGTGAAGCACGGTGGTGACCGAGCCTGGCGGTGATGCCGAGCCCTCCATCGTCTTGTGGGTGGCATCGATGTCCGCCTGAGTGAGATCGATCTGCCGGGCGAGGCCCCGAACATCCTGCGAGATCTGCGCGTTGAAGGCGGCCTGAACCTCGATCTGCTTGTCGTGGATCGCCTTCTGCTCGTCCATCTTGGTGAGGAGGGACTCGAGCATCTTGGTAATGTTGCTCGTGCTCTCGTCCATGGCCGCCAACACCTGGCGCGTGGCCGCCAACGCTTTGGAGGGCGCCGTCGCCTTGCTCGGAGGAGATCGAACCCCGCGACGGATTTTGGGTGTGCTAGCCGGAGCCACACACACCGGCGCGGTGGATGTTACCGATCTGCAACCAGCGCGGCGGGGAGAAAAATTTTGGGCAAAATTGGCTCTGATTACCAACTGTAACGAACGAGAGAGAAAGGGATCGGAGGGGGATGAGGAACTCGCGCGAGAGAGGCTTGGGGAGGAAGAACTTTCCTTACAGAGGAAGGATTAGGGAGAGAGTTTGAATCAGTCATCATCCATGCCCCAACCTAAATACTCACGCGACGCACACACGCATACTCTCGACCGGTCCCACCCGTAGGATGCCAAGTCACACATGCCAAGTGGCCAAGTGTGACATGTCTGTAGTTGTGTCCATTCAGAGATCCATGTGCATTACAGGAAGGACAACGATAGAGAGAGATTCAGAGATTCAACACACGTACACGTGGGCCTTCGGTCCACTGAACCTCGCACACCTGACTGACTGCTGGGGGTCTTTCCTCTGCTTCAGTTTATCTGTTTTTGCCATGGATTCCTCTGCTTCAGTTGACTGACCGCTGGGTCCCGCCGTCTCCACCCTCAGGACTTCCTTGGGCCGGCGACTGGTGCTCCGCCATCGCCGACCCACAGTGAGGGCGTGACACGTTATGGCGATTATGCGCTGCCTACCCGGGATCCGTCTAGTAAATTGATTGGGGAACCTTGCGGTTTTTTGTGTGGATTTAGAACCTCGCTGAGAGCGATGCGTACGGCCAGTTGCTTTCTACTTTTTCCAGTTCAGCGATGGTAAGTACTCCCTCCGTCCCAAAATAAATGTCTCAACATTAGTACAATTTTATACTAAAGTTAGTACAAAGTTGAGACACTTATTTTGGCACGTAGGGAGTACATAGCTTCGTACTTGTCTTTGTCTCACTTCAGTTGGTTCAGTACCATAGTTCACTGTTCATGTATGTTCAGTAGTAGCATGGTTCAGTCAATACGGTAAAAAGAAAAATTCAATGAAAGTTCAGTGTTGATCATGTCCAGTAGCATACCTAAGAGCTTTGAATATTTTTTATCAGTTACTGGTGCTGCTTTTTTACATCTCTTCCTTTTCATTTTTGGCAGTAATGGATTTTTCTTTTTCTTTTTTTCAGGTTTTCAATTTTTTGAAGTCCAGTGTTGATGTATGTTCATAAACGTACTTCAGAGCTAGTTTTTTTTTTACCAAGTTTCAGTGATGAGGATTGAGAAGTAGCTTTGTACTTTCTTTTCTACCAAGTTTCAGAGCTAGTTTCTTTACTGTCATTGCTCGTAGCAGCCGCCCTCACAGCACTGTCTCGACCACTGCGCTTGTAGGCTCGTAGATCAGTTGATAGGCTAGAATCTCTTTCAGTTCGTTTGTAGAGTCCAGAATCCTTTTCTGTTATCAGATGTTTATCGGTCTTCAGTTTATTTATCAGTCCGCTCGTGTGGCTGATGTTTATTTATTTATCGTTCTTCAGTTATCCGATGTTTATTATCAGTTAATTTACCAGGTCCTCTGAATCTGCACACACCCCTGCAAGCTGCATAGGTAAAAAAAAAATTGAATCGTTTCCAATTTTCTTCCCCAAAATTTCACTTAGGTCATCATCTGTGGTCTCTAGCATAAATAATCTACGCTGAAATCTTGTTGTTTTACAGTTTATACCTTGCAAAGCAATTGTTCTCTGCATTTTACATGTTCGCAAAAAAGGCCACTTTTGCAGTTTATACAAAGTTCGCAACAAAGGCCACTTTTGCAGTTTATACAAAGTTCGCAACAAAGGCCACTTTTGCAGTTTATACAAAGTTCGCAACAAAGGCATTGTTGCTAGCTCACGGTATAACAATAATTTCCAAATTTACTCAATAGCATATATGGTTCCAAATTTGAATTTGTGTGTCCTCTGGCCCGCCACTGTCTGTATAAACATCTAGTAGTCATGTTCGTTCTAGGTGCACCCTTGATTCTTTCTGCACAGAGCAAATTTTACAGAAGAAAAAGGAAGGGAGAAAATGTGTGAGTATCACAAAAGATGAAGCATATGCATGTTTCAGAACCAACCTTTTTTTGCAGGGGATTTATTAATCAACCTTGTCTGAAAGCATGATGTTCCTGCATTTCATACACATCGAGAAACGAAAAACAACAATGAATGATAAACTTAAATCGGCACAAATATATAGCCCTTTCTGCCACTGTCAGATTTAGGCTTCATTTGACTTTGTGACGACACTTTTCAAAATACGAAAATAATTTGCTACCATGGGGTACACATGCTAGTTGGAAGCACACTATAAAAATACTTGTTAGTTGGAAGCACATTTTAATTCATCTGTATGTAACAGAAACATGTTGGTCAAACTAGTATTTTTTTTAAGCATACCCAACATTGAACCGTAGTTTTCATTCATTTCATCACGAAACTGATAATACACCATCAGGTTTGTCCGGTTCAGCTTAAAAACAAAAAACACCAGGTTGTCATGGGCTAGCCCTCCCATGTAACAAGAACATGCAAAACAGAGCAGCAACGATGGCCCTCAACTGAAGCGAAGCAAAGCTATCCTTGTAAGGACCAATTCACCCCAACACCCTTACTTATTCGTTACAAAACCAAGCAATATCTCTTTCTGCAAGTGACTGCCATTTAAAAGAAGTTCATCACACAACTTCCAGCAAAGTTCGAAACCTTTGCACGGCCAGCGCCCACCCAAAATGTTTGTGAAACATTCATCTCTGATGCCACCAGCAGTAACCCCACCGTCCCGCACCCCTTCTACCTGCATATCGTGCAATTCTTCTCTGTAAGATAGCCCAATAAAACATCTAATATCGATAGGGAAAATATTTTTCAAGAAATTACGATTCCTCAGTTTCCATATAGACCAAATAATAACTACTACCCTAGCAGAAACCATATTCCAACCTTTACCCTGAAATTCATCACCTAAGCACAAAGTCCCTCCATTCTAATCTGAAGTGTCGAGGTAGTGTGGTATAAAAAAAGACACTTTCCTATACCACACTACCTCGACGCTTCAGATTAACTGTGCTGATACTATTTCTGAATGCTAACCACAAAAATACTATGATCTTGCTCATTTCTGAATCAACAGAAATAGTGGTGAATGCTAACCACAACATTCTTCTCTAAAAGCCATTTACATTAACCTTTTTTTATGGGATCATCTACATGAATCTTGCTCATTCCTCAAGACTAACCTTGACGATCAGCAAGAATCGATACGATAGCTTAGCAGTTTCACCATACAGACCCCCTCTAAATTTTAGAGCAGTGAAATTAGCGTGCAGCATTATAGCTACAGAGATATGCTTATATATTGATAAGTTGTATAACCTGGAGTACTGGTCACCAAAAACAGCACCCCCTGTCCATTAATCTTCCCAAAATCTAGTTCTATCCCCAGTTCCCCATTACTAACTATCCTTCTACAAATTTGCATAAAATAATTCTTATCTTTCATCAGCCCTTGCCATAAAAGAGATCGGGCAAGTTCAGTTTTCTGATCAGATGCTTATGTGTAGCAATTTTTGTAAATACATTAATCTGTTTCTAATTTCCATACAGCCGTTATAGCAGGCAAACATATCAGGCAAATAAAAGATGGAAAACATAACAGGCAAATATCTGTTACATACCCGAGAGCACATCTGATGCAATATTGTGAGTCGCTCTGGATCAGAAATCAGTTCTCCTCCTCGTCCTCACACAAATCGTCATCATGAGCATCTTGGTAGATTCACAGATCAAAATCAATGCAGAAAGTAATAAGGTCAGTCCGACATTGAGAAAAGAAAACATATATGTAATCGGGGGATGATTGGGATGAGAGTTGAGCGTGAGTAGTTAGGTGCATCGTGAGTACCTTCTGCTATATCCGGCAACATGTAAATTTCAATTGCGGGATGGTTGGGATGGGCTTCAAGGGCGCGCCTCACCGCAGCCTCCGCTTCCTTTGCCTCCCTAACCCTCACTCCACCACAATACAAATAAACCCAGACACCCCGCCGAAGGGAGAGCAGGTTCCCCTGCAGGCCCAAGTCGAAACCACAGTTACCATCCTCTTTCGCCACCCCCACGCCAAGGCTGAAATCAACTACTTCCGCCCTCGGCAAAGCTCCTGGTTCAAACACAATTTGCGTTGCTGGCCCACAATTCAATAAAAAGTCTACAATACAGCGGAACCCATCTGTACGGATGACTAGCAGCCGTTGTGTTTGGTGGGTGCTCTTTATCCGGAGGCGGCGAAGGGACAACAACCCCCCAATGGTTTCCACGTCCTCCTGCTGCACCTCCTTCACTAACGTGAGGATTAGCTCAGAGAGTTTCGAGAGATGCGATGGGTCTCTCTTTATCCACCCTCGCAGTGCAGAGAGTTGGCTGGGCATGTATGACCTAAATTCGCGGAGATGTACAGGAGGCACCCAGCGTTCTCCCAAGAGATCCATCAGTTCAAAAGATGTTTCTTCGGAATTGCAATCAATACTTAGGCTTTCGATATGATGTAGGTTGCACAGAGACTTCACAAAACCTTCATACAAATCCAAACTACCATCCTTGAAGTAAATCTGAAGCTGCCTCAGCCTTGCCAGGTTGCCAAGCTCTTGTGCAATAATGTTCAGAGAGACCAAGATCTCCCTCAACACTTCAATGGATGTCAGATTCTGCAACACACCAGGAGTTGGAACCACCTTATTGACAGTAACATTTAGGTAGATTAATCTTCTCAAATTAAAAATAGTGGGTGGCAATTCATCTAGCTCATAATTCCTTCCAAGATCCAACACCTCCAAAAACAGCAGGTTTCCTATCTCAGCAGAGAGTTCCCTAATTCCAGTACCTGCTAGGCCAAGGTACCTCAGGTGAATTAAGTGTCCAACACCCTTGAGGTTATGCTGCAGGCTGCTACTTTTTCCTAGATTACAGTCCGACAAATCAAGTACACGCAGAACTTCAAACCTTGACAGGGCTGGCATGATATTAATAGCAGATGTAAAGATAGTAATGGATCTCACTTGTGATATACCAGTGAAATTTCTGAGAGGTGTGCCTTGATGATCTTTATTTCTATCTTGAAGGGACAAACGACGAACATTGACTTGTAAGGACATGCTATCCCCAGTACCATCCAATAACTTAGCAAACTTTGCTTCATGTGACAAGTTGCATATAAGGTCCAGAACCATATCGTGTACACGGCAAGCGGATACCTGGCCTAGATAATCGTATATTGGCTGGATCATACTTCTATTAACGAGTTCATTGAAGTAATTTAATCCGAGCAAAAACAGGCTAGTCCCTTGATTTCCATGGTGGACAAATCCTTCGGCCACCCACTTCCATATCAGTCCATCTCTACTAATCCTTCTATCTTCTGGATATATACATAGGTACAATAGACAAGTTTTCAGATGAGAGGGTAGGTTATAATAGCTGAAAGATAGTATTCTCCGCATCTCAACCAAACTGTTATCTTCTGTTAGTCCGGATCCAAGGGAGTGGAGCATAATATCCCACTCACGCTTCGGTTTCACCTGCTGGCCACTAGCCAAAGCACTAGCAATAGTAATGATGGCTAGTGGTACTCCACCACATTTCTTCAATATGTCTTCAGACACTTGTTCAAATTCACTTGGACATCCTCTATCGTCATCAGAAAATATTCTTCTATGGAATAGCTTTCTGGAGTCATCAATAGAAAGAGGTTTCATTTTATAAATTGAATCGTCAGCCGATGTGCAACATGATTTGGAGACACTGACAATGCGGGTTGTGGTGATTAGCCTACTGCCTAGATTATTCCTGTTGTAGAATGCCAAGTTGATGCCTTCCCACAATTTTTCATCCCATATATCATCAATTATGATGAGATACCTACATTAGTTCAGAATATCAGTGTAAGGTCTATACACATCGCAAAGCTGAGGGTCACATATTCAGAAACAAACCAATAAGAATCAGACATCTGCATCTCAACAATCTGATCTTAAGAACTGTGCATTCTGAACTGCCAATCAAATGATGAATAAAATGAATACAAATTTAAGATTCAATTGAGTAAAACATGAAGAGCAAATTGCTGCATTGATGACATAGACAAAAGTACAATTAATTAGTTCTTCCGATAAAAAAATAAGTGTTTGAACTAAAACCATGGCACTTATTTTGGATCGGTGGGAGTACAACATTTCAAATATTACAATGGATAGGTAGATCTATTGGAATGATCCGAGCAATGGTTTGCCCACCAATATACTGTATGGCCGCTGTTGAACCTCCTGGAGGCTCAAATTTTACATGGCATTATCCTTTCGAGTATATTCTGCTGATAGTAAGTTTCTAAACAAGGTGAAAAAGGGAAATAGAATGTGATACCGAAGAGCAAAATTTAACTTCTTGGTGTATTAAGAGCAAAAGGGTATCCTTTGGTACATGATTTTTTGTTTATTATTTGGTACAACTATTATTATGCTCATTATTTATATCTTTAATGAAATGTACAATGTTGAGATGAATTTTCTAGAGCAATGGCAATAAATTGAAGCCATCGCAACTATTGCAACGAGAAGTATTTTACTATTTATTCTGGTAAAGAAGGGGAGGGTGAAACATATATGGTTATACAGTCTTGAAACTTAGTGCCTATACCCTTTGCAGTTTAATGACCTTCATGAAAAAATAATTCTGAACCGGCCTTCTGTGTGATGATTACAATGTATTTATACATTTTATTAGTTGGACAACTAGCATAGGAAACGAACATAGCATAACAGTGTCGTTTCAGCTGTAAGTGTGACATATACCTCTTGTTCTCAAGGAATTCATGAAGCTTGTCGATAAGCTGCCTTTCATCCAACATGGCAACATCTGAGTGAGATTTTCCAAGATCAATGAGGATATCCCTAAAAACCTTCTTGATGTCGGGGTTCCGGCCGACGGGGACAAATGCCCGACAATGAAAATCACCTTTAATCTTGTCGTATACTGCTCTAGCAAGAGTGGTCTTGCCCAACCCTCCAAATCCAACAATGGAGACCTTCTTCAGTCTCTTGTTAGAGGCATCATCGCTCTCCAAGGATAGCAAACTCATGAGTTCCTGATCCCTCTTGCCATATATGCCAACTAGCTCTGTTGCTTCTGTGTACAAAGCTCGAAGACAAGGATCAATAGCAATTGGTTCCGTAGGATTAGGAAGAACTACCTTGTTCCTGTCACGCCTAGCAGCCACCTCCTCGAGTTGCTCCTTGATTTCCTTGACGGCATCAGCTATGCGATGGTGATTCTTGCCTTTCTTGAACAAGCCGATCATCTTGTTCTTGAGCTCCTTGAATCTGCCGGAGTTGTCGTGAGGCTGCTGAACGCCGTCGACCTCGACACGTACAAGGAACTTGTCGACGACATCCTCCATGTTGTAGGAGAGCTCTCTGACCTCGTCGGCCCAGAGCTTGACTTGCCTGTCGAGCTGGTCCCGCGGCACCTCGCCAACCTTGATGAGGGCAGCGTGCATGCTCTCAAGCTCCTTCCTGAGGAACTCGACATCTTTCTTGATGCGCTTGTGCAGCTTGTACTCCTCCATGAGCAGCTCGCCCAACTTGGGTATTAGGCTGCCCATGGCTCCCGTGACAATATTCATGAGAGCAGGACGAGCTTCCTGGACCAATCCGATGAATAAGGGAAGCTGTAATGTAATCCAAATTGCGTGAAGCCTTGAACGAGCTCTACAAGTGAGCTGCCAAATTAAAGCTTAGCATAAGGGGAGCTGTAATCCAGCCCAAACTATGTGAAGCTTTAATTTGAACGAGCTGTAGAACTGAATTGCCAATCCAAACTGACATAGCCTACCTTGATGCTTGACCGTAGAGCAGAACCTTGCACGCTAGAGCAAGATGCGTGTCTCTCTGTGTGTGTGGGCGCGCGCGCGATGCTCGCTGCACTAGATCTGGAGGAAACACAGTGAGAGGAAAGGGGGAAGACCAGGAAAGGGCTGCCGTTTCTCCCACCGGATCCTTTGCTTTCACGCGTCAGGCATCATATAAACTATTTACGCGTCCAAATCTCAATCAGGTTGGAGCCGCCCCCAAACAGGACAAGCAGCTGCTGGTAGGTGCTTAGCGCAGGGTGGCGCTTTCATGCGCTAATATCATCAAGGAAGAATCTTGCATAAACGATGAAGGGCTATTGCTTAATTAAGTTATCGGCACTGGTATTTTTATGTAAGGCCTCGTCAGCCTGCCTTGGCAGACCTATCTGTACACAGTACACTTGTCGACATTCGAGGACTTTGAGATCCTTTAGTGCATAGCGCACATATGTTAGTTGCTTCTTTGCTTCTGCCCAATAATAACAGGATACGTGCTTTGGCACTAGCTAACTTTTAAGCTGGTGATTGATCTATAAAATAAATAATGATAGTAATAACAATAATAATTTTATTGGTGTACACGACCGTTCTATACATGATAACATGGGCTGTGCAACACGGTGTTTACCCAAAGTCCTCAGAGAGGACAAGCAGCTGGTAGGTGCTTACCGCACGGTGGCGCTTTCACGCACTAATCAAAGGAAGAATCTTGCACAAACGACGAAGGGCTATTGATTAATTAAGTTATCGGCACTGATATTTTATGCAAGGCCTCGTCAGCCTGCATTGGCAGACCCATCTGTCCACACTACACTTGACATTTGAGGACTTTGAGACCGTTTAGTGCATAGCGCACGTTAGGTGCTTCTTTGCTTGTGCCTGATTAATAATGCTCATTACTTTATTGGTTTACACGACTGTGCTGTACGTACATGGTAACATGGGTAGTGGAACACGGTGTTTTGGCGAATACACAAATCGGTTTATACTATATATGTAAAAGGATGTTCGTGTATGACAGATAGAATGTTCATGTGTATCCCAATAACATGTTCATGCAACAGCTTTGCAAAATTACTTAGGCGCCTAAAATTATTTCATACGTTTTTGTTTAAAATATGATCATGCATGTATTGGTGTAACTCATAGAAAAACTAGGAAAAAAATAGTGACAAAAATAGAAAAGTTCTATAGAAAAGAACTAGAAATGAGCTCACTGCCTTGTATATTAGCGAGGAAGAAACATTTCCCCCAAAGTCGAAGCTTGCATGAACAGAAAATGAATGACGAAAAGAAAGTGGTAGCTAGTGGTCGCACAGAAGATTAAGGCATCTCTAACTGATCTCAATACATCTTTAGAGGAGGATAAATTTAGTTTTTTCCCCTCTATCTAGTAACTAACTGAACTTTCAGTAGAGTAAAAAATGTAATCCGCGAAGGCTATGACCCTTAAATATACACGGCCGTCCACCCGCAGAGTAAAAATTCCCCATCCCCACCTCTCCTTGTCTTCCCTTCCGCCGCCGTCCCAAGCCCCGCTGGTGCCTCGAGCTCCACCCCCATCCACTCCGGCGCCGCACTGCCGCCCATCCCCAGCGCGAATCCACATCGCCACACACCCCGAGCCTGTGGCCCTTCCTCCTCCCACGCCAGCAATTCCTCCTTCAACTCCCACGGTTCCTCCTCCCATGCCGCTGGCCTCTCCGACCTCCGACCTCCCACCAGCGCTGCTGCCACAGAGGTGGTGTAGACGTGGGTCACCAAGATCACCGACTGGGACAAGCAAGGACAATTCGGATTGGCTCCTTCCACTCCGCGGTGCAGGACAAGCAGCTGTTGGGTGCATATCGCAGGGTGGCGCTTTCATGCGCTAATCAAGCAACAATCTTACATAACGACGAAGGGCTAGTACTTAATTAAATTATCGGCAAATACAAAGTTCTCGGCACTGGTATTTTTATGCAAGTCCTCGTCAGCCTGCCTTGGTTTAGTGCTAGTGTACTCGTCGACATTTGATGACTTTGAGACCGTTTAGTGCTAGTGCATAGCGCACGTTAGTTGCTTCTTTGCTTGTGCCCAATAATGCTCAGTTACACTGCTGTGCTGCACGTACATGGTAACATGGGTAGTGCAACACGGTGTTTTGGCGAATAAACATATCATACATGCCTGGATCTACCTAAGGAGTGCTAGTTTGTTCGGGAGCTGGTGCGCTTGCCAAGTAAAATACGCACATAAAATATTTGATGAGAAAGAACTGTTTACAGTATATGTAAAACGATCTTCGTGTATGACAGAAAAAATATTCATGTATATCCAATACCATGTTCATGCAACAATACCTTGCAAAATTCCCAAGCCCATAAAATTGTTCAGACGCTTCTGTTTGAAATGTGTTCATGTATTAGTGTAACAGATAGAAAAACAAGGAAAAGGAAAAAGGGAAAAAGTGACTAAAATAGAAAAGTTCTAAAGAAAAGAACTAAAAATGCCGTGAATTTCAGCCTCAGTGCGTTGTATATTAGCGAGAAAGGAACATTCCCCCAAAGTCGAAGCTTGCGCGAGCAGAAAATGAATGACAGAAACAGAGAGGTAGCTAGCACGGTAGCACAGGAGATTACGACATCTCTAACCGATCCCCAATAAACCGTTAGAGACGATAAATTTAGTTTTCCTCCTCTAACCGGCAACTAACCGAACCCTAAAAACTGTTAGTGGAGTAAAAAAAAATACTCCACACAACAACCGCGACCCTTAAACATACTAGGCCACCCACCCGCAGAGTAAAATTTCCCCACCCCCACCTATCCTCGTCCTTTATTCCGCCGCCCCAAGCCCTGTCGGTGCGCCCCCAGCCCAACCCCATCCACTCCTGCGCCACACGCCGCCGATAATGGTCAGACCCAGCCCCACATCCCTAGCGTGAAACCATGCCGCCAGGCGCCACGAGCCCCTGGCCCTTCCTCCTCCCCCGCTAGTGTCTCCTCCTACCGTTCTAGCGGTTCATCCTCGTGCGCCGCCGGCCTCCCGACCTCCCATCGCCGCCGTCGCCACCATCACAGAGGAAAAGTAGACACGAGGAGACGTTTGGCAATGTAAGAGGAACTCTTCTTTCGAAGATCATCATTGATAGCTTTTAAAAAGTCATCCTCTTGCTCTAAATTTAGCTTCTCCAAATGTGTAGCTTCTCATGAGTTCTTAGGAGCTCTTTATGATCTTCTTGAGTTGTTTCATGAGCTAACTTAAGAGTGTTTAGTTCTTTACTTAAGCGCTCAACCTCCCTCATAGCATTGTCATCCGTTTCATGTTGGCTATCACGATTCCTAACAAGGTCATTATAGCTACCATCACTGGTTTTATCATTAAGTCATCATCACCTAGCAAATCATCCTCATAACTGTTAAAGTCAATGAATTCGGAGTGTGATACCTTGGAGCCTTTTCCCATGAAGCATCTTCCAATTTCTTCATTTGGTGAATCAAATAGGTCACATGACTTGGAGGATACGAGAGCTAGTCCGGCAACACCTTCATCTTGACTATACTCAGAGTTGGAGTGATGGCTTCTCTCGAATTGGTTGTCGGAGTCGGAGCCGGAAATAAGCGACACATAGTCACGCCCTGCCCAGCGCCTTTGGCGCCAGTTAGTGTACTTGGCCCTGCTCGGGAGAAAGCATCCGATCAGACCTGGGGACCTTGATGATTTTCTTAATTTTTCGGCCGTGTTTGTACTACTGGTTTGATTAATAGATGTGAGGCTATTTTCGAGAAAAGGGGTTGCGTAATAAGGCGACGTCGGTAACGCCGAGCTACTCAATGAGTCCATCGATCACTTGTGAGATCTTCACGTCTCCGTTGGTTCCCGCGCTGTGTCTACCACAAACCTACCGCTTCTGCTAGATCAGTTATTTATTAGTCTAAAAGTGACCTAGCTAGATGATGCGGTATGAGTTCATTTACAAATATTTACTCTCTCTACTAGTGACTAGATGCTAGTTTAGACATAAACATGTGGCAGTTAATAAACATTGACCGTTGTCTTTAAACAAATAAAGTAAAAAAACATGCAAAATTGTGATGTCATGGAAAAAATCATTACAAATTTGATAATACCAGGTAAGTTATGATATAATATGAGCCAAATTAGGATATGCCTTTTATATATAGGAGGGGTATTTCCTATGTTATAGATTTTGGATTTGAATTCAGTGCAGTATTTGTAATTGGGAACACATTGAATTGAAAAATTTATTCAGAAGCAACATTGCTTAGTACTATTATATATGGACATTTTCTGTAACTTTTTTTTCGAAGCAACATTTATTGGTTTTTCTTTTGAGAAACAGAAATAACATTTATTGTATCTGTACACACTGATGGAGCTACCGCAAGGCCAACCAGTGGCTCGCGGCCTGCCCGGTGTTGGAGCAAGAAATAAATTTACATCGAGCCCAGCTCACAACTGCTGACCGGCATTGAGCAAGTACAACGCACACGTCTGCCCAGCGAAGCTCACATCACATGCCGCAGCACTGCTTCTCAGAGAAAGAAAAAAAAAACAAAGGCACGTAACGCACCATTGAGAAGCAGAGCAGCCGCCCCCGGCGACATAGGCACACAGCAGCCGCCGGCCATCGCGGTACTCCCTCTGTCGCACACATCAGCCGCCCATGCTATGCTCCACGAGGCGACGTAGCTAGCAGCGGCGAGCCGACCTGGCCAGCTCCTTCTCTAAATTTGCATGCACCCCTGCAACCTGCATAGGTAAATTTCTTTGAATCATTCCCAATTTTCTTCCCCTAAATTTTACTTTAGCTCTCATCATCTGTGGTCAGTAGGATTAATAATCCACACTGAGATATTGCGGTTTTACAGTTTATACCGTGCAAAGCCATTCTTCTTTGCATTCTACAGGTTCACAACAATGGCCACTTTTAAAGTTTATACAAGTTCAGAACAAAGGCATAGTTGCTTGCTCATGGTTTAACAATAATTTCCAATTTGGTAGCATAAATAGATATAATTCACTTAATAGTACATATGGTTCAGAATTTGAAGTTTTTGTGCTCTCCATCTTTTTCTCTGTAGCTCTGCCACTCTCTGTACTGTTAGATGTGTATAGTCCCTTTTCGGTATATCCCCGTTGTATAAGGGGTTTTTTGCACTTTGACACACATGTATATGTAATGGCCTTTGGCCCTCACGAAACTCAGTTGCTCACTTATCCAACATGGTATCAGTTGCTAGGTTCCTCTTCCTCTCCCGCACGCTGCAGCTTCGTGCCTAGCTTTCTCGTCGCTGGCCACCTCCCCCGTCACCGGCCACCTTCTCCGCGCCCGGCAGCATCGGGCTAGCGTGAGGCTCTCAGCCCCGATCCAGATCGGGGAGAGTTGACCAAAAAAAGAGAGGAGAAAACAGAGTTCCCTCATGTCTTCTTCGGGCTATGTTGCTGTTCCTCGGTGCTCAGTGATCTTCGATGGCACCAACTATGCTGAGTTTGTGGGCTTCATGCGCATCCATATGCGTGGTCTTCTTCTCTGGGGTGTTCTTTCTGGCGAGGTTCCCTGTCCGCCATGTCCTGTTGCGCCTGTGGCCCCAATCCCACCGGTGCCGCTGGTAATTGCTCCTGAGGCTTCCCATGCTGACCGGGATGCAGCCAAGGCCCTTGATGATGCTGCTGTTGATGCCTATGATCAGCAGGTATCTGCTTACTCCGATGCTCTTTCGGCGTACCGGGATGATCTCTCTGCTTACACTCGATGGTGCAATGACGATGCCCGTGCTGCTGCTGTTCTTACTGCCAGTGTCCTCCCTCAGTTTGCTTCGGAGTTCATGGGACTTGGCACAGTTGTAGCGATGTGGTCTTACCTTTGTCAGTGCTATCAGCCCTCTGGTGATGCTCTCTATCTCTCTGTGGTACGTCAGGAGCACGCCCTCCAGCAAGGTGATTCCTCTGTTGATGAGTTCTATTCACAGTGCTCTACCATCTGGCGTCAGCTTGACTCTCTTCGGACAGTTGTTTGTGGCACTGTCATTCTTTGTCGAACTACTCGATCGATCCGGAGTTCGATGGGTCCATGAGTTCTTATCTCGTCTCTCTTCTGAGTTTGAGCCCAGACGTGCTCACTTGCTTGCTCGTGGTCGTGTTCAAATCTCGGAGGTGCTTGTTGAGCTTCGTGCTGAGGAGACCCGCCTTCGCTCTGCTGGTTTGCTGGTGGTCCCGCCTGTGCTGGCCGCTCGGGCTCCTGTGTCGTCTCCTCGGCTCAACGCTCCACCGCTCCTCCCCACACCTTCACGGGGGGTGACTCGCCCTGCTTATACTGAGAGGGGCCGGTCGCGCCGTGACACCTTCTGTGGCTACTGCTCTCGGCCCGGTCATCCAGAGTCTGATTGCCGTGAGAAGAAGCGAGACCAGCGTCGCTCCTCGTCCAGTGGGACTACCTCGTCCAGTGGGACTCCTGGATCTTCCTCGACTCCGTCACTCACTGACCAGGACATTGTGAGGCTCAAACGCCTCCTGGCTTCCTCAGGCTCTTCGTCGACTGGTTCAGCTGCTGCTGTGACTGCAGCCACTTCTCCACCACCGCAGGCATCTGCACAGTCAGGTACATCTTCATGGGTTTTGGATTCTGGAGCCTCCTTCCACATGTCTTCTGATTCTTCTGTGTTGTCTTCTCTCCGACCTCTTGATTCGCCTGTTAATGTTCTTACCGCTGATTGCACACCTCTTCCTGTTGCTAGTCGTGGCATTCTTTCCACTCCCTCCTTTTCTGTTCCTAGTGTCTCGCATGTTCCTCGTCTTACCATGAATCTGTTTTCCGCTGCTCAACTTACTGATTCTGGTTGTCGTGCCATCCTTGATACCGACTCTTGCTCCATCCAGGATCGTCGCACCAAGCAGGCTTTGGTTGGTGCTGGACCCCGGCGCCATGAGTCAGAGGGCCTTTGGGAGGTTGACTAGCTTCATGTTCCTTCCGCTGCCACCACTACTGCCAGCTCCCATGCTCTTGCTGCCTCTTCGTCTGCGTCCTTCCAGCAGTGGCATCATCGCCTTGGTCACATCTGTGGCTCTCGCTTGTCTTCCTTAGTTCGTCAGGGCCTCTTGGGGTCTGTATCCGGAGATGTTTCTTTACATTGTAATGGTTGCAGACTTGGAAAACAGACTCAGTTGCCTTATCCTACCAGTGAGTCGGTATCTCAGCGTCCTTTTGACTTAGTTCATTCTGATGTCTGGGGTCCTGCTCCCTTTGATTCGAAAGGTGGTCATCGCTACTATGTTTTGTTTATTGATGATTTCTCTCGCTACACTTGGCTCTACTTTATGAAATCTCGTAGCAAGGTTCTCTCTATATACAAACGTTTTGCTGCCATGGTTCACACCCAGTTTGCCACGCCCATTCGTCCTTTTCGTGCTGACTCAGCTGGAGAGTATATCTCTCAGCTGTTGCATGGTTTTCTCGCGGAACAGTGTACTCTTGCCAGTTCTCCTGTCCGGGTGCTCATGCTCAGAATGGTGTTGCCGAGCGAAAGCTTCGTCATTTGCTTGAGACGGCTCGTGCGCTGATGATTGATGCTTCCCTTCCACCCCATTTTTGGGCTGAGGCTGTTTCCGCATCCACCTATCTCATCAACATTCAGCCATCGACTGCTCTGCAGGGTGGCATTCCTATGGAGTGTCTCACCGGTCGCTCTCCTGACTACTCAGCCCTTCGTATGTTTGGATGCGTCTGCTATGTTCTTCTTGCCCCCCCGTGAACGCACCAAACTGACTGCTCAGTCGGTCAAGTGTGTTTTCCTTGGCTACAGTGATGAGCACAAGGGCTATCGGTGTTGGGATCTAGTGGGTCGTCGCTTGCGCATCTCGCGTGACGTGACTTTTGATGAGTCTCGCTCTTACTACCCACGTTCTTCTTCCTCGAGCTTCTCTATGGACGACCTTTCTTTCCTTCTTCTTCCCGATACACCCTGCTATGTGCCTCATGTGTCACCTCCTCCTACGACACCTCCCCTTCCTTCTCATTCACCTTCGACCCCGTCTTCTCCCTCCTCCTCCTCCACCTCTCCCCCATCCTCTCCAGTCCGTCGCCCTCTCTCACCGTTTCCTCTCCACTATACTCGACGTTCTCGTACTAAGGATATTGCCTCTGACGAGCCTTCCACCTCGGGTGCACCTCCTCCCACACCCCCTCCGGTTCATAACCTCCGTGCTCGGCCTCGCCCTCCGCCTGATCGCTACCCCCCTAATCGGTACGGTCTCTCTGTCTTGCCTAAGCCCACTTCCTATCGCACTGCCATGACTTAGCCTGAATGGCAGCTTGCGATGGCTGAGGAGCTTGCTGCCCTTGAGCACTCTGGCACATGGGATCTCGTTCCCCTCCCTTCCGGTGTCCGTCCCATCACCTGCAAGTGGGTCTACAAGCTTAAGACTCGCTCCGATGGTTCTCTTGAGCGCTACAAAGCTCGTCTTGTGGCCCGTGGTTTTCAGCAGGAGCAGGGTCGTGATTATGATGAGACTTTCACTCCTGTGGCCCACATGACCACTGTCCGCACTCTTCTTGCTGTGGCTTCTGTTCGTCAGTGGTCTATCTCTCATCTTGATGTTCAGAACGCTTTTCTCAATGGCGAGTTGCGTGAGGAGGTTTATATGCAGCCACCACAGGGGTACTATGCTCCTGATGGTATGGTCTGTAGACTTCGCCGCTCTCTATATGGTCTCAAACAGTCCCCTCGCGCCTGGTTTGAGCGCTTCGCATCTGTGGTGACCGCGGCTGGTTTCTTGCCCAGTGACCATGATCCCGCGCTGTTTATTCACACGTCTCCTCGTGGTCGGACTCTTCTCCTTCTCTATGTTGATGACATGATCATCACTGGTGACGACACTGATTACATTGCCTTTGTTAAGGCCGGCCTTCACGAGCAGTTCCTTATGACTGATCTTGGTCCTCTTCGCTATTTTCTTGGGATTGAGATCTCCTCCACCTCTGATGGCTTCTACATCTCTCAAGAGAAATACATTCGGGATCTTCTTGCTCGAGCTGCTCTTAGTGATGACCGCACTGTTTTGACTTCTATGGAGCTCAACGTTCAGCTTCGTGCCTCTGATGGTGACCCTCTCCCTAATCCCACTCGCTATCGTCACCTCGTCGGTAGCCTTGTCTATCTTGCTGTTACACGTCCTGACATCTCCTATCCTGTTCACATTCTGAGTCAGTTTGTTTCAGCCCCCATCTCTGTCCACTATAGTCACCTCCTCCATGTTCTACGATATCTTCGTGGCACGATCTCTCAGCGCCTTTTCTTTCCTCGCTCCAGTTCTCTTGAGCTCCAGGCTTACTCTGATGCTACCTGGGCTAGTGATCCCTCTGATCGACGCTCGCTGTCTGCTTACTGTGTCTTTCTTGGTGGCTCTCTAATTGCCTGGAAGACAAAGAAACAGACTGCAGTTTCTCGCTCGAGTACAGAGGCTGAGTTGCGAGCCATGGCTATGTTGACAGCTGAGGTGATCTGGTTGCGATGTTACTTGAGGATTTTGGTGTCATGGCTACTACCTCAACTCCCTTACTGTCAGACAGTACTGGTGCTATCAGTATTGCGCGTGACCCGGTGAAGCATGAGCTCACCAAGCACATCGGTGTGGATGCCCACTTTGTGCGTGCTGCTGTGCATGATTAGACTCTCGCCCTTCACTATGTGCCCTCGGAGTTACAGTTGGCTGACTTCTTCACGAAGGCACAGACTCGAGCGCAGCATACCTTTTTCCTCTCCAGACTCAGTGTTGTTGATCCACCATGAGTTTGAGGGGTGTTAGATGTGTATAGTCCCTTTTCGGTATATCCCCGTTGTATAAGGGGTTTTCTGCACTTTGAGACACATGTATATGTAATGGCCTTTGGCCCTCAGGAAACTCAGTTGCTCACTTATCCAACATGTACAAACATGTATAGGGCCCATTTCATTCTAGGTCCTTTCCACCGCTGTCGGAATTAGGCTTCTTTTGGCTTTGCAACGACACTCTCAAAAATACGAAAATAATTTGCTACCATGGGGTACACATGCTTGTTAGTTGGAAATAGTTCTACTTGTTTGTTGGAAGTACACTTTCCATTTGTATGTAACAGAAACATGTTGGTAGAACTAGTAAATATTTTTTATGTAACAAATCCCAACAATGAACAACAGTGAGCCTCCCCTTTTATTCATCGCCAAACTGATAATACAACTTCAGGTTTGTCCGGTTCAGCTTATAAAAACAAAAAACAGCAGCATGTCATGGGCTAGCCCTCCCATGTACAAAGATGTACTCCGTAAAACAGAGCAGCAACGATGGCCCCTAAAAAAACCTCAGGTTGTCTGGTTCAGCTTATAAAAACAAAAGCAGAGCAGCATGTCACTCCAACACACTTATTCGTTACAAAACCAAGCAATATCCCTTTCTGCAAGCTGACTGCCATTTAAAACAAGCTCCTCACACAAGTTCCAGCGAAGCTCCAAACTTTTGCATCCTTCAATCCTCGGATGCCACCAGCAGTAACCCCGCGCCCCTGCTACCTGCACATCGTGAAACTCTTTTCTCTGTAAGCTAGAAACATCCAATACTTAACTTTGCAACCTACACAGATGGGATCCATAGGAAAAATACTTTTCAACCAATTATCATTCCTCGTTCTCCAAATAGACCAAATAACAGCCGCTACCCCTTCAGTAACCAGATTCCTGTTTGTACTACTGAAGTTCAACACCCAATCACTAAGTCCCTCCATGCTAACAGGAAGTCAGGAACTGTACCAAACCACAGGTGTTCCAAATATAACGAGCAACCGAACACTTCAAAAAGATATTACCCACTGACTCTTTTCTACTGTAAAAGATGCCAATTTTCCCAAAATCTACTTCCATCCCCACCACCAACTATCCTTCTACAAGATTGCATAATAAATCCTAAAATCATTAGCTTTCATCAGCACTTGCCAAAACTGAGATTGAGCAAGTTTCAGACTACACTGCCAACTTTACTTCTCTCATGATACATATGCCTCCTAGTGAAGCTGAGCTCTAGAGATGGAGAAAGAAAGGTAGTGGAAAATATGATCAGTAAATACGTACATACCAAGAGCATACCAAGAGCACTGTGAATCCCCCTGCGTCATAAATCAGTTCTCCTCACACAAATCGTCATCATGAGCACCTTGGCAGATTCAGAGATCAAAATACATGCGGAAAGCAATAAGGTCAGTCCGTCATTGAGAAAAGAAAACATACGTAAGTGCACAAGTAATTAATTAGGTTGGACATGCGTACCTTTTGCTATACGCGGGAGCATATAAATATAAATCTGGGGATGGTTGGGATGGGCGTGGAGCGCGTGCCTGACCGCAGCCTCCGCTTCCTTTGCCTCCCCAACCCTCGCTCCACCACAATACATATTAACCCTGACACGCCGCCGAAGGGAGAGCAGGTTCCCCTGCAGGCCCAAGTCGAAACCATAGTTACCATCCTCTTTCGCCACCCGCACGCCAAGGCTGAACTCCACTACTTCCGTATTCGGCAAAGCTCCTGGTTCAAACATTATTTGTGCAGCTGATCCACAATTCAAGTCGAAGTGAACCATACAGCAGAACCCATCTGCACGGATGACTAGTAGTCGTTGTGTTTGGTGGGTGCTGTTTATCCTGAGAAAGCGAAGGGACGGCAACCCCCCAATGATTTCCATGTCCTCCTGCTGCACTTCCTTCACTCGTCTGAGGAATAACTGGGAGAGGTTCGAGAGATGAGAGGGGTCTCTCTTTATCCACCCTCGCAGTGCAGAGAGTTGGCTGGGCATGCGTGACTCAAATTCACGGAGATGTACAGGAGGCACCCAGTGTTCTCCCAAGAGATCCATCAGTTCAAAAGATGTTTCTCCAGAATAGCAATCAATACTTAGACTTTCGATGTGATGTAGGTTGCACAGAGACTTCACGAAACCTTCATACAAACCCAAACTATCATCCTTGAAGCAAATCTCAAGCTCCCTCAGCCTTGCCAGGTTGCCAAGCTCTTGTGCAGTAATGTTCAGAGAGACCATGATCTTCCTCAACACTTCTATGGATGTCAGATTCTGCAACACACCAGGAGTTGGAACCAACTTACAATGAGAAACATTTAGGTAGATTAACCTTCTCAATTTAAAAAGAGTGGAAGGCAATTCATCTAGATTAAAATTGCATCCAAGATCCAACACCTCCAAAAACTGCAGGTTTCCTATCTCAGTCGGGAGTTCATAAATATAAGTACCTGCTAGACTAAGGTACCTTAGGTGGATTAAATGTCCAACACCCTTGAGGTTAAGCTGCAGGCTGCTACTTAATCCCAGACAACAGTTTGACAGATCAAGTACACGCAGAACATCAAACACTGACAGACTTGGCATGATTCTAACAGCAGGTGGAAAGATAGTAATTGACCTCACTCGTGACATACTCATGATATTTGTGAGAGGCTTGGCTTCATGACCTTCCATTTTATTCTTAAGGGACAAACGGCGGACATTACTTTGTGAAGATATGTTATTCCCAGTGCCATCCAATACATTAACAAACTTTGCTTCATGTGACAAGTTGCAGATAAGATCAAGAACCATATCATGTACATGGCAAGCATGTACCTGGCCTACATGATCATATATAGGCTGGATCATACTTCTATTAATGAGCTGGTTGAAGTAGTTTAATCCGACACAAAACAGGCTAGTCCCTTGATCTCCATGGTGGACAAATCCTTCGGCCACCCACTTCCATATCAGTCTATCTCTATCAATGGTGCTATCTTCTGGATATATACATAGGTATAGTAGACAAGTTTTCAGATGAGATGGTAGATTATAATAGCTGAAAGATAGTATTCTCCGCATCTCAACCAAACTGTTAACTTTTGTTACTCCGGAGCCAAGGGACTGGAGTAGAATATCCCACTCATGCTTTGGTTTCACTTGCTGGCCACTAGCCAAAGCACTAGCAATAGTAATGATGGCTAGTGGTACCCCACCACATTTCTTCAATATATCTTTAGACACTTGTTCAAATTCCTTTGGGCATCCACTATCCGGGAATATTCTAGTATAGAAGAGCTTGCTGGAGTCATCTATAGAAAGAGGTTCCATTTCATAAACCGGATCATCAGCCAATGAGCAACATGACTCGGAGACACCAAAAATGCGGGTTGTGATGATTAGCCGACTGCCTAGATTGTTCCTGTTGGAGAAAGCAAGGTTGATGTCTTTCCACAAAGCTTCATCCCATACATCATCAATTATGATGAGGTACCTACGTCAGTTGAGATTATTAGTGTAAGGTGTATTGATATGGCAAAGCTATGGGACATATGAATATATAGGTGGAACTATGCATCTAGATTGTGCATGTTCACAAACAAACTTGTAAGAAGCACGCGTATGAATCTGGGCAATCTGATCTTTTAAGAAGCATGCGTTATGAACTGCCAATTAGATAATGAACAAAATGAATACAAATTTAAGATTCAAAGAGTACAACAAAAATAGAAAACTGCTAGATCGATGGCCATACATAGAAGAAGAATAAATTAGCTATAATGATTAGGCATATCTATTCGAAAGACGAGTACCAATTTGGAAGACATTTGAAATATTACAATGATTAGGTACATCTACTGGAAAGACCCGGGTACAGATCGGCCCACCAATTTACTAATTAAATGGCCGCTAATAAACCTCCTAGAGACTCATATTGCATTGCATGATCCTTTCGTGTACATTATGCAGGTAGTAAGTTTCCAAAGAGGCATAAAGGTAGAATGTGACAGTGAAGACCAAATTCAATTTTTGTTTGGCCATTAATCCAACATACAATATTTCAAAAAAATTACTGGCTAGCCTTTGGTGCAAGATAAGCACTTTCAAGTCTTTATTTTAGAACGCGGTGGATTAATTGAAAGAAAGAAATTTGAAGTAAAATGTTGTAATTTAGTGCTACAATTGACATTATGCTTATCATTTTGTGTCTTTGGTGCATGTATTGTATGATATGTTGAGGTGGATTTCTTAAAAATATGGCAATAAATTCAGCCACTGGAACGATTGCAACAATAAATGAGAGGAGGTTCAGAAACCTGCTTAAAATTTGGCACCTACAAATATTTGTAATTTAGTGCAAAACTACGGATGTTAGCAAAGCTGACCTTAATGAAAAAAATGAATCCAAACCGTTTGACACGAGGTACTAAGATTACAAGATATTGATACATAGGAAAAAACATATGATAAGTGTCTTTTTCATTGTATGTGATGCATACCTCTTGTTCTCGAGAAATTTATGAAGTTTGTTGATAAGTTGCCTTTCATCCAATAATGCAAGATCCGAGTTAGAGTTGCCGAGATCCATGAGGATATCCCTGAAAACCTTCTTGATATCAGGGTTCTGCCCGACAGGAACAAATGCGTGACAACCAAAATCACCTTTAATCTTCTCGTATACTGCTCTGGCAAGAGTGGTCTTGCCCAACCCTCCAAATCCAACAATGGAGACCTTCCTCAGTTTCTTGGTAGAGGCATCATCGCCCTCCAAGGAGAGCAAAGTCATGAGCTCCTGATCCCTCTTCCCATAGATGCCAACTAGCTCTGCCGCTTCTATGTACAGAGCACGGAGACGAGGATCGATTGTTTCCATAGGATTAGAAGCGATACCATCGAACTTGTTCCTGTCACGCCTAGCAGCCACCTCCTGGAGTTCCTTCTTGATGTCCTTGATCGCGTGAGCTATCCCATGCTTATCCACGACTTTCTTCAACAACTTGGTGGTCCTCTTGATGAGCCCCTTGAATCCGTTGGTGTTGTCGTCGGGCCCAATGCCATGAACCCGTACGAGGAACTTGTCCACCACATCCTCAATGATGTAGGAGAGCTCTCTGACCTCATCGGCCCAAAGCTTGTCTTGGCTGTCGAGCTGGTCCGGCGGCACCTCACCAATCTTGATGAGCGCAGCGTTCATGGTGTTGAGCTCTTTCAGGAGGTCCTCGATATTTTTCTTGACACCCTTGTGCAGCTTGTACTCCCCCACAAGTAGTTCTCCCAACTTGGGGATCAGCTTAGCAATCGCACCCGTGACAATATCCATGTGGATCAATCAGCTAGAAACCTGCAAATCGATGAATGTAGGGATGTGTAACTCAATCCAAGCTCTATAACTGAGTTGTCAAGCCAAATCGATGAATGTGGGGATCTGGACCAAGCCCACCTGTGGTGCTTCACGGGAGAGCAGAACACAGCGGCGGCGGCCTCGTTGGATTGTCGTCGGACAACGAGGCTGGGCAACAGAGGAAACGTGAGCGTCGCTGCACTGGATCTGGAGCGGCCAAGATGGCACGCGGCGGCAGTCTCTCTCTTCGTGGAGGCCGCTTCACTCAATCTGGAAGAATAAGAAACTAGTATAATCTAGGAAACCAGCAGATTAACAAGAGGGTGAAGATTTCAGTAGAGCAGAATAGCAAGGAAGTTACCAGGCCGCTAGCTGGGTCACTGGATTCGATGCATGGTGCTCTGAATAATGACCGGAAACTCCATGGTTCCTGCTATTCCACTGCCACCCCAAATGATTCAACCAAGACAAATCGATTAGGCTCTCAACCACAAGAACTAATAGCTTTTTAGATCCAAGCATCATTGCTACTTCAACGGGAAACAAATCGACAGGAAATATACCTCCACGGTTGTCAAGGTCTCTGGCAGTCAGTTGGCAGGAGCGAGCTTGGACCTTGGAGGCGGACCAAAGTTTATATCATCCAAAGGTACTGCATGTGGCCTCGAGTCTGGTCTGGTGGCACATAAAGCTAGCTAGCGGCGGCTGTTTTACTTTGCAGCCACATGCGACCGCGTGCGCGCACCAGGAAACCTGCGCGCCACTAGTGAACTTGCTACTTTTCTGAGTTCTTTCTTTGTACTTTTAGCAGACCGCGCACAGCGAGGTGGTTCGAACGGAATGATTCCCGACAAGAGATTCCTACGCGCACTGGCTTTTTATATAAAACTTTCTCTACCGTACAAGGAGGAAGAAAAGCGTCGCTCCGGCCAGCATGCGTACGCGGAGTCCCTCCCTCCGAGTACCTATGGTCAGTCCACCAGCCCCACTATCCCGCCGAGTAGTACTGCTTTTGGCTGATGTAATTATTCTGTGGAGAGATAAGGATTGCCATGCTTCACGTATCATTATACCTAAATGGCCCTTTTGTATTATTTAAGCAGCATCGTTCACAAACGTATTCCTACATTTGACACTTATTGTTGGAGTTGTGTCGAATATAGTGTACAAGGTAGGTTACAGTTGGATTTGTAGTTGTATTGTGTCTAGATGGGATATGGAGTCGTGTCCTATTAGGACACTTGTATCCTAGGCCTCTCATATATAGCGGGGCTAGACACACGATGTAACCTATGCCAACATAATAGCACCGGAACGCAGGGGAAGCCGGCGGCATGTGCCGATGTCCTGGGCGACCGGGTGCGGTATTGTGACGGTGTCACGAGGAGGAGGGCCCATAGTCAAGCCCCGGGGATGTAGCCATACCGGTGAACCTCGTTAACAAATCTCGGTGTCGTGCTTGTGTGATTACTTGGTCCTCTGATGATCGACGGAGTGCCTCGGATTTATTCTAACAAGTGGTATCAGAGCAAGGTTTGATTTGAGGCCGTGATGTTGATCTAGTGGAGGTGGAAGATACCATCATTCGAGTTTGCCAGGAGCGATCTGTAGCAGACGTGTCGGCGGTTGTAATCTTTACGAGGGGATCACGGAGCGGCAGTGATCCAGGCTGATCTCGGCAAGTTCGGCACGTTTCGGAAGCGTGCGGCGCGTGCAACTGCAGCGGTGGGCACGACTCAAAGCGAGACGTGTGCAGGCGGCGGTCGGGCAGCACGAGCTACTGCTCGGTTCGGAGCAGCGGGCCATTGGAATCGTGCATGTTAGAGAGAGGCAGTCCTCGTGTGCGACGTGGACGGAGGCAGCCAGGTCGATTCGGCAGAAGGAAAACACATCCGTCGTGGTACGTTGGTACGCATCCATCAGGGAGCAGGGGCGACAGCAACAATTTGCATCGGGTCGTGTGCGTGGCTGCAGCAGAACAACCAGGCCGCAGTACGAGAGGTTCTGGCTAAGCATCAAGGAGTATAGTAGCTCCCGTGAGTAGCAAGTTTGGTCAATTTTCAACCTGGTATTTTGCTACTTGCACGCGGGAAGGGTGCTGGACTTTGGGCTTTGCTAGACATACACGTACTGCATGGCATCGCATGTGGTAGCAGCTTGGTAAGTTTTTCGCAGGGTCAGCCGTATAAAGAACCATGGCGCCAATGGGTATCAGGTTTGAGGTGGAGAAGTTCATGGAACTGAAAACCTTGGGTTATGGCAGACAAAAGCGAAAGATTTGTTGGCACAACGGAGATGCTTGAAGGCGTTGCGGGAAGTCATGTCAGGTAAGATGGAATTATCATGTGATGGATGGAAATTCGCGAAAGATGATTTGGGAGCCTGGGTCGGACTGGACAGTCTGATGGATCGACGTGAGTCGGTTGGTAAAGAAGATGGTGGTGGGATCGACGAGGACGACATAGGAGCGTGATGCTGATGGTGACCGACTTCTGGGCGTGGAAACACGTGGCGCAGGCCCGAGGGCTTGTGTGGCTTCGACAAGGCTATGGCGCGGGGTTGATTCAAGGTGATGTACACACGGAGCTTGAAGTCAACGGGGCGTAAGGGTGGACTCATCATCTACCATGGAGTCATGTTGAAGGTGGAGCTGGATTAAGGGGCTACGATGTAAGGATCCAGAGAATCGAAGCCTATTCAGCAACGGGGGAAAAGCGAGTGACATGCAGTTCGGACTGGAGCCCAGTGGTCTGATGGAAGCATGAAACTCGTCATTGGTCGGTAATGATCGGTGGTACTCTGCAGTGGGGGTTGAGTGATGTGGGTTTGCGACCCTTGAGACTCCGGGATAGCGGAGGCTCGACGCGGTAATAGCGGCGAGGCGTGCGGTTAGCACAGAGGCATGGAGACGGGCCAAGGCTTTGGTGGTCATACATGTGGTGAGACAACTGCGAATTTGACTCGGGATGATTACAAGCAATGGTGAAATTCCTTCAAGTTTCAGACAGACAATCAAGAAAGGAGCGGTGATGTTGAGTTCAGAGTAATGTGGAACTTGATTTTGCTTGATTGTTGACTGTGGTCAGGAAAAGAAGGGACTACAAGTTGCATGCGAAGTCATATGGAGTCTTTGGAGTAGCAGCGGTACTCATGGGATAAGCTCAAGTCCAATGTACATGGAAGTTTGATGCATGGACAAATCCAGGGTGGTGGAGTATATTCGCCAAGGTGGAGTTTGTTGGAGTTGTGTCGAATATAGTGTACAAGGTAGGTTAAAGTTGGACTTGTAGTTGTATTGTGTTTAGATGAGATATAGAGTCGTGCCCTAGTAGAACACTTGTATCCTAGGCCTCTCATATATAGCGGGGCTAGACACACGATGTAAATTATGCCAACATAATAGCACCGGAACGCAGGGGAAGCCGGCGGTGTTGGAAATATGCCCTAGAGGTAATAATAAAAGGATTATTATTATATTTCCTTGTTCATGATAATTGTCTTTATTCAAGCTATAATTGTATTATCCGGAAATCATAATACACGTGTGAATACATAGATCATAATATGTCCCTAGTAAGCCTCTAGTTGACTAGCTCGTTAATCAACAGATAGTCATGGTTTCCTGACTATGGACATTAGATGTCGTTGATAACAGGATCACATCATTAGGAGAATGATGTGATGGACAAGACCCAATCCTAAGCATAGCACAAGATCGTGTAGTTCGTTTTGCTAGAGCTTTTCCAATGTCAAGTATCTTTTCCTTAGACCATGAGATCGTGTAACTCCCGGATACCGTAGGAGTGCTTTTGGTGTACCAAACGTCACAACGTAACTGGGTGACTATAAAGGTGCACTACAGGTATCTCCGAAAGTGTCTGTTGGGTTGACACGGATCGAGACTTGGATTTGTCACTTCGTATGACGGAGAGGTATCTCTGGGCCCACTCGGTAATGCATCATCATAATGAGCTCAAAGTGACCAAGTGTCTGGTCACGGGATCATGCATTACGGTACAAGTAAAGTGACTTGCTGGTAACGAGACTGAACGAGGTATTGGGATACCGACGATCGAGTCTCGGGCAAGTAACGTACCGATTGACAAAGGGAATTGTATACGGGGTTGATTGAATCCTCGACATCGTGGTTCATCCGATGAGATCATCGAGGAGCATGTGGGAGCCAACATAGGTATCCAGATCCCGCTGTTGGTTATTGACCGGAGAGCCGTCTCGGTCATGTCTACGTGTCTCCCGAACCCGTAGGGTCTACACACTTAAGGTTCGGTGACGCTAGGGTTGTAGAGATATGAGTATGCAGCAAACCGAATGTTGTTCGGAGTCTCGGATGAGATCCCGGACGTCACGTGGAGTTCCGGAATGGTCCGAAGGTAAAGAATAATATATAGGAAGTGCAGTTTTGGCCATCGGGAGAGTTTCGGGGGTCATCGGTATTGTACCGGGACCACCGGAAGGGTCCCGAGGGTCCATCGGGTGGGGCCACCTATCCCGGAGGGCCCCGTGGGCTGAAGTGGGGAGGGGACCAGCCCCTGGTGGGCTGGTGCACCCCCCCTGGGCCCCCCTCTGCGCCTAGGGTTGGGAACCCTAGGGGAGGGGGCGCCTCCACTTGCCTTGGGGGGCACTCCACCCCCCTTGGCCGCCGCCCCCTAGAGATCCCATCTCTAGGGCCGGCGCCCCCCCTGGGGGCCAGAATAAAGGAGGGGGGAGGGAGGGCAGCCGCACCCTGAAGTCTTGGCGCCTCCCTCTCCCCTGCTACACCTCTCCCTCTCATGAAGCTCGGCTGGCTCTGCGAACTCTGCTGCATCCACCACCACGCCATCGTGCTGCTGGATCTTCATCAACCTCTCCTTCCCCCTTGCTGGATCAAGAAGGAGGAGACGTCATCCTCTCCGTATGTGTGTTGAACGCGGAGGTGCTATCCGTTCGGCACTTGGTCATCGGTGATTTGGATCACGACGAGTACGACTCCCTCAACCCCGTTCTCTTGAACGCTCCCGCTCGCGATCTACAAGGTTATATAGATGCATTCCTATCACTCGTTGCTAGATGAACTCATAGATGGATCTTGGTGAAACCGTAGGAAATTTTTTATTTTCTGCAACGATCCCCAATAGGCGGCATGTGCCGGTGTCCTGGGCGACCGGGTGCGGTATTGTGACGGTGTCACGGGGAGGAGCGCCCATAGTCAAGCCCCGGCAATGTAGCCATATCGGTGAACCTCATTAACAAATCTCGGTGTCGTGCTCGTGTGATTGCTTGGTCCTCGGATGATCGACGGAGTGCCTCGGATTTATTCTAACACTAACATTTCTAATACACCCACGTAGTGGTGCCAGACCGAACATCATACGGTTAAGCATCTATATATCGAAGGCCAGATTCTGAAATGAGATTTTGTGGAGGCCAGTGAAGGAACTAAGTTTAGAAAAGGCATTTAGGGGAGACAACACAAGCTTCATTGCATTTAGGGCATCTCCAACGTGGCTCACGTCTGCTAGGCGTACTCTGATACATCGGTCGCACCCAAAGCCCTAGCCATCTCACGAACACATTCACACTGGGCTATCTTTTGAGTTGTTGGCTCGGTGTCCGTCTTATTTAGAGCATCTCCAGCCATGTCCCCAACAAGCCCCCCAGGCGAATTTTTTAGTGCCGGCGGGCGAAAATCGGCCTAGTCACGTCCCCAGGGTCTTATTTAGCGTCGGTTTGGACCGAAATAACAGCCGGCGCACTCGAGCCGAACCCAAGCGCCAGGGGGTCGCCTGGGGGCGCAGGCAGAAGCGAAAAGGTGTGTGGGCCTGCTCTGTCGGCGAGAGGAGGGCCATTTCCCGCCGTTTCCTCCCGCTTTCCCCCATCGGCTTCCCTCTCATTCTCCATTCCTCCCGCCAATCTCCTCCTTCTCCCCTCCCAGCCACCCGCCAGGCCACCGAAGAAGTATGTGGTCCCCCGAAGAAGTATGTGGTCCCCCGCGCCGTGACGGATGCCACCGCCGCCGTCCAAGCGCAAGGTGGGTTCAACCCGAACATCACCTTCCCCCATGGTCACCCGGCCCAGCGCACGCCCTCGCCCGCCTTCGCCGGCGTGCAGTATCCTCCGCACACCTACTCACCGCCGGCCTACGCATCCTCCGCGATGCCACCTCTCCGTCGTGGCGCGCTGCCCTTCTCACAAGCCTCCTCGTCGCATCTCGACGACACCGACGTGACGGAGGCCAACATGGACGACATCATCACGGCCGGCTCGGCCGCCGCCGCCGCCGCCTCCCCCTGGTTCACACTGGACGACACAATGGACCTCAATGGCGACATGGACGGCGAGCTAGACTACAGCGAGGAGGAGCCAGAGGAGGAGGAGCCGGCGCTGGCGCCTGCTCCTGCAAGGAAAGGGAAGAAGAAGAAGAACGGGGCAGCCAGGACCGGCGAGCCGCGCATCAGGTGAGCTTCCAAGGAGGACGAGTGCCTCGCCGAAGTGTGAAAAGTCGTCTGCCTCGACCCGATCACCGGCATGAACCAGAGCATCGACACGTATTGGGACCGCATCAAGGCCGAGCTTGACGAGCGCAAGCTCGTTGACCCTACTCCAAAGGCGTGCACATGCAGCGCGGGTCGAAGGCTATGGCAAACCATTGGGGGCTCATTCAAACGGCGTGCAACAAATGTCGTGGGATCGTCGAGGAGATCACGGCTCGGCCGGAGAGCGGCGCCAACATCGAGGATCAGGTATGCCACGCTGGGCTCTCCCTTTTAATTTTGGCTTGTGCGCGCCCGCGACTGTTGTTTCTCGGCGCAGCTGGTGCGGATGTTCGCCATGTTTTGCCAGGAAAGTAGCGACCAAGACTTCAAGTACCTTCACGTTTTCAAGCGGATCGAGAAGTGCGAGAAGTGGGCGGATGTCCGGCGCACCCTTGCCAAGGCCAAGGAGATGTACAAGCCGGATGCGGCGACGCCGGGCGCGGCCGATGGGTGCCCAGACGGCAACAAAAGGGCCAAGAAGAGGAAACACGCCGAGTCGGCTACCTCACGTGTGCACGAGTCCATCGAGCATTGCCTCGCCGACGCCAAGACCCGGGCCGCCCAGCAGGAGGAGAGGACTGAGCTGCGATGGTCGGCGTTGATGACGAATAGCGTCATCAAGCTCGACCTTCTCAGGACCAACGTCGTTGCGAAGAAGAGGAACACCGACCTGACTTTCCTGATGGGCCGGGCGGACATGCTCCGGAGTGACGACCCGTAGCTCAAGGCGTGGTACCTGGAGGAGCACGGCCCCATCCTGAACCAGATGCCGTCGACAGCGCCCCCAACTCCCACGCCCACGCTGCCGCCAACGCCGCCGCCGCCGCCAACGCTGAGCCATGGTGCCTCCACGACGCCCAGCAGCACAGAAGCCGCGCCGACGCCTCCCTGCATAAAAGAAGCCGCGCCGACGTCGCCCAGCCCGCGCACGCCGACTCCTGCGACGCCGGACGTCGACACTGCCGTTTGATGCGTCGAGTCCTTTCTTCTTTTTTTTGCGCCGAACTGTGGCAACGTGATCGCTGAACTACGCTGATCGCCGGACTTGTGGCATTTTATGGGGGCAGGAAATGGACCCGTTTGAATTTGTGACGCCTTGGGGGCGTGACTGGGACCTAGATCGCCCCCAGGGCCTAAAAATCGCCGGACGGGCGCCCGAAAGAGCGCCGGCCTTTGCGCTGGGGGGCGAATCGAGTGGAGATGCTCTTAAGGGATAGGATAGTATGGCTAGCGCATAGCCAGATATTTGTGGACATGTCCGGATGTCTTTACGAACATGTTTGGACTTATGTTTGTTTCAGATGCCCTTACTGCTGCAAGTTGGTTGGTCAGTCACCTGCCTGACTTCGTGCAACTACCCCTCTGGTAATGAATTGAGTCCCTCCGTCCAGTATGAAATTCTTGGTTTTGTACAGAATATTTATTGCCTTTCTACTGCATAGGAGTAATTTACCACCAGCCAAATGTTTGCATGGGGGAACGCTGAGAGCATCTCCAACAACAGACAAAACAGCAGACCTAAAATGAGCCCAATACCTAAAAACTAAAATTTTTGACTTTTTGTCCCAAAAAACAACTACAACAGCAGACCTGAAATTACAGGGGGACCAACTTTATTTTGGCAGTAACCTAAATTTTAGTACGCCCATCATCCATGTCAGCACTCCTCTAACTACGTGCACACCTTCCCACTCCCATCGTCCATGTCAGCACCCCTTGTTTACCTCTTTGTTGGCATGGAACTGAACTTTTTTGCTGGTTTAGTTGTGTTTTTCCGTTTGCGAACTTTTGAATGAGTGACCGGGCATATTTGCTTTGATTTTCATAGTATCTGCCGTATACATTTTTAGGATTATCAAACTCATTTTCGCTTTTGATAAGGAATACAAAAACAAAGGTAGCAGCGCTGAGCAGCCCCAGGGCGCTACACACCTATAGAACGACAAATCATTTTGAGAGAAGTCCACTTCAATCTGTTAACTTGTCCGAAAATTCATATTACATTATCGAATTTTGATTTGGTTCAGCTTACTCGTTGAACTATAAAATCATTCACATTACTCTTCATCCGTGATGTGCCGTGGGGTTAGAAAGGAGGTGTCTTTTCTTCTCGGCTCCGGTGGGTGTCGCGAGTGTTTTGTGGTTGTTGGTGTCGGTTTACGGGGGCAGGGTTGCAGTCCTTGAATTGTCATGGAGCTCGGGTGGCCTGGGTTTTGACGTGGCCTTCTTGTGCTCATGCTCGACAACTTAGTCATGTTGTTTTCCGCTTCGACGTTTCTTTTCAGTGCAACTTTTGTTTTCCAGTTATACCCGGATCGGATTTATAAGATGGCTATCTCACTACCTTGCAACGTTCGGCCATGTATCGCGGTTCGTGCTTCATATATATAATGAGGCAAAAGCCTATTTCAACAGCATGACTTCTTTGTCGAGCACATGCCAGGGCACCTCACAAACCATGACGAGGGTAGCGCGCATGCTCTCAAGCTCCTTCCGGAGAAACTCAACATCTTGACGTGCTTGTGCAGGTTGTACTCCTCCATGAGCAGCTCGCCCAGCTTGGGTAGCAGGCTTCCCGTGGCACCAGTCACCATATGGGTTGCCATGATCAGCTAGCTTGCTTGATCGATGTGTGGAGTTGGTTGCTTGTGGGCAATGTTCTAGGTCAGTGATGAGCGTAAGCTTGTCAGTGGTGTGCACTCATGTATTATATTGACAGTTTGTTGATGATTACTGGGAAGGTCGCCGGTGGTGATCACCACTAGTAGAAAACAGGGCTTTGGTTCAGGCCTAGCCAGCCCATTAGTCCCGATTCAGTCACGAACCGGGACCCATGGGGTCATACGTCCCGGTCCGTGATCCCAGGGGGCCGGCCGGGGCCTCGTGCGCATTGGTCCCGGTTCGTCTGGACCCATTTGTCCCGGTTCCTGACACGAACCGGGACCAATGGGCCTCACTCCTGGCCCACATACATTTGTCTCGGTTCGTGGCTCAAACCGGCAGAAAAGGGGGCATTTAGTCCCGGTTCCAGCCACGAACCGGGACAAATGAGTTGCCTATATATACCCCTCGCCCGTGAGCAAAGTACTCCACAATGCTCTGCTTTTTGCTGGCCGGCGAGGGGGAGGGCATTGGGTGCTCTAGCTCACCTCCTATGCACATGAGGTGTTCGATGAAATGTCCGAGCCACGCTAGTTAAGCTTTCTCCTCTCGAAGCTCGACCTCTGAGCTCCATTTTTGAGATTTGTCTAGGTTTATATTAGCGGTCCGCCACGCCCCATCCCCGTCTTCACCGCCGTTGATCGCCACTAGTAGAAAAAGGGGCAAATCTGAGACACATTAGTGCGGGTTTGATTTTGAGCCGACACTAATGTGTCCATTAGTGCTGGTTCCAACGGCTAGCCGGCCGTTCTCATTAGTACCGGTTTGTGGCGAACCTTTAGCACCGGTTCGTGCCACGAACCGGTACTAAAGAGAGTGGTGGTAGGGTGTTGTCAGCCTGGGGCCCGTCCAGCACCTTTAGTACCGGTTCGTGGCACGAACCGGTACTAAAGGTCGACGTACATAAACCCTTCGTCCATCCGAGCCACTCTGTTCTTCCCTTTTGCCCTCACTTCCTCTGTTCTTCCCCACTCTTCCTCGAGCTCCTCACAAATTTTGCCCAAAATTTTTCAAGATTTGAAGGCCCCCATCCATTCAAATGATCACAAAGGTTAGCAACTTTGTCCTTTCAACTCTCATTGCTAGATTAGCTCTTGCAATGCTTTGTATAGTGATTAATTTGGGAGGAATTATGTTTGCTAGTATTTGATTTATAGGCAATTTGAGGTCAAAAATAACACTTAGTTTGCATATGTAGGTGTGGTTTACTTAGTGCCTTCTAAATCTCCGTCGTAACCACCGTTGATCGTCCTTTTCCGTCCGTCAGCGGCACCACCTTGTGGTGAGGCTCTTGTTCATGAATGTTTTACATTACCAAATTGATGTTTGTGTGATTTGGATATATAGTTACTCGTATAATTATCTTACACGTACGTTGTTTGTTATACATAGTGCTATGGTTTCGATATCCGTCCCCATCGGCCCTCGTCCTTGTTATGATTCGGATGTGGTATATTCTCTTTTAAAACTAGTTGTTGCATTTCGTGTTTATGACAAATTATGCCCATCAAGTTGACATAGATATTTTTATCTAGGAGGTATGTGAACCAGAAATTCCAACCGACCCTATTGTCGAGAGGTTAAATTTAGTTGAAAGAGAAAACGAGTATTTGAAGGAAAAATTGAAAAGAATTGAGGGGGAGAAGATGGAATTGGAGTTGCATGTTGCAGATGTCGTCAATGATCACAAGATCAAGATGGAGAAAATGAGGTTGAAGATTAGAAAGATTAGAAAATATGCCATTGATAGTGTGGCTTGATATCATAATGTTGTTGGATCAATTGTTACCTTAGTTGCGATCTTGATCGCATTTGTTGTTGCATTTGATTCTTTAGCTAGAGAGTTATTTGTATATTGCATTTAATTAAGTGTTGTATATGAACTTTTATGTATGAACTTGTATTAATTTGGTTTATTCGGTGTTGTGTAATGAAGATGAGCCGACAATGGATGTATGATGACCGATGCTCTCCCGAGTTCATTAATGGCGTGCATACTTTTCTACTTGCCGCTGAGGCAAACAAGCGGGCGGGTGGTTTTATGCCTTGTCCATGTGCTGTCTGTAAGAATGGTCACAGTTACTCTATGTCAAGAACCATTCACGTCCACCTATTTGAGTCTGGTTTCATGCCCCACCTTAAGATTGTAGTTGCGTTTGTGACACGTGAGCTCGCTAGCTCGGCCGGCTAGGCTCGCTGTGCTGTCTGTTAATAGTTTATTTGAATCTATTAGTTCAGTTCAGTTGTCCATAGAGATATTGGGATAGTGTGAGGGCGTGATTGCCTAAAAGAACCACACAACTTTGTTTGTTTTTTGAGTACCTAGTATTTGTCCTGACATTTGAATCTCCTGATTATATGGCAGGGTGCCGGCAAATCTTCACTGCTAGAGTGCAATTGTTGGAAAAGATTTCCTACCCAAGGGCATTGTCACACGCCGTCCCCTGATAGTGCAACTTCATAAAATTGATGGAATTAGAGAGTATGTTGGGTTTTTACATCAACCAAGTAAAAAATACACGTGTTTTGGTAATTCCACAAATCTATTTCCCTGAAATTCTATCAAGCGCTATTTTTTATTCATTTTATTCTAGTTTATTGTGATGATACTCGGCTCATGGTGACATTTCTATCATTGCAGCCGAAGAGAAGATGGAGATAGCCGGTTGTTCAAAGGAAATATCAGATGTCCCCATATATCTAAGCATATTTTCTCCAGATGGTAACATATCAGACAACAATGCTGCCAAGTGTTTTAGTGGTGTTACTTTAATGCTCTCTCAATATCAAACTGTCTTATGTACCTCCATTATTAAATATCAAAAAATGTTGCTTGCAAAGGGTGTTCAGATTTACCTTATAAGCTTATAAGTTCATTACGGACTATCTCTGTCATTGATAGGATCTAATCTATCTAAACTCCTAATGTCTCAGTTGGTAGGTCGCGTTCCGGGTTTTATTTTCGTCCCACCACTTTCGTCCGGGTTTTTTTCGTCTGGTTTTTTTTTGCCGGTTTTTTTCGTCACCTCCCACCCCGCACGCACCCCCAAGAAAACCACCCGCAGGAGGAATGCCCTTCCTCTCGATCCCCTCTCGTCGCCGCCGTCGTCCTCTCGATCCCCTCCCGTCACCTCCACCGTCCTCTCGATCCCCTCGAGTAAGCGGCGCCGCCGTTGGCTCCCGATCTCCTCGATTAAATGCCGCCGCCGTCGTCTCTCGATGCCCTCGAGATCGCTGCGCCGCCATCGTCTCTCCATCCCCTCAAGATCCCAGATCCCACACCGCCACCGCCGGCGCCTCCTACGCCCATAGGGGACAACTCCTGCCCTCTAGGGTTTCCTACGCCATCGCCGCCGCCGGGGAACTCCTCGACCAGCCCACCCTCCTGCCGCTCCGCCCCCTTCCCATCGCGCGATCGCCCCTCCATCTCTGTCGGAGCCACTCCCTGTCGCGAACATCCTGCTCGTGTTGTACATGACCGCCACGGAACGCGGTGGTGAGCCCCTCGGTGAAGACCTGCGCGGAGAGCGAGGAACGCGTCTTGAGGCCATGGCGGCGATCCCGTGGTGTCCCGGACCGGAGGCCGTCGAGGATGTACAGCGCCGGGAGCACGGCGCCGACGAGAACCCACCCACGGTGTGCGAGGTGTCTCTTCCCGTCGTCAAGGCATCCCACCTCACGTTTCCTCTTTCGGCATCACGGGCCACCGCCACACTCCTCCCCGGCTGCCCCGCTGGCTTTATCTCTCCCAGCTCGCTGCCGCGCCCGTCTTCCATCTCTACATGAATCGCTGCTGTGGAAGCCATGCCCCACCACGCCACCCGGCGGCCATCTGGGCACGCCGTGTCCGGGATGATGGAGTTGAGTCGGCGAGGTCCCTATTCCGTCGGCATCTTCTGCATCGGGACCCGTGGTGCAAGCCGTGCGCTGCTCATCTGCGTCGATGGCGTCGGCGTGGCCTTCCCCTGCCAAGACCGGCGGCTCCTTGGCTGGATCCTCTCCTCTCCTCTCTTCCACCTCTCGTTTTCGGGTAAGTCGCAGGTATTGTATTCGTAATCGGTTCCAATCTCGCGCCCCTGATTCACTGTTCTTCGTTTGATACATTTCAGGTGCTCCTTCCGTCGATGTCGAGGTCTTAGTCTCGGTGATTTCTCCTTGTATGTTCTGTTGATATTGGTACCGTGTTCTGAACCTTGCTGCTTTGGAAAGTGTGTGGTTTCAGTTTTGATGGTTCTGTTCAATTCAAGGTGATTCAGTAATGTTCTGCGTACAAAGTGCTTCCTATTTTTGCGGTGAAAAACAGTGTGTTGGACATAGTTCAGACAGTCAAAATTTGGCAGTATTTTCTTCTTCTTTTGATCTCGTTTCTTCATAGTTAGTCAGACTCAATAATAAGAATTTGAGCAAGTTGGAAAGAGGTTTGTTAGGTCGGAACTGATATATTTGCTTTTGCCTACACTAGTAGAAAAGGGGGCAACGGTCCAGGCCGGGTCAGCCCATTAGTCCCGGTTCAATCCAGAACCGGGACCAATGGGGAACGTTGACCGGTTAAGTGAGCCCAGGGCGGGCCGGGCCACGTGGGCCATTGGTCCCGGTTCGTCTGGACCTTTTGGTCCCGTTGGTGGAGACGAACCGAGACCAATGTGCCTTGCTCTGGCCCACCACCATTGGTCCCGGTTGGTGGCTTGAACCGGGACCAAAGAATTCCATTAGTCGGTTCGAGCCGTCCAACCGGGACTAAATGGTTGGTGCCGTTCGCGACGAGTTTAGTCCCACCTCGCCAATCAAGGGAGCGGGACTGGTTTATAAGCCCTCCTCTCTACTTTATTGAGCTCCTCCGATAATGAAAATAGATGCGCTTATATAGGTAATTTAGCATAAATTCATACGGATTTCTCTTGAAATTAGTTATGAATTTAAGTTGAATTCCTCTATAAGCGCATCTGTCTCATTCTGAGTAGTTTTTTTTCTTTTCTGCTATATTTATTTTTTCTTTTTATTTCTGAGTTGTAATATTCCATTAAAATAAGCATATGTGCTCCTTTTTAGTATAGTTAATCACAACTATTTTTGCTTCTATTCATTTCTGAGTAGTTTTTATATAGTTTTTTTCTTTTTCTGCTATATTTATTTTTTCTTTTTATTTCTGTGTTGTAATAAGTCATTAATAATAAGCATATATGCTCCTTTTTACTATAGTTAATCACAACTATTTTTTGCTTCAATTCATTTCTGAGTAGTTTTTTTTATAGTTTTTCCTTTTTCTGCTATTATTATTTTTTCTTTTTGTTTCTGTGTTGTAATAAGTCATTAAAAATAAGCATATATGCTCCTTTTTTACTATAGTTAATCACAACTATTTTTTGCTTCTATTCATTTCTGAGTAGTTTTTTTATAGTTTTTCCTTTTTCTGCTATTATTATTTTTTCTTTTTGTTTCTGTGTTGTAATAAGTCATTAAAATAAGCATATATGCTCCTTTTTACTATAGTTAATCACAACTATTTTTGCTTCAATTCATTTCTGAGTAGTTTTTTTATAGTTTTTCTTTTTCTGCTATTATTATTTTTTCTTTTTGTTTCTGTGTTGTAATAAGTCATTAAAAATAAGCATATATGCTCCTTTTTTACTATAGTTAATCACAACTATTTTTTGCTTCAATTCATTTCTGAGTAGTTTTTTTTATAGTTTTTTCTTTTTCTGCTATTATTATTTTTTCTTTTTGTTTCTGTGTTGTAATAAGTCATTAAGAATAAGCATATATGCTCCTTTTTTACTATAGTTAATCACAACTATTTTTTGCTTCTATTCATTTCTGAGTAGTTTTTTTTATAGTTTTTTCTTTTTCTGCTATTATTATTTTTTCTTTTTGTTTCTGTGTTGTAATAAGTCATTAAAAATAAGCATATATGCTCCTTTTTTACTATAGTTAATCACAACTATTTTTTGCTTCTATTCATTTCTGAGTAGTTTTTTATATAGTTTTTTCTTTTTCTGCTATTATTATTTTTTCTTTTTTTTTCTGTGTTGTAATAAGTCATTAATAATAAGCATATATGCTCCTTTTTACTATAGTTAATCACAACTATTTTTTGCTTCTATTCATTTCTGAGTAGTTTTTTATATAGTTTTTTCTTTTTCTGCTATATTTATTTTTTCTGAGTTATAATAAGTCATTACAAATAAAAAAGAGACGCAATGCTCGTTAATCTGCTTCAACCCTTTCGGGATAGTGTCAATCTGACTTGCGCACATAGCTCATGCAGTCTACCGTATCCCGCAAGGGTTGAAGCCGACCAACGTGCAGGAGCATTGAGCATCTTCGTCATTGTATCTGCACTCAGGGCTTATAAACAGCTGCGAGTGCCTCTCGCTTGGCGAGGTGGGACTAAAACGAAAGCTGCTGGAAGAATCAAAAAAAAACAGCTGCGAGTCCATTGGTCGGTTGGTGGCACCAACGGGACCATCTTGACTTTGTCGGTTAAGTGGCTGCAACCGGGACCAATGCCCTCTTTTGTCGGTTTGTG
The DNA here is from genome assembly GCA_021437245.1 of Aegilops speltoides. NCBI lineage: Eukaryota > Viridiplantae > Streptophyta > Magnoliopsida > Poales > Poaceae > Aegilops > Aegilops speltoides. The sequence continues at coordinate 10,271,442 of CM038141.1, read as the reverse complement.
CCACCAACCGGGACCAAAATCTTCCTTTCCGCCCTTTGGGCTCTTGAAAAGAGGCATTGGTCGGTTGGTGGCACAAACCGGGACAAAGAGAACATTGGTCCCGGTTGCGACCACGAACCGACAAAAGCCTTAGCTATATAAGTAGCACTTAGGAAAATTTCGAACCGCATCCCCACTTCGATCTCCTGCTCCTCGCCATGCGCCATATCCCTGCCGCCCGACACTGTCGCCGCCCGCCAAGCCGCCGCCGCCGCTTCCCTGCCAGTCCGTCGCCGCCACCTGCTGCGCCGCCGCCGTCCGCCCCGCCGCCACCAGCCAGCCGTCGTCGCCGCCCGCCCGACCGACCCACCCACCGCCGTCGCCGCCCGCCCGCCCGCCCACGCCGTCGCGCCCGCCCAGACGCCCTGCCGCCCGCACCGCACCTCGCCGTCGCCGTCGCCCGGCAGTCGCCTCTTTTTTATTTTTCTTAGATTTGTTTTAGATTTTTTTAGTTCATAGATATTTTTGTTAGATTAGATTGTGTAATTTAGATATGTAGTTAATGTAGATTGTGTAATTAATTTGTTAGTTTTTATGTTAGATTTTTTTTCTGTAAAAAGATTTGTGCATATTATGTAAGATTTTTATGTTAGATCTTTTTATGTTAGTTTCTTTATGTTAGTTTTTTTCTGTAAAATTTGTTCATATTATGTTAGATTTTTTATGTAAGGTTTTTATGTTAGATTTTTATGTTAGTTTTTTATGTTAGTTTCTTTATGTTAGATTTTTTCTGTAAAAAGATTTTTAGTTAGTTTTTATGTTAGATGTTTTATGTTAGATTTTTTATGTTAGATTTTTTTAGATTTTTTGTAGTTCATAGATACTTTTGTTAGATTAGATTGTGTAATTTAGATATGTAGTTAATGTAGATTGTGTAATTAATTTGTTAGTTTTTTATGTTAGTTTCTTTATGTTAGATTTTTTTCTGTAAAAAGATTTTTTAGTTAGTTTTTATGTTAGATTTTTTTTCTGTAAAAGATTTGTTCATATTATGTAAGATTTTTTATGTTAGTTTCTTTATGTTAGAATTTTTCTGTAAAATTTGTTCATATTGTGTAATTTAGATCTTTTGTAGGATTAGATGTGTAGTAATTTAGATATGTATTATATTATGTTAGTTTTTTTCTGTAAAATTTGTTCATATTATGTAAGATTTTTTATGTAAGGTTTTTATGTTAGATTTTTTATGTTAGTTTTTTTTCTGTAAAAGATTTGTTCATATTATGTAAGATTTTTTATGTAAGTTTTTATGTTACATGTTTTATGTTAGATTTTTTATGTTAGTTTTTTATGTTAGATTTTTTTCTGTAAATAGATGTGTAGTAATTTAGATCTTTATGTAGGATTAGATGTGTAGTAATTTAGAAAAAGGAAAAAAAGAAGAAGTAGTTTATATATGAAGTAGTTTGTTTTTAGTAAGTACTACTTATTTATTTATAGTAAGTGTTTAGTAGTTGAGCTAGATAGATTTAATTAATAAGACTACTTTTATTTAACTATATATAGAAGTAGTTCCCGCGTCGACGTCGGCGATGCCTATCCCGCATCCTCGTCGTCGTCGAGTCGGCGATGGAGGCCTGCTTGATCAGGGTCATGTTCGGGACTGGGCTCCGCCGGGTTGGTATTGGGAGGTGCTACCTTTCGGGGGACGTACGTAGTAGGTTGGGCCAGTGACGGTGGTGAGGCATCCGGACACCGCCCGCGTCGATACCCGTCGGGCGCTACGGTTCTAGTTTTATTAGTGATAATATTCGATGATGTACGGACACCAAGAGATGATGTAGTATTCAACCCGTATGTACATCGATCATCTATAGTCAACCCGTGATTTATAATAATGATCTAGTTTAATATTTGAATTATGAGCGTGGGCGGAAATGTCGTCCTCATCGACGACGAAAATCGCTGGGAGTGCGATGGTGCCACGATGACCGAGGTATGTGCGATGATTCATTGAGCTGGAGGAAGATCGGCGATTCAGCATTAAGCTCGAGGAGACTTGCGATGTTCATACGGATGCATAGCAGCGACAATAGTTTTTTTCGTAATTAAGCACGACTTCAACTATTTTAACGTGTAATTTTCATCTTTTTCAATTCGACTAGCTTATCCCATGCTTTGCAAGGCGCTATGTCTTGGAGAGGATGGATTTTGAAGACCATGAAAATTTGAAACAAAAAAATTGTCCTAAGTACCGAACATGATGTGGATTTTCAAGTAAAGCTGTACAATGCTCAGAGTGTAACCCATTTTGGTTGCAAAATTGGGATGCATTTTGCAAGATGTATGGTCTTGATGAGGGTATGATTATCACCATGGATCTTGGTGATCCTACAATCGAGCAAGAGACACCTACGATTTGGGTCTTTGTGCATACACCTCCAGTTCTTCCCTCATGTGAGCTAAACATAGTTATTAAGTAATTTATATTGTTTATTTCAAAATATAAAGTTGACAACTTATCTCCATTGACAGCTTATTTTCATTCTTCAAAGAATGTGCGGAAGATGGTAGATAGAACATACTACACGAAGGCTGCGAATTAACTTATCGGGAGAAAGCGACATCTAGTCGGATTTTGTAGAGATCTTGAGAATTACAATATCTACAATCAAACTCCTCAACATTATGGTCAATACGTGCCACTAGTGCACGTGTTGAACTCTGATAACTACCATGGAGATACCTTGATACGATTATTTTTACTATTACAACATCCGTGCATCTTTTGCACACTTCTAAACTAGTACATCATTGCTAACTACGAAGTTATTACTATGTTTTTCAACAGATAATCCCGAATGAGTGTGTCCCTCATCTGATGTATCTGCGTGGTAGCCTTCATGTTTTGAACATACTACCAGGTCGTCCTCTGAATCTCAACTGTCCATATCGGGTTTCTAAAAGAAGTGGAGACATAACAATCAAAGAATGGAAAAATGTATGGACAGTCGTAAGGAGCATCTTGGAAGCAATAAGCAGCGAAAGGCAAGAATTGGAGACAGGATGATCGCCATTCTTCATAATGGAGAGTCGGGTCTATATTGTTTTATGCTATTTTACCTTAAGGGTGTTTTAGGTCCTATACCTGTCTCGATGATCATGTGCTAAGAACAATTATATATGTAGGGTTGGGTTCGATGACTATATACGAGGATGATGATCGTATGACTTATTATTAATAACGAGCTAGTAGAAGTAGTATGATGATGCATGATTAGTAGGACTTTATTATATACATATATATGATGATGTATGATGCAAAGCATGCATGAGCCATGTCATATATATATCTGCGGGTGCAATGAACATATAGCAGCAGCGTTGATAAACCAAGGACGAAGATAAGAGAGGACACTTCTCTCTATTAGCTAGCTATAAATAACAACCTAAAAATAAACCACAAAACCCCTAAAGCAGCCACTTTCTTAAAAAAAAAAGACTTTTGGTCCCGGTTGGAGCCACCAACCGGGACCAAAGACCCTCTGACTGGGCTCGGTGCACATCGCCACGTGGAGTCACATTGGTCCCGGTTCGTCTTTGAACCGGGACTAATGTCTGGTGGCATTAGTAACGACCCATTAGTCCCGGTTCATGAACCGGGACTAAAGGCCCTTACGAACCGGGACTAATGGGTTGTTTTCTACTAGTGCTAGCAGCCTATACATATCATTTTATATGACAGGGATTGTGCTATATTACCATGTTATAAAGGTAGAGCTAGGATATGTCTTTCTTGAACTTTGTGGACATGCTCATGGCGGAGGTGCTCTGTTTGTATGTTTTTTCAAGTAAAGTGGAGAAACTCCTGAATTGTGTCTTCGAAATAGTTTACTGTTGCTGTGTTTCGCTCTGGTGGTTGTCAAGGTCGATTCAGATGCTGGTTCTTGTGTTGGAATCTACCAATCCTTCGATCATTGTGTTTTCGGGACTGGAGGTCTCACGAAAACCCAGGCAGGGTGGTTCGAACACCAGTCAGCATGCGGGCTGGGGCGGACATCATCTTGTCTCTGTCTCTACTAATTCAAATTACATGTAACTTATTCCTCAAAAATTACATGTAATTTATTCAGTTCTACAGCAGCCAAGGGGGGCATCGCACCGGCACGCAGTGGCTCGCAATGAGGCGAGATGCCGATGTTCGTGCGGCGCCGGAGACCGTGACCACAACTTCGGGGCAAGGTGCTGGTGTCGGCGACATCGCCCGTGTTGGTCCCTTGAGTTTTGGACCTGCCGCGCTCTGGTTCTCGAAGCTACCATTCCCATCGAGCCCCTCCAGCAGCGTTCGGTGGCGCACAGCTTCTGCTCCATTAACGCAAGCATCCAGGGTTCGATGCGTGGGGCGGGAGCTCGGCTTGATTCACTTGCACATGTCTTTTTTTCCTTTGTGGGCAGGAGCTCAGCTTGAATCACATACATCCAGATGTTCATGCATGTTAATCCTCTATTGGATATGGTTTAGCTCATAATGTAGGCCATGAAGATAGGCTTCCTTTTCCGAAAATGCAAAACGGAGACCGAGCTCAATGGAGGCCTTTATTTGAAAACTCAAAATTTAAACTTTTCATATGCAAAAAATTCTATAAATGAATACACATATACCTAGATACATAATGTGCATGTGTGCAATTTTTTAGGTGGAAATACATTATAATGTGAGCTACACAAAAAAGACAAATCTGAGGCTTTTTAGCATATATATTGTTCATCTTCAAAGTCCATGATTTTGTTTTTTTTGTGCAGCTCGCAATTCAAGGTATTACATCCTTGCATACATGTGTATCTTTTTTCAGATTTTTTTCGAAACTGAAATTTATGAATTTTGAATTTTTTAAAATAAAGGGCTCCATGGAGCTCGGTCTCCAAAATGCCCCACTCTTCCTTTTCTGCTTATAATCAACTAATTAATAAATGAATCTGGGCACGGCTCTACCATTTTTGCACTCAGTTATGGGGCATCTATGCTTATATTTAATCATAATAAATAAAAGGAGTATGTGTGTTCTACAGTTCTGCAAACTGTCAAAATTATGTTCATCTTTGTGATTTCAGTTTTGATCTGGCTGTTTCTGGAGTTCAGGTTCAAGTTAACCATGGAGGTGACTCATCCTTTATTTCCGTGAGGTTATTTGTGTCACATGTTACTGTTGCTTTAATCTTTGACATACTGTGCAAGTTGTTGAATTTTCTGAGTTTGTTTTCTGCTCCTGAGTTCGAATTTCCCCGAAATGCGCCCCCGTGGTTGCTGCCACACCGCACCGTTGCTCTATCCGTTGATGCGGTTACGGGTTAAATAGTCGTGGATTTTATGGTCGTAGTTTGACGCCCTGTAGTTTCACACGCCTCCCTTTTTCTATTTGGAGTATACAGTTGCAGAGGATTTATAAGTGAGTGGATCATATGTACTCTTTTTATGATGCATCTCTGACCATGCAATTTCTGGGCGTCACAGAGAAGCCAAGAAGGACGAGATTGTCAAGTCAGCGATCGAGGTGCAGACAGGTTGCTCATTCAGTTCAGCAATTGTGTGGATGTATTTTTTGGAATCATATGCCAACACCTCAGTGTTTAACATAGTGTTGGATGTTGATTTTCTGTCACAATCTGCTGTTAGGCGTGAGAGACATCTGGATAGATTCTTCCTTACTAGAGCCATCGACCAAAAAGATGATTGGAAATGATCTTTCCAAGCATAAGGTGAAGTTTATTTCTTAATATAATTTGGCCAGTCGATGTCTATTTTCTGAAACTATATCACCGTTGTGGATTATCGATGAAAATTGCATTCTCTGTTGAGCACTGATTCAGATATATTAATATTGGGGAAGTCTCTCATATACTGGTCGAGGTCGGGAAGGTGCGGAGGCTGCTAGAGGAAGTGTTGGAGGCCGGCGCAGCAGCAATAATGATCTGCTACTGGTGCTGGACCAGGTCGTCTTGAAGGAGCGAGTGGGGTGGCTGGATGTATCCGCCAGATTTTTGCGGATGTGCTCAGCCAAGTTTTGAGAGCATATTCAGTAAATCTTGGTTGCCCATATCTTGGCATGGCATGTCTTCTCATAGCATGCCGCAGGGCCCAGGCGAAGGAAGAGAGAAAGAGAGAGGAAGGGAGAGAGGGGTGGGTGGAGGGAGAGAGCGGATGGGAGATAGAGAGGGAGGCAGGGAGAGAGAGGGGGTGGGGGTTGAGGGAGAGAGGAAAAGGTTTACCATGATGCAATGAAAAAGTGCACAAACATATGATGATAACAAGTACTCCCTCCGTTCCTCAATATAAGTCGTTGTAGAGATTTTACTAGAAGGACTACATATGGAGCAAAATGAATGAATCTACACTTAAAATGCATCTATATACATCCGTATGTGGTTCATAGTGAAATCTCTACAAAGACTTATATTTAGGAATGGAGGAAGTACATTGCAATTTAATTTAGAGATACACAACATAGGCTACCATTGCAATTTAATGTATTTAGGACTGAATTTTCTATTAGGAATTTTGCAACTCCTCGAACCAACTATTGAAATTGAATCTCCCTAAATTTTCTAACATGTGGGAACAGAGTTCAAAGAATACATTGATTAAATCACAACAATCAATAAAAACTCTTTATTCTACTACATGTCATTTGTGCTCTCCGCGCCTTTGTAATTGTCCATAGTAAGAACTTACAACACTGTGCTTGAAGCAACAAATCTACCATCCTGAAAAATAGTGATTTGATTCAGCATGTGTTTGGCCAAGATTCCGAACACCAATACTTAATGAACTCGACATTTTATGTTTCATTTTGCCATGCTTCTTCACAAGTTCCAAATTTTTATTTGGCTTAAATTGATTAAAATTTAAAATTTTGTGTAATCAAATTGCAGGATATGTGTTTGCTATTTTTTCCCTCAAGCTGATTGATTTTGTTTCATTTTGCCATGCTTCTTGTAAGCTGCTATGTTCTTTGAACCCATGGGTAGCAATTTGATTTAAGTGGCCTGGTTCTTTCAATCTGTGTGTAGCATATCCTGTTTGAACACATAACTATGTACCAACCACCTTGTAGGAGGTCTTCCAAATTTTCAATGAAATGAAACGCAAAGGCCTTTTGCGTTTTCTCGAAAAAAAAGTTCAAGTAAGCAGAGTATGAAGCTATGTGATAGTCCAAACTCTCACTAAATATAATTGTTACTAATGCCAATTAGCATCTCATAATTTGATGCCAAATTTCCTTTGCCTATATATGATCAGAACAGTTTACATATATATATATATATATATATATATATATATATATATATATATATATATATATATATATATATATATATATATATATATATATATATATATATATATCTTTGGAATGTCTGCTTACACTTTTTTAGGATAGCTGATTTCAGTACCACACGTAATAATTTTCTTAGGTAAATTTCAGGACATTATATGGTTATCAGTGTCATTTTTGATTTGGACCTGCATGCCATGTTTTCAGCAGCCATTGTATAGTTAGCTACTCATCTTGTCACCTGGAGTTATACCCCTGCACATATCTGAAGGCAAACATGGTATGCAAGTGATCTGGTTATGAAAATCTTCATGGCCAGTCAAAATATACTTGATGCTAGGTGAAAATAATCATAGAGGTTCATTGAAGATGCATTTGATTTAATTATTAGTTTTTCCCATGGAGTTAATTGTCATTGAGAAGCATACTATTTTGTTGATGGATCATAACTGGTTAGTTGTCGTTATTTAGTTTTGCCCCTGGAGTCCAAGAGTCCATCAAATTTCATAGATTGCTTCATAACTTGTTGTTGATGCTTGTTTATGCCTTCTGAATGTGTGCTTTGTAGCTTGCTATTGTCGTTTGACACTTGGACTTAGATGATATGGATATGACTTGGGGTTCGGTGCATAGCTCTTCCACAAAAAAAATGTAAAGTATGATAGAGCGTCTTGGACAGTACATAGCTCACTGAGGCCTTCCGTGCCTTCGATTTATTTTGTTTTGAGCTATGTTGATTGGCTTGAACCATTGGAAGGATATCACCATCGGTTGGATGAGAAGCTTGTGAAATGCAGGCCAAGATTGATGAGTTGAAGGCGAGAACAAACTACTACACTACCCAGCAACTTATACAGGTGCATTTCCTATATTTTTACAATAACATGACATGCCAGTTGTGCTTTATGCAGAGTTGTACTAGTTAGTAGTTAGTGTCTGAAAAATAAGCATGATTTATGCTCCCTTTTCACCTTCCTGAAAACAGTACATGTTGTATGTGTTGATGACGCTTTCATAGTGGTGATACAGAGATATGGTCTTGAACCTGTTTTATAGAAATCAATCTTGCACGTTGGTTAGCTCTGTAATTTCTTTTATTCCGTAGCAGACTAAGTTGCTCACAGCCTATTTGCTGGAACGGCAACGAGGAGTCATTTTTCCATCTCCACAAATATTCTTGGTCTCTTCAAATTAATTGCTTCTTAATCCAACTACCATTTTTCAAGATTAGTTCGTTTATATAATATTTATTTTTGTACCAGTGTTGATCAAGCAGGTTATTATTGTGAGGAATCAGCAGTAGGATGCACATGTATTAGTTTCTTACCACTGGTTGCAAAAGCCTAAAAAATGATATGTTTTATTCACCTCTTAACAGTAATACGAGCATTTTGTTTATTTCCTACTCCCTTTTAGTGATTACTGATTAGTCACTCTTAAAGGTGAATGCATGTGTATAATAGGTGTGTCATGGCTGCATTTTGCGGCCCCTGACTACTGGAAAGTAATCCCCTTTGGATGATTTGTATTTTTTTTTCTGGAATTTGTAATTAGATAGCACATCCAAGGAAGGAAGGAGATTGAGGTCGGCACCTCCTGGAGGCATGCATGCTCTTCACCGAGAGAGGGAAGGGCATCTTTTTCTTGGGTTGCAGTTTCCACCTTGTTGTTGGGTGAGGTGAGTCATGATTTCTCTCCTCCCGCTTCATTTTTTAGAGATGCTGAACTATAATTTCTGTTTTGTGCTCATGAATTGCATACTTGGAGGTTTATTCGATTTAGAGATACCACACACACACGCGCACACACTAGTAGAAAAGGGGCGATGGTCCAGGCGGTCCAGCGCATTAGTCCGGTTCAATCAGAACCGGGACCAATGAAACATCGGACCGGTTAAATGAGCCCGGGGGCCGGCCGGGCCACGTGGGCCATTGGTCCCGTTCGTCTGGACCTTTGGTCCCGGTTGGTAGGATGAACCGGGACCAATGATCCCCGCCTGCCAACAACCATTCGTCCGGTTCTTGCACGAACCGGGACCAAAGGAGTTTATTAGTCGGTTAAATCGACCAACCGGGACCAATTATATTATAACTGATGAGTATGATACCATTTTTCGTTTTGTACATGCACATGCTATGTGTGGGTCAATTTATGATATACCATGCCAACTTTCAACTTTTTCAGAGTTCATTTGAAATGTCTTATGGTTCGCCCTCGTAATAATTAAAAATAGCAACAATAAGTATTTTGTTGTAAGTAGAAACAAAATAAATTAAATAAAGCAAGAAAGAAAACAAAAAAAGTGTTTTCAAATTTGAAAATTAGTAATGGCACTAACAGAAAGTTTATAATTTTCCTAAAACTAGAAGCAAAAAGATTTAAAAATAGAGCAAAAACAAAAGAAAATAAATAATGCAGAAAACAAAACAAAAAACAACAATAAGTATTTTGTTGTAAGTAGAAACAAAATAAATTAAATAAAGCAAGAAAGAAAACAAAAAAAAGTGTTTTCAAATTTGAAAATTAGTAATGGCACTAACAGAAAGTTTATAATTTTCCTAAAACTAGAAGCAAAAAGATTTTAAAAATAGAGCAAAAAACAAAAGAAAATAAATAATGCAGAAAACAAAACAAAAAAACAACAATAAGTATTTTGTTGTAAGTAGAAACAAAATAAATTAAATAAAGCAAGAAAGAAAACAAAAAAAAAGTGTTTTCAAATTTGAAAATTAGTAATGGCACTAACAGAAAGTTTATAATTTTCCTAAAACTAGAAGCAAAAAGATTTAAAAATAGAGCAAAAACAAAAGAAAATAAATAATGCAGAAAACAAAACAAAAAAACAACAATAAGTATTTTGTTGTAAGTAGAAACAAAATAAATTAAATAAAGCAAGAAAGAAAACAAAAAAAAGTGTTTTCAAATTTGAAAATTAGTAATGGCACTAACAGAAAGTTTATAATTTTCCTAAAACTAGAAGCAAAAGATTTAAAAATAGAGCAAAAACAAAAGAAAATAAATAATGCAGAAAACAAAACAAAAAAACAACAATAAGTATTTTGTTGTAAGTAGAAACAAAATAAATTAAATAAAGCAAGAAAGAAAACAAAAAAAAAGTGTTTTCAAATTTGAAAATTAGTAATGGCACTAACAGAAAGTTTATAATTTTCCTAAAACTAGAAGCAAAAAGATTTAAAAAATAGAGCAAAAAACAAAAGAAAATAAATAATGCAGAAAACAAAACAAAAAAACAACAATAAGTATTTTGTTGTAAGTAGAAACAATATAAATTAAATAAAGCAAGAAAAAAAATGCCACCTCTTGGGCATACACGGCTTGAATCGATCAGTATCCTATTTGGGCCAGATTCAGGCCCAGATGGCCTGAAGGTCCAACAGCAACGAAGGAGCAAATAGGCCCGTAAGCCTGCAGTTAAAGGAGTTCAAGAGGGAGGCGGCAGCGGGCTTATAAACCACTGCGCTCCCTCTCAACTAGCGAGGTGGGACTAAACTTTGGCCCGGCAGGCGGCAGCGAGGCCTTTGGTCCCGGTTGGTGGCTCAACCGGGACTAAAGAGACTTTAGTCGGTTGTAGCCACCAACCGGGACCAAAGGTCGCAGCTTCCCGCCCTTTGGGCTGCCGAAAAAGGCCTTTGGTCGGTTGGTGGCACCAACCGGGACTAAAAACATTAGTCGGTTGGTGCCACCAACCGGGACTAAAGATGTGCTATATAAGCAGCACTTGGCGATTCCGGCCAATCGGCCACTTCTCCCCGACGCCCCTGCTCCTCCTCGTCGTTGCCGCCGCCCGACGCCCTCTCCACCTTGCCGCCGCCGCCGCCCGGCGCGCCGTCGAGGCTACTCGCCTTCGCGCCGCCGCCCCTGTGAGCATAGCTTGCTCCGCGCCCCTCCGTCCACGCGCCCTGCGCGTCCACGCCGCCGCCGCCCACGCCGCCGCCCGCCGCCCCGCCTGTCTGTCGGCCACATGCCGCCCACATCTCTGTGGCGGTGCGCCGCCGCCCCTGCTGTGCCCCGCCACATGCCCCCCGCCCCCGCCCTGCCTGCATTTTTTGTTCATTGCATTTTTTTCATATGTATAATGTATATATGTATGTGGTATACCTATATATATATGTGATGAATGGTCGATGTGGCTATATATGTATGTATGAATATAATGTTCATAGCATTTTTTTTGTTTATATATGTTTTTCATATATGTATTAATTTTATATTTAGGTTGTTAGTAGATATCGATCGATTTTAGGTTAGTGCATTTTAGGTTAGTGTAGAGGAGAAAGTAAAATAAGGAAAAGGAAGAAAAGAGGAAGAAGGAAGAAGGAAGAAGAAGAAGAAGAAGAAAAGAAGAAAAAAAGAGGAGAAGAAGTGTGTTATATGTGTTTGTATGTATATATATGTGTACATATTCATAGTATTTTTTTAAATAAGTGTATTTTTTTGTTCATTGCATTTTTTTCATATGTATAATGTATATATGTATGTGGTAGCTATATATATATGTGATGAATGGATGTGGCTATATATGTATGCATGTATGAATATAATGTTCATATAGCATTTTTTTTGTTTATATATGTTTTTTCATATATGTATTAATTTTATATTTAGGTTGTTAGTAGATATCGATCGATTTTAGGGCACTCCGGCGAGTGAAGATCAGGGCACGCGTGGCGGCACTCCGCCCCCTTCTCCGGCGCGTGGCGGCACTCCGCCTCCTCCTTCTCCGCCTCGCCCGACAAGGGCGGAAGAGACCCGCCCGCCCGGCTGCTCCGGCGCGTCAGTAGTCCTTCTCCTCCGCCTCGTAAGCAAGCACGAAGGAAGGCAGGCGCCGCAGCCGCTCCGTCTGCTCCGCGTCTAGCAGCACAAGAAGAGAGAGGCAATCTGATCGGTCCACCTCTAAAGCCTGTAGAGAAGTTACCGTATGAGAGGAGCAAGGAGGAAAACGATACGATCGTGCAGAGCCAAGTGAAGGAGTTCTTTGAAGGGGTTAAAGCAAAGATACATCCACCTCCGGAGGAGAAGGTCGATCCGGTGAAAGCAAAGCGCACTCTCGATGCCCTGAGGAAACCACCAAAGTCTCCGCCGAGAACCAACTATGAGCGCATTACTGAACAGACATATCTCCAAGCCAAGCGGTCGGGAACTACTGTTAGGGATAAAAGGTCAAAAGAACAACGGGCAAAGGGAAAAAATTGCCCAGCTCGGCGAACAAGCACAGCAATCGTGCCCCCGCTGAATGTGTCTAATCCTCCGGGGCGGTGGCGGTTATGGCAATCTTGAAGATTACCTGCTGACGATGCACTTCCTGATTTCATGGAGGTGGACTTATTCAGATCTGATACGGAAGCCTCTCGTCAAAGATGAAAAGTCTCGACAACAATGATGCGAAGATTCCACAGTTGGTACATGAAAACCTGCGAGAGAGTCCGAGGGGACGAACACTTTGTATCTGAATATTAAAGAGGAGCACGACCTCGTCTCAAATGATCTGTTGTCTATTCCATTTGAGGAGTTCTTGAGTTCTTCAATCAAAAGGCCCTCGATAAATTAATGGTCTTTTGCTACTGCTGTAAGTACTATTTCTGTCATTAGTCTTTATATATAGCTCGGCTCTTTCATTGCATGTATTTATAATTAATTATCCTCAATATATTATGCAGATTGAAGATCGTCGAGTGCAAAAGAATGAAATCTATGATATTGGGTTCATTAACACAAATATCATAGATGTTTTCTGGTTGAAAAGGGCGCCCAAGAGGCCGAGGACAACTTGCTACAATCATTGATCAAAATCAAAACAAAGATACCATACTCTTTCCTTACCACGGCCCGTGAGTGTTACTATCGTGTGCATATTCGGTTTTCCTTATTACTCGGCGAGGTTAATGTAATTGATGAGTTATGCTTGCGTGTAGGTACCACTATATTCTTCGGAGATTAAGCTTGGCGTGGACTAGTAACCGTCTTAGACTCGAGACGGAAAGATCCCAGCACCTATGCGGAGATGGTGACATGCTCAGCAAGTAAGTTCAATCGATCATTATCGCACCATATCGGCAACTTTTTATTCATTTCTTGATATCTCAAGTAATAACAAATATTTTCTTTGTCTTGCAGGGTTTGGAAACAGTTCACCGCACAAGCTCGGGACTGCCGAAGGAGCTGCGATATACATACCAAAGTAAGTACTCTTGGCGCATCTCCGTTGATTCTATAGCTATACTTTCATCAATGCCATTTATATAATGCTTCATTATCAGTTTGATTGACCTCTATTTCTCGTAAAGTGCTTGTGGCAGGAGGAAGGAATGATTTACGTGGATACTACGTGTGCGAGTTCATCCACAACGCGACATTGAAAAACAAGCGGGCTACTCTAGAAGACAATATGAAGTGCGTAAGCAATAATATTCGCAATTTCATTTTATTACACCATCATTTCTGTTGAGTTTCATTCATATATATGTATTAATTAACCCCCTTCTTCAAATTAGACGTGGCAGATGCGGGATGAACTCCTAGAACCAGATCGCATGAAAGCAATTCAAGAGGAATTGGCGGGATTCTTTCTTGATCACGTCATCAGTAAAGCCGGAGAATACCATGTGGAACTTGAATTCAAATCCTAGTGGTTTGTAATTAAGAGATCTTATATAGATTGTACATGTATGTAGCCAGTAAAACTTGTTGTTCGACCAATCTCTCGTAGAAGGAGAGGTCGATCGATCACTTCTCTCGGTATGCATGACGAACTTCAGATTGAATGGTTCTCTCGATCACTTATGTATATTTACTACGTAGCGTCGAGCAAGCACGGACATAATTAAGAGAGGACACTTCTCTCTATTAATTAGCTAGCTAACAGAAACACCTAAATTAACCCCCCCAAAACCCCCCAACCCCCCTCCTTTCAAAAAAAAAAAAAAACCAGGCCACTGGAATGCAGACACGTGGACGCCTTTTGGTCCCGGTTGGAGCCTACAACCGGGACCAAAGGCCCCCTGACTGGCCTCGGCGCACAGGGCCACGTGGAGGCTCATTGGTCCCGGTTCGTGCTGAACCGGGACTAATGGGTTAAGGTATTAGTAACGACCCATTAGTCCCGGTTCCCGAACCGGGACAAAAGGCCCTTACGAACCGGGACTGATTGGTGGTTTTCTACTAGTGACACACACACACACACACACATGCACACGCACGCACGCACACACATGCACCCACACGCACCCGCACGCGCGCGCACACACACACACACACACACACACATGCACACGCACGCACGCGCACACACGCACCCACACGCACCCACATGCACACACGCGCGCGCGCACACACACACACACACACACTTATGATCTATAAGAGAAGCTGCGATTTTGGCAGTAGATGCGCGACAAAGTAGTGGTTGGTGTTGGGTTTAATCAATTATCAAATGTTTTGCCAATAACAGAAAATTACCTTCCTCGTAAATTTATTGTCTCTCTGTTTCATGGTCGAGCTGATTCGTTGTTTGTCAGCGCTCTTGTGGATAATCAGACATGGGGTGCATGGCAAAATTAGGACAGGCTGAAGGCAGCAAATTCCGCGTCGGCCGTGCACTTTGAGGAGAAGACATTGTCTTTGTATAAGTGCCCCTACAATCATCTCTTTACAGCAGAGATAAGGCCTTCACGTAATTTGTGATGATCTTTTTAGCATTCTTAATTGATGACATTTCTAAAGGGAGATGATCCTCAGCATTTCATAGTTATTTTTTGTACTGTTGTAATCTCAAATTTCACATTCGAACTTAACTTGTTACCAAATAATTTTGGAACAAAATTTTACTTTTACTTGCCCTCCACAGAACCAAAGGTTCACGAGGACTTTTTGCTCTAATGCTTCTTCGGTGACCATCGCGCTGTTCGCCCTTGCAGATAGATATGGCCGCATAAATCACACCGATGGATCCAGTCCTTCGCTAGGTCCAACCTACCCCGCACCAGCCTCAAGCATGTGAGACACTGTTACCTTGTGTTCTAACTGGTTACCACAATCAAATCCATTTTTGCCCAGTTAAATTAGTTAGCTCATTTTGTTGATAACTGAGTTGCATTGGTAATATATACTGAACTGTCTTTGGCATTCTGTTTTGCAATATATTCTACTCCTTCGTCCCATAATGTAAGGCGTTTTTGGCACTGGTGTAGTGTCAAAAAACGTCTTACATTATAGGACGGAGAGAGTAATTGTCAGGATTTTTGCTACATTTTTTGGTGTAGATTTTAGGGACATTAATGTAGTGCTAATGCCTTCCGTGCAGGTTATTCAGTCAACGCATATTCTGTCGTTTGGCATGTGTATGCTTGCTCTTGTGCTCATGTTGTAATCGTGACCTGTAATCAGTCCATGATCCTTGTGTGACCAGAAGTTGGGCATAACTGCATTGTTACTGAGAAGATGTGAATATTAACTTAGGGATCGGAGCTGAAGCTCTAGCCGATAGCAAAGATATGAAGTCTGTGCTCTGTCTTATGTTTGCAAGTATATTGATGTAACTTCACATCTTGCCCCCGTATTGGGCAGATGCTTCAGAATGGAGTCACTCCTATGTGTACTGCCGCTGTAATCACACAACATGAATTTTCCGTTTTTGTGATCAGAAATTTTGCCAAGAAACTTGTTGGATTAACTACGATTTTGTCCTATTTACTACTAGCATTTATTCTTATCTCTCAACATATTCTTGCCCCTATCTAGGACAGTCGGAAGAAGAGAGCTTCGAATGGGAAACAGTGTGTTGAAGCAATACCTCTTGTTGAACCACCCAAAACCAAAGAAGCCTCTTAGATTGCGAGAGGCCTGTTGTGTTTAGTAAGAAACTTGGCGTAAAATATCCAAAATATCAGGAACACTATGTATTGGGCAGACCTGAAATACTAATATAAGTGTATCCAATTTTTCCTACAATTCCCTTCCTCGCCCATGGAGGTGGACCACGTCTCTGGCTTTGCAAGTGCAAGGCTCCAAGCTAGGCGTTATTTTTCATAAAGTTTCTATCGATTTCTAATCAAGATATTTCTATTAGCGTAACCCTACCTGGCGACCTCCATCAGCCGGAGGCATTCCTGGAGTCAAGGCAAGCATGTTGACCAATTGACGTAAATGTGCAATGTAAATTTACCTCGGCGCTTTGTTTTTGAATCTGATGGGCGTTGTCTGATACGTCTCCTCCGCATCATAAATTTACGTATGATTAGATTAATATTAAAAGACCCGTAGCAACGCACGGGCATTGTACTAGTAGCCATAGTGTATCTGTCCTTTGTTATGTATTTTCTTATATTGTTCGTTCTCTTCATTTTTGACGCATTGTAATGCTTTTAATCATTGCAGTTGTGAACCTGACTCTTATTGATCTTCCTGGGCTTAGTAAAGTTGTTGTTGGTAAGTGACTATAATTTATGAGCTACCATTCATTTTATATGTCCGTTCTTTAATTTGGTACCCGCTTTGTGTTTCTTAGATGGTCAGTTGGACAGTACTGCTCAAGAGATTGAAAGCATGGTTCGAGCACTCATTGAAAAGGTAAATCAACATCATTAAAACATGTATAGATCTTCTAGTGCCGGTCTACTAGGTAGGGTGTTTGTGTGTCCAGCTCCATATTTGTTACTTGTCTGTTTCCAGTGAGTTTGGCCTTATTGTATCACTTGTCTTCAATAGCAGTGATTGATGTTTGTGTAGGGTAACGCAGCAGAAAACAAAAGATTTCCGACCTACGCACCAGCCCAGGACCACTATGGAGACTACATACATGCCTTGATCTTTTTTGTTACAGACTCGTAGCGCAGCGAAAGTAGAGTCGATGACGAACGACGGTGCAGATCCCGCAGCTAGGATTTACAACCTCCCAACCGCGAGGATGTATACTCTCATCCGCCCCACGGACAGCCCTCCGGGAGGCGGTCAGACAGTCCCTCGTACGGTGTCGCGGACAGCCCTTCGGGAGGACCCCTAAAACTCAGACGGTCACTCGGACAGCCCTTCGGGAGGATTCACAGAACTCGGACCATCACTTGGACAGCCCTTCGGTAGGCACCTCAAAACAGCCCCTCGGGCAAAATGATCGAAACCACGACCTCTCTACAGGGTTGCACACATACGGTGTCATCTATCCGGCAGGGCTTCGCCGTCCAGAAGTAGTTCCTGCCGGAACCCGGACAGTCTTACGGCTCTATGAAACTCTTTTCGTGGGAGGGAGAGAAGAAGCCAGATAATGCATGGCATGTGTATGAGAGCAAGGGATGATCCTTTAGGCAGCCCCCTCCACCCCTATTTATAGGCCAAGCCTAAGGGTGGCTTCTCCAAGAAGCCAAGGGGGGAAATACCAAAAAGGCCCTCAAGGTCGCTTCTCCAAGAAGCCAAGCAAAAAGCACTTTCACTATTCATGATGACATTTTTCAGCGTCCGTTCGAACTGAAAATATTTATGTGGGCTCAGAACATTTCCAGTACCCACTAAAACAATTTTCAATGCGTTCCGAAACAATTTCGGTTTAGTGATTTTCATCTGCGAAAAGCAAACAAGAATGCGTTTTCACTATTCATGAAGACAATTTTTCGCGTCCATTAAATCTGAAAATATTTCTGTGGGTCTTAGAATAATTCCAGTACCCACTAAAATGATTTTGGATTCGTTCCGAAACAATTTCAGATAAGTAAATTTCATCTGCGAAAAACAACCAAAGCAGTACCGGCAGCTCCGGAACATTTCGGTTTTATCCCAAAAATTCCAAAAGCTTCCAGAATGATTCTGGCATCCTCCAAGAATTATCAGGCATGTGCCGAAACCAATTTGACTTAATGGTATATCCCGAAACGACTTTTCGGTATCATCAAAACTTATCCGATGACCTCTCTCTGCGGTACGATTCCGCTGTCCGAAACTTTTCCGGCGATTTTCTCTCAGACTCCTTGTCTAGTATTCAACAGCTAGATGACCCTTAAGCGTGTGACCCTATAGGTTCGGTGAAGTATAGACATGACCGGAACCCTTTCCAATCAATGATCAACATCAGAGCCGTGGATACCCATATTGACCCCTATACCCACACGAATGAATATTCGAGTGAACCTCCAGTTGTCGTGTGCTATTCCTGTTGCTTTGCGATATGTTACAAATACCTGAGGTGAGACATGTTGCATCCCCGTGGACGAACAATTTGTCCACCATGCAAGTTACCTCGTTACTGGTTTTGTTCTCTTTTCTCATTTCCGTGTTCCGGCATCCTAGTGATCAAATCACACTATGTCTGGCCAGACGATGATGGATACCGTAACACCGAGAGGGCCCAGAGATATCTCTCCATCGTCGGAGGAGCAAATCCCAATCTTGAGCTATTAAGTTACTTGACATACTTTTCCATGAACCCGTAAGCCGCCGTAATAGCCACCCATTTACGGATGACGTTTAACAAACCCCAAAGTTCATGAAGCAAGCATGAAGAAACTAGATACTCTCATGGTCTAAGGAATCATGCAAATGTTAACCATCTCTGTGTTATTTACCATTAACTTCTGACGAATGTATCTCATAGCATAACATCAATTCGGGTCGATTCAACACAAATGTTCTCTTAACATTCTGCCCTCAAAGTTGCTGGCATAGACATCCCCATGCGGGAAAACGGAACCATCATGCAACACTTGAGCTAGTCTTAGAGGCCAAACTACGAATACTTCTTACCGTTTATTATTCCACACGTGCATGTGAGTCTTCCTCCGAGCCTCGTGGATATTGTAGACTCGAGAATCATTGCAGTTATAGCATGGAACATAAACATAATTATGAAGTCGGAGATAAATAATATCATTTATTATTGCCTCTAGGGCATATCTCCTACAGACTCCCACTTGCACTAGAGTCAATAATCTAGTTAATGCTAATGCACTTTACACATATGGCATGCCGGTGTAAAAAATACTTCGCATGTGGTATAGCCTGATGTCCATCAGATCTGACAACTTCAGCTCCGTGTCTATCTCTGCATATCCTCGCGTTTTCACGCTTTCACAAAATTCATATTTTGTGCGGACTTGGCTTTGTATAAATGTGAATCACAGGTTGAACTTGGATTCCTCAGACTGAGTTATGGAGAAACTACCTGCAGTAGTGTCCCATTGATAAAAGCCATCTTGGAACCATACTAAGTTCATGAATGAACTATATGATTCAACATCTTGTCTGTCGCTTCTAAAGCATCAACATACTTAGTCATTTCTTATAGAATTCGCCACAGTATCCTGTTGGGAACAATTTCCAACTACCGTGCCACCATATTGTGTATTACACAAAACTCTTAAATTAAATCGAAAATCGCATGGAGAAAAGATGAAGACCGTATCGATGTAACATTTTACAATGAACTCTTCATGATCTCCGCTTGCGACAAAACATATCATCAGTACTTACTCTAGTACTCAATGACATATTTCACTGTTGTCCCATGATCAGTACTTTGATCACTTTAGTATCCATATTCGCAACATCTTGGGAGTATTGGACATATCTGGTTGTTTTACATACCATGGAATACATGATTAATCCAAACACATGAGTGTGTGGAATCTCCATCATGTATTTTGCTCATCAGTGTTTTGGGACACTGATTCTTGCAAAAACTCTTTCCATGTGACTTCGGTAAGAATCACTCCTTGTCGTTCTTAGTGCTAAACGGTTTTAGCATCTTGTCAATATGTATTTATTGCTTAGCTCTATTAGGTAAATCTATCTCCATAGATAATTATGCCTAATATTGAGGCTATTTAGCCTAAGAACTTCATCAAAAAACTATTTTCAAATGAAGTCCTAATTCGTGTCAAGAAATTTATTTCCAATTAACAATGTGTCAAGCACACAAGGTTTTTAGAAATATTATTACGCTCCCACTTAATTTCTTGAATTACAAGCATCTTCGTTACCCATTGATGAAGTCAAACCCCTTTGACCATTTCATCAAAGCACGAAGATTCCAACTGCATTTTGCTCTCTTCTGTCCATCGCTGGAACTCCGAAGTTTGCACCCTTACTAGCATCCTCTGGATAGACAAAATGCCTTGGACTGTAACGCATGCAAGTCCTTGGTTTCATTTCCACCAGATGGAAATCCTATTGTCATCCATGTTTCATATCTCATGATTGAAATATGTATTAATTGCTAGTTCAACCTGAGCCGACTTTAAGCATCGCTACGATGAAAACAACCTCATCGTAGTCAACTCTTGAACTTGTTATTTCAACAAGTCGAGCTTTATGGATAAAACATTTTTATCCGTATCAGTTTTCAGTTCCATAAATATTCGTTAGACTAGAAGTCTTCCGAAAGGTGTATCAAGGTTTTAATCTTGAACCACTTATATGGAAACTAACTCGGATTGTATTGGCATTTAGCTAATTCCGGAGTAAGCGCCCATCAACGCTTCCTTGTGTATCGTAGGTATAATGTTGTCTAACAACAATATCTCATTTGCGCACCTGAGAGGTTTGCACGAGCCTTGCCTACGTGGTTCAGCTGCAAGTTCGACCGAAGTTCAGACATTTTATTATTGAGACTTCCGTATCAGTCGCAGTAGGAAACTCTGGAATTACTTCCAAGGTCTCTTTCCTTTGATCTGATGACGAAGATACTGTTTATCTCGTCGAGTTGAACTATTCTCCCACTCACCTTTTTGAAAGAACCATTCTCTTTAAAAGCACACCGTTTCATGACAAAACTATTTGCCTTGGTATAGTGAGGGAGGAATACCCAACATTTTGGTATAACCTACAAAGTAGCACTTGTCTGATTTGGAATAGGTTTGTAACCTTTTACACAAGCCCCATATTCCAAATGTTAAAAAAAGATATAACATGGTTGGGCGTACCATACCATGGCTTCATTTCAACTGACCCGATGTAGCTCTTTTCAGTGTAAAAGCCGCAGTCTCTAAAGCATTGCTCTTTAAAAGTGATAATGGAAAATTTATTTATGTCATCTTTGATCCTACCATGTCATAAATGGTTTGATTACATCTTCACAGACATTCCACTCATAGTGGTGTTCCGGGAGGTGTAAGTTATGAAACTCTTTTCACAACTCATCAGACATTCGCTAAACTTGTAACTCAAATATTCATTTCTGCAATCAAATTGTAGAAACGTAATTTCCTTGTTACAATAACTTCTACTTCATTATTGAAAACCTCTCGAATGATTTCAACAGATCCAGATGTTACGTCTCATCAAGCAAATATCCTTTTATCTACTTGAGTCATTTCTCAAGATATATAAATCCACTACTTGCAACAACATTTATTGAACTACACACATCAAAATGTATGATCACCAATAAGTTTGTTGCTCGTTCCTTATGGCCCGTGAACGGTATTTCAGTCACTTCACTTTTCGGAGGAAAGTTGCAAGTGTGAGATGATTCAAAATCAAACGACTTACAAAATCCATCATAATGGAATTTTTCCATGCGGGTTTCTCCAATGTGACCAAATGTAGTGGCACACTTGTGTGATATTCTTTTAGTCTTGCGACATTTAGCATCAGTGTTATGGATGTATCATATTACCATCAATATTCATAACCTACATACCATCTTGGATGGATGCATGGCCGTTCATGTTATTCATAATACTGAACATCAAAAGTTCTCTTATGAACAACCTTTCTGCAAGATAACTTATGCAAAGGGCTAGAGTGTAAGAAACTCCAAAATGAATTATGAAAGAAAATACATATGTAATACACAGATGGAAGGTATAGTAACTTTTACTATGTTCCCAACATGTATTAAAACCTCGTTCCTGGCTAGTCTTTTTAGGCCATAGTAGCTCTTACATTGATTCGCAACGGAATGCAATCGAGGGGGTATCTTTATGATTAACTCACAATACCCAAGAATTAGTGATTAACATGTTTAACCATAATTCCCAAGAACTATATCTTTGACCAGCCTTCTATACATCAAAAACTTGTATGACATTCATTCATGAGCTGGATATTCCAGTCATCTTTCTTGCTGCCTTTATACTTCTAACAGTTTAACCTTTAGTATTTCTCCTACTCGCAAAAGAAGCACCCAACTTAAGAGTGGCGTTAGCCCCGGACTTCCTAGGCGTGTAAGTCATACTAGCACCCTTTGAAAACTTCCTTTCACTTTAAGTTGTTGTTTTATTCACCTTTCATTATATGACAGGCGTTCTTCTGGATCCCTCTCTTATCAGTCTAATGCATAGTAAACACTTTACTAATAATTTGCAATCAAACATTGCTTTGGATATTTCATATCTTTCAGCCTTTGTTTGTATCTGAAAATTAATTTTCAGTTCCATGAATATCACATAACTATCCGAAACTTTCGAAGTTCGAGTTTCATGGAAGCAAACATATTGCACTTGACCGCAACGGAATTCTAGCTTTTGGATCGAAGGACGAGAGTATCATCATCCATTGCTTTTAGCGGGAGTATACGGAAAGGATGTGATAGGACAAAGTCCTTCTCGGCACTTTTGAGGACAATCCTCACATTACATTACCAATCATAAAGTTTTAACCAGATTTTTAACAGCTATTCAATTTTAACAGGGAAGGTGGAAACGCGAGCCATTATTCTACAACTATTTTGCAAAAAACACTTAGACGGTGTTCATAATTAATTGCACTGAGAATTTAAACATGTTAATTTAACAGTGCGCTCCCACTCAAATCAATATCTCTCAAAATTGATTATGAGTGATACAAGATCCACATTTTGGTTCCACGCCATTGATGTGGACATCACTGATGACGAGAATTTCAATTGGTAGACAAACTTGCCGATCACATCTCCATGTGACTCTTGTTCATCTTTCGATGGGTGTGTTCCGAGCTCAGGACGATCCTGCCTGAACGTCAAAGACAACCAAGTGATCTTGTTGCGAGGTCTGATCTCACCCGCCTCATTCCTCTCGATTCGTTCGTACCCATGTGGACATGGCGCACCCCAAAAAGATACGAATTACATACGGTGCTACACTTGGGTCAACACTAACTACTTTGATATTTTGAAGTGAGAGATCACCCTAATAAAAAGGGACTACCACGCAATCAAGAAGGGTGCATTATAAGGGATAAAGATCTCAGGCAATTCATAATAGCATGATATGGTATAGCCCCTTCTGACGGAGAAGTCTTTCATTTCTTCGTCTTCGGCATTCGCATCGGTGTTCACCTTCGCTAAGATTGCCACCACCTTGTCGATGCACCGGATAATATTGCTATCTCTATAGCTAATAAAATAAGTGCATTACACAAGGTTGACACGCAGGTCATTTAAAGTGCAATCATATGGCTCCAACCATCATGCCAAATCATGAAACGCAGGTCATGTTAATCAATTTACATCATATAGACATCTCATACACAATCAAATTATTACGAGCATTGCTATACCACATCATATGCACATGCAAACCCTCCTGCAAAACCAAGTTAGGCGTCTCTAATCGGTTCATGCAAAAACTTGTTTTACGTGGCTTCTAAGGTTTCGAAACAAACCGAAGTTACCAACATGCATCATCAAGTATGATAATTCAAGCGCTAGATTAACTTATCGGGGTGTATGAAACACGAGATAATAAAATCTTGGGCCCCACACTAAACTTTGTCATACGCATGACCCCCGTGCAGATCATATCTGCATTGCCAACATCCATCTTTCTTTGACTAAAGTGGAACCCAAAGAACTGTTAGCACGTCGTTGATCTCTCAATCAGCATGCTCAGGAGCAGCATGAAAGGATCGCGGATTGCCGGAACTTTATCAAATTCCACAATGCTGTCAAGATCAGGACTACGCAAATTTAAGGGAAGCAACAAGAACATCGGGTAAAAGATTTCATTCCGTGGTATGAGGGCTTTCCGAACTGGAACGCCGACTACAGAAGCCGTGCGAGAAGGAAGATGGAGGAGGAGAAGAAGAAGAAGCTGGAGGACGAGCAGAGGAAGCAGGAAGCAGAATGCCTTCAAGGCCTAGAATCAGCGCATGCGGACTTGGACCTCAAATTCTAGCGGCAGCAGCAGCAGATCGACTCACTTAGCCAGGAAAGGGGGTCTCAGCAGCGGTAGCAGCTAGCGGATGATCCAGCATTGGATAGCACCGTCCCATCCATACCGAGAAGCAGCGAGGGTTCCGCCCCGGGAGACGTGCTGCTGGATAGATACCCTGTGGATGACATCATGAAGAACACTAACTGTGAGCTACACTTCAAAATAAAGAGCATATCCGTGAGCGATGGGTCCAAGACATCAACATGGACAACTCCTTCATGGTCTTACATCAGGACGTCATCTTCGACATGCCATCATAATGGTGCAGAGAAAAACTGAAGGCCCTCATGAGTTTGCTTGGCCGGTATCGGCCTCGGGTAGCTACATGGCAAAAACCACCTTATCTACGCATGTGCCATAGCTTGGTGAGATCACCTACGGTGGAAGTTAAATACAACAAGGCTAAGTTAAAAACTTCAAGATCGTGAAAGCCTGTCATGACATCCCAAGAAACCAACTTGGATTATGTCTGCCCTGTTTGCTGCTCCATCAGAATTGTCGGATAATCGATGTCACACTCCCACATAGGCCTCTAGGTAATATGAAACATGACATTGAGTAAACCGTGATCGCCTGTGCTACAGATTTTTTGAGGACCTCTTTATCCAATAGCCGACAACAGCTTCTCCATCCACCCCCTCATGTTTTCCCATACACAGTTCCGTAAGTATTTAAACATACCATTGTTTGCCTGGCCTACATCAGTTGGCATGTCCAAATATCTGTCACTCAAGGACTCATTATGTACATTATCTTTAATGTTTGCCTATGAGCAGCCTTTGCTAAAAATATAGATGACTTCTCATGATTTACTCTTTTTGCCCTGAAGCCTCACAATAAGCATTGAGTAGGTTTTGAGACGTCATTTGCTCCCTCTGCACTTGACTTAAAAAATGACAAGCTATCATCAGAAAAAAGAAGGTTAACAGCTGAGGCATTGGTGCCACCTTGACTCCTTAGCACTGATGATTCTAAAAGGTACGAAAGGCCCTCTGCCGCAATTAAGAAATGATAGGGTGAGATGGGGTCTCCCTGCCAAATACCTGCATGTCAAACATCAGTCGATACTGCAGCCGGATCCCCATCTTCCTCATACTGATCATCTTGCACCCCTCTTGCTATTCCTCCACTGCGGCCTCCACGGGGACCCCGACGGCATCCCTGAACATGTCCAGATCCTAGCCCGGGCCTCATGAACCAGGTTGCTCGGATATCCTTGAAGATCTGGGCCTAAGGGGGATGCATGCCATCCCCATGTTCCTTGTACAGATGTCCTAGGTGGCCGCAAACCGCGCACTAGTCCAGGAGCCTTTCGTACTTGATTCTATAAATTTGGCGCTTGTTGTCTCAGATCATCGACACTGTGTTTCTCAATAGCTTTGTGACATTGAAGCAACCCAAACACAATAGAAGTTCCAAGTGAACTCCGAGGATTGAGTTTAAGCGTACAGTAGCTCTGTGCACTTGACAGCTAATGGTTCAACTAAGTGGGCATAGCGATCAGGTACATCGTGCATTTGGATCCAAATTTCCAAGAAGTCGAATTTGATCAGAGAGGGCTTTGTTATGCCATCATACGATGCTAGGATGACAGCATCACCTCTGAATTTCCATCCCCCCTCTTGCATCACACGTTTCCCATCGCCGATGCATCACAATTGAAGGGTGTATAAGTTGTCTTCCAGAGGTTTGAATTTTACCTCCTGAGACAAGTTCCATGTTGATCTCATGTTCCTATAGAAGCAGTACTGAAGTTAGGGTTTATAGCCATGTACCCTGGCGATCATGATCCATGTGTTGACTTCTGGCGGGTCCTTAATCTCATCGTAGTTCACATCATCAAGATCATCTTCCTGCAACCTAGTTCGACCATCATCTTCTCCACATCACTCGCCAACGAAGATCGCGATGCGCCCCCGGTTGCCATCTCTAGATTCCTATCCCGAAGATTGCTTTGCCTATCAAGATTTTTGAAGGAACCCTAGATTTGTCGCTTACCCCTAAGAAAGCCTAGTCGAGACCGGGCGGTGAGGCTATATATATCACCCCTTGGTCAGTCTGGGTGGGTCCCGGGGTAGAGCGGCAACAGGGGATAAGTTTTTTTCTCGAATACGCACGAGTGTGCGAATCATTTTATAAAGAAAAAGGGGAAAAGACTCCCATCCGCATAGGTACATATTATTTACATGCCTCGGACATCCACCTCCACATGGGGTAACTACACGTTCGACTACTCACCCAAACCCCACCTTGCGAGCCCCGCAAACACTCCATCCAAATCCCCTTTCAAGAGCCCTGCTTGCCTCCATGCACGCCCACTGGTGGAAAAAAGGCCTTTGGTCGCGGTTCGCAACTGCCATTAGTCGCGGCTGCGCAACCGCGACCAAATAAGCGCGACTAAAGCCCCCCACCTTTAGTCGCGGCTGCTTAAGAACCGCGACTAACGGCCCGTCCACGTGGGCGCCAGGCGACCGTCGGGCGGAGGACCTTTAGTCGCGGTTCTTCGGCCAACCGCGACTAAAGGCCGCCCAGAGTTTAGGGTTTAGCCCCCCCAAACCTGTTTTCTGTTTAATTTGTATTGTTTTATTTCTTTTGTGCTTTATTTTAATTTTGAAGGAGTTTCATATATTCTACGGTACTACATACATGCATATGAATGTACAATTTCAAATAAATTTGAAATTAGAACCAAAAAAATTCAAGAGGAATATACAATATATATTCAATATCATCGGATGACCATATACAATTTTGAACAAGTTTCCATACATGATTTAATCCATATAAAGTTCTCGTCCTCGTAATAGTGTTCTCCTTTAGGATGGAGGACTTCCTGCTGAACCATCCAGCTAGTTCCTCTTGAAGTGGTGGGCGAGCTTACGGACTAAGCATCCACGGAGGTTATTCCTCTGAGCATTGGTATCACTCGGAACCCGCTCGGAGGTGTATCTCGGATCATCTCCTGAACATAGTATCCACATAGATTGGTCTCCGGTGGCTGAATATCCCCACATTCTTAGGCTTTAACCTTTTGAATTCTAGCTCTTTTTGAATTCACCGACCTTTGTATCTCTGAACCGTCTCCAAACCCTACGAGGCAAAGAAAATTAAATGAACAAGAGAGTTATTAGTTACTTGATATTAGGAAATGAGCGAAATAGGCCGATCGATATAGGCGCAAATGAATGAAAATAATTACTTCTGCAGCATTTTTCTCATGTAGCCCCAAAGCTTTGGATCCATATTGAGAGTCGTGGGCGAGACATTACGAGGTGTTAACTTTAATTACTAGCGAGAATCCGGTGGAACCTGCGGACACGATACATGCACGATCGTCATGCATAACTCATCGATTAGCCGCCACATACCATGCATGGAGTAAACAAAGAGAATGTGCTCAAGACGAAACACTCACCCAAAATGGTAAGGAAATAGAATATCACTTTTGAGTTCCTGCTTTGTAAGAAACGCCAGTGTGCGCCTTCACGTCGGCGGGTGGCGCTCCAACACATGTCCATTAACGATGTGTGGGTCAATGAACCCAACATCATGGATGTTCCTTACTCTGCATTCCTTAATCTTCATTACGCATGTATAATAGCGGACACAACAATATAGTTAGGACATATATATAGTGCAGGCAATATGAGCGAGATGGGGTAGAAATTAATAAATCACTTACGAGCGTAGCAACGATGATAGATTTGTCGAGCTCGCGCAGATTGAAAAGCTGGAACAATTCACTCGGTGCAATTTGTACATAGTAATGTTTGAAGTGATGCTCATGTCTAACTTCGCATAAATATATTCTTTGGCGTTTTATTTTTTATGTAACCCTTGTACCAATTCAGCAGACCTTTCATTTGGTCGGGTAGATCCTTTTCTGCTTGAGCTCGGCGAGAGGCCCATTCTTGACATATGTAATTACTACCTCCTTCATTTGGCGCCTCATCAAGGCCTAATAGTTCACGAAGAGTAATACCTAAGTTGGCGCTTGTTCTCGCTTTTCGTTACTGATCAATCCTGTGTTGCCGCAGCTTGTATGATCTCGGGGCATCCGGATAGAAGGCTTCCACTATAAGCGGGGCAATCGATTGTTTACTTTGTTCCCGAGCTGGGCAACTTGTTTCCGCTTTTTTACTTCGGCCTTCTCCGCTCTTTGTTCTCCTTGAACATGAGTGCACACTGCAGTTCACGTGCATAGTCGTTAAGCGATTCTTGGCGGCTTGGGGCGGTGTGCTCAAAAATGACTTAGCCCACTTCTTTTGCTCATCGAAAAATCTTGGCTTGGGCTCGGGCTCTCTTTTCTTCTTGCAGTCCGCCTTCCATTTCTCCAAATCAGCAGCAGCGGCGCGTTGACTTCCTCGGCACTCGTTCCCAAGGCCTTGTGGGGAGAGGCTTGATGATGGCTCCGGTACCTTTGTGGTCTTAGGTACATAAGGGTCGGGTTAATAATCGAGGACTATACGCTTCTTTGCCGTAGGTGGATTAGGCGGCGTCGATCACCCGCCGGACGAGGGCAGGCGGCGGATGATCACCCGCGGGACGTTGTGGGCTGAGGCGGCGTCGGCTGATGTGGCGGAGGTGTGGGTGAACCGCCACCACCACCACCACCACCACCACCGCCACCGCCACCACCACCACCGTGAGGGGTGGACTTGTTGTCCTTGGCGCCTCGCTTTGAAACTTGATAAACTTCTTTTGCCATAGAATGAAATGGCGCTTGACATCTCAAGTCTTTTCACCCCTTGGTGTAGCAATGTCAATCTCCGGTCCTCAAACCCTTGGACTATGTCCTCCACCGTGACACGAGCATAGCCATCTTGAATGGGGTTGTTGTGGTGGAGTGCTCGAGTAAACATGGTAAAGCACTGCCGATGGCTACCTTCATGGACATGTTCCCGATAGGATATCTGATGACATTCTTTCATCTCCTTTATATAAATCCACGGGGTAGCGAGGAGGCTCCGGTGCAGTAATTTCGACCACGAGGCTCCGGTGCGATAATTTCGATCACGGAGGCTCGGTGCAGTAATTTCGATCGTCGGTGCATCTGCACCAGCCGGTGGGGCCTCCGTGGAAGCCACGCTGCTTCTCCGCTCTGGCTTCGAGATCCGCTGGATGATCTTCATCTGCACCGAGCTGCATCTCTTTCGGCTACTAGTACACTCATGGTTTTCTTCATCACATCCATTTCCGATGCCAACCGCGCCACAACATCTTCTTCGATCCATCTTTCTCTTCGGCCACGTAACCGTCGGGGGTCATCGTTCAGGGGAACCCTATTTTCCACGGAATGTGCCCCATGCCTCGTACGTCCTCCGTGTTCAGGATTCGAGGGCTTTTGTCGGTAGCGTCGTTCTCTCTGTTGAACTTGATCTTCCCCTGTTGAGCATCCTTCATTGCGTCAATAAGGGCTTGGGTGGGTTTAATTAATTTGCCCCGGTAAACACACTCCCCTGTCTCCGGGTTCAGCGTTCCCCCATGCCCGTACCACCAGCTTTTGGCCCTTGGGTCCCATCCCTCCGTACCTGGACGGATTCCTCGCGCCCTCAGCTCGTTCTCCATCTTCTCCAACCTAGGCACCCAAATCGATACCCTCCTGGCCCCATAACATGATTGTACTCCTTCTTAGCCGCATTTTCCTTATTTTTTCGATATTTGAATGAACTGCTCCGATTTCTTTTGCTTCACAAATTCTGGCCAATCATGTTTCAGTTTCTCATATTGTCCTTTGAAATCCGGTCTTGTTACGCTTGACAAAGTCACGGGCTAGATTTTGCTTGAATTTCCGGAATCGTCGGCCATCTTATGAAGAAGCGAACTGTTTGACTAGCCTCCTCCTCTCCTTGTTTTCCTCAATCTTGTTACCCTCCTCATCGAATTTGTTGTATTCGGAGGTAGAGCGAAATGTTCCATAAGCTTCTTGAAGCAATCTTTTTGTTCTCTTATCGACAAAAGTGAAACCATCAATTCGTGCCTTCTTTGGCTCATTCCACTCTGGGCGGTGATCGAGGCGTTGTCTCTAACAATGGCTCCGCATTGGTGACAAACTTGGTGGCGTTCTTGCGGGGCTCCGGTGACCTGCGGTTGCCTTGTCGACAACCTCGATGGTGCATGTTTCTCCTTGTTTCATCGTCTTGGTTGCGCCACGCTTTGACGGCGTACTCGATTGTTTGACGATCCGGCGAGGCTAAAATAAGAAAGAGAGTCGCGTGCGTTAGTACACACATATTTATTCAAATCAGTTAGTTTGTATCACGGAGGCTCAATGTATATATATACCTCGGCGCGGAGGTGGTTGCTACTTCCATTTGAAGATAAATGCGTTTATCGGCGTTTGTTAACATCATCTTCTTGTGGCGCCCTTCATCTTCACCGTCAAGGTTCAGATAAGAAGAGATATCATCTTCTTCTTCTCCGGTCGGCACATATAGAATATCGCCGTTTATGATGCGAACATATGTGCTTCACCGTCCGGATCATAGTTGTCCATAATCGGGTCAGCTCTATAAATCGCCATTATGTCGATCCTGAAAACATGTAGTAAAACAAATTAATTAAGTGAAGAAGGCGGTGGCGGTGGCGGTGGCGAAAGGCGGTGGCAAAAGGAGGCGAGAAGGGGTGGGAGAGGTGTCGCGGTGAGGCCTTGAGGCAGGCGGCGACAGCGGCGTCACGGAGAGGGAGGCGAGACAACACACATGTATAACCCTCGCCGCCCCCTCTCGATCCCAAAAAAAACACACGCGCGCGCGCCCCCTCGCCGCCCCTCGCCGCCCCCTCCATTTTATTTTTTGTTTTTCTTTGGCGGTTTTACATTGTTTTTGTTTTTCACTTTATATGTATTTCTTGATTTTATAGCCCGCCCCTTTTGTTTTTTTGGTTAATTATCAAATTTTACGGTTTTTTGTTAATTATCAAGTTTTAAGTTATTTACCGTTTTTGTTAAACTAATTAACTAGTTAAAATTAAAAGAACAAAAAAAAAAAAAAAAAAAAAATTCGGTGGCCTTTTTCTTCCTTTTTTTGTTTTTCATCTGTTTTTCTTTTGTTTTCTTCTTCCTTCTTTCTTCTTCTTCCTTTTCCTTTTTCTTTCTTCTTCTTCTTCCTTTTCTTCTTCTTCTTCTTCTTCTTGGTGCTTGAGGCAGCGGGCGGCCAGGCAGGCGGCAGGCGTGGGCGTGAGCGCGGGCGGCAGGCGAGCGCAGGCACGGGGCGTCGGGCGGCGGGCGGCGCAAGCGCGGGCACGAGGCGGGCAGGCAGGCGGCGAGCGCGAGGCGGGAGGCGCTCACTTCGGGGACAGGGCGGCGGCGCCGAGGCTTCAGCGTCGGGCGGGCTTCGGCGTCGGGACAGGGCTTCGGCGTCGGCGTCGGCGTCGATCGGCGTCGGGGCAGCGCTTCGGCGTCGAGAGAGAGGAGAATGGGAAGTGGCAAAACTGCTAAGTGCAGTATTTATAGACGCACCTTTAGTCGCGGTTGGGGAGGCGGACCGCGACTAAAGGTACCCTTTAGTCGCGGTCCGCCTCCCCAACCGGGACTAAAGGGTTTTGCCGCCGCTTTCGTTCCCGCGCAGAAAGACCCTTAAGTCGCGGTTGGGGACAACAACCGCGACTAAAGGTACCCTTTAATCATGATCCGCCTCCCCAACCGGGACTAAAGGTGCATCTTTGGGCTGGCGCGGTGCGGTGGGATGTTTAGTCCCACCTCGCTAGCCGAGAGGCTTGACAGTGGTTTATAAGCGGCTGCGCTCACCACCGAGCTCCTCTCAAATCTGAGCTTCGGGCCTATTCTCTTACTATGAGCACAGGGCCTATTGGGCCTTCTGCGGGCTGAATCTGGCCCATTAATGGGTTTCTAGTCGTATTCAGGCCGTGGTGGCCCGATGGGTGGCATATTTTTATTTTTGCCTGTTTTTGTTTTCATTTTTGCTTTATTTATTTTGTTTTGTTTCTACTTACAACAAAAAACTTATTTATTTTATTTTATTTTGTTTCTAATTACTTATTTATTTTACTTTATGATAATTATTTTTGCTATTAAAGTTTCTAATTACTTATTTATTTATGTTATTAAAATCTTAAAATACAATTATATATCAAAAAATCAGAAAATAAAACTAATTCATTTTAAATTCTTGTTTTTCTTCTGTTTTTTCTTCCTTTTTCTTCTTTTTTTCTTCTTTTGTTTCTTCCTTTTCTTGTTTTTCTTCTTTTTTCTTCCTTTCTTCCTTTTCCTTTTTTCTTCTTTTTTCTTCTGTTTGTTTTTTCTTATGTTTTTCTTACATTTGTTTTTTTCTTCTTTTTTCCTTTTTTCTTACATTTGTTTTTTCTTCTGTTTTCCTTTTTTCTTCTTTTTTTCTTCTGTTTTTTTCCTTTTCCTTCTTTCTTCTTCTTCCTTTTCCTTTTAAAATCAGAAAAATAAAACTAATTCATTTAAAATCTTAAAAATACAATTATATATCAAAAAATCAGAAAAATAAAACTAATCCCTTGAAGGTTTGACAAAGGTTTGATACATCATTCAGTTCATCGACCAAATACAAAGTTTGGTACAATAAATTATTACATCAATTCTTCCCTTGTGTCCCTGCTTGCTTACGATTGTCTGTATCCATGGAGCATCCTCATCATTTAACTTAATGCTTGGGTGGGTGTTCACTTTGAAGGCGAATTTCAGCAAACATATTATAATCTTGACATATACATCTTGTCCTCCACTCCCACGATGTTTCTTTTCCTGAAAGAACAATGTGGCGCTTTGAATCATCGCATGATGTCTTGATCGTTTTCTTATCTTTCCGTTTCCTCGGTTTGCTACTCATGTCCTTCACATAGAAAACCTGGCGACATCTTTCGCTAGGGCGAATGGTTCGTCAAGGTAACCAAGATTGTTGAAATCCACCATTGTCATTCCGTATTGCTGGTCCACCTTTACCCCACCTCCTGTTAGCTTGAACCATTTGCACGGAACAAAGGGACCTTAAAGGAGGGTCCATAGTCAAGTTCCCATATCTCCTCTATGTAACCATAATATGTGACCTTTTGCCCATTCTCGGTTCTTTGCATCAAGCGGACACCACTGTTTTGGTTGGTGCTCTTTTTATCTTAGGCGATCGTGTAAAATGTATTCCCATTTATCTCATACCCTTGGAAAGTTGTTATAGTCGAAGATGGTGTCTTGGCCAACATGTACAGCTGATCTACAACATCATTGTCATTCATTAAATGTTTTCTCAACCAAGCTGCGAAAGTCTCCATGTGGGCCTTCCTAATCCGAGGATTCGAGGCTTCCCGGGTTGTCCGGCGTAAAATATTCTTGTGTTTCTCAAAGTGCAGAGCCACCAAGCTGGAATTGGTCGACCTGATGTGGTGTGCTTGATCGAGAGAATGGCCGTCCATACATATCGTTGATTTCCTTCCGATCGTGCCTTTTCCACTTAGTCTCCCCTCGTGCGCGATCGAGGAAGACCAATCGGCTTAAGGTCGGGAACAAAGTCAACACAAAACTCAATTACCTCCTCATTTCCATAGCCCTTGGCGATGCTTCCTTCAGCCCTATGCGATTCTGAACATATTTCTTTAATACTCCCATGAACCTCTCGAAGGGAACATATTGTGTAGAAATACAGGACCGAGAATGAAAATCTCTTGACTAGGTGAACCAGGAGGTGCGTCATAATATTGAAGAAGGATGGCGGGAACACCAACTCAAAGCCCGACAAGACATTGGATCACATCGTTACGTAACCGTGGTAGAACTTCGGATTGATTACCTTCGAGAGATTGCATTGAGGAATGCACATAGCTTCACAATGGCTACTCGAACATTTTCGGCGAGAGCCCTCAAAGCAATCGGAAGCAATTGCGTCATAATCACGTGGCGATCGTGAGACTTCAGGTTTTGGAACTTTTCTCCGCCATGTTTATTATTCCCTTTATATTGGGCGAGAATCGGCGGGACCTTCATCTGCTCGGGCATTCAAAAAGATGACCTTCTCTTCTTTGGTCGAGGCGTAGGCTGGCACGACCTTGAAACCATTCGGATGCGGTCGTCGAGGTCTTTCAAGCGTTCTGGTCTGCCGTGCTTCCTTTGTATCATTTGTCTTCCCATACGCCCAAGAAGCTTAGGAGGTTCCGCAAATATTCTTAATAGCGTGCATCACGTCGATTGCGAGCGGACATCTAGGACTTTCAATATTCTAGCTCCCGAATATAGATTTCTTCTTCCACATGGCTGCGTGCCCGTCGGCTCCCTTGAACTGATTGTCGCGGGACCCTTTCCAAAGATGACTTTCAAATCCTTGACCATATCAAATACCTCGGCACCGGTCGTTCCGCGAGCTTGGCCGGTGATCTGCCTTGCCGTTGTAATGCTTGCCTTTCTTTCTTCTTGGATGAATTTTGGAAGAAATCGGCGATGCCCAAGGTACCGTTCTTCTTACAATTTGGCAAATGTACACTTTCGGTCTCATGTAGCGGTGCGTGCATGCATTGTATCCCTTATTTGTGAGTCCGAAAGGTTACTAAGAGCAGGCCAATCGTTGATGGTTCTGAAAAGCAACGCTCGTGGGTCAAATTCCTCTTGTTTGTGCTCATCCCACACGGACACCACCCACAGCTGTAAAGTTCATCAACTAATGGCCTTAGGTACACATCGATGTCGTTGCGGGTTGCCGGACCTTGGATGAGCACGGCATCATAATGAACTTCCGCTTCATGCACAACCAAGGAGGAAGGTTGTAGATGCATAGAGTCACGGGCAGTGCTATGGCTGGAGCTACGCTGCCAAAAGGATTCATGCCATCCGTGCTTAGAGCAAATCTTATGTTCCTTGCGTCGGCTGCAAAATCTTTGAACCATCATCGATCTTTCTCCATTGCGTTCCATCTGCGGTGTGTCTCAACTCCCGTCCGACTTACGGTCCTCTTTGTGCCATCGCAACAACTTGGCATGCTCTTTGTTCTGAGCAGACGTTTCAACCGTGGTATTATAGGAGCATACCACATCACCTTGGCGGGAACCCTCTTCACAGGTTTACGGCCCTCAACATCGTCACCGGGGTCATCGCCTCTATCTTATAACACAATGCGGTGCATACGGGCATTCATTCAAATTCTCGTATTCACGCGGTAGAGGATGCGATCGTTGATGCATGCATGTATCTTGAACCTCTAAACCTAGAGGCGGACAACCTTCTTTGCTTAAATGCGTCTTGGCGGGCAACTCGTTATCCTTTGAAACATATTCTTCAACATTTTCAGCAAGTTTTCAAATGCCGAGTCAGCTACACCTGCCTCGCCTTCCATTTCAGCAAATCCGATGTGCAGCCCAGCTTTTTCAGACCATCATCGCATCCGAAGGTACAGCGCCTTTACGTGATCCTCTAACATGCGATCCAAATTCTCCCTCTCCTTTTCAGTTTAGCGCGTCTCCGTGCATCGGCAATGGTCCGACCAAGATCATCAGCGGGATCATCACGTGCCTCTTCTTCACCTTCCCTTCACCTTGACATCCTCCATGAAAGTATCACGAAATGAGCAAGATAGCTTTCATCGATGAAATCATCCTTCTTCATCTTCTTCCATTATAACCCCTCTTTCTCCATGCTTGGTCCAACAATTATAGCTTGGCATGAAACCCTTACAAGCGGATGCATGTGAACAACTCTTGAGGAAGAGTAACCCTTCTCATTCTTCTGATAACACATGGACGGATAACAAAACCCCCGCTTGTTACGCATTAGCCACTACGAGAAATCTTTCAAACCCGTAGTGAACTTCGCGGAGAGTCGGTTACCGTACATCCATTGCGATTCATCTGCATTATTATAATATAAAATATATAATTAACCATCATGCATTTGTTAAACTAACTAGCTACAAACAATATAAATTAAACAATGAACTACACACATGCATATTGACACATCAAAGGTTCATCAAGTTGCTAACATGATCGAAGAGTGTGGCTCCAACACTTCATGTCATGTTTGTTTCATGCTCTTGGGGCATTTCATCAAACACCTTATGTGCATAAGAGGAACCAAAAGCAAACCTACACCCACTTGTGAAGAGAATGGCTCCAAATGGCTAAGTGTTGGCTGCTGGATGGGTATATATAGGGAGGGCTTTAGTTGCGGTTGGCACAGCAAACCGTGACTAAAAAACCTTTAGTCGCGGTTGTCGAAACTAAAACCCTCACGTGCACCAGCTGGCCACCGTCAGGGCCGGGCCTTTGGTCGCGGTTCACCTCGAACGCGACTAAAGGTCCCATTAATCACGGTTCCTACAACCCGCGACTTATGGGGCTGGGCGGAAGCTTTGTTTTCCACGATCCGTCCGAGTACTTGCGCTGTGGAGGGACTTGCGCCATTGAAGGCGATGTCGTTCCTGTGCTTTCAAATCACCCACATGCCCAGCAAGCATAAGGCTCACGTGGTCCGCCGTTGGTCTCGTCGTTGTTCCTGCCTTAAGCACCATGAGGCGAGGCTATCGTCATTGCCAGGCTCCATCTCCGGCTGGTTTATGGCTACGCTCATCCAATGCCACACTTCTTTCGAAAAGGCACAATTAACCATTAGATGATTCATAGTTTCCTCTTGTTGATCGCAGAAAGGGCACACGTCCTGGTGAGGCAGCCCGCGCTTGGCAAGTCCGTCGGAGGTCCAGCACCGATTCTTGAGTGCAAGCCATGCAAAGAAACGACATGTCAGAGGTGCTCTCGATCCCCAAGTGAATGCAGCCGTAGGCGCCACCTCAAGTCCCGCAAACCTTGCCGCGTACGCTGAACGCACTGAGAACGCGCCATCCTTCTCCCATGCCCAGCTAACCGAGTCCGGCGTGTCTGGCTCCAACTGGACCGTCTCTACTCTCGACCAAAGTCGCAGAAATTGCTGTAACGCTGCCTCAGTAATGTTGGGCCCAATGTCTCCTGCCCATGCTGCATCCTCCACGGCTGCCTCAACTGTGCGCGCCTACCTTATCCGTTTGGGAACCCTGTCATATATCAGCGGTGCAAGCTCACAGATGCGGAATCCCTGCAGCCAGCGATCCTCCCGAAATAGCGTATCCTTCCCGTTGTCGACCACTGCTCGCGCCGCTGCGTGGAACACTGCCATCGAGTCCTTAGGCACTGAAATGGGTAATCCTGACCATGGCCTCAGCTTGTCTGTCTTTTGAAGCCACGCCACCTCGCTTGCAAGGCTATGTTGAGCCAACGTAGGTTTGGTATGCCTAATCCGCCAGCCCACTTCGGCTGACAAACCATGTCCCAAACCACTGAGCAGTTCCCTCCATTGGCCTCCTTCTTGCCACACCACAGAAAGCCTCGGCAGATACGCGCCATCGCTGATAAGGTCTTGGGTGGTATATCCAATGCGAGCATGGCATGGATAGGGACCACACAGAGCACTGATGTTATTAGAATTAAGCGTCCACTCTTAGGCATTAGAGCTGCCCTCCAGCTTGGGAGGTAATTTGCCAGTTGGTCCACAAGGCCTTGGAGCTGCGCCGTTGATTGCTTGCGGATTGTAAGCGGAAGCCCCAAATACTTGCAAGGGAAAGTCCCACTCAAGCAGCCAAGCAGATTGCAGACCTCATTGAGGCTCTCCTGAGTGCATTGAATGCCCATTGCTGCGCTCTTCGCCATGTTCACCCAAAGCCCAGAAGCATGTCCAAACTCGTCCAAGATTGCTCTACACACCCTGGACTCCAGCTCCAAAGGCTTGAAGAACACCATCACATCATCCGCAAACATGGAGACCCTTTGATGTGTGCTGGAACGGGCCAGCGGTGCTAGCATTCCTTTTTCCGCGGCCAGCTTGAAGAGACGATGGAGGGGTTCCATGCACAATATGAATACCATTGGGGACAACGCAGCCCCTTGCCTTAGCCCTTTGCAAGCTTAGATTGGTTTCCCAGGGATTCCATTGATCATGACACGTGTGGAGGAGGTAGCCAACAAGCCACACATCCAAGATATCCACCTCCTCCCGAAGCCCAAGCGTGTCAAAACCTCGATGATGAACGGCCACTGAATAGAGTCAAACGCCTTCGATATGTCAAGCTTGAGCATAATAGTTGGCACTTTGAGTGCGTGTAGGCGCCTTGCCGTAGCTTGAACTAGCATGAAGTTATCATGCAAGGATCGGCCGCGGACAAAAGCACTCTGATGATGACCAACCAAAATCGGTAGCTCCGCCGCCAATCTTATTGCTAGCACTTTCTCAAAGATCTTGACCACTCCATGCAGTAGACTCACCGGTCAGAAGTCACGAATATCTACAGCCCCATCTCACTTAGGCAGAAGCGATACAATCGCCTTGTTGATGCATTGCATTCCTTGCATGTCTCCACGAAAAAAAGTCACCAAGTGCTCGCATGAAGTCCCATTTGATTATATTCCAACAAGTCGCGAAGAACCGGCCTGTGAACCCATCAGGGCCTGGCGACTTGTCCAAAGGCATGGACTTGACTGCCTGCTCCACCTCCTCCATCGTGAACGGGACCTCAAGGTGCAACAAGTCCCTGGATGGCAAATCCAGCATGTCCAAGTTGATGGTGTGATGCCTCGCCAGTGATGACCCAAACACAGAAGTATAGTAGTCGTCCACCATCCCAGCAACACTCTCCTGCCCTGTGAATATCTCCCCATTATGCTACATGGTTGTGATCATGTTTTTTCGTTGACGATGCCGCGCATGCCGATGGAAAAACTCTGTGTTGGCGTCCCCCTCTCGTAAGTGCAGCAGGCGGGAGCGTTGCCTCGCGATCGTCCGCTCTAGGGAACTTAATCCCGACAGCTTCTTCTTGAGCAGCTTACGAAGACCATGTTCTTGGTCCGTGAGGGCTCGTGAATCCGCAGCCATATCAAGCCGGAGGATGACTTCCATGGCTAGTGCCACCTGAAGGCGAACATTGCCGATCCATCGGTCGCTCCACCGCTGCAAAGCCTTGGCCATCGCTCATAGTTTAGCATACAGCACTACGAACGCATTCCCATAGGGCGGGACAGATTGCCACGCCTCAGCCACCACTTCCTGGAAGCCATCGGCCTTTGGCCAGAACGACTCGAACCTGAACCTGCGGCCCATCTGAAACTCCGCATCTAGGTCTACAAGAAGCGGGCAGTGGTCCGAAATTGCTGAACCCAGCGCTGCCAGCAAGCTAGCAGGAAACTTGTCCTCCCATGAGTTTGTAACAAACACATGGTCCAGCTTCTCCAGGGTTGGGTCCTGCCTCTCATTGCTCCACGTGTATCTCCTCCTGTTTAGGTAGAGCTCTTTAAGTTCTAGTCTATTCAACATTGTCCGCAAGCGCGCCATCATTCGCTTGTTAATCGATGTGTTGCTCTTGTCTTCTGGATTCACAATCAGGTTGAAATCCCCAACCAGGGCCCAGGGCCCAGCATGCAAGTCCCGCACGTCCGCAATCTCCTGAAGGAATTGCACCTTCTCCGCATCTCCTTGCGGGCCGTAGACTCCTGTCAGCCACCACCTTGGATCACCGCCATCGACCGGAGTGACAAGAGTTGCTAAGGTGTTATCAGTTGTGTGCGGGTTAGAGAGCGCGACCACAATCGGGTTCCATGCAATTAGCACCCCACCATGCGTTCCACTTGCCGGCAAGTAGATAAACTTCTCGAATTTATTTCCGAGGCAATGCCTGATGATTTCGCTTGTTACAACTTCCAACTTCATCTCTTGAAGACATACAATGCTAGGATTTGCCGCCGTTACAACTTGAAATATAGCATTCCGCCTGGCCGGAGAGTTGAGGCCACGCACGTTCCACACGAGTAACTTCGGGGGTTGTGAAGCCATATGAAAAGGCCCACGTCCCACGGCTCAAACTAACGACCTACTGCCCATCAGCCGCAACCACCATATCCTCCTGCAGCGGG
Source organism: Aegilops speltoides (assembly GCA_021437245.1). Classification (NCBI taxonomy): domain Eukaryota; kingdom Viridiplantae; phylum Streptophyta; class Magnoliopsida; order Poales; family Poaceae; genus Aegilops; species Aegilops speltoides. The sequence goes on along the minus strand of CM038141.1, from coordinate 10,231,100 downwards.
AGAACCTCTGGTGTCCAGCCAAAGAGAGCCAGGATGGCGCTGATGTGGCTATCGGAGAGCGGCTTCTGGAATAGCTGTGCATATGCTTGCAGGGCTGCGTCCCCAATCACCTCAGCCTCATTCGCCAGGCATAGTCTTCGGATAAGAACTGCTTGCTGCTTAGTAGCCTTGGACCCATGCGCCCTTCTCTTGGCAATGCGGACACTACGACGTGGGGCCGTGACGGGCGGCCGCTTCTGCCTAGGCCGTCTTGTCGTGGCTGGCTACTCGCGAGCAGATGGCTGGGCCAGAACCGGGGTCAGGGCCCGGCGCAGCTCGACGCACAGCATCTCAACCTGGGACCGAATGGATGGGGAGCGAGCTGTTTGCGTTCCTTGATGGCCACTGCCCCCATTTTGTGTCGAGAGGCTGACTGGTAGCCACTCCAAAGCCTGCATGCATGGGCGCATCCCATCAGCTTCCTGTATCAGGGCCCTCCCATCCATTGAGCCATCCACCAGATTCTCCGAGCCATAGTTCGTATCTTCTCTATCCAGAACGTGCCGCTCCGCCGGTGGGCCCGAGCCTTCTCCACAAGCGGACACCGACCCCTGCAGGACCAGATCCCATGAGCAAATCCGAACGGAAGGCGACCCAACCGGTCCCACATGGCCCAGCTCAAGCATGTCCCCTGCAGCTTCAGAGACATCGACAGGACTGCTCCTTGATTGGCCAACGGATTTGGGCAACTGGTCTCCCGAACGATCCCGAGGCGTCCTGCCACGGACAGACTGGCGAGAGGCGCATGACGACAACGGAGGGGATAGGAATCCCTCAGGGCCCGTCCCGCTTTGCGCACAAAGCACCTGAGTGAGTATCTAGTGTTACCGGGGCTTAAATGCTACCGTGATACCTGCATGTGGACCGTCGGATTTTTATATTGGACGGCATCCGAAAGCTGTTGGATCTGCTGGACCTATGCGCAATTTCTTGGCTCCTTGTAGATTCTTTTGCAAATGTTGCAGAGTTACTCAAGAGCCGTTAGATCTGAGAATCCAACAGCCCAAGAGCTTGTATCATGGTATCACCCAAAGCTTGGTATCACTAGATATTTTCCCCAAAGCACCTGGCCCCAATACTCGAGACCGCCGCGTGGCCTTCCAGGAGAGGCCCAGGAACGCTTTCCGTAGCGACCGAGCTGGGCCCTCCCTCGATCTCTGCCATGCAGCTGGCACCCACGTCACGTCCCGCGGACCGCTGTTGACCGGGGTCATCCGCCACATGCACGGCGCGCTGCGTCGCCCGCGGGCGCCAGTCTTGGCGCTGCCAGACGAATCCGGCGAGGCCCGCGACTAGTGCGGCCGGCCACCACGCCTGGACCTGGAGCGGCCGTGCCTTGGGGAGCCACCCCTTCCACCGTCCGGAGCATCCTCCTTCCAGGGTGGCAATGGCGGCCCCGGCGCCGCAGACCTGGGTGCGAGCAACGGCCCTTCCTGCACTATCTCCACCGGATACCACAGGGCATCCGCAACCCCATCCTCCTGATGGACAGCCCGGCGACCCTGTTCCTCGACCACCAGGATGTGGCGCAGAGGGATCCGCGCAGTATCATCCGTGTGAAGCCATACCCGGAAGGCCGACATGTCATCCCGCCTCGCCGTGGTGTCCGCAACCTTGGCCACAATGCCAAGCCCCCAAAGCACTGACTCCGCCGCGCGACGCGTCCAGGCGTTCGCCGGAATGCCACGTAGTGCCAGGGGCACAAGGACCGGCATCGAGATGCCAGTGGCATGCGCCTGCCGGAGCCAGGGCCGCAGCGAGAGCGCAAACTGCGCCGTCGAGACTCTTCCGCCATTCACCAGCCGGTTCCGGGTCGGCACGTCCTTGCACAGCACCAAGAAATCCTCAGGGTAGAATCGTCGAATCGACATGTCCCGGGGGCCGAGCTGGAACTCCGCATGAATCGCTCTTGCCGCCTCAGCAAGATCCACCTCCGGCCGCGAGCCGATGACAGTGACGGTCACCGCACGCGCGAGCTCCTCCTCCATGGCCCGAAGATCCTCCGCTGCCTCCATGAAGTAGCAGTCAGTAGGCTCCTCCCAGGCCACAGCCACAGGCGACGCCGGAACGACCGGCACGGAGAACCGGGGCGCCGCCACGCTTTCCACCAAGTCCGCACCCACCACCTGGCTCCACGACCGCCCAAGACGCACCGCACCAGCGAGCAGGGGGCCTGGCGGCGGAGGCGGCAAGGAGCCGCGGCGGACCAGCGCCGCGCGCCCGCGAGCGAGGCGAAGCCGCGGGCACCAGGCGGCGGCGGGCTGGGGTGGCGGAGGCGAGGTCAAGTCGCGGCGGAGCGCCGGCGGCGGGCGTTGGGGCGGCGACCCCGGCGAAGAACTTCGAGGCCTGGTGCATCCCCTCGAGATGTGGTTGATGCTGCCGCACCTGATGCAACGCGTGGGGCTCTAACACTCTGTCGATACGTGGCCATCGACGCTGCGGCAGTTGTAGCAGCAGCCAAACAGCACGGCGGGGAGCCGCGAATCCGGCCTTGGCCGGGCCGCAGGCAGGTTGCGCGTCCACAGGCGCTGGCCCTGGTGACGCGGAGGGGAGCGCGGGCGGTCGGCCCTGCGGTGCCTGCTCTGCTTCGTCTGCCATGGCGCGGGCGCATCCGCCGGGGAGCGGGACGGCCCAGCCACGCCCTGGACGATGGGGCCGTGAGCCGTGCCGAGGATCTGCGGGACGATGATGGACCGCAGCTGCGGTCGCGGCGGAGGACCGGGCGGGACGGGCGAGGGGGGGTCCGATGAGAACGAGTCCGAGAGGGAAACCCGGGAGGCCATGCGCGCGGAGGGTGGCCGCCGTCCCCGGAGTGGAGAGCGGCGCGGCGAGTGGCCGCCGGAGCCGGAGTGGCTACCGGCGCAGCGCGCTGGGGAGGGGAGCGGAGAGGAGGGAGCTACGGACAGTCACCAAGTTATGGTTCGCGGGGCCAACAGGGGATAAGTGACTCGACGACGGCGACATCGCCCCAAGAAAACAAGAAACCTTAGCCAGGTCCTTCTCTCAATCTGCCTGCACCCCTGCAAGCCGTGTAGGTAAATTTCTCTGACACATTTCCCAATTTTCTTCCCCTAAATTTCACTTTAGGTCATCATCTGTGGTCAAGTTTCCATCTGTGCGTAATGTAACAGAGACATGTTGGCAGAACTAGTAAATATTTTTCAAGTAACAAATCCCAGCACTGAACCACAGTTTTTACTCAAATTAAGGAGCTCAGGTGTGCCCTATATTTCAATTCGTCAAGAAATAGGTAATACACACTCACGTTTGTCCGGTTCAGCTTAAAAACAAAAAAAAAAAACACCAGCTAGCCCTCCCAAGCAACATTCAAAACAGAGCAGCAACGGTTGCCCTCAACTGAAGCAGAGTTTTTTTTTTCCCGCAAAAAAAAAAAAGATTGCCCTCAACTGAAGCAGAGTAAAGCTATCCTTGTAAGGATCAATTCACCCCAACAACCTTACTAATTCATTACAATACCAAGCAATATCTCTTTCTGCAAGCTCATCACACAACTTCCAGCAAAGGTTGAAATCATTCCATCCTTCAATTATTCGCAGGGTCGGTGCCCACCAAAAATGTTTGTGAAACCACACAAATTCTCCGATGCCACCGGCAGTAATCCCACGCCCCTGCTACCTGCACATCGTGCAATTCTTTTCTCTGTAAGCTAGACGAATAAAATATCCAATATACAGCGTTACAATCTACACACGTGCAGCTGGGATCCATAGGGAAAATATTTTTCAAGCAATTATCCTTCCTTGTTTTCCAGATAGACCAAATAGCAGCTGCTACCCTATCAGAAACCAGATTCCTATCTTTACCCCTGAAATTCATCACCCAATCGCAAAGTCCATCCATGCTAACAGGAACTGCATTAAGACCACAGGTGTTCCAAATATAACGAGAGCAACCGAACAGTTAAAAAAGATTTGATCCACTGACTCTTTTCTACTGCAAAAAAGACAATTTTCCTGTACCACACTACGTCTATGACTCAGATTATCTTCAGTTAAGATACTATTTCTGAATTCTAACCACAATAATAATTTGATCTTAATTAAGTAGAACTTTTACATACCAAAATTTTCAGCAGGGTCGTTCGACTTGCGAGCTTCGAGAGCTATATGCATAGAACGAACAGAAAATACCCCTATCCACAAATTTTTCTTATTTCTCAGACGAAAACCTTCACAATCAGTAGGCCCCTTCTAAATTTTAGAGCAGTGGAACTAGTGCTAGGACTCGAGAGCTACAGCGATATCCTTACATAAAAATAAATTGTATAACATGGAGTACTAGTATCCAGAAATCCTCCCAAAATATAATTCTATCCCCACTACCAACTATCCTTTGCATGAACATCCTAAAATCATTAGCTTTCATCAGCACTTAACAAAAATGAGATTGAGCAAATTTCAGACTACACTGCCAACTTTATTTTTCTCAAATACTTATGCATCCTAACCAATACCTTCAAATGTTTATAATTTCCATAGCCACTAGAGAAGGTGAAGCACAGTTTATCAATGTAGCAACAAGCTGAGCTATAGACGATGGAGAAAGAAAGGTAGTGGAAAATATAATCAGTAAATACGAACATACTGAGAGCACACCTGATGCAATGTGAATCCCTCTGCGTCAGAAATCAGTTCTCCACCACCTCCTTACACAAATCGTCATCATGAGAACGTTTGGAGATTTAGAGATCAAAATCCATACAGAAAGTAATAAGGTCAGTACGCCATGAGAAAAACAAACATGCGTGATTGCACATGTTATTTTTTAGGTGCGACATGAGTACCTTCTGCTATATACGGTCTCATATGGATATAAATATGGGGATGGTTGGGATGTGCGTCGAGCACGTGCCTCACCGCAGACTCCGCTTCCTTTGCCTCCCCAACCCTCGCTCCACCACAATACAACTTAACCCAAACCCCCCGCCGAAGGGAGAACATGTTCCCCTGCAGGCCCAAGTCGAAATTACCGTTACCATCCTCTTTCGCCACCCGCACGCCCAGGCTGAACTTCTTCCGCCTTCGGCAAAGCTCCTGGTTCAAACATGATTTGCGCTGCAGATCCACAACTCAAGTCAAAGCGTACCATACAGCGGAACCCATCTGCACGGATGACTAGCAGCCGTTGTGTTTGGTGGGTGCTCTTTATCCAGAGATGGCGAAGGGACATCAATCCCCCAATGATTTCCACGTCCTCCTGCTGCACTTCCTTCACTGAATGGAGGATCAACACAGAGAGGTTCGAGAGATGCGAGGGGTCTCTCTTTACCCACCCTCGCAGTGCAGAGAGTTGGGTGGGCATTATATACACAAATTCACGGAGATGTACAGGAGGCACCCAACGTTCTCCCAAGAGATCCATCAGTTCAAAAGATGTTTCTCTGGAATTACAAGCAATACTTAGACTTTCGATCTGATGTAGGTTGCGCAAGGACTTCACGAAACCTTCATACAAATCCGAACTAACATCATTGAAGCAAACCCCAAGCTCCCTCAGCCTTGCCAAATTGCCAAGCTCTTGCACAATAATGTTCATAGAGATCTTGATCTTCTTCAACACTTCGATGGACGTAAGATTCCGCAACACACCAGCTGGAACCACCTTATAGGGAAAAACATGTAGGTACATTAATCTTCTCAAATTACAAACAGCGGACGGCAATTCATTTAGCTCATCATTGTCTCGAAGATCCAACACCTCCAGAAACTGCAGGTTTCCTATCTCAACTGGGAGTTCACGGATTCCAGTAATAGGTAGACCCAGGTACCTTAGGTGAATTAAGTGTTCCACACCCTTGAGGTCATGCTGGAGGCTGCTACTTTGCCCAAGATTACAGCCCGACAGATCAAGCACACGTAAAACCTCAAACCTTGACAGCGCTGGTAGGATATTAATAGGAGATGTGAAGAGAGTAATTGACCTCACTCGTGATATACCCGTGAAATTAGTCAGAGGTGTGCCTTGATGATCTTTATTTCTATGTTGAAGGGACAAACGACGAACATTGCTTTGAGCAGACATGCTATCGCCAGTGCCATCCAATAAATTGACAAATTTTGCTTCACGTGACAAGTTACAGATAAGGTCCAGAACCATATCGTGTACACGAACAAGCACGTACCTGGCCTATATCATCATATATTGGCTGGATCATACTTCTATTAATGAGCTGGTTAAAGTAATTCAATCCGAGCAAAAACAGGCTAGTCCCTTGATTTCCTTGGTGGACAAATCCTTCAGCCACCCACTTCCATACCAGTCTATCTCTTTCAATCTCACTATCTTCTGGATATATACATAGATACAATATGTTGAAATATATTGCCCGCCTCCCTCCATCAGTTCGGACTTTTGGATGAGTTGGCTGGAGCATGAATTCAATATGGTATCAGAGCCAAGAGGTCTTGAGTTCAAGACTCTGCCAACGCAGTATTAAATAAAATGATTCTGTGGCCTACATCGATCCCACGTCTAAGGACTAAAATAGCCTAGACGTGAGGGGGAGTGTTGAAATATATTGCCCGCCTCCCTCCATCTGTTCGGACTTTTGGATGAGTTGGCTGGAGCATGAATTCAATACAATAGACAAGTTCTTAGATGATAAGGTAGATCGTAATAGCTGAAAGATAGTATTCTCCGCATCTCCTCTAAAATGTTATCTTCTGCTAGACCAGAGCCAAGGGATTGCAGCAGAATATCCCATTCACTCATTGGTTTCACCTCCTGCCCAGTAGACAAAGCACTAGCTATAGTAATGATGGCTAGTGGTACCCCACCACATTTCTTCAAAATATCTGTAGACACTTGTTCAAATTCAATTGGACATACACTCTCGTGGGCAAATACTCTTTTATAGAAGAGCCTTCTGGAGTCATCGGTAGAAAGAGGATTCATATGATAAATTGAATCATTAGGTGATGAGCAACATGATTTGGAGACATTGAAATCTCGGGTTGTGGTGATTAGCCGACTGCTAAGATTGTTACTATTAGAGAAAGCAAGGTTGATGTATCTCCACATTTTTTCATCCCATATATCATCAATTATGACAAGGTACCTACATTCGTTTAGAGTATCAGTGCATGTAAGGTCTACATATATCAAAAAACTGAGGGCCAAATGAATATATGGGTGGAACTATACATCTATAAGGGCGTATATTCTTGTGACAGGCATGCATCTTAAACTCGATAACCTGACCTCACGAAGCGCATTATGATCCTCCAATCAGATGATGAACAAAATGAAAAAATATTTTAGATCCAAGGGAGTAAAACACAAGTAGAAAATTGCTGGATGAGTGACCATACGTAGAATACAATTAACTACAACAATTTAAATGGTCAGGTAGATATATTGGAAAGACCCTAGTACAGATTGGCCTATCAATTTCATATATTTAAGCTAGTGATCCTCCTGGAGACTCACTCAAATAGTGCGGTATTATCCGTTCGTCTATATTTTCGGAAAAAAAATCGCATACAACATATAATGTGATAATGAAGAGACAATTGGTAGCCTTTGGCACACGGTGCCACCCTTTAAGATCTGTGTTTAAAATTGGGTGGCTTAAGTTAGGAAAAATATAGAAATAAGTTTGTTTTAGTTTTTCTTTTAACATTTATCTTCCTCTTTCTTTCTTTCCTTCTGGTGTATTATTGGTTACAGTTGTTGTTACAGTCACTTTGGTGTAATGTAAAAGGTTTAGATGGATTTCTTGGATCAGTGCCAATAAGTTGCAGCCATAGTAAATACCAAAACCTATATTTGTAACTAAGATTTCTTCACCATGTGTTCACCACTTGGTCGAATGTGACTTGAGGACCTATGTATTGGCGACATGTGTATTTGTTTGGACGTGGCGGGGTAGGATCTGGTGTGTGGACATAGTGTTTAGATGCAAATTTTCTTAACGTCCTCTCCATCGGCGTGTACAATTATGGGTGTGCGTTGCAATTTTTATTTACCCTATTTCTCACTAAGTTTCTTGTTTGAGAGTTTTTTTTTTGACTTTTTTACAGCCTAAATCAGGCCAACGAGAGCCTGCCACGTTAATACTACATACCCTAAATCTAGACCCGTTTAAAATTTGAGGTTTCTTTGAGTTTTTTCTGTAATTTTAATAAGTAAATCATGCGTTGACACATGCTATTAGTTTGGGATCTGACGCGGTACACAGGCCGTGTGGACGTTGTGAGTTTTTTTTATACTAGATCAAACCGACTCTTTGTCGGACGGTGGATACGTGCATGCGCCTGGATAGTGCGATGATCGCTGATGTGACTACATGGCACGATAGGTGTGCATGCATGCAGCGGTTTGCCTTGGTATATGCGTGACGTGACCACGTAGTTTTCTGTCTATTTCTCTAGAAGAATCCAATCAAATCATGTGCCGCCGATTCGCCGCTTTATGCGCCCATAAAAGCCTCCCGACCTCCCAATCCCATCACCACCACCATATATCTTCTCTCCCGTTGTTGGCCCCCCGTACGTCTTCCCTCCCCTACTTCCTCTCATCATGTGTGGCCTCGCGAGTCTCAGCGAGTAAGGCCGCTGGATATGCGGTCGGCCTTTGTGAACACGGCCTCCGACGTGGTCTTCGCCATGGTCGGCAACCCAGGCGACATCCGCGCTGTCGTCGGCTGCGCTCTGGCAGCGGACCGCCCACAAGGTACATGGAGTGAGGTGCGTGCAGATCATGGCGGCGGCCATGAACACCGCTGGTGGACGGGCACGTAATGTCTGTACGATTGATGCTAGCAGACCCCACTGGCGCCAACGATCTCCAGAAGCGAGCAGCCGACATCGCTCTCCGTCTCCCCTTGGCGTACGTGGAGCCATCAACGATAGCCCGGGAGAGGTGCACACGAAGGCCACAACATGCCGGGGCTCATTCAGCGTAGTAGACCACAACATGATGAGTGATGAAGAAATGGACTTGCCTTGCATCCAACAGCCATGAGAGACCATATATGTTCACTAGTGTGAGAGCAATCCACTGAAATAATCTCCTTTGCATTGTACTATTTCTTCAAAAGCCTAATTTCAAGATTAGTTTCAGTCTGTACATTATAAACTACTCACTCTTTGTTTCTAAAATGTACACCATGTTTTTAATCCATTTCTCCTGGATTAGTTTAAGATTTTTCACTTAGATTGCTCAATAGTTTTACTGAGAATTTGTCCCAGTTTTAATCATACCCTATTTTCAGTTGGTAATATACACCATATTTTGATCTATTTCAACAATTTATATCTGATAACAAGGCATGTGCACCGTGGTGCTTTGCGGACGATCATAGCTCTTATGCATTTTGCCCTTTGGATATCATCCAGGCTAATGAATTCTCTGAAGAAGCAAGTGATCGTTCCAGGAAGCTATGGGAAAACTGTATGTGTGGTTTGCTATAGTGCTGGTCAATATATCAGTATTCTCAAAACATGACTGGTAGTGTTTAGTTTAATATATCAGTCATTTTTACTCCTGCGATTGGGTTCTCTGTACACATCCCTAGCATTTTTCTTTTCTTAAAATCATCTCATTATTACCACTATCTTCTACTCTCTCCGTCTCATAATATAAGAACATATTCCAAGCGACCTTAGCTTGAGAAATGATCTTATATTGCGGGACGGATGGAGTATATATATCGAGGAATCCTTTTTCTAAGTCAGCTGGTACAAATTAATGCTAATTGTGCTTAATTATTTTTTCAGGTTAAATGTTTCTGATATTGCTCCCAATATTCCGAAAGATTCACTTCTGTTCTTGATATTTCCAGTTATATAGGAGCATTTTTAAGTTGGGTTTCTATATATTTTATTGTTGATGTTTCCAGTTCTACATAGGAGCGTTCCATAGGTCGGTTTTTTTTGTTAAGAAACTGTAGTCTGTGGGGCATGATAGGATATAGGATATATTTCTTCACCAAATTTGTTGTACAGTGCAAATCTCTTTAAGTCATTTTGATAGTACTTTCCGTTGGTCAAGTTTGGACAAATATATGGCTCCTATTGGGGATTAATGGACGAAACAATACTGGAGGTGACCAGTTAATTGCCTATGTTTGTGTTTTGCACTAAAAGTTTTGATGACTGTTTTAGTTTCACAGAAAAATATATCAATTTCTTGGGCTTTAGTTTTTAATAGGTTGAGAGTATCAAGAAGTAATATAGCCATTGTCACCCTGAAAAAGCGTCATAGTTGTATGCGAAGTAAGAAAAATTCAGTCGGGTATGTATTGGGAAAAGATCTTTTGGTTCGAAAACATGTATTGGCTTAACTTCTGATTGATTCAAAATACTCCCTTCGATCCAAAATAAGTGTCATGGTTTTAGTTCAAACCAGGACACTCACTCTGGACCGGAGTGAGTAGTATTTCCAACATTTTGAAGTTATAACAATGTGTCATAGTGAAGGCCCCACAGTAATTAGAACGGTTGAACTCAAATCCATTTTTGGGGGGTTACAAGTCCATATGGATCTTCAAGGTATAAGTTAAAATCCTGGGCATACTTCAGGCCCTATAGTCCTTCTGCATGTACCTTTGGTGAGTGGTTTTACTCTAGGTTCGCAAAGCCTGGTGGGGTAAAGGATGACTATATATTTGGGAAGAGAAGAGATAGCATCGCGTACGTCTTTTCTTTGTAAAATACATCTACTGTGCAATGTATTAAATTTAAGTTTTTCAATCTGCCTTGGCACACTACTTACCTGATTATAGCTATATGTAATCACCGTGGATTGTGGTGGACTAAAGAACCGGCAACTCAGCAGTACGAACGCAATATGTTGCATCCTTTTCGTTATTTTCACACGCAACAAATTCCACTGCTATACATCGACAGGAGGCGGCGTGCCGCCGCGCGGGCATGGCTAGTATATACTAATACATGCTTGATATTGAGCACCTATAAGGTTTACAGTTTAGAGCGAATTGCATATGTCAGTAAAGGTGACCTCAGTGAAGAAATTATTCTGAACCCTTTCGCTACAATATATTGCACACTATTTCAGTATTGTACAACTAGCATAGGAAACAAACATGTCATTATAGTGTACATTTTTGCTGTAAGTGATGCATACCTCTTGTTCTCGAGGAACTCACGAAGCTTGTCGATCAGCTGTGCTGCATCCAATATCACAATATCTGAGTGGGAGTTGCCGGGATGTGAGTGAGATTTTCCGAGTTCAATGAGGATATCCCTGAAAACCTTTTTGATATCAGGGTTCCGACCGACGGAGACAAATGCCCGACAATTAAAATCACCTTTGATCTTGTCATATACTGCTCTGGCAAGAGTGGTCTTGCCCAACCCACCAAATCCAATGATAGAGACCTTTTTCAGTCTCTTGTTAGAGGCATTGTCGCTGGTCTCCAAGGAGAGCAGCCTCATGAGGTCCTGATCCCTCTTTCCATAGATGCCAACAAGCTCAGTCGCTTCTGCGTACAGAGCACGGAGACGAGGATCAATTGCAACTGCTTCCGTAGGATTAGAAGCAACACCATCGAGTTTGTTCCTGTCACGCCTAGCTGCCACCTCCTGGAGTTGCTCCTTGATTTCCTTGATGGCGCCAGCTATCCGATGGTGGTTCTTGCCTTTCTTGAACAAGCCTAACATCTTGCTCTTGAGCTCCTTGAATCTGCCGGTGTCGTTGTGAGGCTGCTGAATACCTTCGACGCGTACGAGGAACTTGTCGACGACATCCTCCATGTTGTAGGAGAGCTCTCTGATCTCGTCGGCCCACAGCTTGACTTGTCTATCGAGCTGGTCCCTTGGCACCTCACCAACCTTGATAAGCGCAGCGTGCATGCTCGCAAGCTCCTTCCGGAGGAACTCAACATCTTTTTTGACGCGCTTGTGCAGGTTGTATTCATCCATGAGCAGCTCGCCCAGCTTGGGGAGCAGGCTGCCCATGGCACCCGTGACCACCTCCATGGGTAGGAGAAGGAGTAGGACTGTAGGAGCAAGCTTTGTCACCCGTCACCACCTCTGGAACAACCTGGGGATCGGAGCTTTACATTGTGATCCAGGTTGTGTGAAGCTCTGAACTAACTCTAAATTAGAGCTCACTCACCTTGATGCTTCGGTCCTGGTGGAGGCGAACAGCAGAACACGGCGGCTGTAAGGACTGGATGCGGAGCAGAGGCCGGAAGCAGTGGCGCACGTCGGGGAAGGTCGGTGTGTGTGCAAGTCGCTGGGTTCGACCTGGAAGAAAATGCGTGTGATCGTGAATGTACAAAGAGTTGTGAAGGGGAAAGGGAATGCTTTTGGTGTGTGGGTGTGGAAAGAAGGAATGCGCATCGCTTGGTGGCTGGCATGATCATGACAAGCACTACAGAAGATGCAATCTGTGCGAACATGGTTGCAGAGAAGGAAAGAAGAAGCACCATCATTATCTATGCACATGGAAAGCATATATGCACCCGCAAAAAAGAAAAGAAAAGAAAGAAAGCATATGGGTCTGTCTATGTCACATCTAGATGTGAGATAATATCTCACATCTAACATGATGTCATCCTACATTAGCGCCAACTCACTCAAAACAAAATCCGCCCGTTCTTTGTCTTTGATTTTGTTTGTTTGTCTTTTTTTTTTGTCTATCCTCCAGCTCCGCCATAAACGACACTCTCATTCCTTGGGCCGGCCTTGTATGTTTTTTTTCTCGTTGTTCTTTTTTCTGGTTTTTCTATTAAAATTTTTGAACAAACACAACAAAGGCAAAACATACAGGGTGATAAAAAAATGTTTTTGACGGCCAGATCTGGGCCGGCAGCACTTGTTCGTACGCGCGCACATGTACTGCATGCACCTGCATTTGTACGCATTGTCCAGTCTTTCTTCTGGGTGTCACACACACGCACATGGCCATGCTAGTTGCTTTCGTTCTCTATAGTTCAACCGTGCATGCATGCATGGAGACAGGGTATATGCACTCGCCCGGGCCCACTCACCAATGCTAGCTAGCTAAGCTTCATATGTAATGCATCTCTGTGTCATCCTCAACGCGTACATGTATATGTACTCCCTCTGTTCGGAATTACTTGTCGTAGAAATGGATGTATCTAGATATATTTTAGTTCTAGATACATTCATTTCAAGACAATAATTCAACGGAGAAAGTCTAAGATTGAATTGTCTACCATTGATCATTAATCAATAAAGTCCCTAGTATGTTTTGAAAAAAATGTGTGCATGCGTGAGCTAAAAGACATGCATGCTTTTTTTCTACTCCCTCCGTTCCCAAATATAAGTCTTTCTAGATATTCTAATAAATGACTACATACGGAGCAAAATGAGTGAATCTACACTCTAAAATATGTCTACATGCGTCCGTATGTTGTAGTCCATTTCAAATGTCTAAAAAGACTTATATTTAGAAACGGAGGGAGTATATACTACTACACTAATTTTATGTTAACCATTTACAAAAAGGTAAAATTTGGAAATATGGTCATGTATTGCATGAAGAAAAATGCTCGAGTTGGTGGGTGAGCTTGCAACTGACCAAAACACAACTACGAGGCCAATTGCGAGTCGTGGGCAAACTTGCAACTGGGACAAAAATAACTACGTGTCCCAGTTGCGAGTCGTGAGTGAACTCTTGCAACTTGAAGGAAACACAACTACAAACCCAATTGCGAGTCGGGGTGGAATTGCAACCGAGGCAAAAAAAAAAATGGTCAGGCCTAGATTAGCCCAGTTGCGAGTTGACGGTGGGCTTGCAACTAGGGCACAAAATAATATCAGGCCCAGTTGCGAGTTCATGGTGGACTTGTAAGTGGGACAAAAAAACTCGGTGCCGTTGAGAGTTCGATTTTGGACTTGCAACAAGGATAAAAAAGTTGGACCCCAATTACAAGTCGAGGGTTGACTTGCAACTGGGACAAAAAAATTTGGACCCTAGTTGCGAGTCAAGGGTGGACATGCAATTGGATAAAAAAGGCTGGGCCCCAGTTACGAGTCGAGGGTTGACTTTCAAGTAAGACAAAAAATGGACGGGCCCCAGTTGCGAGTTGATGGTACACTTGCAACTAGGACAAGAAAATGGCATATCAGAGTTGCGAGTTGAGGGTGGACTTGCAACTGAGACAAAAAAGGTTAGTCATTAGTTCCGAGACGAGAGTGGACTCGCAATTGAGACAAAAAATGGTTGGGCCATAGTTGCGAGTCGAGGGTGGACTTGCAACTGTGACAAATAAAATGGTCGGCCCCTAGTTGTGAGTTCAGGGTGAACTTGCAAATGAGACAAAAAATGTCGAGGCCCAGTTGCGAGTTGTGAGTGGGATTGCAATTAGGACAAAAAAAGACCGACCCTAATTGGGAGTCGGGTGGACTTGAAACTAGGACAAAAAAAGTCGGAACCCCATCGTGGGTGAACTTGCAACTGGCAAAAAAAAATGTCGGCCCTAGTTGCGAGTTAAGGATGGACTTGCAATTGGGACAAAAAAGGTTGATACAGAGTTGTGAGTCGAGAATGAACTTGTGACTGGGATAAAAAAAGTCAGGCCAGAGTTGCAAGTCGAGGAGGGACTTGCAAGTCAAAAAAATCATAAATTTAAAATATAAAATGAAAAAGAAGAGAAAAATAAAAAAGTAAAAAAAATAATAAAAAAACATGTGTCTGTTTTTTTCATGATTTTGAAACAAAAAATAAAGAAAAAAGAATAGAAAAAAGATAAAAAACAAACAAAGCAGCCCATCCAATACGATACATAGGCCAAAATAATGAAATAAAGTGGACTGAGGCAGACAGGAAGATTGATTTAGGGCGCACACGACAAGACAATGGGTTGGCGTGCAAAAATCAAGATCAACTTTGTGGGAAAAAATAAAGACAAACAGATCGTACAACTCTACACTTAGATGTGAGATAGTATCTCACATCTAGATGTGAATAACTATCTCACATCTTGATGTGAAATAGCAATCTTGATAAAACTACGATACGAGTTATGAGTTGAGGTTGGACTTGCAACTGAAATGAAAAACAAAACACATCTCGATTCTTGAGTCGGCGTAGACTTGCAAGCTGGGGCATCAACAAACTATGGGACTAGTTGCGAGTGGAGGGTGGACTTGCAACAGGGACAAGAAAAAACTATGATCCCAGTTGCGAGTCGAGGATTGACTTGCAATTAAGACAACTGCAGAACAAATGACCTAGTTGTGAGTCAAGGATCAACTTGCAACTAGGGTGACACAAACTACGATCACAGTTGCGAGTCAAGGATGGATTTGCAACTGGGATGAAAAACAAAACAGGTGCCTAGTTGCAAGTCGAGGGTGAGCTTGCAACTGGGAGAAGTATGAGCCCAATTGCGAGTCAAAGTTGAACGTGCAACTATTACAACTACAAAACTACAAGCCCGGTTGCGAGTCAAGGGTCGACTTGCAACTGGGATGAAACAAATTGCACTCCCAATTGTGTGTTAATGGTGGACTTGCAAATGAGATGAAAGACCAAACACATGCCCACTTGCGGGTCAAAGATGGGCTTGCAAACTCGGAGGGTGGGATTGCACCTCGGACAACTACAAACCCAATTACGAGTCAAGGGTGGACTTGCAACTGGGACAACTATGAAACTAAGAGCCCAGCTGTGAGTTAAGGGTCGACTTGCAACTGGGATGAAACAAGCTATAAGCTTGTTACAATCAAAATGTAGACTTGCAACTGGGATGAAAAACAAAACACATGCTCTAGTTGTGAGTAGAGGGTGGCTTACAACTTGGACAACTACGAGCCCAGTTGTGAGTCGGAGGGGGGCTTGCACCTGGGACAACTATGAAACTACGTGTCAGTTGCGAGTCAAGGGTCGACTTGCAACTGGGATGAAACAAGCTATGGGCCTAGTTGCGAGTCAAGGGTGGACTTGCAACTGGGATGAGAAACAAAAACACATGCTCCAGTTGTGAGTCGAGGGTGGGCTTGCAAGTCTGACATTACGAGCTCAGTTGCGAGTCGAGGGTGGACTTGCACCTAGGACAGCTACGAAACTACGAGCCTAGTTGCGAGTCAAGAGTCGACTTGCAACTAGGATGATACAAACTACATGCCCAGTTGCATGTGAATGGTGGACCTGCAACTGGGATGAAAAGCAAAAACACATGCTCCAGTTGCGAGTCAATAGTGGACTTGCACCTGGGACAACTTACAAAACTATGAGCCCAGTTGCGAGTTAATGGCCGCTTGTAACTAGGATGAAACAAACTACATGCCAGTTGCATGTGAAGGGTGGACCTATAACTGGGATGAAAAATAAAACACATGCAAAATAACGGGGGTCAAAGATCGGTCAGTGAGAAGATGGGGATATGCTTCATAGTCGAGCCCACAAAACGATAACATAGAAAGGCCCATGTAAAAATAAATGCGATAACATGACGACACAAAACAAATGAGACAAAAGAGGACACACGACAAAAAAGAACAAGTTGACACGAGTGTGCATGATCAAGTTTGTGCAAAATTTAAATTAAACAAATCAGACAGTTAGACTTAGATGAGCTAAAACTTATCCAGATTAGATTTAGCAAGTCTCAAAATGAAAAATAGTTACACTCCTCTCCAGCTACACAGCCAAACCAAAAATAAAAGAAAACAAGGAATAAAAAGACACGTGTCCCTCCATAAAAGCTAAACCCACAAAAAAACCCAATACACAAAACATAATAATTGCCTTCACGAGGGACAAATAGAAAACATGACGCAAGGACAACGAGCATGACTCAGAAACACGTGTATCTAATGGTATATGAGTTAGATGAAACATTGTTAACTCTCATTTAGATAATAATTAGCAAGCCAATCCGAAACGGGACCTCAGATCGCGTCACGAAAACGGCCCAACAAAATACACATGCGCGAATAGGTCGACAAGTAGACACCAAACACACTATGCGACACAAAGCGCGTGTGACAAAATAACCCGCAGTCAAGATTTGCACAACATTTAAAAGCGAACATATGACAGAGTGAAAACAAATTCATGAATTTTAAACAAATAAATAAAAAAATAAAAGGAAAATGGAAAAGGTGAAATAGAAAATATAAATAATAACAAAAAATCATGAATTTAAAATAGTTCATAATTTAAAATAAATAATGAAATATAAAAATAATATAAAAAGGAAAATAAAACAGAAACAAAAATAAATACTGGGAGTCAAATGGGAGTGTACAAAAATGAGAGGAACTAGGACTGAGTATAGCACAGACTTGTGAAAAGAAATAGAAAAAGTCAATCGACCTCACACTACTACACTAGCAACGAGACGTTCAGGAGGATAGGCTTGTGAAAACCAACAACGGACCAACCTCGCACAAGCAACGACCCGGACACAAGGACAGCTAGCAACGACCTGGACACAGGCACAACGCGAGACAACGCGCCGCGAGCCAGCGCAGTAGCCAGACAATTGTGTTTTGCACGAATATTAAAGATAAATGACCCAACGGTTCTGGACTTAGATGTGAGATAGCTATTTCACATCTAGATGTGAAATAGCAAACCCGAAAGCATATATGCCCTGCGTACTGAGCTCTCTCCCCAGTCCTTTACTCAACCTATTTAAATTTCAGGTGCAAGCTTGGTGATAGAAAATCATGCACACTGATAGAAAAACTAGTACTATATACATGTCCCAGGAGGACAACAAGTGAAGCCATAAAGAGAAAAGCGTTCCAACTGCATACACACTGATGGCTTGTTCGGTTAGGCAGGGTTTGGAGAGGATTGGAAGGGATTAAAACCCTTGCAAGTCAAAATGCTCTTCATACCTCTCCAATCACCTTCAATCCCTTTGGTGAGGGGATTAACGACGTCGTTACAGTGAAAGGGAAAACACGTTGAGATGGTGGGCAAAGGCTGAGATGCTTCCTGTTGGGTGGAGATCAAAAGAAGAAAACACGTTGCTTTTGCTGCCGGCATGGTCGTGACAATCACTAGAAGATGCGGTTTGGGTAAAGCGGAGGACGACGGAGAAAAGATATATAGGACAACCAATACTTATCTATTTTTCTTCGGTACAATACAACCCCACCACCCAGTTAAAGAAATTTTGATGCGTAATACAGTACACTAGCCTCTTTGATTTTTTTTTAAATTCAAATCATTTGGCGATTGCTCAGCACGCCTGCCTCGTGGTCTAACCCATCAATGTTTCTCCTGGTCGCACTGCATGAAATCGCTAGCTCGAGGCTGCCAAGCAGACCATGGTTTCAATTACCTCGGCAGTCACCAGTCGGCGCCCAATGCTGCAGATTCTCTTTCAAAATTGTAAGTATTGTGACCAACCCAACCAACACGGCTTTGTTCTGAGGGGTTGTGCTGCTACCCTCGAGCTGCAAACGATCGTCAGTCGTCACGCAATGATTGATTTTTTTTAGGCAAATCACGCAGCGATTGCTAATTCCCTCCCCTCGAGCTGTTTTTTTCAGAACATCCCCTTAGGGCTCCTTTGATTCAAAGGAATTGCATATGATTTTTGGAGGATTTGAACCTGTAGGAATTTTTCCTGTGATGCTCGTTTGATTCGTAGGATTGGCATCCTTAGGAATTTTTCCATAGGATCCATGTGTAGTACATTTTGGAGGAAAAATTCCATCCACTCAAACTTCTTTGTAGAATTCCTTTGATTTTCCTGCGCTATCAAACATTCTTTCAAATCATGTAGGATACTATGGGACATGCCATCGACAATCCTGCGAATCAAAGAGGCCCTTAAACTGTTGGCCCACGCCCCCACCCTTCGATGGCCCAATACCACTTCTTTCATATTTGGCCCAAGGCCCAGTTCATGGCAAGCACGATTCGCGAAATCACTAATTGAAGAGTACTCCTTTCAACTAGCATGTCAGTGACACAACACTTCCTGTCGGTCCTTGGCAAGATGCCTGTCTTTCTTTACCTCAAGTGACTGCCAACAGCGTCAATCGTTTGGTCATACATCACAAGAAGTTCAGGAGCCAGCACAGCCTATGTCTTGTGCTGAAAGTTGTGGGGATGTCTGTCCGAACAATCAAAGATGGGGCTCAGTCAAAAATTATCTTGCTCCAACTTAATTATCTGCAAAGATCTGGTTGGTCTTTCCGGCATTGAAATCACTCACCTTCTCGTAAGCTAAAGGAAGTTGCTCTCCATCCTGATGTGGCTGAAGAAACAAGAAAAACGTGGGAGGCAGAAGCGAGGAACAACCATAACAGGCTGAACGTTCTGGCCATCACAGGTGATCATGAGGAGACACCAGCTTCAGTTGAGGAGGAAACAACACATGAATATCATATCCAAGAAGAACCCCCTGCTGCTAAGAATGAAACACCAGAAACACGCTCTACCTTGGGTCTGGAGGTAGAGCTGGAGAGCAATGCAATATCTCCCGTCAAACCGGGCCACATGGTTAATTTTGCAAAAGGAGCCGAGTCTGCGCCCCCATCATGGCATGCAGCACAACTGCAAAAGGTGCCCCCATCAGCACCATGCTAATGAAGCGAGGGAATGTACAGGACCCATGCGACGGATGCCAGAATTAATGGAGAAGAGCAGGTTACTTTCCTGAAGTTTGTTGTCTTTTTTTCTGCTTGGACAGAAGATGCTGGTGTTGTAAGGCTATGTTCAGCCCGTTCGTTTAATAATTATACTTCATTTGAATACTTTTTCCGGAGTATGCTTGGTTTAGTTTCTTCTTATATTATTCTATTGTGTTCACAGTAACCTTTCCTTTTTTTTACATACATGAGTTACTGGTTTAATTCATGTCATGGTGGTAACTTTAATCTAGACTTACAACAAACTATGCATCCCCACACGACATTAATCTATAGACAGAAAAACAGGAAGAGAGTGAAGGCAAGCAAGTTGTTACGATGTTACGAACATTGGGTCGCTGTGGCTCATGTGCATTTCGTCGAGTAAACCCGAGTCCTTCCAGGAAGCAGCTTCTGTTTCTTGTAGCAGGCCGAGGTCGTCCTCCAGAAGGTGGAGCCAACTGGGTTCTGTCACCCACCACATTTGAAAACCACATTCGAAATGTTAGACCCGCATTACTGCATTACAGGGAGAAAGGAAAACACAAAGTAGTTGTACTAGTACTGTGAAAGCCACTCTTATCTTATCTTACTTGGTCATTTTGTCAAACACGTTCCGTGCGATCACTGAGAGAGAGATATATGATTAATGGAAGGAGAGGGATGACGAGAGCAAGGGTCGTGCTTGGGATTCAATTGATGC
Organism: Aegilops speltoides; assembly: GCA_021437245.1. Taxonomy (NCBI): domain Eukaryota; kingdom Viridiplantae; phylum Streptophyta; class Magnoliopsida; order Poales; family Poaceae; genus Aegilops; species Aegilops speltoides. Next base: position 10,210,805 of record CM038141.1, on the reverse strand, counting down.
CCGCGAATAGCAGATCGATGCTGCCTTCCGAACAGCGAGGGTCATGGTGTAGCTGATGAGGGAGGCGGGGGCGGTGGAGATAGGCGCCCCACCAGCGAGCAGGTGGCGGACGGGGAGCAGCGGGAGGAAGGAAGGAAGGGATGGATAGCATGCGCATGCCAGCGGAGCCCTCCCTCCCATCGCCATCGGGCCCTGCCGGAATCACCTTGTCGCCCGTTGCCTACTCGCCGGTGATCTTTTTTCCATGTCTGTTCTCTCTGTCGTTGTGGGGATTCAGGGTGGACACGGTCCGGGCCGGTCCGGTCCCTGACCGAGCTGTCCTTTGGACCGGCCGTCGGCGGTCCGGACCGGACCGGACCGAGCAGCGTCGCGGTCCTGTTTCCCGGGACCGGACCGGCAGGGACGAAGCCCGAGCCGGACCGAGCGGCTCGTTTGGACCGGCCGGAGTTCATCCCAGAGCACGCGCCGGAGCATGGCGACGCGGGGAGGGCAATGGAGGCAGCGGAGCTCGACGTGGAGATGTCCAGCAGCTTTGGAAGAGTCATAGGGAGCTAGAGGAGCCAAGAAGATCACCAGAGCGAGCTCATCGGCGACGAATTTGGCACGACGGCCGGTGGCGGAGATGAGAAAGACGATGCCGATCGCGGCGATGCGAGTCCTCCCACATCGTTTTGTTTGTGCATACGACAGATCCGAGTGGGCGCGTCCGATGGACATAGTTTCGAGGCCAGCGAGTCGTGTAGCCACGCGGACGACGGCCCCCGCGGCGGCGGACATGAACGGCGACAGTTTCTTGCGCCCCCTCCACGCCTGGGTCGCCACGCACTCGCCACAGCCCCGCCACGCCCCCGCCACGCCACCGCCATGCCGCTCGCACGCCCCAGCCACGCCCCACTCGATGCTCACCATGCCGCCGCCATGCTCCCGCCACGCTCCCGCCATGCCGATGCTTCTGTTTCTCGGTCCTGCGAGCTGGCTCGGTGAAAGCCCGGACCGGACCGACAAACTTTCGGGCCAGATTCTGCAGCTCGGACCGGCTCTTTTTTCCATCGGGCTAGGACCGAGCTGGCCCGGACCGAGCGGGCCACGAGCCGGTCCGAAAGACCGCTCGTGTCGTCCACCCTGAGTGGGGATTAGACTACGCGATGTCTATAGTTCAGTGTCCGGTGTCCAGTATTAGCATGCATAGTTCAGAGCTCTTCATTTTTTTTTATCAGCGATCGGTGCTGCTTTTTTTTTTCTCTTTCTTCCTTTTCATTTTTCTAAGCATAGGTGATTGGTGAGAGGTAGTTTGGCAGTGACGCTCTATTTTTTTCTTTCCTTTGTTCAGGATTTCAATTTTTTTGAAGTTCAGTGTTGAAGTATGCTCAAAAGCGGAATTCAGAGCTCTTTTTCTTACCATGTTTCATTCATGAGAATTAAGAAGTACTCCTTCTGTAAAGAAATATAAGAGTGTTTAGATCACGCTCTTATATTTCTTTTACCGAGATTCCCGCAAAAAAAAAATCTTTTATGGAGGGAGTACTAGCTTTGTAGCTTTTTTGCTTAATTTGGCAGCATACATGATTTAACAATAATTTCCAATTTGGCAGCATAAATATATAATTTCTTAATTTACTCAATAGAATATATGGTTCAGAATGTGAACTTTTGTGTCCTCTGGTCCGCCACTGTCGGTACAAACATCTAGTCATTTTCGTTTTAGGTCGAGCAAATTTTACAGTAGAAAAAGGAAGTGAGAAAATGTGTGAGCAATCACGAAAGATGAAGCATATTGTTGGAGTTGTGTCGAATATAGTGTACAAAGTAGGTTACAGTTGGACTTGTAGTTGTATCGTGTTTACATAGGATGTGGAGTCGTGTCCTAGTAGGACACTTATATCCTAGGCCTCTCATATATAGCAGGGGTAGACACACGATGTAACCTATGCCAACATAATAGCACCGGAACGCAGGGGAAGCCGGCGGCATGTGCCAGTGTCCAGGGCGACCGGGTGCAGTATTGTGACGGTGTCATGGGGAGGAGCGCCCCGTAGTCAAGCCCCGGGGATGTAGCCATATCGGTGAACGTCGTTAACAAATCTCGGTGTCGTGCTCGTGTGATTGCTTGGTCCTCGGATGATCGACAGTATGCCTCGGATTTATTCTAAAAAGTGGTATCATGAGCTAGGTTGTTCAGTGGTTGCGGATTGTTGATTTAGAGGAAGGATCTATCTGAAATGTAACTGGCTGCGGTGAGGTTCTCAGCATGATCGGAAAAGGCAAATCAGAGTAGAGGCGGCGGGACTTGCAGCAGCACCTACGGCGGCTGGCAAGACGTGCGGCGGTCGATCAGGTGGATCGATCGGGCGAACGTCAAGCAGCGTACTGGAATTGCGGCAGCAGCGACGCGGTCCAGCGCTGAGTTCTCGGCGACGGCGCGACGTATCGTGTAATCAATAGGTTAAATCGGTTGGACTGGTCCAGATCGGTGGGAAGCAGTGGCAGACATGGAACCGTTCGGCACGAGCGCGTGACGACGTGTACGAAGCGACTACACGGTCGTCCTGCGTCACAAGGCCCATGAGGGGCTGGCATTGCACGACTGGGTCATATGCTTGGTCTGGCCGATGGTCCAGGCGGGGCTGTTGTTGGGCGATGTTGGTGCAGTGTGTGGCCTGGTTAGGCTGTCTTGTGCTCTGGAAAGTTGTGGAGGCACAGAGGCACCTGACACGGGATTTGTTTGTCAAAAAAAAGGAATTGCCAAAGCCACGTGTGTGTACATGGGCAGTTTTTTGCTAAGGTGCATGGAGAAGCTACAACAACAAATAGAGACAAGAAAAATTGTGCAGGTTGCATGGAAGTTTTTCGGGGTCGATTTGCTGAGAAGGCTTGGAACACGTGGACAGGCTACGGAGGCACGCGCAGACAAGCGCGTCATGAGGATCATGTTTAACAGGGCGTCGAGTAATGCATGGTATGTGCTTGTTGACACGATGCAGGGTGAATCATGATTGCGGTCGAACAAGTTCGGCTGGGTCGGACTAGATAGTCTGACGGATCGACGCGAGTCGGTTGGTACAGAAGACGGTGGTGGAATCGGCGACGATGACATAGGAGCGTGATGCTGATGGTGACCGACTTCTGGGGCGTGGAAACACGTGGCACAAGCCCGAGGCTTGTGCGGCTTCGACAAGACTATGGCGCGGGGTTGATTCAAGGTGGTGTATACACGGAGCTTGAAGTTGACGGGGCGCAGGGTGGACTGATCATCTATCATGGAGTCATGTTGAAGGTGGAGCTGGATTGAGGGGCTACGGTGTAAGGATCCAGGGAATCGAAGCCTATTCAGCAAGTGGGTGAAAAAAGCGAGTGACACGCAGTTCGGACTGGAGCCCAGTGGTCTGATGGAAGCGTGAAACTCGTCATCGGTCGGTGATGATCGATGGTACTCTGCAGTGGGGGTGGAGTGGTGTGGTTTCGCGACCCTTGAGACTCGACCAGGACAGCGGAGGCTCGACGCAGTAATAGCGGTGAGGCGTGCAGTTAGCACGGTGCATGGAGACGGACCAAGGCTCTGGTGGTCATACATGTGGTGAGACAACTGCGAATTTGACTCAGGATGACTATAAGCAACGGTGAAATTCCTTCAAGTTTCAGACAGGCGGTCAAGAAAGGAGCGGTGATGTTGAGTTCAGGTAACTCTTATGTGTGAGACCCAGTATGTGAGTTGTTCACTTTCATACAGGATCGGTGTGTGACGGCGTTGGACGGATACTCTGGAAGTTGGGAGCACAAGCTAGAGTAACAAGGAACTTAATTTTTCTCGAGTGTTGACGGTGGTCAAGAAAAGGAGGGACTACAAGTTGCAGGTGGAGTCACATGGGGTCTTTGGAGTACCAGCGGTACTCATGGGATAAGCTCAAGTTCAATGTACATGGAAGTTTGATGCATTGACGAACTCAAGGTGGTGGAGAATATTCGCTAAGGTGGAATTTGTTGGAGTTGTGTCGAATATAGTGTACAAGGTAGGTTACAGTTGGACTTGTAGTTGTATCGTGTTTACATAGGATGTGGAGTCGTGTCCTAGTAGGACACTTATATCCTAGGCCTCTCATATATAGCGGGGGTTGACACACGATGTAACCTATGCCAACATAATAGCACCGGAACGCAGGGGAGGCCGGCGGCATGTGCCGGTGTCCAGGGCGACCGGGTGCGGTATTGTGACGGTGTCATGGGGAGGAGCGCCCATAGTCAAGCCCCGGGGATGTAGCCATATCGATGAACCTCGTTAACAAATCTCGGTGTCGTGCTCGTGTGATTGCTTGGTCCTCAGATGATCGACAGTATGCCTCGGATTTATTCTAACACATATGCATGTAAACAAATAAATAAAAGAACATATTAACTAGGTGTAGCAGCATACACAATGTCACTTGGTACATTCTGTTCTATTCTAATCAGCATAAACCAAAAAGAATTTAAACGAGCCAAAAGATTTGTCAGTTTCATTGACTAAGAAAAAGAGAGTTGCCTGGTTAATTAACGGAAACCCGGACGAGAACCGAATCAACACGCCCTAGAAGGGCATATTCCGGCCGACCTGGCACCCACAAGACCATACACACCGTCGAGGTTGCCTGCAATGTCATCGTCATCACCTCTCCTCGAGCAGGCGACTCTGACTACATCGTTGACAACCTGTCAAGACCCTTCCCAACAAACGTCACTTGAGGACCTTGTCGGCCAAAGCCAACAATCGGCCGAGACATCAAGGACCGGCATATTCGATTTTGTTGACGCGCTTCACGGGAGAAAGTTGCAAGCCTCGCATCGACCTATTCCATCGCAACCCTTGAAGAGCACTGTCCGCTGAAACCGCCCTTATGGACCGCAGGGGCCCCGTCATGCGCAACTTCGACTTCTCTGTCCCAGCGAGAAACAAACATAGGAGCACCCGGTGGCGCACTGGACCGTCGACATCAGAAGGAACAACTGCGACCTAGCTCGCCATGCAAGTCGCAACGTCAACCGCCTATATTGCCGGACGGACACCAGCCGACCGCAATGCTGTGAGCATCCAGCCTATGGAATGCACGAACACAACCAAATCTTTTCAAAACGACGCCTCAAAGGGGGATGCGACGACGCCCGACCTGTTTGGTCTTAGGCTTTCGCCTAAATAGCCTAAACCGGTAGTAGAGGTCGGAGATCTCCACGGCGATGGCTTCGAGAAGGGGAACGACGACTGAGCAGTCGCCGTTGCCGCCGCCGTCGGCGATCGGCAACAGCCGAGCAGGCCTTCACCATCCCCATGGGCTGCATCCCGCTGGCCTGCCACCTCCCGCACAACAGCAGCGCTGCCGCCACGTGGGAGCACCACATACCTCACCGAGCCGCGGCAGGAGGTGACGCGGGCGTCTGCGTTCACCCAGACTGCTGCTTAGAGCATCGGGTGTGGAGTAGTTTCGTTGCAAGATTCAGTCCACATAAACCCATTTCTGTTCATATATTTTTAACTAGGTGTAGCAGCGTACACAATGTCAGTTGGTACATTTCTGTTCCTAATAAACCTGGTATATTGAATGATCTAGTTAATAAACAGGCACAAATATATAGCCCCACCACTGTCGGATTTAGGCTTGATTTGGCTTTGCGACAACGCTTTTAAAAATAAGAAAATAATTTGCTACCATGGGTACACATGCTAGTTGGAAGCACACTATGAAAATACTTGTTAGTTGGAAGCACACTTTCCATCTGTATGAACAGAAACATGTTGGTTGAACTAGTAAATATTTTTTTAACAAACCCAACAGTGAGCCATAGTTTTTATCCATTCATCACGAAACTGATAATACACCATCAGGTTTGTCCGGTTCAACTTAAAAACAAAACAAAAAACACCATCTTGTCATAGGCTAGCCCTTCCATGTAACAACATGCAAAACAGAGCAGCAACGATGGCCCTCAAACTGAAGCAAAGGAAAGCAGGCTACCCTTGTAATTAAGGATCAATTCAGTCCAACACCCTTACTTATTCATTACAAAACCAACCGATATCTCTTTGTGCAAGCTGAGTGCCATTTAAAAGAAGAGCAGAGCAGCATGTACAAACATGCAAAACAGACAAGAAAATTTGTCCGGTTCAGCTTAAAAAAACAAAAGCAGAGCAGCATGTCACTCCAACACCCTTATTCATTACAAAACCAAGCAACATCTCTTTATTTCTGCAAGCTGACTGCCATTTAAAAGAAGCTCATCACACAACTTCCAGCGAAGCTCCAAACTTTGCCATCGTTCAGTTCTCCGATGCCACCAGCAGTAACCCCGCGCCCCTGCTACCTGCACATTGTGAAATTCTTTTCTCTGTAAGCTAGAAACATCCAATACTTAACTTTGCAACCTGCACAGTTGGGATCCATAGGAAAAATATTTTTCGACCAATTATAATTCCTCGTTCTCCAAATAGACCAAATAACAGCCGCTACACCTACAGTAACCAGATTCCTATCTGTAGTACTGCAATTCATCACCCAATCACTAAGTCCCTCCATGCTAACAGGAAGTCATGCTAACAGGAAGTCAGGAAGTTTATCAAAACCACAGGTGTTCCAAATATTACGAGCAACCGAACACTTCAAAAAGATATGACCCACGGACTCTTTTCTACTGTAAAAGATGCCAATTTTCCAGTCCACACTACCTCTATGATTCAGTATCTCTGGTTAAGATACTCTTTCTGAATCCTAACCACAGTAATAATTTGATCTTAATTAAGTAGAACTTTTACATACCAAAATTTTCTGCACAGTCGTTTCACTTATGAGCTTTGAAACCTATATGCATAGAACGCAGAGAAATTGGAAAGGCCATCCACATGATTCAGACTAAAACCTTCACAATCACACATGCTACAGAGATGTGCTTACATAAAAATAAATTGTATCACAGTTGCAGCGTGAGTACCTTCTGCTATAGCCGGGTACATATCAATAGAAAACAGGGGATGGTTGGGATGGGCTTTGAGGGCGTGCCTCACCGCAGCCTCCGCTTCCTTTGCCTCCCCAACCCTCGTTCCACCACAATACATATTAACCCTGACACGCCGCCGAAGGGAGAGCAGGTTCCCCTGCAGGCCCAAGTCGAAATCACAGTTGCCATCCTTTTTGGCCACCCGCACGCCCAGACTGAACGAAACTGATTCCGCCCTCGGCAAAGCTCCTGATTCAAACATTATCTGCGTTGATGACCCACAATTCAAGTCAAAGTCTACCATACAGCAGAACCCATCTGCACGGATGACTAGCAGCCGTTGTGTTTGGTGGGTACTCTTTATATAGAGACGGCGAAGGGACAACAACCCCCCAATGATCTCCACGTCCTCCTGCTGCACTTCCTTCACTGGCCAGAGGGTTAACTCGGAGAGGTTCAAGAGATGTGAGGGGTCTCTCTTTATCCACCCTCGCAGTGCAGAGAGTTGGCTGGGCATGTATGACTCAAATTTGCGGAGATGTACAGGAGGCGTCCAGTGTTCTCCCAAGAGATCCATCAGTTCAAGAGATGTTCCACTGGAATTGCAATCAATACTTAGGCTTTCAATCTGATGTAGGTTGCACAAAGACTTCACAAAATCTTTATACAAACCCAAACTACCATCCTTGAAGCTAATCCAAAGCTCCCTCAGCCTTGCCAGGTTGCCAAGGCCTTGTGCAGTAATGTTCAGAGAGATCAAGATCTCCCTCAACACTTCTATGGATGTCAGGTTCTGCAACACACCAGCTGGAACGACCACCTTATAGGGATATACATCTAGGCAGATTAATCTTCTCAAATTACAAAGAGTGGACGGCAATTCATCTAGCTCAAAATTGTCTACAAGATCCAACACCTCCAGAAACTGCAGGTTTCCTATCTCAGCCGGCAGTTCACTGATTCTAGTACTTTTTAGACCAAGATACCTTAGGTGAATTAAGTGTCCAATAGCCTTGAGGTTAGGCTGCAGGTTGCTAGTTTCCCCAAGCTTACAGTCCGAAAGATCAAGTACACGGAGAACTTCAAACCTTGACAGGGCTGTCATGATATTAATAGCTGATGTAAAGATAGTAATGGACCTCACTCGTGATATACCTGTGAAATTTCTGAGAGGTGTGCCTTGATGATCTTTATTTCTATCTTGAAGGGATAAACGACGAACATTTCCTTGAAAAGACATGCTATCCCAAGTACCATCCAATACATTAACAAACTTTGCTTCATGTGACAGGTTGCAGATAAGATCAAGAACCATATCATGTACACGGCAAGCAAATACCTGGCCTAAAGAGTCATATATTGGCTGGATCATACTTCTATTAATGAGCTGGTTGAAGTAATTTAATCCGAGCAAAAACAGGCTAGTCCCTTGATCTCCATGGTGGACAAATCCTTCGGCCACCCACTTCCATATCAGTCTATCTCTATCAATGGTGCTATCTTCTGGATATATACATAGGTATAGTAGACAAGTTTTCAGATGAGACGGTAGATTATAATAGCTGAAAGACAGTATTCTCCGCATCTCAACCAAACTGTTATCTTTTGTTACTCCGGAGCCAAGGGACTGGAGTAGAATATCCCACTCATGCTTTGGTTTCACTTGCTGGCCACTAGCCAAAGCACTAGCAATAGTAATGATGGCTAGTGGCACCCCACCACATTTCTTCAATATATCTTTAGACACTTGTTCAAATTCCTTTGGGCATCCACTATCCGGGAATATTCTTGTATAGAAGAGCTTGCTGGAGTCATCTATAGAAAGAGGCTCCATTTCATAAACCGGATCATCAGCCGATGAGCAACACTTGGAGACACCAAAAATGCGGGTTGTGATGATTAGCCGACTGCCTAGATTATTCCTGTTGGAGAAAGCAAGGTTGATGTCTTTCCACAAAGCTTCATCCCATACATCATCAATTATGACGAGGTACCTATGTCAGTTGAGAGTATTAGTGTAAGGTGTATTGATATGGCAAAGCTATGGGACATATGAATATATAGGTGGAACTATGCATCTAGATTGTGCATGTTCGCAAACAAACTAATAAGAAGCACGCGTATGAATCTTGGCAATCTGATCTTTTAAGAAGCATGCGTTATGAACTGCCAATTAGATAATGAACAAAATGAATACAAATTTAAGATTCAAAGAGTACAACACAGATAGGAAACTGCTAGATCGATGGCCATACATAGAAGAAGAATTAATTAGCTATAATGATTAGGTAGATCTATTTGAAAGACGAGTACCAATTTGGAAGACATTTCAAATATTACAATGGTTAGGTGCATCTAATGGAAAGACCCGGGTACAGATCGGGCCACCAATTTACTAAGTAAATGGCCGCTACTAAACCTCCTAAAGACTCATATTGCATTGCATGATCCTTTTGTGTACATTATGCAGGTAGTAAGTTTCCAAAGAGGCATAAAGGTAGAATGTGACAGTGAAGAGCAAATTCAATTTTTGTTTGGCCATTAATCCAACATACAATATTTCAGGAAAATTACTTTTTTTCGAGAAAACGCATGAGAGCGTGCGTTTCATTGCATTGTGAAGAGAGAGAGAGAGAGAGAGAGAGAGAGAGAGAGAGAGAGAGAGAGAGAGAGAGAGAGAGAGAGAGAGAGAGAGAGAGAGTTGCGGTTACATTCCTCCTAGGAGGCTGTTCACAGAAACTGAATTAATGGACGTCCCAAGTCTGGGGGGTAACGGCTTTGAGCCCTAGCGCGCCCGCATTTGCCCAAAGGGCGGCCTCTTCCTTGATCTTCGCTAGGAGGGTGTTCATAGATGGGCGCGCTCCGTTGAAGATGTAGTCATTGCGGTGCTTCCATATCATCCAGGGACGAGGAGGATCACGGTACCGAGGCCCTTGCGCATGGGCTCTGGAGTGGAGTGTCGCCGATTGCCACCAGTCCAGAAGCGAAGGCTCGTCGTCTGGCGGGGTGCACGAGATCCGTAGCCAGCTTAGCGTCTCGTGCCAGGTTTGTCGGGCGAAGGGGCAGGCGAGGATGAGGTGGTGTATGGTTTCATGCACCTGGTCGCAGAGGGAGCACCATGTGGGGTGTTGCAGCCCACGGCGAGCCTGCGGTCCAACAGCTGTCGAGGTGGGCGAGCTAGTGGAAGAAACAGACGCGCGGCGACACCTAGTTTTCTAGGTGAGCTACCAGGCGGCATAGGTCGTGGAGCCAGCGAAAGTGGCCGTGTAGGCCGACTTGGCCGAGTAGACGCCGTTCGCGCTCCATCTCCAGATGAGGCGATTGGGCTCGGCAGAGAGGGTCGTGCCCTCGATCCAGTGCCAAAGCTAGAGGTATTGCCCGATCTCGTGAATGCCAACCGTGCCCTGGATATCTCGCGCCCAACGGTTGTCTTCCAACCCATCCGCAATAGTCCTGAGTTTCCGACGGCGTTTGGGGATGCACGCATATAGGAGCGGAGCGATCTCGCGGACGGACCGTCCGGCAATCCATCAGTCCTCCAGAAGAGGGCGTCCGTGCCTTTCCCGAGCTGCATGGTGGTGTAGGTGAAGAAGAACGCACGCTCCTCAGCAGAGAATTGGAGGTTGAGGCCTGCCCAAGCCTTGGTAGTGTCCGTGCGGCTGAACCAGAGCCACCGCGTGCGCAGCGTGAGGCAGGTGCGCGCGAGGTCGCAGACTCCAATGCCACCAAGAGGGATCGGGCGGGCAACCCGCTGCCAGTTGACGTGGCAGTGCCCGCCGTTTGCCTCCGCACGCCCGGCCTAGAGGAAGCCGCATTGAATCTTCTCGAGCGTCTTGATGGTCTTCTTGGTGTGTGTGTGTGTGGGGGGGGGGGGGCAAAGCAAGCAGCTGGTGGATCGGAATCGCGCTGAGGATGGCCTTTACGAACGCGAGGCGCCCAGCCTTGTTCATGAGGTGTGCCTTCCAACATGGGAGCATGCCAGCTGTTTTGTCAACGACGGGCTGAAGCTGGGCTACGGACGGTCGGTGCAGCGTGAGGGGGATGCCCAGGTAGGTTATGGGCAGCTCGACGATGGGGCAACGAGCAAGTCGACGACAGGCGCGGCCTCGTCCGTGCTGGCACAGATCAACGTGACCGTGCTCTTGGTGAAGTTGACCTGGAGTCCGCATGCGCGCCCAAAAAGCTGCAGGATGCTCTTGACGGCGGTGACATCACTCAGGGTGGGGTGACAGAAGAGGATCATGTCATCAGCGTAGAGGAAAACGGATGGCATCAGGTGCCAGGGGTGTAGTCGCTGCAGAATGCTCAGCTCGGTCGTGCGGTGGAGAAGGCGGCCTAGCGTGTCGACAGCGAGCATGAAGAGCTGGAGTAAAAGGGGATCACCCTGGCGGAACCCACATTGGTGCCAGATAGCGGGGCCCGGCTCTCCGTTAACGAGCACCCTGGTGCTTGCCGAAGAGAAGAGGATGGCAAGCTAGTCGAGAAACCTAGTGCTGTATCGGCGAAGGGCATCGAACAGGAGTGGCCATCTGACCGAGTGGAAGGCGCGCGTCAGGTCCAGTTTCAGGAGCACACGTGGGGCGTCGAGCTGGTGCAGCAGACGGGCCGACTGATGGACGAGGATGAAGTTGTCGTGTAGACTCCGTCCGGGGATGAAGGCGTTCTGGCTTGTGCTGACGAGAGAGTTGAGCTTGGGCACGAGGCGTGGCGAGAGGACCTTGGCGAAATTCTTGGCGACCATGTGGATGAGGCTAATGGGCCTGAAGTCGCCGAGGGCGTGAGCGTCGGCGTGCTTGGGCAGTAGGGTGAGCAGCGCCTGATTGAGGCAACTGAAGCCGCGGCCTCGCAAAGCGTAGAGCTGGCTGAGGACGTCGATGATGTCCTGCCGAACAATGGGCCAACATGCGCGTAAAAATTCAGCCATGAAGCCGTCGGGGCCAGGGGCTTTGTGCGCGCGGAGCCGTTTGACCGCCTGCCAGATCTCCTCGGCGTCAAACGGGGCATCCAGGTCCTCAAAGTTGGCGGGGGTGATGAGGTCTGTGAGGTCAAAGGCGCAGTCCTAGGGCGCCTTCGTGCCCAAGAGTGCGTCGAAGTGAGCGTAGGCAGCCGTGGCCATCTTCGAGGGCTCGGTGACCACGCCCTCACCGACAAGGAGACTATGGATCCTGTTCTTTTGGCGCCGGTATGTGCATTGCCGATGAAGAACGATGTGTTGGCATCGCCGTCCTTGAGAGATGCGAGGAGGGCACGTTGTCGGGCAATGGTACACTCGAGGGAGGCGAGGCCGATTTATGACGCCTTGATTTGTCGGCGCAACCATTCTTCATGCGGGGATAGGGCGCGGTGGTCCTGTGCGGTATCAAGCCGGAGGAGTAGTTCTCTGGAGATCGCCAGTTTGAGCCGTATGTTGCCAATCATCCTCGAGCTCCAGCTTGTGAGCTTGTTCGCCGTGGCCTTCATGCTAAGCATAGCTGCCTGAATGGGTCAGGGGCGTGGACGAAATGCCAGGCTGCTGTGACGACGTCCTGGAAGCCATCCAACCGGATCCAGAATTCCTCAAAGTGGAATCGCGGGTGGGTGGGTGGCATCGGAGAACAGTCGAGTAGCAAGGGGCTGTGGTCCGACACGACGGAGGCGAGGCAGCGAGGATGGCACTCCCCATGGAGCTCCTCCCAGTCCGCCGTGCAAAGGATGCGGTCAAGGTGGACGAGGTCGGGGGTGACTGCTCGTTGGACCAAGTGTACCAACGTCTGTTGAGGTAGATCTCCTTGAGCGCGAGGTCATTGAGAATGCGCCGGAAGCGTCCCATCATGCGGCGGTTCAGGTGGCCATTGTTCTTGTCTTCATCACGATATATGAGGTTGAAGTCTCCACAAACCATCCATGGTCCAGGGCAATCCACGCGAATGTCACGCAACTCTTGCAAGAATGCAATTTTGTTGGCGTCCAGTTGGGGCCCGTAGACCACGGTGAGCCACTAGGGCGTGCAGGCGCTCGATCGGCAGGAAACCTTGGCTGTGATGGCATTTGCCATGAAAAGAGGATTGTTGATGGACACCTCACGGCTCTTCCAGGCAAGCATGATTCTGCCTCGAGTACCAAGCGCGGGGAGGTATGTGCCTCGGGGCTATGTTGGGCCGGAGCGGCATCGAAGGTGGATTCCATGTGCAGCACATCATGTGCGGGCACTTCTGGAGGCTCCTGGGCGGCCTCGGCTGGCCTCATGGGATTGGCCATTGGGCGCATCGTGGTGGGCTCCATCGCCTGCGGGGTCTCCGTGGACCAGTCCTCTGTTGGCGCGACCTCAGTGGCCAATGGCAGCGATAAAGCAGCAGGGCATCCCGACAGCGGGTCCGGCATGACCTCCAAAGGTTGGGAGTCAGGGACCTCGCTTGCCAGGGATTGGCTGGCTGGGATGCTGTCCTGATCCCCATGCATGTCAAGGTGATCCGGGCCTGGCACAAGTGCGTCGCGGGTGGGTCCTTGGGGGCGGGTGTGGATGTCCTATTGCGCAGGCGAAGGGTGGGCGCCAGCGTTCTCAGACTGGTCGCGATGGATGCCAGCCAATGGGCGGGTGGCTTCCATTGCCAGGTCACGCGGGCCCTCCACGGTTGGGCCACGAGTGGTAGGGCGAGGGGCAAAGCAGCCGCAGAGGATGCAACTTTTGCACGTCGGGCCTCCTCTGCCATCCTCTTTTTCTTTTTACCACGCTTTCCCTTTTTGGCAAAGCAGTGGGAACTGCGGGGGCCACTAGCGGTGGGCCAGGGGTCCATCGTGCGGCCGGTGGCTTGCCTCGGCGGCGGCGGCGCCGATGCAACCGTACAGGTAAGGGAGTCGGGACAACCAGCATCGACGGCAATGCCATCAGCGCGGGCATGGGTGTTGGATGAGCGCCAGCCCACGGAGTCGGTGGACATGCCATCCGCGCGGCTGTCAGAGCGTCGGAGGTGCGTTGGCGCTTGCTCCCGCGTCAACGGCCTCGGCCTCCCTCGTCGCGATGACCGGCACCCCTGTCGCCTGCGCCAGGTGCACCGTCTCACGGGCTGCAATCTCCGTTGGCGACCTAGACAGGCTGCTCGGCCGCGGCAGCGGCGGCGATCGTGATAGACACCAGGTACTGGAGGGTGCGGATGGTCGGCGGCGCGGAGCGGATGCGAGCTGGGATGGATTCCACGATCTCGAGAATGGCCGCCCGGCAGATGCTTGCGGGGTCGCGGGAGCGCGTGCTCGGATGGAGCCGCTCGATCCAGCAACTGCTGCCCAGGAGGTGTTCGGCCGTGGACAGGTGCCATGCCTGCGCCGGGATGCCACGAAGCTCAAGCTGCATGGAGTGTTCGAGCGAGCCGGCAACGACGCGTGCGAGCTTGCTCTAGGGGCGTAGCGCGAGGGTGAACCCGGGTCCGCTGATGAAATGCTCGCCAGCAAGGCGGTCCATGAGCTCGCGGGTGGTGAAGACGAGGATGAAATCCTCTAGGTTGTAGGCGTGGACGGTGAAGTCTCTGGGGTGGAGGTCAAGGGAGGAGTACAGGACGTCCTCGACGTCGCGTGCAGCCACAGCCGGCCTATCTCCGGTGATGGAGACCACCATGCCCTGGCGCAGCACCAGCTCTGCCTCTTCCATCTCAATAGAGAGCGAGAGGATGACGCACAGGGGAGCCTGGTCCGCGGGCGAGGGCGACTGAGCGGGTAGTGACGGGGTGCGGTGGCGCGGCGCCACCTGGGCTGCAACGGCCATAGTGGCCGCGGCAGCAGGGGACGCGTAGCGTGCCGCGGTAGTACTTGTAGCAGTCCCGCGAGCTGTGCCCAGGGTAGAGACAACGGCGGCACCGGACTTCGTTGGTGCATTCCCGCACGGGGTCTCCGGGCTCGAGGCAGTGAAAGCACAACCCGGCGCACTCCTCCGGGGACACGCTGCGACGTCGCTGCGGGTGGGGGATGGGGGGTGCAGCAGCCGAGCGCTGCGCACCACGACGGCGGTTCCTGCGGCGGGGGGTCTGGAAGCAATCGACATCGATTTCCACGCCGCCGTTGACTCGGTGGACCTCGCTGCGGGGGCCGAGGCGAGTGGCAGCCGGGCGCGTTAGGTCTTGGCGGGGCGCGACCGCCGGAGGTGGGGGGCATCGGGCCGAGCACGGGGGGGGGTCTGGCGACCTCGTTTTAGGACCGCGACGATGACCCGACACCGGACTCGAGCCAGCGCCGCGAGCCGGCAGAGCTGAGGTCGAGGTCGCCGGAGCTGCCGCAAGGGGACGCCATGCGCGGAGGGGTGGGGGGAGGGGGAGGGGCTGGGGAAGAGGGCTACCGGCTGGGATTCGTCGGCGGCGGGGCTGGTGGGGGTTGGGCTAGGAGGAGCGCATGGGAACGGAGCGGAGTGGAGCCCGTTGTGCTGGTGCTCATCCCAAGAATTACTGGCTTGCCTTTGGTGCAAGATAAACACTTTAAAGTCTTTATTTTAGAACGCGGTAGAAAGATATTTGAAGTAAAATAGTTTAAAGTTTAACACCCCCCCATTCCTGTGCTCATTTTATTTTTTGGTGTATTATTTGCTACAATTGACATTATGCTTATCATTTCGTGTCTTTGGTGCATGTATTGTACGATATGTTGAGGTGGATTTTTTAAAAATATGGCAATACATTTCAGCCACTGGAACCTTAATGAAAAAAAATGATTCCAAACCGTTTGACGCGAGGTACTAAGGTTACAAGATATTGATACATAGGAAAAAATATTTGATAAGTGTCATTTTCATTGTAAATGATGCATACCTCTTGTTCTCGAGAAATTTATGAAGTTTGTTGATAAGCTGCCTTTCATCCAATAGTGCAAGCTCTGAGTTAGAGTTGCCGAGATCCATGAGGATATCCCTAAAAACCTTCTTCTTGTCAGGGTTCTGCCCGACAGGAACAAATGCCTGACAATCAAAATCACCTTTAATCTTCTCGTATACTGCTTTGGCAAGAGTGGTCTTGCCCAACCCTCCAAATCCAACAATGGAGACCTTCTTCAGTTTCCTGGTAGAGGCATCATCGCCCTCCAAGGAGAGCAAAGTCATGAGCTCCTGATCCCTCTTCCCATAGATGCCAACTAGCTCTGCTGCTTCTATGTACAGAGCACGAAGACGAGGATCGATTGCTTCAGTAGGAGTAGAAGCAATACCATCGAACTTGTTCCTGTCACGCCTAGCAGCCACCTCCTGGAGTTCCTTCTTGATGTCCTTGATCGCATGAGCTATCCCATGCTTATCCACGACTTTCTTCAACAACTTGGTGGTCCTCTTCATGAGCCCCTTGAATCCGTTGGTGTTGTCGTCGGGCTCAATGCCATGGACCCGTACGAGGAAGTTGTCCACCACATCCTCAATGATGTAGGAGAGCTCTCTGACCTCATCGGCCCAAAGCTTGTCTTGGCTGTCGAGCTGGTCCGGCGGCACCTCACCAATCTTGATGAGCGCAGCGTTCATGGTCTTGAGCTCTTTCAGGAGGTCCTCAATATTTTTCTTGACGCCTTTGTGTAGCTTGTACTCCCCCACAAGCAGGTCACCCAGCTTGGGGATCAGGTTGGCAATGGCACCCGTGACAATATCCATGAGAGCTCTCTGGATCAATCAGCTGGAAACCTGCAAATCGATGAATGTAGGGATCTGTAACACAATCCAAGCTCTAGAACAGAGTTGCCAAGCCAGATCGATGAATGTAGGGTTCTGGACCAAGCCCACCTTTGGTGCTTCGCCGGCGGAGCAGAACACAATGGCGGCGTCTTCGTCGGATGGTCGCGCTGTGGGGACAACAAAGCGGAAGCGGCGGCTGGGCACCAGAGGCCAGATCCGTGAGCGTGTTGCTT
Organism: Aegilops speltoides; assembly: GCA_021437245.1. Lineage (NCBI taxonomy): Eukaryota > Viridiplantae > Streptophyta > Magnoliopsida > Poales > Poaceae > Aegilops > Aegilops speltoides. Next base: position 10,194,005 of record CM038141.1, on the reverse strand, counting down.
TGAATAATAACCAGAAACCTGCAAAATAGAAGAATATGGGGAACTGTGTGAAGCTTTAATTTCAACGAGCTACGGAACAGAGTTCCCAATCTGAACTGCGAGATCCATACCAAGCCCACCTATGATGCTTCACGGCAGAGCAGAACACAGCAGCGGCGTCACCTTTGATGCTTCATCGGCAGAGCAGAACACGGCGGCGGAGGTCGCTTCACTCGATCTGGAAGAATAAGTAATAAGAACTTATAATCTAGCAAATCAGCAGATTAATAAGAATAGAATAGCAAGAAAGATGGGAGGTAAATTTTTACTAGGCCGCTAACCGGGTCAGTCCTTCGATGCATGGTGCTCTGGATAATGACTAGAATCTGCCACCCTGGATTCAGCCAACGCAAATCGATGAGACTCGTCAAGTAGGAGAAGCAATAACCTTTTAGACCTAAGCATTGCAAGTTTAGCTGGAAACAAATCGACAAGAAACATACCCCAAATGTCCACGGAGGTTGGATGAGATCAGCAACGAAGGAGATTGAGAGGAAGCGGAGACGAGGAGCAGAGGAATACAGTAGAACTCTGTACTAGTCTACTAGATAGATACAGAGCCCCACGATCCCACCCTGGATTTAATCAACACAAAATCCATCAGAATCTCAAGCAGGAGAAGTAATAACTTTTAGATCCAAGCATTGCTACTTTAACTAGAAACAAATCGAGAGGAAATATACCCAAGGGTTGTCCACGGTCACCAATAGGGCAGTCAGTGGGCAGGGGCGAGGACGTAGAAGGAGATCAGCAACATGGGCGGATGGATCTTATTCCCGGGAGCGTAATGGAGGAGAGGACTAAGATGCGAGACGAGGAGCAGAGGCAGACCTCACCAGCAACAGCAGTCAAGAGATGAGAGGAAGGGAGCACTCAGTGGACGGAGACGAGGAGTAGAGAAAAGTACCACTATTGTATAGTACTCTAGCACGCTCTTCGAATAGTACTAGAGAACCTCTGCAAAGGCTGATATGTATTTAGAGGCTGTTTGGTTCTCAGCCTCAGCTCGCCACGCCGAAGATGCGGCCGCGCCGCAGGTGTGGCGAACGAAATGAGGGCCACACTTTTGGCGAGATGTGGCGTGAAAAATGAACTAGCAAGCTGTGGCGAGCGGTGCGGCACGCCACAACATCGGCATAAAGCAAACAGCGGCTAAGTTTAGGTGTAGGAAGCTGTGGCGAGTTGTGGCATGCGTAGTCACGAACCAAACACGCCCTTATTCCGACACGCATTAAGATGAATATAATGCAGCAGTACCATCTGGGATGCTTCACGTATCATTATCCCTAAATGGCCCTTTTATAATTTAAGCATAATCCTCCAAAAACGTATCCTCACATTTGACAGCTTGAAGTTATGTAATTTTTATTTTCGGAAAGGAGGATAACACCGGTTAGTGATGCTAAACCAAATATCAAACGGTTTAGCATTGATATCTAAGGCCAGATTTCAAAAAAAAAAATTCAAGAAGCCACCGAAACAAATAAGTTTAGAAAGGGCCATTTAGGGGAAACAACACATACTTCACTGCATTAAGGACACCTCCAATATGGCTCACCAAATCGCACATACATGCTTAGATGGGACGGTCCGGACACTTTTAGTCTTCCAACATAGACACCCATTTTTTATGGATCGGTCCGAACGTCCGAAATCCCCAAGGTGGCAACAAATTAGGAGGGGGGGGGGGGAGGGGTCTAGAGGTCTGCTACGCTGGACTACGTCATATTGGTCCCACCTAAAACCCTGGCCGGCTCATGAACCGTCGCCGTATTCACACCGGCTATCCGCCTACCCAATTTGAAGCCCGTCCGCTCCTCTTGCAACATTCATCATTGTTGGGCAGGCAGCAAGCCACTCAAGGAGCCTACTCCAACTATTAAATGTCAGCCGACGACCCTCCCCCCTCCCCCCTCCCAGAATTTTTGTCTCTCATTTCTCCACCTGTCCATGTTGCCACGCCCATAGTAGAACCCTCCCCCTCACACCCACTTCCCCGTCAGACGCGGAATTTCGTTGCTAAGGGCTGTCAAAAGATCACTTGCTACAAGCAGCTGACGTAGAAGCGCCGCACCAAAATAACAACGGAGGTCTATGATGCGAACGCTCGGAGCCATTCCTGCATTTAGGCGGGCCAACCTTCGAGTTCCCCATGACCGAGATCGGAGAATGACGACAAGGAGGATGGCGACCCCAAGGTAATGGCAGATGTCCGAGGAAGAGGTGCTCGCGAAGGAGGAGGTGTAGGCAATGACTGTTGAGGTTGCGGTTCTGGCCAGCGGGGTGGATGGGGTCTTGTCCATGGCAGATGCAGAGAAGCAAGTCTGCCTCATGCTCTTGGAGGAGTACTCTGCGGATGTGGCGCAACTTGAGAAAGAACACATAGATGAAGCAGTCATTGTTGCGCTCCTCAAGGACCCAGAGATCATCAACAACAACCAGGTGGTGCTCAAGGCTCATGAGGGCGAGGAGGTGGAGATGCACGGCAATGATGTAAAATGGGCACACGTCGGTGGCTCCGGCGGATTCATGCAAGCGACAAACGATGATGAGGTTTGCGACTCGGGGGAGTGGGGATCATCAACCTCTCCTACAACAGGGAGGAGTAGGATATTGAAGTTTTACTTTTTATTAGCGGTCTTTTGAGTTGTAAAATGGGTGGGTGTCCACCTTGTTTAAGGGATAGGGTTGGCCAGCGTTTGGCGGATATTTTGGGGGTGTATGTGTGACTAACATCGTTTGAGATGCCCTTACCCCTCGCAGTTGGGTTGGTCAGTCACCTGCCAGAATTATTGTATCTACCCCTCTCTCCTCCATCTAGACATTAGGCAAATGGGAAAGTACTCCTATGTAGTACAAAAGCAACGATAGTCTCTACTAAACCGAAATATTCAAACTAGACGGAGGGGCTCAATTCATTACCAATTGCAAAGAGGAAAGGTAATTAGTTACTATAGAGACCAAATTATGAAATGTGATTAAACCTGCATTAGTCCCAACTCTTCACCAATCAACTTTTTCCACCGAATCTTCACCTGTCACTAATATTCTCTTACTACCTGCGTTTTGCATTCAAAATATGAAATCACACTTAACTAGTCCATCTCCTCTAATATATTTTCACATGGACACGAAAATAACTTCATAGAGCAAAAGAACATAAATATACTCATATTTCACTACGCTAAAGCATCTTCAACAGAAGACAAAGAAATAGCAGACCGGAAAAAGAGTCCAAATCCAATATCTAAAAACTGAAATATTAGATTTTTGTGGCCCCAAAAACGGCTCCAATAGCAGACCTAAAATTGCATGGAGACCAAATTTTCTTGGTACTAATCTAAATTTTGCTACCCCCATCATCCATGTCAACACTCCTCTAACTACACATCTCCCCACACCCATCATCCATGGCAGCATGCCTCGTTTTACTATTTGTTGGCATGAAACTGAACTTTTTGTTGGATTAATTGTGTTTTTTGGTTTGATTCACTGGGTTTTGAGTTCCAGCAAACTTTCACTTTGCATCCATGGTATGGTCGGTGCACGTCATGTGGTGCATCTTGGGACATACAGTACTTTGTTCAAAGGATGTGCGTTGGAAGCTGCCTCGAGCGTCATAAACTAAACTTGATGCATTTGCATGCGCATCGCCAGTCACCAAGCCCCGAGGTCAGATCTAAAACACAGCTAGCAGTTGAATTCCCACGGGGACTGCCATGCTCCTTGTGAACTCGTAGTCTTGGCCTCTCGCAGGGCTCCATGCATGTCTGTTATTCCTTGGGCTGATGTGGAGGATTAGTTAAAGTGTAGATTGTTAGTTGTTGTCACCCAGCTCTAAGCCTAGTTGTGTTGTTTGTCGATTCCGTGTTTTCGGTGCAATTTTTTTCGGTTATCCCGTAACCTTCTTTGTAAGAGCGCTTTTGAACTATCTTGTGTCGTTTGTCCGTGTACTGTGAGTTGTGCTTTTTATGTGAAATGGTGTGAAAGCCTATTTCGAATGCTTGACTTGTTTGCCGAGGTCATGCCGGGGCACCTCACTAACCTTGATCAGGACAGCGTGCATTGTCTCAAGCTCCTTTCAGAGAAACTCAACATATTTCTTAACGTACTTGTGGAGGTTGTACTCCTCCATGGACAGCTGGCCCAGCCTGAGGAGCAGGCTCCCCATTGCACAAATGTGTGTGGAGTTAGCTGCTTGTGAGCAGTGCTCTTGATCTATGGGGAGCGCAAGCTAATCAGTGGTGTGTACGTTAGATGGGCAGTTCATAGATTATTGGGAAGGTGGCGATCACGCACATCCATAGCATGGCCGGTGCGCGTGCATGTGGTGCATCTTGGGACGAACGTCGTTCAAAAGATACGTGCGTTGGATGCTGCCTCGGACGTCATAAACTGAACTAGTTGTGTCTGCATGCTTGACGCCAGTCAGCAACCCCGAGGTCAGATCCAAACCCAGCTAGCAGTTGAGTTCTCCAATGCTCTCGCAGTGCTCCATGCATGCATGTGTCTGCTGTGTCTTTGGGCTGATGCGGAGGTTTAGTTTAAACAGAGATTGTCAGTTGTTGTCACCCGGCTTTGAGCGCTCATCTGCTTGTTTAGGCTAGCCATAGTGGGATAGCACATCCCAAGAAAACATTGCTTACGTGGCATGGAGTTAATGAGGAAAGAGATGCTTGTGGTAACATAATATGTTACCGTAACATAACACACCCCGAGGTAAAATGAGTCTATATATCAATTAATGAAGGTTTGCATGTTACCATACATATGTTACTACCAACTATGAAGATAGTAACATAGACTAGTAACATATGCATGTTACTAGTCTAAGTTACTCCCCGCTATGACCAGCCTTATGCTCTATACAAGGCAGTAGGAGTAGTGCGCGCGGTTTTTAAACTTCGAGTCAATGCAAATCGATCGGTTGTGGAGACACTCGATTTAAGTTGTGCGCCCAGTGGGTGCAGTGTGTACATTTCCACATATATGCGTGAAGAAAAGCAGCTGCTAGCGGAGGGTAGCGCTTTCATGCCAGGGCGTATATTTTATGCAAATCCCCAGGACTCATCATACATGCCGCCCTTGGCCCAACAATTAATGGTCGACACGACTGTGCATCATGCATGCATGGATTACCTGAAATATATAGTGTGTTCATGCAACTTTGCAAGATACTTTTGGCGCAAAATTATTTTCTAAAATTTTATTTGAAATATGTTCAAGCTGAATAATCTGAGCATTTTGATTAATAACGTGAATGGGTTATGTATTAACAGGTCGGAACTATGGAAAAGAAAAACGAAATAAATAGAAGTGAACAAAAAAGTGAAATGTGCATGTAAAACTTTGGAAAATAAAAAAATTTCTAAAATACTATATGTTACTTTGAAGATATTTGGCCAAAATCATGCATATATCAAATGGACAGGATAATGTGCTGTAAAATTTGGAATTACAACCTGTGCAAAAATCACAAGTTGGATGGTTAGTAACTTACACTATTCCTTGGTCATTGTGGGATCAACATGTACGTGATACACGTGAGATGTAATTAAGAAATATGTCATAATAATTATATACTCCCTCCGTTCTTAAATGTAGTCTTTGTAGAGATTTCACTATGAACCACATACGGACGTATCTACATGCATTTTATAGTATAGATTCACTCATTTTGCTCCGTATATGGTCCATAGTAGAATCTCTCCAAAGACTTATATTTAGGAACCGAGGGAGTATTACACAGAACGGAACATACATGAACAAGCACTCAAGCACCCAAGAAAACACAAGCAACACTTTCACATCCGAAGACAAATACATAATTGCGGCTTGCAACCTTGCCATTGCTTATTAACTTTACGAATCCCCAGGGGTACTTCGATAAGAATATTGGTTCAGCTGTTAATTAACGCAGGTGGACTGGCAGTAGGTTAAGCAGGAGTTCATGCATCTCTGGCAGTTGGCGCACTGCAACGTCGGAGTGGCGCAGGTCCTGCTGCATCTCACGCTGCTACTGGAGCCATCACACGAAGAGTTGCAGTCTTCGGTGCACCTGCTGCACTGCATCTGCGCTGCCGCCTTCCACGGGGAAGAAGACAGCATGACCAGCACCAGCACGGCGGCGATGGCAGCCACCGTGTGGGACGATGGGGAAGCCATTCTATCTACCTATATGTTGGTTTAGACAGCAGATGTCTTGGATCTGACGATGCCTGTGGGTGCGGCCAAATATTTATACAGGTAGAGGTCGCACCTGAGGCCACTCTACCTTGCATGCACACCATGCGTGGTAGACATTGACTTCAAAAAGGATGATGTAGTTAACGTGCTCCTCACTCGTTTGAAGTCAGAGCTTCTGATCCAGAGAAGCGCAAATATACGTTGGCAATGACGTTACTGATGGTTCACGTATGTTGCCTATGCATCATTCTCTTGTCTCCGATGCTTACCAGATCAGTGAGAAAAATGCCTAGTTTTTCCTTGCACACCATCCAAAGCGATCACAAGTCAACTCCAATACAGTAAATCATCTAAGTATTCATCACGCATAGCACTGCCAGCTATACCTAGGTACGTACCAAATGACAATGCAGGTGCTGGTTGTAGCCTGGTGTTTTCAACAGTTTCCCTTAATCATTGGTTGGACTATCTTTCTAATGCAGTAATTGCCAAAAACTACCAGTATTCAGGTATGTGTTCAAGAAAACTACCTGTTTTATTTTTCACTAACACCTATCACTATTTTGGTAAAAATTTGCTAAAATTTACTACTTCACACCGATGATCGCTTTACTCAAAATAAACTATGATTATTACAGGGTTGGCCCACTAGTCATGTCCACATGGCCTAGAAAGTCAACACCGTATATTTGATTGACACGTTATGACATGTGGGCCCACATGTCAGTTCTATCTCCTTCCTTAAAATTCCGCGTGGGAATAGTAAGGCATGTAGGGTTGTGTGTTTGCGAGAGCCGATCCCCCGTCCCTTCCCACTCTCTCCGCCCAACCCCATCACCAGAGGCCTCGAGGGCCTATGCGGACTGCCCCTCCGCCCCGCCCCCTCCCCCGCAATTTCGTGCTCCCAACGTCGGCAACATGCACAACAACAGCTCTCAGAAAGGCGGAGCCACGACAGCGGTGCAGGGCTCCCACGCCGGATATGCGTCACTTTGGTGCATGTGCGCGTCTAGTAGCCTCGAGCATAGCATGCACGAGCAACTTGCAGCACAAGCATTCTCCCTTTAGATCCTGTGTAAATAGAGAGTACCCGCTGGCACATGGCGGACGGATGGATGGACAACAACATTGTGCTCGTGCACATTGCGTTCGTGGCCATAGTGTAGCTGCCTCATTGCGGCACCCTCGTTACCTTCGCTCACCCCCTCCTCGCATGCAACAGCTCGGGAAGGTCACAACCATTCAGGAGTCCCATGGGTGGGAGAGAGAGTACCCTTGTATCTCGGCAGCGAGCATCACAAGAAGCAACAGCATGCAGCGAGCAGCAGGAGTACGTCTTGCTAATTTATTGTTTTGTAAACTGCCAAGGTAGTTATTACTCCCTCCTTCCCATAATATAAGATTGTTTTGCAAGATAAAACAACTTACAAAACGATCTTATATTATGAGATGGAGGGAGTATATGTGATTATAGAGACCTCATGTATGGAAGCTACGTTTATTCAGGAAGTTGTCAAGGAAAGTGAACATTGATGGAGGGATGCATCCAATGCTCCAGCAAACTTTTATCAACGGCCATGCCCTGGTGTGATGAAAAGCTAGGGATCAAACTAAGTGGTTTTCCTATCACACAGGCATCCTTCACTCAGATCGTTTGTATTGTTACTACCTATTGCACATGATTTCCTTTATTTAGCCATGTCCAAAGAATGCTCGACACGACATGTTCATGAAACATTTTTCTTGAATCACATGGACATTTTTCTACATTGTATAAGAACTTTGTAAAAGTTCTCTATCATTTTTCTAACACGTGAAGAAACACGTTGCAAGGTATTTAACTAAGGCCATGCCCATTATGCGTAAAGGTGCAGTCTGGTAAGAGAGTGGGTTTTCAGCTCCCGGGTGCATAGCGCCCTCTATGAACAGTAAAATCAAAACAAATAAAAATAAAATCTGAAACTTTGCAACATCAAAGATGATCAAACTTTGTAGGCGATTGCAAGTTTTCATGCCAAAAAACCATTCGAGGAGCTCTACACATGAAAAAGATTTCAGTGCTTGAAGTTTTGAGCATTTTTATTACTGAAATATGATACTCATTCGTACACCTTTCTCTACATGATATTTTGGCATGAAAACTTGCAAGAACCTATAAAGTGTGATCAACTTAATTTGATGTTGCAAAGTTTCAGATTTTTTTGATTTTTTTTATTTTACTGTTCATAGAGGGTGCCTAGGCACCCGGGAGCTGTCACACCTTTCTCGTCTGGTAATGGCCAGAACTGAACCACACCTTGGCAAAAAAGAGTGAGAACATCTTCAATTTTCGACCATGGAAGGAGGATTTATTTTAGAAAATCCAAAAAGCAATTAAGTTTACACAGAAATAACTAATTAATTTGAAAATGCATTCCCTAAAAACAGTAAAAACATATTTGTAATTTTCCAGGTGCATATTTAAGTGAAACAACCAAACAAGAACAACACAAGTACAATTTTTTTGCGGGGAGCACACATTCAAATTCGCCAGAGCATGTCATAGATTCGGTAGTTTAGCCGCCCATACAATATAAACTTTTGAATTCCAAAAGAAAAAAAATGATATTTTTACATAAATACTATTTTTCTCAACCTAGAGTCCTTATGAAGATACATGTAGCTTAAATTTTAATTTGACCCAAAAATAGCTAGATAATATAGAAAATGATTTCAAAAAAATTGCATAACTATGCTATTAACATTATAATGTAGTATGTTCCATTTAGAAACAAACTGAAGTATTGTAGATATGTGCCGCAAAAAAAAGTATTGTAGATAAATATTTTTGGAAGCTAGTACACAAGGTACCTCCACTTGATGTTTCAAAGATAAAAAAATATAAATTATCAGATGCGAAGATATAACATATCTTGGTGCACACTGATGTGAAAGGAAGTTGTAGTGCAAACTTTAAGGTCAAGAAAAAAAATATGTTTGTGGAGTGCAAATTACTTTTTGGTGGAGTACAAACGTCTTAGCTTGCCTTGAATGTTATGGTGCAGAGGCTAGTAACAATAAAGTTGATTTGGTAAGAAAAGTTATCTATCCATTTGGTTGAGTTGTATGCAGTGTTGTGTTCTCCTACCAAAAAAGGCCGGGCATGTGATGATTCTTGTTTTGTTTGCAGTGTACGTGTAATCCAAGACCAAGATATGACAACCTTCCATGATGCTCCGTGCAAGATTTCATTCACCCTTTTCTGCTCGAGGTAGATAAGCATCACTTTATCGGATGATATGTACGCATGTAATACTCTAAATAAAGCCAAATGGGCTATCTTCGTTCAAGCTACCACCATCCATGTGAAGCTAGCAAGGAGTACACTGTTAGCCTAGCAAGGAGTACACCATTAACTTACTTTGTGTGCACAACTACACATTATAAGGAGTCGATCCTGATTGCCTATAAATACACATTAAGCTGATGACATGACAGTTCAACATCTCATAGTCACACAGGAGATCTAATAGTCTCACAGGTTAGGATGTGCCTGATTGATCTTCTCTTTTAGAATTGTTTTCTGCAGGTGATTTTGCGTGACAATTTTGGTTATTTGTTTTGATCAAAGGAAGAAAGCATCACAAGGATGAGTTCCGTGGACAAGAAGACGGAGGGGGGGAACACTGGTACTGGTGACCACAACCAGAAGATGGAGTGGCCAGAGTTGATGGGGAAGTCGGTGGAGGAGGCCAAGAAGGTGATTTTGCAGGACAAGCCAGAGGCGTGGATCGTAGTTCTGCCAGTGGGGACAATTGTGACCATGGAATATCGGATCTACCGTGTTCGCCTCTTTGTCGACAGACTCGACACCATTGCCCAGGTCCCCAGGGTCGGCTAGCAAGCTTGAGAGCTGGCTTGCTGCTCGCAAACATGTATTGCAGCTTGATTATCTCTTCTTCGATATAGCAAGATTGAGATATATAGATCATATACAATAAGAAATTGATGCATGGTAGGTTAATGGATAATGGAATAAGTAAGAGCGCGTATATGGTTAAGGTTTGTATGTAAGCGTGCTTCCGTTCAATTAGTTTACACATGTATGATGCCATACCCTGTGTAAGAATTCGTCTGATTAACCAGTTAACTTGCCAGTTAATCACTAGTCGTAGGACCACCGAGTGGCCGATAAACCGATCACGTATATTGGCTATGACGCCGTACCCTGTGCAATGACGCTATTGATAGTTCACGTATATTGGCTATGCATCATTCTCTTGCCGCCAATGCTTAACAGATCAGTGAGAGAAATGACTAGTTTTTCCTTGCAGATCGTCCAAATGATCACAAGTGAACTCCACTACAGTAAATCATCTAAATATTCATCACGCATATCGCTGCCAGCTATACCTAGGTACGTGCCAAAGGATAATCCAGGTGCTGGTTGTAGCCTAGTGTTTTCAACAATTTCCCTCAATCATTTGTTGAACCATCTTTCTAATGGAGTAATTGCCAAAAACTACCAGAATTCATGTCTGTGTTCAAGAAAACTACCCGTTTTATTTTTTTTCACTAAAACCTATCACTATTTTGCTAAAATTTACTACTTCACACCGATGACCATTTTACTCAAAATAAACCGTGATTATGACAGGGTTGGCCTACTAGTCAAGTCCATGTTATGACATGTGGGCCCACATGTCTGCTCTATCTCCTTCCTTAGAATCCCCCATGGGAATAGTAAGGCATACAGTGTTGTGTGTTCACCGGCCCCGATTCCCCGTCCCTTCCCACTCTTGCCGCCCCACCCCATCAGCAGAGGCCTCGAGGGCCTTCATGGCTGCCCCCCCAGCCAGTCTTGTGCCCCCAGAGTCGGTAGCCTGCGCCACAACAGCTCTCAGAAAGGGGGAGCCGCGGCAGCGGTGCATGGCTCCCATGCCAGATATGTAGTGTTCTCACTTTGGTGCATGTGCGCGTCTAGTAGCCTCGAGCAACTTGTGGCACGAGCATTCTCCCTTTGGTTCCTATGCGCATAGTGTACCCGCTGGCGCATGGGGGACGGATGCATGGACGACAACATTGGCGTCATTGTGGCTGCCTTGTTACGGCACTCATTGTTACCTTTCCTCGCCCCCTCCCCGCATGCCACAACTCGGCAAGGTCCCAGCCACCTAGGAGTCCCATGGGTTGGAGAGAGAGAGTACCCTCGTCTCTCGGCGGCGAGCATCACAAAAAGCAACAGTATGTCGTGGCGGCAAGCAGCAGCAGTACGCCTTGCTAATTTTTTGTTTTGGAAACTGCCAAGGTAGTTATTACTCCCTCTGTCTCATAATATAAGATCGTTTTGCATGTGATATTACATACCTCATGTATGGAAACTGTGTGTATTCAGGAAAGTGAACATTGATGGAGGGATGCATCCAGCGCTCAAGCAAACTTTCATCAACGGCCATCCCCTGGTGTGATCAAAAGCTAGGGGATCAAATTAAGTGGTTTTCTTATCACACAGGCATCCTTCACTAAAATCGTTTGTATTGTTACTACATATTGCACATGGTTTCCTTTATTTAGCCGTGTCCAAAGAATGATCGACACGGCATGTTCATGAAACATTTTTCTTGAATCACATGAACATTTTTCTACGTTGTATAAGAACTTTCTAAAAGTTCACTATCATCATTCTAACACGTGAAGATTTTTTCTAAATGCCATGAATATTTTTATTGAATATTATCATCATTTTATAAAATTTGCATGGACACTTTTTTTACACTACATGCATTTTTAAATGTGCGATTATCATTTCTAATAATTGAATTAAATTAATTTTTAGAATATATGTACTCGGAATATTTAAAAAAAAATCAACAGTCGCTCCCCCAGCCATCGGGCCCATCTGTGCCAGTGTGCGGAAACACGTTGCAAGGTATTTAACTAAGGCCAGAGCCCATTACGCGTAAAGGTGCAGTCTGGTAATGGCCAGAACAGAACCACAGTTTGGCAAAAAAGCGCAAGAACATCTTTGATTTTCGCCCATGGAAGGAGGATTTATTTTAGGAAATCCAAAAAGCAATTAAGTGTTCAAAGAAATAACAAATTAATTCGAAAAGGCATTCCATACAAACACTAAAAAAACATATGGAAAACTTCCAAGTGCATATTTAAATGGAACAACTAAAGAAGAACAACACAAGTTCAATTTTTTTTTGCAGGGAGTGCATATTCCAAGTGCACATTCAAATTCGCTAGAGCACGTCATAGATTTGGTAATTTAACCGCCTATACAATATAGATGTTTGAATTCCAAAAGCAAAATTTAGATATGTTTTTACATAAATTTCTGATACAAGCTACAAATTTACATAATACTATTTTTTTCAAGAGTCCTTATGAAGATACAAGTAGCTTAAATTTTAATTATACTTAAAATAGCTAGATATTAATTTAATGGCCAGTTAGTATAGAATTTTTTTTCAGAAAATTGCGTAACTATGCTAATAAAATTATAATGTAGTATGTTCCATGTAGAAACAAATTGAAGTACTGTAGGTATGTCCCATAAAAAAAGTAATGTACATAAATATTTTTCGAAGCTAGTATACAAGGTACCTCCACTTGATCTCTCAAACATAAAAAAATATAAATTATTACATATGAAGATAGAAATGAAGATATTTTGGTGCACACTAATGTGAAAGGAAGTTGTAGTGCAAACTTGAAGGGAAAGAAATAAAAAAATAAGTTTGTGGAGTGTAAGTTATTTTTTTGGTGGAGTACAAACTTCTTAGCTTGCCTTGAATGTGATTATGCAGATCCTTAACAATAAATTTGATTCTTGCTAAGAAAAGTTCTTTATCCGTCTGGATGAGTTGTATGCAGTGTCGTGTTCCCCTACAAAAAAAGGCCGGGCATGTGATGATTCTTGTTTTGTTTGCAGTGTACGTGTAATCCAGGACCAAGATATGACAACCTTCCATGATGTTCCGTGCAAGATTTCATTCACCCTTTGCTGCTCGAGGTAGATAAGCATCACTTTATCCGATGATGTGTAGGCACGTAATACTCTAAAAAAAGCCAAATGGGATATCTTCGTTCAAGCTACCACCATCCATGTGAAGTTAGCAATGAGTACACCTTTAGCTTACTTTTTGTGCAGAAATACACAAAAAAAGGAGTCGAGCCTGATTGCCTATAAATAGACATTAAGGTGAGGACATGACAGTTCAACATATCATAGTCACACAAGCGATTTAATCAGCCTCATAGGTTAGTATGTGCATGCTTGATCTTCTCTGTTATTTTAGTTTTCTGCAGGTGATTTTCTGTGACAATTTTTCGGTTATTTGTTTTGATCATAGGAAGCAAGCGTCACAAGGATGAGTTCTGTGGTGAAGGAGCCGGAGGGAGGGAACACCGATACTGGTGACCATCATAACCAGAAGACGGAGTGGCCAGAGCTGGTGGGGAAGTCGGTGGAGGAGGCCAAGAAGGTGATTTTGCAGGACAAGTCAGAGGCAGAGATCGTAGTTCTACCGGTGGGGACAATTGTGACCATGGAATATCGAATCGACCGTGTCCGCCTCTTTGTTGACAGTCCCGACAAAATTGCCCAGGTCCCCAGGGTCGGCTAGCAAGCTTAAGATCTAGCCTGCTCCTGTCGTATATGTATTCTAGCTTGATAATCTCTTCTTGGATATAGCAAGACTGAGATATATAGATCAGATACAATAAGAGTTGATGCATGGTAAGTGAATGGATAATAGAATAAGTCAGAGAGCGCGCAATATGGTTATGGTTTGTATATATGTAAGCATGCTTGGTGTCACATATCTGTTTACATATGGATACCATACACTCCATCCGTTCTAAATATTAGTCCTTTAGAGATTTCAATAAGGACTGCATGGGATGTATATAGGCATATTTTAGAGTGTAGGTTCACTCATTTTGCTTCGTATGTAGTTCCTTATTGGAATCGCTAAAAGGACTTATATTTAGGAACGGAGGGAGTATTTGAGAAGGTAGAATTGAAATAGCTTATGTGGAAAACCAGAATGTGAAACTTGAAAAACACAGTTGTGCAAGATAACTGTCAAAACCATAAAAGTAGCAGAGCCACCTACTAAAATAAGAGCTGATGCAAGGGCTAACAAGCAACGATGTTGGTATCCTAGTACTCCCCACCTTTTGCCAGGACCCACATCCCCAAAGAAAAAAACAACTACCCAAGAAGTTGGCTCCACACCACCAAGCACATCCATCGACTATGGGTAGGGTGTGAGCTCTTTGGTGACTATTCCATGAAGAAAAATGAGAACTATGGATGCCACTATCACCGGAAACACCTTGGGCTCAAGTATTTCGCTTAGAGAATTGCACATCACTGCCTGAATGAGCCCATGGGAAGGTTTGACATATCTTACCATTGGTGCGTCCCCTCATATTCAGATGACCATTATCCAACAAAGAAAATCAAACAAACTATTTTGATAATGCTTTCAAGGAGGACAAGACACCCCACAAGCACCGTCAATGGTGGCGTAGAAACTTGTCGACTCATAGCTTTGGCTCAAAGTGTTGCTTCATCTGCCCAATGAACCACGGGGAGGAGGCCTAACATGAACTTGTGCCATATCTGATACCAGTAACACCTGACGACACATGATTTGTGACAACAGTCTCAGTTACAACACAATCTCTTATCTAACCATGGTCAATGTTAGGAGATATATTCCATGTCAATCACGTCTAAATCTGCACCACTCACTATCTCCTATGTTATTATCCTTCGGTCGATGAAGCTTAGACAACATGCATCATACTCTGACATTTCTTGTTTATGGATCCAATCCATGTGTCAAATATGTTAGAATAATCTGAGGCCCATCATCAATCGGTCGAGGACCAAAAAATCACATGAGGCATGACACCGAGATCGTTAATTAGGCTCACCAACATGGCTACATCAGGGGCATGACTACCGGCACTCATCCCATGACACCACCACAACACCACACTCCGGTCGCCCGGGCGCCGGCACACGCCGCCAACTCTTCCAACTTGTTTATGCTATTATGTTGGCATAGGCTACATCATGTGTCTACCCTCTCATTATATAATAGGCCTAGGATACAAGAGTCCTACTAGGACAGTACACCATATCATGTCTACAAACTGTACGACTCCAAGTCCAAGTGTAACCTATCTTGTACAAAATATTCGATAAAACTCTAACAAACTCTACCCTTGCGAATATTGTCCATCACCTTAGATTCATCCATGCGTCAAACCCCCGTGTACATTGGACTTCAGTTAAGCCATGAGCACCACTGCTACTCCCAGACTCCATGTGGCTCCACTTGCAACTGTAGTACCCTCTTTCTTCTTCATGGTCAACACTCAAGGACAATTATGTTACTATTTACTCTATTTTGCGCTCCAAACTTTCAGAGTATCCATTCAATGCCATCACACACCTCCCATAATGTCACCTTGTTTGACAACACCGTTGTATATTCATGCTGGTAGCTTCTTCACTGATATGTGTCAAAGTGAACAACTCACATATTGGACGTGACATATATGAGTTACTCAACATTCTAGCTCTCCTTGACCGTCTGTGTAAAACTTGAAAGATTTTCACCGTCACCCTGTGTCGGCCCAAGTCATATTCACAGTTATCTTTCCCTTTTCTGAATAGTCTCTTACATGTCCCACCACTATAGCACTCCGCCTCCTTCTGTACTTATCATCCACACTTTGCAATGTCTACTGCCATATCTACTTTCATTTTCTCCTCAACCTCATTCGAGTGGCATCCCTCGCTCAGGTATCCCTCACCCGGGCATGCCCTGCCATATCCCAGTGGGACTATTGCGTCCCTGGGTGGAAGGGGACAAGGATCTCTTTCCTAGCGCCGGCGGCACACCCTTGACTCTGGATGCCCCGTTCCCCTTTATGATGGCTTCTCCTGTGTTCTATGCGTCCGTTGCCTTGGCTCGGCCCTGGTGTAGATTCTTTTGTGTTCGACTACCAAAGTTGGCTTTTCATACTCGCTTGGGTTCCTGGGACGGTGGCGTATCGGCCGGCAAGGTGTGCTTTTGGCTTGGGCAAAGCTTTTGTTGTGATCATCCATGTTTTGTGTGGCCGGATACTTTCCTAGCTCTCTGGAGAGCACCTCTTCTCACTGACAGTGCGGTGTCCATCGAGCCAGGACGAGAGTGTTGGGTCCCTCTTAGGTAACAAAGAAGGAAGGATGTCCCTCTTAGGTAACCGAGAAGGAAGGATCATTGTCATCCAAGCCTGGTGGAGTCGGGTTGTTGGCGTTCTCCCTGGCATTCGGTGCCTCCTTTGGCTATCTGGTCTTCTTAGTGATTTAGGATCTTGAGAGTGGTGGGCGACACACAGGCTAGTTGTGCTTACAATTATATTATTTTTACTCGTTTTGTCTGTTGCTTTGTAAGCTACAATCCCAGCTCCATGTATTTTCTGGCTATTGTTATTTGTTGGCCTTGTGTAATCTCTGGCCGGTTGATGGCTTTGTTAAATCAAGGCCGAACACTTCTTGGGTTGGCTTCTATAAAAAAACATATGTTTCCCCGCCATTATTGCCCCTGTATTGTCAGAGTGAAACTCAAATGGCATTAGTAAAAAGAAAGAGTAAAACACAGATATCACATATCTCCACACCAAAAGCACATGATACCGAGACGCATGTCCTTCGGGACCCAAAAATTCACTCAGAAGGATGTAGCTAGGCGGACGTGGATTTGTGGCACTCAGGTCTTAGGGCACCGAGTCCCTCGCGCGTGCATTTATTTTTCGCTTTTATTTTCAAACTTCTATATCTTTTGAACGCAATGTTCAAATTAAGTTTTGTTTTCATATTTATGTTTCTCGCGACGAGGGATTTCAAATAAGATTCATTTTGAATATGTTTTTAATTTTTTGAAAATAAATTTTACATTTCAACTTTTGAAACTTAGTACGGCTGCCCGATAAAATCATGATTTTTGTGCCGATGACCAATAAAAAAATTCCTTCAAATTTTATCTATGAAACTTTGTAAGAGTGAGTGAGAAATCGCAAGTTTCAATCAGCAAATTGTAAGTTTCAATGATGGAAACATAAAACTTATTGTGCCCTTGTACAAGATCAAATTATTTCATGAATCGTGAGGCAATCAAGTGGCTGGGCAGGGCTTGGCAGATGCGTGCCCGGGGACCTGCATGCACCTATGAATTTCCGGTAACTCAGTAGTTAAATAATACTATTATAATAAGTCCATGATTTTATAGAGACTACATTATAATAGGTCCATAGTTTCTAGAGAGATAATATTATTATCCTTCCGGTAAGTCCGTAGTTAAATAATATTATAGCAAGTCCATGATTTTTAGAGACTACAGTATAATAAGTCCATAATTTTCCGGGGAGATAATATTATTATCCTTCTGGTAAGTCGGTAGTTAAATAATATTATTGTAAGCCCATGATTTTCTGGTGACTACACTTTAATAAGTTCATAGTTTTCTGGAGAGATAATATTATTATCCTTCCGGTAACTCGGTAGTTAAATAATATTATAGTAAGTTCATGATTTTCTGAAGACTACACTATAATAAGTTCATAGTTTTCTGGAGAGATAATATTATTATCCTTAATATTAATATATTATGATTTTAGAATACCTGAAAACATTATCTCTTATCGCGTACGTGGAAGTAAGCATTCAAGACCATATCAATTCGCCCTGCTATACCTGTAGGTTGCTTGCTTGACCCAACTTAACGGATGTGTCCACGAAGAAGTTTTGCATGCAAGTCGTCTGGCACGTGTACTTTGCTACTGGAACGTACCATGGATGGAATATGAAGCTGCTACCTACTCGTAATCTCTCTACTATATATATACATCACTCGACCAAAGTGTTATGCAAATCAAGTCTCACGCTCAGCGTAACTTGCTAGCCTGTCAATCATCGAATATCATCGGCCGTACGCCCATCAGCTCGGAGAAGAACGTCCATTAATCGGTGAGTAGCAACTAGATGTGCCGCAATCAATCACTAGTATAAAAAGGTCATTTTTCCCGGTTCGTAAAGCTCATCTGTCCCGGTTATGGATCCGGGACTAAAGGGTCGTTACTAAAACTCTAGGCCTTTAGTCCCGGTTCTTACATGAACCGGGACAGATGGGCCTCCACGTGGCCGCTGCGGCGAGCCCAGGCAGGAGTGCCTTTCGTCCCGGTTGGTGGCATCAACCGGGACCAAAAGGCATCCACGCGTCAGCAGCTGGCAGGAGCTGAGGTTTTTGTTTTTTTAAAGGAGGTGGTTCAGGGGTTTTGGGGGTTAATTTAGGTTGTTAACTAGCTAATAGAGAGAAGTGTTCTCTTTTATCTCCGTGCTTGGTTTACCAATGCTAATGCTATGCCTACACATGGCTTAGATTGAAGTGAAGGCAACATGTGGTGCATGTCGAAAGTAATACTAATCCTAACTTGATTAAGTTTGGAGTGTACTACTTTCGACATGCACCACATGCATGTTGCCTTCACTTCAATCCAATCCATGCTCATTTCACCTACTGATATATAATAACTCGTCATGCTCGCATCATGCATCATCATAATAACAAGTCCTACTAATCATCATCATACAACTTCTACTCGTTATTAATAACAAGTCATACGATCATCATCCTCATAGTCATCGAACCAACCATACTTAATTGTTCTTAGCACATGATCATCAGTATTAGGTAGGACCTAAATACCCTCTTTAAGGTAAAATAGCATAAAACAATATAGACCCTGACTCTCCATTATGGAGAATGGAGATCATCCTGTCTCTAATTATTGCGCTTCGTTTCCTTTTGCTTCCAAGAACCTCCTTACGACTGTCCATACATTTTTTCCATTCTTTGATTGTCATGTCTCCACTTCTTTTAGAAATCCGGTATGGACAGTTGAGATTCATAGGATGACTTGGCTGTATGTTCAAAACATCAAGGCGACCACGCTGATATATCAGATGAGGCGCACAACCATTCGGGATTATCTATTGAAAAACATAGTAATAACTTTGTAGTTAGCAATGATGTACTAGTTTTCGAAGTATGCAAAAGATGCACGGATGTTGTAATAGTAAAAAAATCTTATCACGGTATCTCCATGGTAGTTACCGTAGTTTAATACGTGCACTAGTGGCACGTATTGACCATAATGTTGAGGAGTTTGATTGTAGATATTGTAATTCTCAAGATCAGTACAAAATGCGATCAGATGATTTTTCTCCTAATAAGTTAATTCAGAGCCATCGGTGTAGTGTGTTTTGTCTACAATCTTCCGCACATTCTTTGAAGAATGAAAATAAGCTGTCAACTATTTTGAAATAAACAATATAAATTACTTAATAACTATGTTTGAGAAGCTCACATAAGGGAAGAATTGGAAGCGTATCAACAAGGACCCAGATGTCAAAGTTGTCTTCGGCGGTGTCAGGATCACCAAGATCCATGGTGACAAGCATACCCTCATAAAACCATACATCTCGCAAAGTGCTTCCCAATTCTTGCAACCAAAATGGGTTACGCTCTTAGAATTGTACAGATTTACTTCAAAATCCATACCATGATGGGTCCTTAAGTGAATTTTCCTTGTTTCCATACTTTCATGGTCTTCAAAACCCATCCTCGCCAAGACATATCGTCTTGCATAGCATGGGATAAGCTAGTCGAATTGTAAAATATGAAAAGTACATGTTGAAACAGTTGAAGTCGTGCTTAATTACGAAAAAAACACTTGTTGTCATTGCGTATCATTTCAACATCTAAGGTCTCCTCGAGCTTAATACTGAAGTGTCGATCCTGGTCCAGCTGAAGGAACCTGTCGCACATACCTCGGTCGTCGTGGCACTAGTCGCACTCCCCCGGGCGGTTTTCGTCGTCCGAGTATGACATTTCCTATGTTCATAATTCAAATATTAAACTTGTACAATTAAATATATGTACAAAAAAACCTAAATTAGATCATTATTATTCATCACGGGTTGACTATCGATCGGTCGAGTCTTTTCTTGAGAACTCTCATCTCACGTGGTGTACATATTCGACCGTCGGTGATGGTAGCTCCTCCTCTCATTCCCGAGTGCATTACACCAAATTGTCTAGCACACGGGAATGAAGGAGAAGCTACCCCACGACAACAGTCGGGATTCTTCGTCCTCTCATATATATATGGTGGAGACTCTCCCTCCCTGATTCCTCTCTGAAGTTTGCGACCGTCGGTGATGGTAGCTCCTCCTTTCATTCCCGAGTGCATTACACCAAATTGTGTAGCACACGGGAATGAAGGAGAAGCTACCCCCACGACAACAGTCGGGATTCTTCATCCTCTCATATATGGTGGAGACTTGACAGACTTAAAGTCAACCCGAAATATCGTTTAATTATCTTTCTAAAAAAGGACATATCAAGGGCCTGAAATTTACTGGAATGGAAATATACATGTTTTTATCTACTTCATATGAGCATTCAAACTTGATGGCCATTACATTTCAATGGTTGAAAATATGAGCAAAAATATTTCAAAATATCTTATAGGACTCATATTGACATGGAGATTTGGCAAGTCTCACCTCGAGGTCGGAGGGGGGGTCGGTGGCGGGGACGACGGCGGGGATGATGGAGGGGCCTCCTAGATTTCTACAAAAACAAAAACCCTATAAGCTATCAACTAATCAAATGCATACGCCTTGCATAGTGCTCTCCAATTTTAGCATCCGAAGTAGGAGTAGTTTTCCAATTTGAGCATTCAATAAGCAAAACCAAATCGTAAAATAAAGTAGTATTCAAATTAGCATCCATTCAATTATAAGCAAAACTACATCATCTCTTGCGTCCGTACATCGTCGAATATTACCACTAATACACCTCGAATACTATCATACATATAGCATCGCTAATACAGCTAGAACCGTAGTGCCCGACGGGTATCGGCGCGGGTGGTGGACACCCAAAGAGAAGGAACCATCACAGGATCATAGCTCCAGTGAGATCCCTGAAGAACCTGCCAGGTATTGTCGAACCTGCCCTTCAACGCAACCATGTAGCGACGGACGTGCTCGTCCTCCTCGCTGACACGGTGACGTACCACCTCCGCGGTGTCCGAAAGCCTCGACACTCTCACTGGCCCACGTGACCACCACCAAACAAGGATCGGGTCAACGACGGACTGGCTCCTCACCGACCTATGCCCCCCGGAACGTAGCACCTCCCAATACCAGCCCGGCGGAGCCCAATCCCGGACATGGCCCCTCTGATCAAGCAGGCCTCCTCCGCCGAGTCGACGACGAGGATGCGGGATAGGCTTCATCGACGTCGATGCGGGAATAAGAACTAAAAAAATAAACTAGTTCTATTTATTTTCTTGCTAAGAATAAACTACTTCTATAGTAAAAAAAGTAGTTTTATTAAATCAACTAGTTCAACTACTAAGCACTTACTATAAACAAAATAAAGTAGTACTTACTAAGAATAAACAACTTCTATAGTAAAATAAAGTAGTTTTATTAAATCAACTACTTCAACTATTAAGCACTTACTATAAATAAAATAAAGTAGTACTTACTAAAATAAACTATTTCTATAGTAAAATAAAGTAGTTTTATTAAATCAACTAGTTCAACTACTAAGCACTTACTATAAATAAAATAAAGTAGTACTTACTAAAAATAAACTACTTCTATAGTAAAATAAAGTAGTTTTATTAAATCAACTAGTTCAACTACTAAGCACTTACTAATAACCTAAAATGCACTAAATCAACTAACCTTAAATGCAACTTTTGCAACACAATGTTTTTCTAAATATGCACATATATATATATGAACATATACATAAACTGACAAAAAAAATTCTATGAACAAAAAAAATCATACATCAATGCATACATATCCATGGATCATACATACATCTGCATATATATACATATACATACAACATCCATATATACATACATAAATGAACAAAAAAGTGTATGAAAAAAGCAACAGAGAGCAGGCCGGGGCGGCGGCGGCGATGCGCGGCAAAGCAGAGCAGGCCAGGGCGGTGGCGGCGGTGGGCGGCAAGCAGAGCAGGCAGGGGCGACGACACATGGGCACAGCATACCATTCGATTCCTCCAAACAGGGGTGCTTCCTGAGGAGCAGGAAGAAGCGGAGAAAGTAGCCCGTTGGTCTGCCCTGTATCAGTTCGTTGACAACATTCTATACAGAAAAAGACCGAACGGTGTGAAATTGAAGTGCATTCCCAGGAGGAAGGACTGGAGCTATTGGCAGAGATACATGGAGGCATATGTGCCTCCCACATAGGGTCGAAGGCCCTTGTCGGTGTCAAAACCGGCGGATCTCGGGTAGGGGGTCCCGAACTGTGCGTCTAGGCGGATGGTAACAGGAGACAAGGGACACGATGTTTCTACCCAGGTTCGGGCCCTCTTGATGGAGGTAAAATCCTACTCCTGCTTGATTGATATTGATGATATGGGTAGTACAAGAGTGGATCTACCACGAGATCAAGCAGGCTAAACCCTAGAAGCTAGCCTATGGTATGATTGTTGTTCTGTCCTATGGACTAAAACCCTCTGGTTTATATAGACACCGGAGAGGGCTAGGGTTACACAAAGTCGGTTACAATGGTAGGAGATCTACATATCCGTATCGCCAAGCTTGCCTTCCACGCCAAGGAAAGTCCAATCCAAACACGGGACGAAGTCTTCAATCTTGCATCTTCATAGTCTTGGGGTCCGACCGATGATGATAGTTCGGCTATCCGGAAACCCCCTAGTCCAGGACTCCCTCAGTAGCCCCTGAACCAGGCTTCAATAACGACGAATCCGGCGCGCATATTGTCTTCGGCATTGCAAGGCGGGTTCCTCCTCCGAATAATTTATAGAAGATTGTGAACACCAGGATATTGTCCGGCTCTGTAAAATAAATACCACATACCACCGTAGAGAGAATAATATTTACACAAGTTCAATCTGCTGACGTATTTTGTGGCATGACGTCACACCACAACCAAGCCTTTACTCGAATCGTTTTTATTATACCACCTCAGCGCGTTTAGCGAAGCGGTTTTCTTGGAACGTCTGGTCGAAGCAGAGATCGTGTTCCCCTTATTCCGGGATTCCCATCAATACGGATGTGGGTAACCCAACCGCGCCATTGATTGTGGCGCTTGGGAGATAAGCGAGTTTTACCAGGCCGGTGGGGACGCATTGTTTCGTCCGCCCATATATAAGGGGATAAGGATCCACCTTTTTACCTACGCCTTCTTCCTCCTTTGCTTATCCATCTCCGCGCACTCGAGCTCCAGCGCCCAAGTCCGCACATCTCACCTCGACCTTCTCCAGCCATGTCCGGAGCGGGAGGCAAGTGGATGGCCTCCTCCGTTATGGAGGGGCACATCAAGAAGCTGCGCAGCGCCGGATATCTGTCCAGCGACATCGCGCACCGGCTCCCCGACGAGGGGCAGCTCGTCCCCACCCCCGGGCCCCATGAGAGGGTGGTATTCCTTCCCCATTTCCTCCGCGGACTGGGCTTCCCACTCCACCCCTTTGTCCGGGGGCTCATGTTCTACTACGGCCTAGATTTCCATGATCTGGCCCCAAATTTCATCCTCAACATCTCGGCGTTTATCGTCGTGTGCGAGACCTTCCTCTGCATCCAGCCCCACTTCGGCTTGTGGCTCAAGACCTTCAATGTCAAGCCGAAGGTTGTGAAGGGCAGCCAAGCAGAGTGCAGAGGCGCCATGGTGGGCAAAATGCCCAACGTCACTTGGCTCGAGGACGCCTTCATGGAAACCATCAAAGGGTGGCAATCGGAGTGGTTCTACATCACCGAGCCGCATGACCCTAAATGGGCAGCGGCCCCCGAATTCAGATCTGGCATCCCCATGCAGCTCACCTCCTGGAAAGAGAAGGGCCTGCTATGGGGTAGTTCGGAAGAGCTGACTGGACTCCAGTCCTGTGTCCAAACCCTGGTGAACAAGAAGCTCAAGCTTGTCAATGTGATCCAGGTCATGCTCGTCCGCCGGATTCTCCCCTGCCAACAGCGGGACTTCAATTTGTGGGAGTTTGATCCGCATAGCACCGACCTTGAGCGGGCTCTTCACACTCGCACGAAGATGCCTGGAGGGTGCTGTTCAAGGGCGCCGAAGCTCCCGCATCCGCTACCGAAGATCGCAGATTCAGCTCGCAGCATCCGGCTGGCGAGGTAAGCCATGTTATCCTTTATGGGACACTTGCTTTTCATGTTTTGACTTTATGCGGGATCTAAACTCCCAATGCCTTTAACAGGCCTAGCAGAAGACGTCCGGACAGGTTAGCTGTCCGGCACCTCTTCCAGAAGACCCAGCGGATGCCCGTTTGCCAGGGCTGCTGGTCCCGACACTTTACGTAGTGCCGGAGAAGAAGGCCAAGAAGAAGGCCACGGGAACCCGAAGGAGTTCCCGGCGTCAGGTGGTATCAGACTCATCGTCCGATGACTCCGAGGCGGACTCCTCCCACGAGGACGAGGAGGAGAAGAAAGAGGCCTCTCCCCCAGCGGGGGGAGAGAAGAAGAGGAAGGCCTTCCCAGCGAGGGAGGCCGAAGGGTCCAAGAAGGGAAAGACCCTTCCCCCGGACTGCTCCACCACCGCCGGCGATGGCGACGAGGAGTGGCCCTCAAGGGCCAAGCCCCTGGCGAGATCGTAAGTATCCGGACTCCTAAATGATTTATAATTTTTCTTTTTGTCGCATGGTGTCTTTCTAATGCCGCATACACCCCTGTAGTCTGCCCAAGGACGATCTTCCCGCTTCATCGAGCGGGTCTTTGGGCACGTCGGATATGGATTCTCTTCCGACTGCCTCCACCCCCCGCGATGCTGATGACGCCGAGGTGGGATCCCGGGAAGGGATCCACCGGGAGGAGGAGGCCCCGGAGGTACCGCAGGGCAACCTCCCGGACTTTGCACTGGACTCCGCACCGGAACCTGCAGTGGTTCCGGAGTCCGGCGGGCGGCCCCTTCGTAAGAAGGGCAAGACTGTGACACCGGCAGCCTCCGTCAACCGGAGGCGCCGGATAACTTGCTGGAGGCGCTCAATGGTGCTTCCATCGAAGAAGAACACCGCACTGTCATGAGTGCGGTGATTCAGAAGGTTCAGTTCGCCAAAAGCGGGCTGACCGAGGCCGGCAGCAGCCTTCTAACAGGCTTTGAGCTAAGAATTTTAATATATGTAAAATAGTACCGCATAGACAGTAGCCCCTGATGCTCGGTTCGGTGTTCGAAAAGAAAAGCCGGACTAAGGATCTAAAAAGATATACGCAGGAGTCTTAAAAAATATGTCAATATGGGATTGCAGGTTGCTATGCTGACCTCTGCCGCACTGACTGCGGAGGTCAATGCTTTGAAGCAAAGCCTCGAGCGGTCCGAGAGCGAGCTCGGCCGTGCCAAGAAGCAGCTCGAGGACAAGGAAGGTGAGTAACACCTTATTAAAGTTGTACCTTACAGAAAAGGATTTGGTTGCAAGAGGAATGACAAGGATAACGTGGGTACTCCAGGGGCCACGAACGAGGTGGCGACCCTAAAGGAGGCGGTGTCCGCGGCCGAACGTAATGCGGCTGCGGAGCATGCTGGGCGAGAGAAGCAGGAGGCGCGGGTGGCGGAGGTACAGCAAGAGCTCCAGGCTCTCATGGAAAAACATGAGAGTTTGGAGTGCGACTTGAAGACTCGAGAGTCCGAGCATGCATCGGCTCTTGAGAGTGCCAAAGCCGCTAAGGCCGAAGCCCACAAGGCCCTCCAGAAAATCGAGGCGTTGAAGAAAATAGCGGTGGGTAAGGCATTTTTCATGCAAAGCAAGCATGTGAATGTGAATTACCTATTACTTACCCGAATTCGGAACTCTCTAGGAGCGTTCGCAGATCTGCCCCGCAGCGTGTCCGATCTTGCCGCTTTCTGAGGCCGAGGAGGGAGCTCGACGGAGAAGGTCTTCGGTCTCAAGATGCCGAGGCCGACATCCGGTGCCCTTAGCGACCAGTGAAGCAGCTGGTCGAGCTCCACAAGGTGGCCGAATAGGCCATGAAGGGCCTCATAGTTCGGCTGTGGCCCAAGGAGGCCATGCCTGGGAGCTACTTCGGCCTGGTGCGGCGGCTGGTGGATGCGTGTCCATGTGTTGAAGTCGTCAAGCACTCCACCTGCATTGAAGGTGCCCGTCGGGCCCTTGCCCGTGCAAAGGTGCACAGGGGCAGGATGGACGCGTAGAAGCTTGTGACGGACGCGCCACCGACGGGCAAGGAGTATCGCACGCCCGAGATGTATTATAAGAGTGTCCTGAAGGGTGCCGCATGATTGCGGGTGAGTGCTCCAAAGATGTAATATTTGAGTAGACTCGCATTTTGTTATCTTGTGCGCTGGAAACTTTGTTCATATGCGCTAAGCAACGCTTATTTAATTTAAAATAATACCTTCTGTGCGGCTGTTTATCAAATCTAAGAGATGGCAAGTCGTCGGCTTCTGCCCCCATGCCACAAGTGCTGGGGTGTTCGGGATAAACTTGAGCGCTCTTGTTCCCATTTTTGGGTCCATATAGGGAGGCGCTCAACACAACGAACAAGGCAACCGGACTTATAGTGCTTGAACACTCTCACTTAGCTATAGAATTCTATAATTTTAAATTTCGGCGAAGCCCCTAGTGTTCGGAAGACCGAGTTCGGGGCGCTATCCACGCCTGGGCCGGACGAAGCCGGTTCCTCGCTCTAAGCGGCATAAGTCTTTACGGACTCGAAAAACCCTCTCGAACAGCGACCAGCTCTCGCCTCATCATGACGGTCAGTTTTAGCTTTCTCCACTGAGCTGCTCGCCCAGCTCAACTGAGGCACAATCGCAGTGGTTCTCCCAGCGCTACCTTAGCCGATATAATGGAACGTAAGGTACCAAAACATGGGAGCCGGGCAAACCCATCTATTGACCCAAGACATGATTCGGAGCCGATGCATATAATGTTATAAGTTCGGGGTGCCGCACTTGTGAAAGTGTTCGGACTTATCACACCATAATGTGGGGAACTTAAGCCCCTGGTGTATTTAGCCGTACCAAAGTGTACGGATGCAACATGTCATAAATGAACATATGTATAAGAAAGGAATGCAATTATAAGCAAAAAGCGATGCATTGTTTATTCAAGAAATACTGCCATGAATGCAGAATGATAAAAATAGTGCGGTAAGCAAGGGATGGGACTATTAAACATGTCCCCCTCCAGGGGTAGGCTGCGGAATGGTGTATAAAACAGGTATAATGCTCATAATGGAGACCACCTGGATACTCGTCATAGCTTTTCTCCTTCCCTGGCTGTTGCATCGTGAGTTCGGCAGGTCTGCTGCCGGACAGGGCCTCTGGTAAATGGAGTCCTGTGGATAAGAAAAAAAGGGAAAAAAGGATGACACACTTGGGAGCCCCTGGTGTGGTTAAGCCGCATTCTGGGCCTGTCGTGGTCGTGCCCCTCCCCCTATGCCCACTGTATCTCCGGAGCGTAATGATGTACGTGAAGTACCGGTCTTGATATTTTGCAAGGGCTGGGTTAGCCGCATCGCTACGCTGCTTTCGGGGCGTGCTGTGGTCTTGTTGTAGGTTACTCCGGCGCGTTTAGCGATGTCCGCCGCTTAACGGCCGGACTCGAGAATTGCCTTAAAAGGCTGCTCAGATTTCGCGCGAGAGCCGCTGTGTGTTCCTCCGTTCGGAGGGAGCTTTCAGTGTTTCCGTTGACCGTGATGACTCCTCGAGGGCCTGGCATTTTGAGCTTGAGGTATGTGTAGTGCGGCACCGCGTTGAACTTTGCAAACGCGGTCCGTCCGAGCAGAGCATGATAGCCGTTGAGGAACGGAACTATGTCGAAGATTAACTCCTCGCTTTGGAAGTTATCTGGGGATCCGAAGACCACTACAATTGGTCTCTACACCTGGTATGACGCCTTTAAAGGTCGTCTTTGTTGGTTTAATTCTTGAGGGGTCTATGCCCATCTTGCGCACTGTATCCTGGTAAAGCAGGTTTAGGCTGCTGCCATCGTCCACCAGGACTCTAGAGAGGTGAAACCCGTCGACGATTGGGTCTAGGACCAATGCGGCGAACCCGCCATGGCAGATGCTGGTGGGGTGGTCCCTTCGATCAAAAGTGATCGGGCAAGAGGACCATGGATTGAACTTTTGGGCGACTGGCTCCATCGCGTATACGTCCCTGAGTGCATGCTTCCGCTCCCTTTTGGGTATGTGGGTTGCGTATATCATGTTCACCGTCCGCACTTGTGGGGGGAAACCTTTCAGTCCTCTATTGTTCGGCGGTTGGGTCTCTTCTTCGTCATCACTATGCAGCCCTTGTCATTGTTTTCGCAATTAGCTTGCTGCTCGTTGAATACCCAACAGTCCTGTTGGTGTGATTAGGCTGGCTTTTCGGGTGCCGTGTATCCGCACGAAGCGGTCGAGTATTCGGTCCAAATTGGACGGACACGGAGTAGTTCTTTTGAATGGCTTTTTCCGCTGACCGGGTTTGGAGCCTCTGAATCCGGCGTTGACTGCCATATCCTCAGTGTTATCGCCGTTAACGCGGCGTTTGTTTTTGTTGCGACGCGACCTGCCATTGCGGTCCTTGGTATCCGGACTGCCAAATATTTTGCTGAGGTTGTTACTGCGGGCTAGCCAGCTGTCCTCTCCCGCGCAGAAGCGGGTCATGAGTGATGTGAGGGCTGCCATGGATTTCAGCTTTTCCTATCCTAGGTGCCGGGCAAGCCACTCGTCATGATGTTATGTTTGAAGGCTGCGAGGGCCTCTGATCCGGACGGTCGGCGATTTGATTTTTCTTTGTTAAGAACCGTGTCCGAATTGTCGGGCCGATTCGTCTGGCTGCTGAATTATATGGCTTAGGTCGTCGGCTCGGTGGTCGCATACGTGCCTTAGAAGTTATCGAGGAATGCGGCTTCCAGGTCCTCCCAACACCCAATTGATTCTGCTGGCAAGTTGTTAAGCCAATGCCGAGCTGGTCCTTTAAGCTTGAGTGGGAGGTATTTGATGGCGTGAAGATCATCACCGCGGGCCATGTGGATATGAAGGAGATAGTCTTCGATCCAAACCGCGGGGTCTGTTGTGCCATCATAGGATTCAATATTCACGGGTTTAAACCCTTTGGGGATTTGATGATCCATTACTTCATCTGTGAAGCATAGTGGGTGTGCGGCGCCTCTGTATTGGGCTATGTCACGACGTAGCTCAAACGAGCTTTGTCTACTATGTTCGGCCCGGCCGGACTTGCTGTGTCCGGCGCGACGGTTGTCGTCGCGTATCATGGGGCGCCCACGCGATCCATAGATTGATCTTGATTGTCTTGCCTTATCCTCCAATATATCTCGCAAGTTCGGAGCGTTCCCCTGTGGCTTTGTGCTTTTCGAGCGATGCCGGGGTACGGTTTTAGTGGAGGGCCTAAAGGCCTCTCTATCGCGACCACGAGGTGGTCGGTCACCAGACAGCGCTGGTGATGCAGGTTTATATGCCTCCTCCTCTAATCGGGGAGCAGCTTGCGCTTGGGGTAGCTTTTGGAGGGCGTTCGAGTTCATGCTCTTCACCGCAAGGACTTCATCCATCTGCGCCCAGCGATCTTGATCAGCTCTAAGCTGTTGCTGCTTTTTCTTGAGGCTGTTTGCCGTGGCCATAAGCCTGTGTTTAAAACGCTCTTGTTCGACGGGATCCTCGAGCACAGCGAATTAAATCGTCGTCGAGGCTTGCCTCGTCTCGAGAGGGAGGCATGTAATTATCATCCTCTACCTCTTAAATGCCGCCGCTCTCATGAGGGCTGGCTTCTCCGCCCTCCCCGTGCTGAATCTTGCCGGAGGGGTTGTCTTCGCACCGTCGGGGTGTTATTGTCTCCGTGCCGGAATCTCCATTCTTGCTGTGGCGGGATTTAGAGCGGCGCCACCGACGCCGGGCGCTTAGGCTGTTTCTTGGAGGAGTCTTCCTCCGGTTCTCGCCATTCCCATCCTTTGGGATGTCCACCATGTATATGTCGTATGACGAGGTGGTCTTCCAAAGGCCCCTGCACGTAGGCGCTGGTTCTTGGTCGCCTCCGCATCGCCGTCCATACCGCCGATGTCTTGGAGTCGTAGTCTAGCATGTCGGTTAGATCGCCAACAGTGGCTACAAAGTGGGTGGTGGGTGGGCTTTGAATTTCTTCGTCCGTCCAAGATCCCAACCGCCCCGACCGTGACTCGCCAGGCTCTCCGATAACGAGAGATACTTTAGCGAATTGAGGATGTCGCCAAAAGGCGAGTGCCGAAAGATGTCCGCAGCGGTGAACTCCATGATCGGCGCCCAATCAAATTCGATTGGTAGGGCGCGGGAGGTTCGAGTCCGGCGAGGAGTCCGCACCTCGAGTCACGAGCTTCACAAGGGACAAGGTCGGTATTTGGCTCCATCGCCAGAGATGTAGCAGCCCCCGAGGCGGTGTCTAGCCACTCATCCTCGATCTGCGCAATCGGCTCCGAATTAAGGGTCGGAGCGGACTCGTGCGGCCTCCGAGGCACTTTGTCCGCAGCAGAGCTAAATCATGCCCATCGAGATAGTGCGGCGCGCTCGGCTGTGACTCGAATCCGTCGAAGATCAAGTCTCCGCGGATGTCAGCCATGAAGTTCAAACTTCCGAATCTGACCTGATGGCCAGCGGCGTAGCTTTCAATCTGCTCCAGATGGCCAAGCGAATTGGCCCGCAGTGCAAAGCCGCCGAATACGAAGATCTGTCCGGGGAGAAAAGTCTCACCCTGGACCGTGTCGTTGTTGATGATCGAACGAGCCATCGGGCCTATATGCAACGGCACAGAGGAACTCTCAATGAAAGCACCAATGTCGGTGTCAAAACCGGCGGTTCTCGGGTAGGGGGTCCCGAACTGTGCATCTAGGCAGATGGTAACAGGAGACAAGGGACACGATGTTTTTACCCAGGTTCGGGCCCTCTCGATGAAGGTAAAACCCTACTCCTGCTTGATTGATATTTATGATATGGGTAGTACAAGAGTGGATCTACCACGAGATCAAGGAGGCTAAATCCGAGAAGCTAGCCTATGGTATGATTGTTGTTCTGTCCTATGGACTAAAACCCTCCGGTTTATATAGACACCGGAGAGGGCTACGGTTACACAGAGTCGGTTACAATGGTAGGAGATCTACATATCCGTATCGCCAAGCTTGCCTTCCACGCCAAGGAAAGTCCCATCCGAACACGAGACGAAGTCTTCAATCTTGCATCTTCATAGTCTTGGGGTCCGGCCGATGATGATAGTTCGGCTATCCGGACACCCCCTAGTCCAGGACTCGCTCAGCCCTTGCCGGCAAGCCCTTCCGGCAAGGTTTCTTCTGGCCCACTGCCCTCCAGGATGCAACGGCACTAGTAACCAAGTGTGAAGCGTGTCAGTTCCATTCAAAGAAGCTTCATCAGCCAGCTCAAGCCCTTCAAACAATCCCTCTCTCCTGGCCATTTTCGGTCTGGGGGCTCGACATACTGGGCCCTTTCCCCCGCACTATAGGGCGCTTTGAGTACTTGTATGTTGCAATCCACAAGTTCACAAAGTGGCCGGAGGTGGAAGCAGTGAGGAAGGTGATAGCGCAGTCGGCCATCAAATTCTTCAAGGGGCTAGTCTGCCGTTTTGGTGTCCCAGACAGGGTCATCACCGACAACGGCACGTAGTTCACAAGCCACACCTTCATGCAATACATCGAAGACCTCGGCAGCAAGGTATGTTTCGCTTCCGTGGCACACCCATGGAGCAACGGCCAGGCGGAGAGGGCAAATGCTGAAGTACTGCAAGGCCTAAGGACAAAGACTTTTGATGCTACACAAGAGCGGAAGGCGCAGGATTGATGAGTTGCCAGTGGTTCTTTGGTCGATCAGGACGACGCCAAATCGAGCCACCGGCCAGACACCCTTTGCCTTGGTATACGGGGCAGAGGCAGTTCTCCCCACGGAGATCACATACGGGTTAGCTTGAGTGCTCACTTATGACGAGTTTGAGCAAGAGCGATTGTGGCAAGATGATGTAATGCTCCTCGAGGAAGATTGTCTTCGGGCAGCTTTGAGAGCAGCACGCTACCAGCAAGCCTTGCGCCGCTACCATAGCCGCAAGGTTCATGCCCGAAGCTTTGGGGAAGGCAACCTTGTTCTTCGGCGCGTTCAATCGGCCAAGAATTCCAACAAGTTGACGCCAAACTGGGAAGGCCCTTATCGGGTAATACGAGTCACCAGGCCCAGTGCAGTCCGCTTGGAGACCGGAGGTGCCATTCCAGTGAGCAAATCCTGGAACATCGAGCATCTTCACAACTTTTACCCATAAGGCGCGGTTGCCGGGCCCCCCGACAGTCCACATTTTGTACAAGCCTTGCCGGCAAGGCATGTAACCCTTTGTACAAAGCCAGGCGCAGACCCTGAGCATAAATAAATGAAGCGCTAGCGCCCTAAGTTATAGCATGCATGCTAGGTTGAGTCTCTCCCTCGGTTAGGGTTGATAGTGCTTAGCGACGACTAACCCCTAGCACAGAGGTCGAGTGTGCGTATCCCTATTCCTTTCCGTCCTCTTTGGTTCGCAGGGTACATGGACATTTCTGCTGAGCTGTTTGGAAGAAAGAGAACAAGCCGGTGCTCCAATCCTGGCAAGCCAAGGTTGCCGGGGGCTGAAGACGCAAGGACCCGACCCCGGCA
Organism: Aegilops speltoides; assembly: GCA_021437245.1. Lineage (NCBI taxonomy): Eukaryota > Viridiplantae > Streptophyta > Magnoliopsida > Poales > Poaceae > Aegilops > Aegilops speltoides. The sequence goes on along the minus strand of CM038141.1, from coordinate 10,161,035 downwards.
AGCCAAGGTTGTTGGGGGGTTGTAAATTCAGATAAGTCCTTTATCCCCTGTTTTGCATTTCCGTATGAAGTTGGGACGTATGAAACCTCGTTTTATTCCTAGGCTACCGTGCTCCCATTTTCCTGTGCCCAAGAACTATTCCTTGGGTCGGAATTTGGTTGTAGCTGCGGTGACAAGGAAGCAAGCGTAGGGCCTAACCCTACTTCGCCCCTGCCTCCACCAAGAGCGTGAGTACAGTCGAATGGAGTAAGGGGACGGCAAGGCCTGTTGTTGGGCGACAATGTTTATCCTAAAAATAACAAGGATTCGTTCCTTGGTATGAGCTTTGCTCATGCACAGAGAACCCGGCAAGCACCCTTTTTCGTTAATACGTCCCATACAGGTACAGGTCGTACGGAATGTAAACATGAGCAAGGGGATTACAAATTTTAAATTTAACAAAGGCCCGTGGGCTTACAAACTAAAAAAAGACAAGATGCCCGTAATCCCTTTCTTGTCCCTCTCCTCAGGAAACAGAACAAGAAAGCAAGAGGGCAAAAGGAGTGCCTAGGCGAGGTACGAGCAGCAGAAGGCGCCAAGAGAACATATCAGCGGCCGCCCAGGAGAGGGCTGGTGATGATGGTGCCGGGAGAAGTGCTAGAAGATGAGGCAGCGGGTCGCCAATACGCTATGAAGGCGTCGGTGCCATCATACTCTGACTTGACGGCCCGCCACCCGCCTTCCTCGTCTTCTCCGGCCTTCCCACGCCAGCCGCCCAAGGAGGCGACCCCGAGAAGTTCAAGGAGCTGGCGATGCAGATTATGGTGCTGCCGGCGTCGCCCAGGGACGGTGTGCCCGACTCCTAGTTGGACACGTCAGCCTCCCGCCTTCTACCCTCATCGTCGCTGTTGGTGTCTTCCTCGTCACTCTCGCCCGACGAGGAGCTTTCACCATCAGTCGAGCTCTCCGCACAGCACCCTAGCATGTGTCCCGAGCGCCCGAAAACCTTGACGGAGAGCAAATCACTCTCCGCTAGCTAGAAGCAGAGGACGTGCCCATTCGTCAAGCAATGGGCGCGTGCAAAGGTCTTCCAACCCCGGCGAAGGAGCATCACTTGAGGGGCGGGGAACCTTTTGTTCACCCACATGTCGCCATGACAACACCCCTTCATGTGAAGCCTCAGCCGTGGTGGCTGGTCGACCTTCAGCACGCTCGCGAACGCCCGGGGAAGACGAAGGCTGCGGCGCGGCGCCCCGCGCAGCTGCAAGATGAACTCGAGCGTCGAGTCCCCGACATGACCACTCGACGAGGTAGGAGGAGATGGCGACAGAGACGGAGACGGTGCAGGCGGTCCCCTTCCATGCCCACCTCTGCCTCGACCGCCTCGCCGCCGCGGCCCCGTGCAGCGGCCCCGCCTCGAGCGTGGCCTTCACCCTGGGCATCAAGCTTTTCCTTGACCGCAGCAGCTCTCTGGAGGGAGGAGGACCTGGTCGCCTCCACAGAAGAACGGCCTCGGCCATGCCCCCTCGCCATGACCGTGGGTGAAGATGGAGACAAGAAGGAGACGCAGGGAGATGTTTTTCCTCCTGCCCCTGAGTCCCTCTTTTATAGATGGGAAAGGGAGGCCGAAGGACTGGCTCTACGCCCCCAAAGAGCCCGCTCAAATCCGGCTCATTAAAGTGGTAGCAGGCAAGGCCATCGACCGCCCTCCTCACCCAATCATAGGCGCGTGGGTATCGGCCCACACGCGCCTTCCCATATTCCATGCGTCTGTCACCTACCCCGCGTCGTGCATGCGGCGTACGTGGCACAAGGGGCGGGCATAGTGGGAAACGTGGAACGACGGTTCCAAAGCAAGGAAAGTAAATGAGCAGCGGCCTTGCAGTCTTAAAGGGACACGCGAGCTGCCTCTTTACTATTCATCGCAGGATGACACAGGCATGCTTCGGTCACACCACACACGATTCCCACGTCACGCTTTTAACGTGGGTTATGGGGAAGCGTAGTGGGCGAAGGAGTTACTGCGGTAAGGCTCCGCCTGGCCTGCCCGTGCACCGTTCTGGGCCTAGCCCAATAACGCGTCGCGCTTATGTGTGGCCCAGGCCCGGGGGCTCATGTCGGTGTACAGAAGTAGGGGCTCTGCTTTGTACCCCTTTACATGTGCACGGGCAGTCCGAGCCGCGCCCGCGGCCACACTTAGGAGGGTAGAGGAGGGAAGCGAAGGCCGCAAGACAGTCAAGGCAACGCCAAAACCAGAGACACAAGGAGTAGAGAGGGCGAGGTAGGCTCCCCTGGCAAGACCGTTGCCGGGGCAGCCTCCGCAGCCCCGGCAAGAGCCTTGTCGGGGCAAGTTGCCCAATGCCAGCAGAGGGCGCCACCCTTGAGCCCAAGGGTTCCAACGCCATCAACCACATTGGAACCAAGGCTCGAGAGGCACCTCCATGATGGCATGCAGATCTTCGTGAAGATCATAGACACGCAAGATCAGATAAGGACTAGAAGACGACGATCCTTGGCAAGATCCTTGCCAAGGAAATCCACGAGACCCCAAGATCCTTACCGGGGATGACCGTGATGCCACGGCAAGACCCTTGCTAGGGCCCTAGCAAGACCCTCGCCGAGTACATCAGTAGGGCCGCGGCCAGGCCAGCGCCCGCCAAGACTCCACCGTCGTTCCCGCGCAGCTGCCAGTCCAGCTAGCCAGGCGAGCACCTACTTGGCGACGCGTGGCCTCTAGACCAACTCAGCAAGCAAATGTGTGGTGGCATGCAGATCTTCATGAAAACCCTGCACGCTGCACCTACATGGCGCTGCACGCCAAGGCTGGTTCGACGCGTGTCGCGCAGCAAGGCGGCGGCGACAAGAGAAGGGCACGTCGACAACGACAATGCGCTTGTTCGACAGGCGAGGGATAGACTCGACCACTCAATGCACATTCCACCTCCTGTATGCCACTGTGGCGTCCCCTTTTTCTATAAAAGGAGGCCTGGGGCATAGTGGGGAGGGATTCGGCTTTTTGGACTGAGCACGCACCGTAGCTAGTTCAAGAACACAAGAACATTCAGATATACACCAAAGCAGGACTAGGGTATTACGCGATCCTCGCGGCCCGAACCTGGGTAAAAGATCCTCGTGCTGGCTCCTAGACCCGCTCTTTCCACAACCTCATGCCCGCCGACCGTAGTAGCGATTCTAGTGATCCCATAGGTGTCGTTCCCACCGACAAGTCCGGGCACCAGCCACATTGGTCCTCAGTCCAATTGTGGACGGCTTTTGGCTTACCAAAGTGCTCATGGACGGCGGGAGCGGACTAAACCTCATTTACGAGGAAACTCTCAACAAAATGGAAATAGACAGGAGCTGCATTGAGAAAAGTAGCACGACCTTTCAAGGAATAATTCCCAGTCGGGAGCCGCGATGTGCGGGAAAAATCACACTCAATGTGGTATTCGGCACGCCGGAGAATTATCGATCCGAAGGGATAACCTTTCAAGTGGCCCTTTTTAACAATGGATATCATGGCCTTTTAGGGCGAGATGCATTTGCAAGCTTCCAAGGTATACCCCATTACGGGTACATGAAGCTCAAGATGCCCGGGCCCAATGGAATTATCACTCTTGCCAGTGATCCGGACATAGCACTCCGCGCCAAAAACAAAACTGCCGCCTTGGCCCTCGAGGCATTGTCTGAAGCCCTCGCGGATGAAGAATTAACCGCGTTGCGCTCCATGGTGGATAGGGACGATGTGATCCTCGATAAGCGATCCAAATCCACCTCCTCTAAACCAGCAGACGAAATAGTCAAATTCCAGGTCCACCCAATGGACTCCACGAAGACAGCATCCATCAGGGCGCAGCTGGACCCCCACGGTTGATGCCGTACTGCGGGCGTTCCTACGTGAAAATTGGGACATATTCGTCTGGCACCCTTCTGATATGCCAGGGATCCCACGCAGCCTGGCCGAACACACCCTAAACATACTGAAGGGATATAAGATGGTCAAGCAAACATTACGGTGCTTCTCCGAACCTAAACGACAAGCCATGGCAGAGGAGCTAGCCAAGTTACTCAAGGCCGGATTCATCAGAGAGATAAAACACCTGGACTGGCTAGCAAATCTGGTAATGGTACTAAAGAAGGATAAATCATGGCGCCTATGTGTCGATTTCAAAGACCTTAACAAGGCTTGCCCTAAGGATCCCTTTCCCCTCCCCCGCATCGATTAGATTATCGATGCTACCGCAGGACACGAATCACTGTGTTTCCTCGACAAATACTCAGGATACCATCAAATCAAGATGAAGGAGTCCGATTAGGCCGCAACGGCATTTATCACCCCATACGGGCCTTTCTGCTTCAACACCATGCCTTTCGAGCTCAAAAATGCCGGTGTCACCTATCAATGCATGATTCAAACATGCGTGGAGAAATAAATCGGCAAGACAGTTGAAGCATACATGGATGACGTGGTCATCAAAACTAGGCACGTCGAGTCCTTAATAGACGATCTGCGTCTCACATTCGACAACCTCCGAACATATGACATCAAGCTCAATCCGGAAAAGTGTGTTTTCGGCGTTCCCGCCGGAAAGCTTCTGGGCTTCATCGTTTCCAATAGAGGAATTGAGGCAAACCCAGCTAAAATCCGAGCTTTGTCACAGTTGGCTATGCCAACAGACCTTAAACAAGTCCAAAAATTATCCGGATGTGTGGCAGCTTGAAGCCACTTTATCTCCAGACTAGGAGAAAAGGCATTGCCACTCTATCGCCTTCTCCGACGCACCGATCACTTCGACTGGACGGACGCGACCACAGCCGGATTGGAAGAAATAAAGGCTCTTCTAGCAAGCAACCCAATCATGGCCGCGCCAAATGTCGGCGAACCCATGTTATTATACATATCGGCTACACACCAAGTCGTGAGTGTGGTGCTCGTCGTTGAATGAGAGGTGGACGGACACAAATTCCTGCTTCAGAAGCCGGTATACTACGTATCCACTGTCCTCACACCATGCAAATCCCGGTACCCGCATTACCAAAAAATAGCATACGCAGTCTTCATGGCATCCCGGAAGGTATGACACTACTTTCAAGAATGATCCATAACGGTGGCCTCTGAGGTACCACTCAATGACATAATAAATAACTGCGACGCCATGGGTTGGATTGCCAAATGGGCCATTGATCTCCTCCCATTCGACATTACATATAAACCGCGACGGGCCATTAAATCTCAAGTACTGGCCGACTTCGTCGCCGAATGGACAGAGGCCAAACTCCCTAAAGAGTATGGCACATATTCCAACTGGATCATGCACTTCGACGGCTCCAAAATGCTGGCAGGCCTAGGGGCAGGCGTTGTCCTAACATGCCCTACTGGAGATATTGTTCAGTACGTCCTACAAATATTATTCACGGACTCCAACAATATAGCCGAATACGAAGCCTTATTACATGGTCTTCGGATGGCCGTCTCCATGGGCATACAACGCCTGGAAGTGCGCGGGGATTCAAACCTCGCAATATCTCAAATAAATGGAGACTTCGATGCCAAAGATCCGAAGATGGTGGTTTACCGTAACGCCGTTCTAAAAATGTTGGCTCGCTTCGAGGGGCTCAAGTTTCACCATGTGGCTTGAGAAAGTAATCAAGCGGCGGATGTCCTTGCTCGCATCGGCGCCAAGCGCGACCCCGTTGAAGGAAATATGCCCTAGAGGCAATAATAAAGTTATTATTTATTTCCTTATTTCATGATAAATGTTTATCATTCATGCTAGAATTGTATTAACCGGAAACATGATACATGTGTGAATGCATAGACAAAACAACATGTCACTAGTATGCCTCTACTAGACTAGCTTGTTAATCAAAGATGGTTATGTTTCCTGACCATGAACAAGGAGTTGTTATTTGATTAACAAGGTCACATCATTAGTAGAATGATCTGATTGACATGACCCATTCCCTTAGCTTAGCACACGATCGCTTAGTATGTTGCTACCGCTTTTATCCATGACTTATACATGTTCCTGTAACTATGAGATTATGCAACTCCGCTTACGGAGGAACACTTTGGTGCTACCAAACGTCACAACGAATCGGGTGATTATAAAGGAGTACTACAGTGTGTCTCCAAAGGCAAATGTTGGGTTGGCGATTTGAGATTAGGTTTTGTCACTCCGATTGTCGGAGAGGTATCTCTGGGCCCTCTCGGTAATGCACATCACTTAAGCCTTGCAAGCACTACAACTAATGAGTTAGTTGTGAGATGATGTATTACGGAACGAGTAAAGAGACTTGCCGTAACGAGATTGAACTAGGTATTGATACCGACGATCGAATCTCGGGCAAGTAACATACCGATGACAAAGGGAACAACGATGTTGTTATGCGGTCCGACCGATAAAGATCTTCGAGAATATGTAGGAACCAATATGGGCATCCAGGTCCCGCTGTTGGTTATTGACCGTGAATAGTTCTAGGTCATGTCTACATTGTTCTCGAACCGTAGGGTCCGTGACGCTTAAGGTTTCGATGATGCTTATTATGAGTTTATGTATTTTGATGTACCAAGAAGTTCGAGTCCCGGATGTGATCACGGACATGACGAGGAGTCTCGGAATGGTCGAGACATAAAGATTGATATATTGGAAGCCTATGTTTGAGTTCGAATGGTTCCGGCGAAAACGGAATTTATCGGAGTACCGGAGGTTACCGAACCCCGGAAGTAAATGGGCCTCGGTGGGCCTCGAGGGAGAAGAGGAGGGCCGGCCAGGTGGTGGCGTCGCGCCTCCCCCCCAGTCCGAATAGGACAAGGGGGGGGCGCCCTTTCCTCTTCCCTCCCCAATCCTATTCCAACTAGGAAGAGGGGAGTCCTACTCCCAGAGGAGTAGGACTCCTCCCGCGCCTCCTCTAGGCCGGCCGGCCTCCCCCTCCTCCTTTATATACGGGGCAGGGGGCACCTTGGAACACACAAGTTTGATCTTTGGATCGCTCTTAGCCGTGTCGGTGCCCCTCCACCATATTCCACCTCGGTTATACCGTCGCAAGCTTAGGCGAAGCCCCGCGCCGTGAAACATCAAGATCGCCACCACGCCGTCAGGTCGACGGAACTCTCCTCGACACTCGGCTGGATCGAGTACGAGGGACGCCATCGAGCTGTACGTGTGTCAAGAACTCGGGGCGCCGAGTAACGGCGCCGGATCGGTCGGATCGCGAGGAGAACGTCGACTACTTCCTCTACGCCAGATCGCTTCCGCCGGGTCTACAAGGGTATGTAGACAACACTCTCCCTCTCGCGCTATGCATCACCATGATCTTGCGTGTGCGTGGGAAATTTTTGAAATTACTACGCTCCCCAACAAAGGGCATCCGAGCCTAGGTTTTTCTATGGTTTGATGTTTTGCACGAGTAGAACACAAGTGAGTTGTGGGCGATACAAGTCATACTACCTACCAGCATGTCATACTTTGGTTCAGCGGTATTGTGAGATGAAGCGCCTGCACCGACATTACGCCAGACGCTTACGCGAGACTGGTTTCACCGCTGTGAGCACTCGTTGCTTAAAGGTGACCGTGGGTGCTGCTCTCTCACTTTAGTTGAACTGAGTGTGGCTACGCCCGTCCTTGAGAAGGTTAAACGGAGTCTATTTGACGAAGTATCGCTGTGGTTTTGATGCGAGGTGAGACCGGATCTTGCTTAAGCCCGTAGCAGCCACGTAAAATTTGCAACAACAAAGTAGAGGACGCCTAACTTGTTTTTGCAGGCATGTTGTGATGTGATATGGTCAAGACGTGATGCTATATTTTATTGTATGAGATGATCATGTTTTGTAACCGGTTATCGGCAACCGGCTGGAGCCATATGGTTGTCGCTTATTGTATGCAATGCAATCGCTCAGTAATGCTTTACTTTATCACTAAGCGGTAGCGATAGTCGTAGTAGCATAAGTTTGGCGAGACGACAACGATGCTGCGATGAAGATCATGGTGTCGCTACCGGTGACGATGGTGATCATGGTGGTGCAACAAGATGGAGATCATGAAGCACAAGATGATGATGACCATATCATATCACTTATATTGATTTGCATGTGATGTTTATCCTTTTATGCATCTTATCTTGCTTTGATTGACGGTAGCATTATAAGATGATCTCTCACTAAATTATCAAGAAGTGTTCTCCCGAGTATGCACCGCTGCCAAAGTTCGTCGTGCCTGCACACCACGTGATGATCGGGTGTGATAAGCTCTCGTCCATCTACAACGGGTGCAAGCCAGTTTTGCACACGCAGAATACTCGGTTATACTTGACGAGCCTAGCATATGCAGATATGGCCTCGAACACGGAGACCGAAAGGTCGAGCGTGAATCATATAGTAGATATGATCAACATAAGATGTTCACCATTGAAAACTACTCCATTTCACGTGATGATCGGTTATGGTTTAGTTGATTTGGATCACGTGATCACTTAGATGACTAGAGAGATGTTTTTCTAAGTGGGAGTTCTTAAGTAATATGATTAATTGAACTTAAATTTATCATGAACTTAGTACCGATAGTATCTTGCTTGTTTATGTTTGATTGTAGATAGATGGCTCGTCTTTGTTGTTCCGTTGAATTTTAATGCGTTCCTTGAGAAAGCAAAGTTGAAAGATGATGGTAGCAATTACACGGATCGGGTCCGTAACTTGAGGATCATCCTCATTGCTGCACGTAAGAGTTACGCCCCGGATGCACCGCTAGGTGACAGTGCTCGCTTCTGGAGCAACGCCAGATGTTGTGAACGTCTGGCGAGCAAAGCTGATGACTACTCTATAGTTCAAGGTGCCATGCTTTACGGCTTAGAACCGGGACTTCAACGACGTTTTGAACGTCATGGAGCATATGAGATGTTCCAGAGTTGAAGTTAATATTCCAACAGTAATGCCCGGATTGAGAGATATGAAGTCTCCAATAAGTTCTATAGCTGCAAGATGGAGGAGAACAGTTACATTAGTGAGCATATACTCGTAATGTCCGGGTACTACAATCACTTGACACAATTGGGAGTTAATCTTCCGGATGATTGTGTCATTGATGAATTCTCCAATCACCGCCACCAAGCTACAAAGGCTTCGTGATGAACTATAATATGCAAGGGTTAGTAAAGACTATACCGAGCTCTTCGCAATGCTAAAGGCTGCGGAGGTAGAAATCAAAAAGGAGCATCAAGTGTTGATGGTCAATAAGACCACTAGTTTCAAGAAGAAAGGCAAAGGGAAGAAGAAGGGAATTCAAGAAAAACAGCAAGCAAGTTGCTGCTCAGAGAAGAAACCCAAGTCTGGCCCTAAACCTGAAATCGAGTGCTTCTACTCAAGCGCATCGGTCACCGAAGCGGAACTGCCCCAAGTATTTGGCGGATAAGAAGGATGGCAAGGTGAACAAAGGTATATGTGATATACATGTTATTGATGTGTACCTTACTAGAGCTCGCAGAGCACTGGTATTTGATATCGGTTCTGCTGCTAATATTTGCAACTCAAACAGGGACTACGGATTGCTTAACACCGCAAGGGACGAGGTGACGATGCGCTGGGAAATGGTTCCAAAGTCGATGTGATCGCGGTCGGCACGCTACCTCTACATCTACCTTCGGGATTAGTTTTAGACCTAAATAATTGTTATTTGGTGCCTGCGTTGAGCATGAACATTATATCTGGATCTTGTTTGATGCGAGACGGTTATTCATTTAAATCGAGAATAATGGTTGTTCTATTTATATGAGTAATATCTTTTATGGTCATGCACCCTTGAAGAGTGGTCTATTTCTTATGAATCTCGATAGTAGTGATACACATATTCATAATGTTGAAACCAAAAGATGCAGAGTTGATAATGATAGTGCAACTTATTTGTGGCAATCGCCGCTTAGGTCATATCGGTGTAAAGCGCATGAAGAAACTCCATATTGATGGACTTTTGGAGTCACTTGATTATGAATCACTTGGCACTTATGAACCGTGCCTCTTGGGCAAGATGACTAGAACACCGCTTCTCCGTACTATGGAGAGAGCAACAGATTTGTTGGAAATCATACATACGTATGTATGTGGTCCGATGAATGTTGAGGCTCGTGGCGGATATCGTTATTTTCTCACCTTCACAGATGACTTAAGCGATATGGGTATATCTACTTAATGAAACATAAGTCTGAAACGTTTGAAAAGTTCAAAGAATTTCAGAGTGAAGTTGAAAATCATCGTAACAAGAAAATTAAGTTTCTACGATCCGATCGTGGAGGTGAATATTTGAGTTACGAGTTTGGTCTACATTTGAAACAATGCGAATAGTTTCAAGCAACTCACGCCACCCGAACACCACAACGTAATGGTGTGTCCGAACGTCGAATCGCGACTTTACTAGATATGGTGCGATCTATGATGTCTCTTACAGATTTACCGCTATCGCTTTTGGGGTTATGCTCTAGAGACAGCCGATTCACACTGAATAGAACACCGTCGAAATCCGCTGAGACGACACCTTATGAACTGTGGTTTAGCAAGAAACCAAAGTTGTCGCTTTCTTAAAGTTTGGGGATGCGATGCTTATGTGAAAAAGCTTCAACCCGATAAGCTCGAACCCAAATCGGAAAATGTGTCTTCATAGGATACCCAAAGGAAACAGTTGGGTACACCTTCTATCACAGATCCGAAGGCAAGACATTCGTTGCTAAGAATGGATCCTTTCTAGAGAAGGAGTTTCTCTCGAAAGAAGTGAGTGGGAGGAAAGTGGAACTTGATGAGGTAATAGTACCTTCTCCCTTACTTGAAAGTAGTTCGTCGCAGAAACCAGTTTCTGAGACACCTACACCGAGTAGTGAGGAAGTTGATGATGTTGATCATGAAACTTCAGATCAAGTTACTGCAGAACCTCGTAGATCAACCAGAGTAAGATCCACACCAGAGTGGTACGGAAATCCTGTTCTGGAAGTCATGCTACTAGATCATGATGAACCTACGAACTATGAAGAAGCGATGGTGAGCCCAGATTCCGCAAAATGGCTTGAGGCCATGAAATCTGAGATGGGATCCATGTATGAAAACAAAGTATGGACTTTGGTTGACTTGCCCGAGGGTAGGCAAGCAATAGAAAATAAATGGATCTTCAAGAAGAAGACTGACGCTGACGGTAATATTACTGTCTATAAAGCTCGACTTGTCGCAAAAGGTTTTCGACAAGTTCAAGGGATTGACTACGATGAGACCTTCTCACCCGTAGCGATGCTTAAGTCCGTCCGAATCATGTTAGCAATTGCCACATTTTATGATTATGAAATTTGGCAAATGGATGTAAAGACCGCATTCTGAATGGATTTCGAAGAAGAGTTGTATATGATGCAACCGAAGGTTTTATCGATCCAAAGGAGCTAACAAAGTGTGCAAGCTCCAATGATCCATCTATGGACTGGTGCAAGCATCTCGAGTTGGAATAAACGCTTTGATAGTGTGATCAAAGCATTTGGGTTTGTCTGACTTTTGGAGAAGCCTCAGATTTACAAGAAAGTGAGTGGGAGCTCTGTAGCATTTCTGATATTATATGTGGATGACATATTGCTGATCGGAAATGATATAGAATTTCTGGATGGCATAAAGGGATACTTGAATAAGAGTTTTTCAATGAAAGACCTCGGTGAAGCTGCTTACATATTGGGCATTAAGATCTATAGAGATAGATCAAGACGCTTGATTGGACTTTCACAAAGCACATACCTTGACAAAATTTTGAAGAAGTTCAAAATGGATCAAGCAAAGAAAGGGTTCTTGCCTGTGTTACAAGGTGTGAAGTTGAGTAAGACTCAATGCCCGACCACCGCAGAAGATAGAGAGAAAATGAAAGATGTTCCCTATGCTTCAGCCATAGGCTCTATCATGTATGCAATGCTGTGTACCGCACTGATGTGTGCCTTGCTATAAGCCTAGCGGGAAGGTACCAAAGTAATCCAGAGTGGATCATCGACAGCGGTCAAGAACATCCCGAAATACCGAAAAGGACTAAGGATATGTTTCTCAGATATGGAGGTGACAAAGAGCTCATCGTAAACGGTTACGTTGATGCAAGCTTTGACACCGATCCGGACGATTCTAAATCGCAGACCGGATACGATTTACACTAAACGGAGGAGCTGTCGGTTGGTGCAGTTCTAAACAAAGCGTCGAGCGGGATCTACATGTGAAGCGGAATACATAGCAGCTTCGAAGCAGCTAATGAAGGAGTCTGGATGAAGGAGTTCATATCCGATCTAGGTGTTATACCTAGTGCATCGGGTCCAATGAAAATCTTCTGTGACAATAATGGAGCAATTGCCTTAGCAAAGGAATCCAGATTTCACAAGAGGACCAAGCACATCAAGAGACGCTTCAATTCCATCCGGACTTAGTCCGTGGGAGACATAGAGATTTGCAAGATACATACGGATCTGAATGTTGCGACCCGCTGACTAAGCCTCTTCCACGAGCAAAACATGATCAGCACCAAGACTCCATGGGTGTTAGAATCATTACTATGTAATCTAGATTATTGACTCTAGTGCAAGTGGGAGATCAAGGAAATATGCCCTAGAGGCAATAATAAAGTTATTATTTATTTCCTTATTTCATGATAAATGTTTATCATTCATGCTAGAATTGTATTAACCGGAAACATGATACATGTGTGAATGCATAGACAAAACAACATGTCACTAGTATGCCTCTACTAGACTAGCTTGTTAATCAAAGATGGTTATGTTTCCTACCATGAACAAGGAGTTGTTATTTGATTAACAAGGTCACATCATTAGTAGAATGATCTGATTGACATGACCCATTCCCTTAGCTTAGCACACGATCGCTTAGTATGTTGCTACTGCTTTTATCCATGACTTATACATGTTCCTGTAACTATGAGATTATGCAACTCCGCTTACGGAGGAACACTTTGGTGCTACCAAACGTCACAACGAATCGGGTGATTATAAAGGAGTACTACAGTGTCTCCAAAGGCAAATGTTGGGTTGGCGATTTCGAGATTAGGTTTTGTCACTCCGATTGTCGGAGAGGTATCTCTGGGCCCTCTCGGTAATGCACATCACTTAAGCCTTGCAAGCACTACAACTAATGAGTTAGTTGTGAGATGATGTATTACGGAACGAGTAAAGAGACTTGCCGTAACGAGATTGAACTAGGTATTGATACCGACGATCGAATCTCGGGCAAGTAACATACCGATGACAAAGGAACAACGATGTTGTTATGCGGTCCGACCGATAAAGATCTTCGTAGAATATGTAGGAACCAATATGGGCATCCAGGTCCCGCTGTTGGTTATTGACCGTGAATAGTTCTAGGTCATGTCTACATTGTTCTCGAACCGTAGGGTCCGCACGCTTAAGGTTTCGATGATGCTTATTATGAGTTTATGTATTTTGATGTACCAAGAAGTTCGAGTCCCGGATGTGATCACGGACATGACGAGGAGTCTCGGAATGGTCGAGACATAAAGATTGATATATTGGAAGCCTATGTTTGGAGTTCGAATGGTTCCGCGAAAACGGAATTTACGAGTACCGGAGGTTACCGAACCCCCGGAAGTAAATGGGCCTCGGTGGGCCTCGAGGAGAAGAGGAGGGCCGCCAGGTGGTGGCGTCGCCCTCTCCCCCAGTCCGAATAGGACAAGGAGGGGGCGCGCCTTTCCTCTTTCCCTCCCCAATCCTATTCCAACTAGGAAGAGGGGAGTCCTACTCGGTAGGAGTAGGACTCCTCCCGCCGCCTCCTCTAGGCCGGCGGCCTCCCTCCCTCCTTTATATACGGGGCAGGGGGCACCTTGAACACACAAGTTTGATCTTTGGATCGCTTCTTAGCCGTGTGCGGTGCCCCTCCACCATATTCCACCTCGGTTATACCGTCGCTGCTTAGGCGAAGCCTCGCGCGGTGAAACATCAAGATCGCCACCACGCCGTCGGCCGACGGAACTCTCCCTCGACACTCGGCTGGATCGAGTACGAGGGACGCCATCGAGCTGTACGTGTGTCAAGAACTCGGGGCGCCGGAGTAACGGCGCCGGGATCGGTCGGATCGCGAGGAGAACGACGACTACTTCCTCTACGCCAGATCGCTTCCGCTTGGGTCTACAAGGGTATGTAGACAACACTCTCCCCTCTCGCTATGCATCACCATGATCTTGCGTGTGCGTAGGGAAATTTTTGAAATTACTACGTTCCCCAACACCCGTCCCACCTAACATCTTTCTGGAAAGGCTTTTCAAGCCATCCGTGGTGTGGCAAGGGGAGAGCGGCAATACCAATACGGATCTGAATACAACCCCAGATTCCGAACACACTGACACCATCGGGGGCTCAGCCATCGAAATTACACCGTCGGCCCATCTCATCATGGCGGTCATCGTCCCATGGACCGAACCCTTCTTGGCCTACCTTAATAGGCGAGAACTTCCGGAGGATCAGAAAGAGGCACGCTGCATTGTGCGGCGCTCTAAAGCCTACAAGGTTCACGAGGGAGAAATCTATAAGAAAAGCACTATCGGAGTACTTCAAAGATGTATCTCCGAGGAAGAAGGGCGGCAGCTCTTGGCTGAAATTCATGCCGGTCTCGGCGGTCACCACGCCGTGGCTCAGGCCCTTGTAAGAAAGGCCTTCCGTACAGGTTTCTATTGGCCAAAGGCCCGAGCAGACACGCAGGACCTTGTCCAACATTGCGTCGGATACCAGCTTTTCGCCAACCAAAGCCATATGCCACCCACCGCTCTACAAACAATCCCCATCACTTGGCCCTTTGCGGTCTGGGGGCTTGATATGGTCGGACCCCTTAAACGAGGAAGCCATAAATAAAAATATCTGTTGGTCATGGTGGATAAATTCACTAAGTGGATAGAGGCCAAACCAGTTAAAACAGCCGAAGCCGGGCCAGTGATAGACTTTATATCCGGCGTCGTGCACCCTTATGGTGTTCCACACAGCATCATCACCGACAACGGCTCCAATTTCATAGCCGATGAGGTGAAAGCCTGGTGTGCTAATCTGGGCATCAAGCTCGACTACGCCTCCGTATACCACCCACAAACCAACGGTCAAACAAGATAATGGTCTTATTATGAGCAGCATCAAACCCAGATTAGTGCGGTCTTTGAAAGAATCAGACAAGCACTGGGTGGAGGAGTTCGACTCCGTGCTTTGGGGGCTGCGGACCACGCCAAATCGTTCTATCGGATATACACCTTTCTTTATGGTGTACGGCGCAGAGGTTGTGTTACCCTATTCATGACTCACCCCGAGTGCGCATGTATGAAGAGAGAGAAGCCCAGTTGGATCGGCAAGACAACTTAGATGCCCTGGAGGAGGAGCGTGATGTCGCAAAAGCCCGTTCCGCATTCTATCAACAACAGGCCCACAGATATCAAAGCAGAGAAGTACGGGCCAAGACTTATAATGTTGGCGAACTCGTTCTACGCTTGCCGGAGAAGTAAAAGGACAAACTCAAGCCCAAGTAGGAGGTTCCCTTCATCATTGACGAAGTTCTCACCGCCTAGAGCCGAACCCATGGAACGCGGCAAGAATCCGAAGATTCTATGCCTAGCGCCGGACTCTTCGTTCGTCTCCTTTTTCCCCTTTTTGTTTCCATTATTAATTTTTTTCTCTTTTCACCATTCTTTTTAAAAAGCCGTAAAGCTCTTGTACGGCTAAACCGTACACTTACGACGCATACAATTCTTAATATGTATGTCAATTATACCCGGGGGCTTGTTGTACAGAAGCTTATTATTATTATTATTTTCCGAGCATCGAGCTCACCACATATGTGTCTTTTCCACGTATGTACCTTTTCTATGCCATTATATGCATCGATATGACTTAAGTTTTGGGCAGGCTAGGTTGCCTGGCTCATGTGCTTATGCCCTACGTTCTCGTTAGTTCGGCTAGGGCATAAAGGGAGCACCTCTGCGATTGTTATTGCCGGGTCATCCAGATGTGTACCTCAGACTGGGTGAAGCCGAAAGCTAGCGTTCTTAAGGGAATATTCGGTCGGCGGACTAAAGATGTTTTTTACTTGTCACATTATGAACCCCCAGATGTTATGCATGATGTGGTTTTTTCAAACACCGTTCGGACATGCACATTAATACATGCTTACCCAGGGAAAGGAACCCTTAACAAAACTATTCTCTCTGGAAGATGTTTCTTACGATCAAAATGTAATATAGCATAACTAGCCAGATACTTGTCTGTTCAAGCAATTATGACCCCTACGCCTGGTTTCCACACATACCTCGGTCTACATTACCGAGCGGGTATTCGGAAGCACTCAGCACCTTCGGGTCCAGAGGTTGAAGCGCTAAGGTCTGCCATGACAAGCGTTTTACAATTTAGCTAGAGACATAATTTGTCAAATGAAGTACATAGTCACTTAGACTCAAACACTTCTTCCTCTATGCCATCCAACAGGCTATCTAGCCTACAATCCTGTTCGGAATACTTGGCGGCTACTTGTACCTGGTCATATACCAAATAACGAGAATTTCTTCTCCACTTGACCCTACAGGTCCAACCCGGGCCATGTGATTTGGGTCGAGCTTGGTATACCGATTTTTGACCATTGCCCAGGCCTCTCGCGCACCTTCTCGGCAGGTCGATATCTTCCACAATTGGAAGCGCCGCCGCGCTCCCTTGAGTAGTTGTACAAGCCCCTCCATACTTCCTGGAGGGGAGTTGGATGGGCATAAAGCCTTGGCAATACTTTGCATCGCCTGCCGAGCTCGCTCGTGCGTTTGCGGCAGCTCTTGTAGCAGATCGCTCGACGATCCGGACACCTTCTCTTCGGGACGGCCCACAATATACCTCTGCATATAATTATTGTCGGTTTTTTCCTTGCCGAACTATGTAAAGGTAAGTCCAAACACATTCTAAATATGCCGCCTCGTAGCCTCTTATTCTCCTTCACGGAGTCAGCCAGCTGGGCACGCACGTCTTTTATTTCTACACCCAGCTCGGTGTTGGCATCTTGGAGTTTGTTCTTCTCCACCCTGACCTATGTCAGTATACGTTCGCCCGCGGCCAGTTGCTTTTGAGCTCCTGGACCTCCCGCTCGTGCAACTTCCGATGCCTCTTCCAGATGATCTGATGACCCTGCCATAAAATTTGCACCTGCATTAATACTCCTGGTATATGATCATGTTTTCTCGATAGAGGGGAACATTACCAGACGTCGCCTTCTTGGATTTTTCCAATTCGGCGGTAGCAGCAGTCAGCTGGGCCTGACACTTTTTCAGCTCTTGAGACAATAGATCGTTCTTCTCTATGAGCACCTGGTCATATAATATCCTCAAATTAGTTGTACCAACTGTTTCAAGTCTCGGGGGCTACTGGTATATGATTATCAGTTTTGCACAAATGTGTACTTATCCGCATATCTTTCAAATACTGGTCTGTGGCTCTGGTAAGCCCATCTCGAGTTGCTCGGATATACGCATCCTGAATTCAAAGCGTTGAAAGTCTCTTCTGAAAACCCGGGGTCGCGAAGAGTGGCCCGCCGGCGCCAATGATTCATGGCGCTCTACACTTCAGACTTTGTGACGGATACTTTATCTGAATCTTCTGCGGAGGGACAATCCGGTGTCACTTCTGCGTTAGCCTCAGTCCTTGAGACAGGGTCCAGAATCTGGCTCGTAGAGGCATGACGAGCAGCATCCCCGGACATAGTCCGGTGAATGTTTTTCCTGATAAGACACAATGGATAGTGTCATACCTTAAGATGACAACCATGGAGCATATTTAAAACCGTACCTCTTCAATGAAGGCTCGGCCATATCTCTATTTGCCTTCCCCTTCGAAGGCATGCCCGTCATAGGCGCCGCCTTCTTGCGCATCGCCTCAGGTGCAGCGTGGCGAGGCGATCGCCTCCCCTTTAGAGCATAATATAGTGCGGTGGGTAAGGCGGAAAGAGGAAATTCTCTCAAAGGACAAGTCTCCTGATTACTTACATGCGACGCAGGGAGAAGGCCGGGATAGTCAGCAATGATGGCCACTTTGGTGCCATCACAGCTCACCTGGTAAAACACCCCTTCCCCGAGCTCCACAAATATATCCGGATACTCTTCGAATCCGGGGTCAAGGGACAAGTTGTGGTCCTGTGGTTGTGGTGCGGGGCTGTGGATCTCCCTGGTAATTTTCCGCCATTCCTATTATAAATGGACGGATTAGTATTTATGAAACAGGACTCAGGGAATGAATGGAGTAGAGTAGTGGGCTGGAAACTCACCCAGCTGGGAGGGTTGTACATGGAAAACCCATCTCTGGGCTTAATGCAGATGAACTCCTCTTTCTCCCCTTTGTATAATCCGGACAGTACTTTCGACAGAGCAGCAGCAGTGTTTGGACCCTTCCGACCATAGCGGGTGGCGTCATCTTCTCCATTGAAGTGCCACATAGGGTGCCCTCGGTATTGAAGTGGCTGATCCCCTCGCATTATGGATATCGCCATAACCTCAACTATTGACAATTCGGATTGAGCAAGCGTCTTTATCTTGCTCATCAATTGGTGGACTTCCGCGCTATCTTCCTCTCTGAGGCTCGGAGGACGCCAGCTGAGGCGCTTCTTCAATGGAGCACTTGAAAATTCAGGAAGACCCCTTCGGATTGATTCAAAGGAGACGTCCTCAACATAGAACCATTCGGAAGCCATTCTTCGGATGCCTTCTTCGGCGTGCCGGATAGGTATCCGGTCCCGGCGATGCGCCATATCTCGGCTCCGCCCACTTGGAATAATGATCCCTTTTGATTACGAGGTACGAGGCAAAACAGCTTCTTCCATAACTCAAAATGAGCCTCGCAACCCAGAAATAACTCGCAAAGAGCAACATAGCCCGCAATATGCAGGATGGAGGCAGGTGTGAAGTTGTGAAGTTGGAGGCCATAGTACTCCAGAAGCCCTCGGAGGAATGGATGGATTGGAAATCCGACGCCTCTCAGCAAGTAGGGAACAAAGCATATTCGTACCCCCTGGATGGGTTGGGGAACTTCTCCGCCTGCTCCCCACCGTTGAAGAAAGCTAATCCGGCTCGAACGGGGACTAGATCTGCGGGGGAAAGAAATCCCTGGGTTTGCAGCTTCACCAGTTAGCCGTGGGATACAGAACACTTTTCCCAATCACCCTGTTTGGGGCCGTGAGGGCGGGAGGAAGAGTTGGGAGCACTAGCCATGTTGGGGTGGTTTTTGCAGGCAAGCTCCGAGGATTCCTTGTTTGGGGGGGGTGTGGATTAGATCTGAAGATCCCGTCTCTTTAAATAGACAATTTTCTCACATGGTCAGGGTGGTAAATGCAAAAATGCCCCGACCTCTCGTATTCGCTCGACACGTGGAAGCTGGAATCATGAAGGTGCAGAAGCCGATGAGCGCAACATTAAATGGATAGCCGAATACTCCTCTTTAAGTCAGATACTTTGAAGTATTCGGAGAAGGAACCCGCCTTGCAATACCGAAGACAATCTGCGCGCCGGACTCATCGTCATTGAAGCCTGGTTCGGGGGCTACTGAGGGAGTCCTGCATTAAGGGGTCCTCGGACAGCCGGACTATATACGTGGCCCGGGCTGTTGGACTATGAAGATACAAGATAGAAGACTTCGCCCCGTATCCGGATGGGACTCTCCTTTGTGTGGAAGGCAAGCTTGGTGATTCGGATATGTAGATTCATTTCTCTGTAACCAACTTTGTGTAACCCTAGCCCCCTCCTGTGTCTATATAAACCGGAGGGTTTAGTCCATAGGACGACAATCATAACCTCATAGGCTAGACTTCTAGGGTTTAGCCATTACGATCTCGTGGTAGATCAACTCTTATAATACTCATATTCATCAAAATCAATCAAGCAGGAAGTAGGGTATTACCTCCATAGAGAGGGCCCGAACCTGGGTAAATATTGTGTCCCCCGCCTCCTGTTACCATTAGCCTTACATGCACAGTTTGGGACCCCCTACCCGAGATCCGCCAGTTTTGACACCGACAAAGGGCATGGTACTCTCGTCTCTGTCAGAAGATGCAAGCACTTGGCTTTGTTCGCTCTAAGTCAGACACGTCATTATTTATTTATAACCGGTCCAACACATGCATATTTGTTCTCATATATGTTGATGATATCATTGTGACTAGCTCATCTGATGAAGCAATCAGAGGACTCTTAAAGGATTTGAGTGCATATTTTGCGCTAAAGGATCTTGGAGACTTGCATTATTTTCTTGGGATTGAGGTAAAGAAGCATCAGGATGGACTTCATCTCTCTCAAGCAAAATATGCAACTGATATGGTTAAAAAGGCAGGACTACTAGGTTGTAAACCCTCACCCACTCCATTATCCAGCTCGGAAAAATTATCTCCTGCAGAAGGTGAACCCTTGAGTAAGGAAGATAGCACAAAATACAGAAGTCTAGTAGGAGCTCTTCAATATCTAACTCTTACCAGGCCTGATATTTCGTTTGTTGTTAATAAAGTCTGCCAGTTTTTGCATGCACCTACCAATGTTCACTTGACAGCTATCACGCGCATAGTCAGATATGTTAAACATACTTTAAGTATAGGTCTGAATTTCAGCAAGTCATCTTCTACTCTTATCAGTGCCTTTTCTACCTCCGATTAAGGCGATGCGCTCGGTCGATTTGACGCCAACAGTGGCTTTGCAAGATATTTTCGACCTAACTTAATATCATGGTGTGCACGCAAACATGCTACTGTATCCAGGTCAAGCACTGAGGTAGAATACAAAGCATTAGCAAAGGCTACAGCTCAAATCATATAGGTTCAATCTATGTTGAAAGAGCTTGGTGTGAAGAGCAAACAAGCTCCATGCATGTGGTGCGACAACCTAATTGGTGCTACCTATCTTTCTGCAAATCCTGTGTTCCATGCTAGGACCAAGCATATAGAGATAGAGTTTCATTTTGTCAGAGAGAGAGATGCTCAAAAGCAACTTGACAATCGGTTCGTGCATTCCAAAGATCTGATTGCAGACGGATTCCCAAAGCCTTTGCCCACAAGGAGTTTTGAAGACTTCAAGCATAATTTCAACTTGATAAAATTGTGATTAAGGGAGGGTGTTAAACGTGTTATGCTGTCACGTATGTGCACCGCACCTGGAGGTAGTTAGGATATGTTATTTCTTTCATATCTTCCCCTCCAAGTTCTATCTCCTCCTAGAATATCTCCCTCTCTCCTTGTGTAATCTGAACCGCATTGTATGCGCTATGTGGGAGCTGTGCCCCACTATATAAACATGAACCTGTCGGCCTCAACAGGCAAGACATTTCCAGCTATTGCACACTTTGGAGACTGAACAGGCCGGATGAAGTAGCCGCCGAGATGGACAAAGTTCAGTCTCTTTTATATACCAGGTAAAGTACCGAGTAATACAGTAATCAGAGTTATTTTCGTTTTTATGCAAACAGAAACATGTTGGTAGGACTACAGTAGTAAATATTTTCTGAAGTAACAAATCCCACAATGAAGCTCCCAATTTCAGTCATCACGAAACTGATAATAGAACCTCAGGTTAATTTGTCCGGTTCAGCTAAGAAAAAAAACACCAGCATATGACATGAGCCCTCCCATGTAACAACATGCAAGTAAAAGCAAGATATATCCTTGTAACAGATCAAGTCACTCCAACACCTTTACTTAGTCTATTACAAAAACCAAACAATCTCTCTTTCTGCAAGCAACCGTTGTTTAAAAGAAGCTCATCGTAGAATTAACTTCCAGCGTAGCTCGAAACTTTTTCAATCTTCAATTCTTTGCATAAACCGGCACCCAACAGTAACCCGGGTGTCCCTGCCACTGCTACCTGCAGATTGCACAAGTCAATTCTCTGTTCTTTTTTTAGGGAAAGTCGATTCTCTGTTAGCTAGACCAAACATCCAGTATGCATCTGCAGGCAAAGTATTTCCCAATCAAATCATCATTCCTCGTTTTCCAGACAGACTAAATAATTGTGGCTAGCCTAGCAGAAACATTGTCCCTCCTACTAACAGGAACTGCACCAAAACAAAAAACACACGGCACATTGTTCGAAATATAACAAGCAACCGGACACTTAAAAGAAGTATCACACTACCTATAAGATTCAGATTACCTCTGCTTTAGATACTATTTCTGAATGTTAACCATAGGATTACTTTGTTCTCAGCTAAACAGCTGGGATCCATGGGGAAAACATTTCTGACACAAACATCTTTCCTTTTTTTTTACCAAATAGACGATGCTACCCCAGCAGAAACCAGATCCCTATCTTTACCCCTGAAACTCGTCACCTAATCACATAGTCCCTCCATGCTAACAGGAATTATATAAAAACCAAAAGGACACTGTCCGAAATATAATGGGCAACTAAGCATTTAAACAATGATATGATCCGCTGACTGTTTTCTACTGCAAAAAAGATTATTTCCTGTAAAACACTACATCTACGATTCAGATTGTTCTGGTTAAGATACTATTTCTGAATTCTAACCACAGGAACATGTTGATCATAAGGGGAACTTTTACATACCAATATTTTCCACAAGGTCATTTCACTGGTTGAACTTTCAAGGCTATATAAATAGAATGCACAGAAAATAACCATTTTTTTCTAAAAGCCAGATACAGACCAAAACCTTCACAATCAGCGAGCAATTGATGCCATAGC
The DNA here is from genome assembly GCA_021437245.1 of Aegilops speltoides. Taxonomy (NCBI): domain Eukaryota; kingdom Viridiplantae; phylum Streptophyta; class Magnoliopsida; order Poales; family Poaceae; genus Aegilops; species Aegilops speltoides. Next base: position 10,138,350 of record CM038141.1, on the reverse strand, counting down.
ACAGCTGTTCCACCATATAGATTCCTTCTAAATTTTAGAGCAGTGAAATTAGTGCCTAGCACTCTAGCTACAGAGAGATGCTTACATAAAGATACATAAATTGTATAACCTGGGGTACTTGTCACCTAAAACAGCATCCCCTGTCCATAAATTTCCCCAAATATCCAGTTATTTCCCCATTACCAACTATCCTTCTGAAAAATTGCACAAAATAAGCCTTAGCTTGCATCAGCCCTTGCCAAAAAAGAGATGTGACAAGTTCCACACTACAGTGTGCTAACTTGACTTTTCTGATTAGATACTCATGCCTAAGAAATTTTTGTAAGTTCCTTAATCTTTTTCAAATTTCCGTAGGGGCTATGAAGCGTGGTTCATCAATGGAATGACAAGCTGAGCTTTAGACAGGGAGAAAGAAAGATGGAAACATAATAGGCAAGTATGTACGGCTACATACCGAGACTCCGAGAGAAAATCTGATATAATGTGAGTCGCTCTGCGTCAGAAATCAGTTCTTCACCCCGTCCTTATACAAATGTCATCATGAGCACCTTGGGAGATTTAGAGATCAAAATACATGCAGAAAGCAATAAGGTCAGTCTGTCATTGAGGAAAAAAACACATACGTAAGTGCACGAGTAATTAGTTAGATGCGACATGAGTACCTTCTGCTATCTACGGGATCATCTGAATATCAAACTGGGGATGGTTGGGATGGGCGTCGAGGGCATGCCTCACCACAGCCTCCGCTTGCTTGGCCTCCCCAACCCTCACTCCAACACAATAAATCCAAACCAGGACATGCCGCCGAAGGGAGAGCAGGTTACCCTGCAGGCCCAAGTCGAAACCAGAATTACCATCCTCTTTCGCCACCCGCACGCCCAGGCTGAACCTAACTTCTTCCACCCTCGGCAAAGCTCCTGGTTCAAACATTATTTGCGCTGCTGATCCGCAATTCAATCCAAAGTCTACCATACAGCGAAACCCATCTGCACGGATGACTATCAGCCGTTGCGTTTGGTGGGTGCTCTTTATCCCGAGACAGCGAAGGGCCAGCAACCCCCCAATGATTTCCATGTCCTCCTGATGCACTTCCTTCACTCGCCAGAGGCATAACTCGGAGAGGTTCGAGAGACGCGAGGTGTCTCTCTTTATCCACCCTCGCAGTGCAGAGAGTTGGGTGGGCATGCACGACACAAATTCACGAAGATGTACAGGAGGCACCCAGCATTCTCCCAAGAGATCCATCAGTTCAAAGGATGTTTCTTTGTAATTGCAACTAATACTTAGGCTTTCGATATGATGTAGGTTGCACAGAGACTTCACAAAACCTTCATACAAATCCAAACTACCATCCTTGAAGCGAATCCAAAGCTTCCTTAGCCTTGCCAGGTTGCCAAGCTCCTGTGCAATAATGTTCAGAGAGACCAAGACCCCCCTCAACACTTCAATGGATGTCAGATTCTGCAACACACCAGGAGTTGGAACCAACTTATGGTGATTAACATGTAGGTAGATTAATCTTCTCAATTTAAAAACAGTGGAAGGCAATTCATCTAGCTCATAATTGCTTCCAAGATCCAATACCTCCAAAAACTGCAGGTTTCCTATCTCAGCCGAGAGTTTCCTGATTCCAGTATCTGCAAGACCAAGGTACCTCAGGTGAATTAGGTGTCCAACACCCTTGAGGTTATGTTGCAGGCTGCTACTTTTTCCCAGATTACAGTCAGACAAATCAAGTACACGCAGAACTTCAAACCTTGACAGGGCTGGCATGATATTAATAGCAGATGTAAAGATAGTAATGGACCTCACTCGTGAAATACCCGTGAAATTTCTGAGAGGTGTGCTGTGATGATCTTCATTTTTATTCTGAAGGGACAAACGACGAACATTGCCTTGAAAAGACATGCTATCCCCAGTACCATCCAATACATTAACAAACTTTGCTTCACATGACAAGTTGCAGATAAGATCAAGAACCATATCATGTACACGGCAAGCATGCACCTGGCCTAGACCATCATATATTGGCTGGATCATACTTCTATTAATGAGCTGGTTGAAGTAGTTTAATCCGACCAAAAACAGGCTAGTCCCTTGGTTTCCACAGTGGACAAATCCTTCAGCCACCCACTTCCATATCAGTCTATCTCTATCAATCTTGCTATCTTCTGGATATATACATAGGTACAGTAGACAAGTTTTCAGATGAGATGGTAGATTATAATAGCTGAAAGATAGTATTCTTCGCATCTCAACCAAACTGTTATCTTCTGTTAGTCCGGAGCCAAGAGACTGGAGCAGAATATCCCACTCATGCTTTGGTTTCACCTGCTGGCCACTAGCCAAAGCACTAGCAATAGTAATGATGGCTAGTGGTACTCCACCACATTTCTTCAATATGTCTTCAGACACTTGTTCAAATTCACTTAGACATCCTCTATCATCAGGAAATATTCTTTTATGGAAGAGCCTTCTGGAGTCATGAATAGAAAGAGGTTTCATTTTATAAATTGAATCATCTGCCGATGGGCAACATGATTTGGAGACATCAAAATTGCGGGTTGTGGTGATTAGCCGACTGCCTAGATTATTCCTGTTGGAGAAAGCAAAGTTGATCCCTTCCCATAATTTTTCTTCCCATAAATCATCAATTATGACAAGATACCTACATTAGTTCAGTGTATCAGTGTAAGGTGTATACACATCTCAAAGCTGAGGGTCATATGAATATATGGGTGAAACTATACATCTATAAGGGCATATATTCAGAAACAAACTAGTAGGAAGCATGCGTCTCAAACTCGATAATCTGATTCTCACGAAGCATGTATTATGAGCCTCCGGTCAGATGATATGAACAAAATGAATAAATATTTAAGATTCAAGGGAGTAAAACACAAATAACAAGTTGTTGGATCAGTGACCATACATAGAATACAATTAAGTACAGAAGTTCAAATGGTCAGGTAGATATATCAAAAAGACCCAGGTACAGATTGACCCACCAATTTAATATATGACAGCTAATGAACCTCTTGGAGAGTCAAATTGTGTGGTATTATCCTTTCGCCTATATTTTGCTCAGTAAGTTCCATACAAAGGTATGCATGGGAATATAATGTGATAATGAAGAGACAATTTAACTTCTAATTTGGTCATCAATCAAATATACAATATTTTATGGATTTTCGAGGGTAGCCTTTAGCGCTCGTTGTCACCCTTTAAAATATGTGTTTTAAAACTGAGTTGGTAAGGAGAAAGATATAAATAAGTTTGATTTGAATTTTTGTAACATTTGCCTTCCTCTTTCCTTCCTTTCCTTTTGGTGTATTGTTTGCTACAGTTGTCATTACACTCACTTTGGTGAAATGTAAAATGTATAGATGGATTTCTTGGAGCGATGCCAATAAGTTCAGCCACCGTAACACATGAGACAACAATTACTTGCGAAATATTTTGATAAAGGAGGGAAGAATCAAACATATATATACTTATAAAAGACAGACCCAGTGCATAGAAGCTCCCACACAAGGTGGGGTCTGGGGAGGGATTATAGGAACCTAGTCTTACCCCTGCAAAGTGCAATGCAGAGAGGCTGGTTCGAACCCAGGACCTCTTGGCACAAGTGGGGAGGACTTCACCACTGCGCCAGGCCTGCCCTCAAACATATATATATACTTATACATGCATGAAATTTAGCACCTATAAGGTTTACACTTTAGTCTAAATTTTTGCTGTAACTGATGCATACCTTTTGTTCTCTAGGAATTCATGAAGCTTTTTAATAAGCTGATTGGCATCCAACATCGCAAGATCTGAGTGAGGGTTGCCGAGGTCAATGAGGATATCCCTTAAAACCTTCTTCATGTCAGGGTTCTGACCGACCGGAACAAATGCCCGACAATCGAAATCACCTTTAATCTTGTCGTATACTGCTCTAGCAAGAGTGGTCTTGCCCAACCCTCCAAATCCAACAATGGAGACCTTCTTCAGTCTCTTGTTAGAGGCATCATCACCCTCCGTGGAGAGCAACCGCATGAGCTCCTGATCCCTCTTCCCATATATGCCAACTAGCTCTATCGCTTCTGCGTACAAAGCTCGAAGACAAGGATCGATAGCAATTGATTTCGTCGGATTAGGAACAACTACCTTGTTCCTGTCACGCCTAGCAGCCACCTCCTGGAGTTGCTCCTTGATTTCCTTGATGGCGTGAGCTATCCGATGATGATTCTTTCCTTTCTTGAACAAGCCGACCATCTTCTTCATGAGCCCTTTGAATCTATTGGTGTTGTCATGGGGCTCAATTCCGTCGACGCGTACGAGGAACTTGTCGACGACATCCTCCATGTCGTAGGAGAGGTCTCTGACCTCATCGGCCCATAGCTTGACTTGCTTATCGAGCCGGTCCTGTGGCACCTCACCAACCTTGACGAGGGCAGTGTGCATGCTCTCAAGCTCCTTTTGGAGGAACTTGATGTTTTTCTTGACCCGCTTGTGCAGGTTGTACTCCTCCATGAGCAGCTCGCCCAGCTTGGGGAGCAGCTTTCCCATGGCGCCAGTCACCACCCCCATTGCCATGATCGGTACGTGGAGTTGATTACTTGCCGCACAGCAGCTCTCTGGGTGAATCAGCTGGAACCCTGCAAATCGATGAATCTGGGAAGCTGTAATGCAATCAAAGCTCTAGAACCGAGTTGCCATGATTAGCTTTCTTGATCGATGCCTGGAGTTGATTGTTTGTATATCAAGAGCGGGAGGAGCAGATCTCTCGATCAATCAGCATTAAGCCTGCAAAATCGATGAATGTGGTGAGCTATAATCCAATCCAACGAGCTCTAGAATGGAGTTGCTGAACTAAAACTTAGCCAGATCTAGACCAGGCCCACCTTGATGCTTCATCGGCAGAGCAGAACATAGCGGCAGCATAGGGAACAACGAAGCCGAAGCGGTGCCGGCGATCCGGAGGGGACAACACGGCGGTGGAGGTCGCTTCACTCGATCTGGAAGAATACAAACTTTTAATCTAGCAAATCAGCAGATTAATAATAAGAACCTGTGGATTTGAAAGATTTTAGTAAAGTAGAATAGCAAGAAAGATGGGATGGAAAATTTACCAGGCTGCTAGCCGGGTCAGTGCTCTGCTCTGAATAATGACCGGAAACTCCATGGATCTTGCTAGCTATGCCACCGCTATCCTGGATTCAACCAACACAAATCGATCAGACTCTCAAGTAGGAGAACTAATCACTTTTTAGATCCAAGCCTTGCTAGTTTAGCTGGAAACATACCCCAAATGTTCACGGGTGTCAAATGTCTCTGCCAGCTCAATGGAGAAGAGCACTCAGTGGAAACAACGAGCAGGGGAAGACCAACAACAGAAGTCAAGAGAGAAAATAATTGACACTACAGAGCCTCCGAACAGTAGTGCTTTTGGCTGATGTGTTTATTCAGTGGGTCATAGAGAGACATGGATTCAGAGACAATAATTACGGAGTCCATCTGCCATGCTTCATGCATTTACCCATCTCTTCTCTACCAAACTGGACGGAGGGACTCAATTATTACCAACTGCAAAGAGGAACAAGAAATTATAATCTAGCAAATCAGCAGATTAACAAGAACGCGTGCATGTGAACATTTTCAGTAGAGAGGAATAGCAAGAGGGATGAGACAAAGTTACCAGGCTCCATACTCCTACTTCTTGCTATTCAACCAACACAAATCAGAATCTCAAGCCGGACAACTCATTTTTTAGATCCAAGCATTGCTACTCAGTGGAGGTTGGAGCAGCACTGAGTGGAGATGGGGAGCAGAGGAAGACCAACAGCAGCAAGTCAAGAATCACCAGAAGCCGAGGGGACAACACAGTGGCTGCTCTCTCTCGATCTGGAAGAATAAGAATTTGTAATGTAGCAAATCAGCACATAAGGTGTGGTTGCAAAACATTTGAGTAGAGCAGAATAGCAAGAAAGATAGGACAAATTTACCAGGTCAGTGGATTTGAGGCATCGTGCCACTGGGGAATTACTGGAAACTCCATGCTTCTTGCTTGCTGTCCCACCGCCACCACAAATGATTCAACCAACACAAATCCATGAGAATCCCAAGCGGTGAAGCAGGAGAAGTAAGTTTTTAGATCTAAGCGTACTTTACTTCAGCTGGAAAGAAATAGACAGGAAATATACCTCCACTCAGATATTATTCCAGGCAGCGCAATGGAGAAGAGGAGGAGATAGATGAGAGGAAGGGAGCAGTCTGTGTCTGTCGGTGGTGGAGATGAGGACTGAGATACAGAGCAAGACCAACAACAGCAAGTCAAGAGATACACTTTTGGCCCCCACGAAGATGCCTCTGAATAGTAGTACTACTGCTTTTGGCACATGTAATTATTCAGTGGGTCATACAGGGACAGTGATTCAGAGACAATAATTGTACGTCCTCTCATTTCTCTGAATCTCCCTCCATCTCCCAGGCATTTACCATCAACAACTTGTTAGAGCATCTCCAACAACTTATGAGTCAACTTGTTAACTAACTAGGTATCATACATTTACTCCAACGGTTGTTTGTAAGATGACCAATAGGAGGTGAGAGAACCACCATAACAGGGAGAATGTTTTTCTGCTTGGACAGCGCATGGTGATGTTGTAAGCCTATTTTTAACGATTGGTTTAATACCTTGTACTTCTTTCGAATACTATTTTTGGGGGTATATGCTACAACCTATGCATCCCCACACGACATTAATCTATGGACAGAAATACAGGAAGAGAGTGAAGGCATGCAGGTTGTTACGATGTTACGCACATGGCGTCGTTGTGGTTGACCGCAGTTCCTCTCGCATGTGCATTTCATCGAGTTACCCGAGTGCTTCTAGGAAGCAGTTTCTGTTTCTTGTAGCAGGCTGCACCGAGTTGTCGTCGTCCAGCGAATCGGCAAACCACGATCTACGTGCCATGAAGGTGGAGCCGACTGGGCCTTGTCAGCCACCACATTTGAAATGTTTGACCGACATTAGTACATTACAGAGAGAGGGGAAAACACGATAGTACTTGCAGGGACGGAGCCAGGATTTAGACATAGGGGAGGGCGAAAGACAACAAATAAAAAAAATGAACATACAATATGGCTATCCTAAGCGTTAGCTTTGCATCTCCAACTATTTACTGTCACTAGATCAAGTGTGGTCATTTGTTGGACTGGAATCGGTTTTTTCACTAGCTTCTTGTTGATTATGATTGAAACTTTCAATCATACAGCCAGATTCAGGTTGTAAAACCTGTTCCGCGGTAGAATGGATAAATTATTTTCCTATTCAGGATTATACATACACAATTTACAATTCATTCAGTTAAAGGTATATAATCAGGTTTAATGATGATAAAACAAATCTACGCAGGTAAGCGACTTCCATCTAAGCGTACAAATAAACAATGTACTCCTATAATATATATCAGCAAAGTAGACTAACCGCACAATATCCTGGCGTCGTTCCATCGTCGCGGAGTGCAGCGTCACATCCCCGGGGGCGATCGATTTTGGTTCCAACGTTGCCGATTCAGTACCAGTTTTCTCCTCCCGAAACTGCCATAGGCTTGCAGCTCATCACTGCATCCGGTCTGCCGGCAAGGCGGCACCGTCTCCGTTGATCGATCAGCGCCTGCCTGTCCCGCATCCCCTTCCCTTCGACCCTTCTTCTCGGTGGAGGCGCGATGGAGAGATCCGATCAGCAGCCATCACAGAAGCGGCTTGGAAACGAAGAGGTTAGCCTCTAGGCTCTAGCCATATGTGCGTGCGTGGTCCAACTCCAGGTCGTGGCCTCGTGGGTGCGTAGTACGGCCTTGCAACTAAAAGCCTCTTGTCCTCCACGATGGGCTGTTATTTTCCTTATACTCATTTTGTGCTTCTAGCAAAGAGATTGGGTTTCCCTAAAGAAAAAAAGGCAAAGAGATTGGGTTTCCCTAAAGAAAAAAAGGCAAAGAGATTGGGATGTACATATGGGCTGAGACGCTGATGCTTCACGTTAATTGGGAAGTCTAACTGAAGGCCATCGAGGGACGACACGATCGTTGGGGGGTCTCGCCCCTCGTCCCCCCCTGAATTCGTCCCTGAGTACTTGTACCATGAAAGCCACTCTTACCTTACTTGGTCATTTTGTCGAACACCTTCCGTGCAGTGACTGAGAAATCACCACAGAGAGAGTATATATAGGATTAATGGAAGGAGAGGGATGAGAAGAGCGAGGGTTAGGGCGTGCTTGGGATTCACTTGATGACCGCGAATAGCAGATCGATGCTGCCTCCAGAACTGCGTAGCTGACGAGGGAGGCGGGGGCGGTGGAGGTAGGCGCCCCACTGGCGAGCAGATGGCTGTGGGGTGCATCCGGGAGCAGCGGGAGGAAGGAAGGAAGGGATGGATAGCTCATAACATGCCAGCGGAGCCCTCCCTCCCATCGGAGCCTGCCGGAATCACCGCCCGTCGCCTACTCGCTTGCCGGAATCATCGGAGCCCTCTCTCTGTCCTTGTGGAGATTAGATTACGCGCTGTCTATAGTTCAGTGTCCTATTTTTTCTTTATCAGCGATCGGTGCTGCTTTTTTTTTCTTTCTCCCATTTGATTTTTCTAAGCATAGGTGAGTGGTGAGACCGTGAGAGGTAGTTTGGCAGTAATGGTTTTTTTTTTCTCTTTCCTTTTTTCAGGTTTTCAATTTTTTGAAGTTCAGTGTTGAAGTATGCTCAAAAGCGAACTTCAGAGTTTTTTTTTATCCAAGTTTCATTGATGAGAATTGAGATGTACTACCTCTGTAAAGAAATATAAGAGCATTTACATCACTACCGAAGGAGTAGCTTTGTAGTTTTTTCTGTTTGCCAAGTTTGATTAGTCGTAGCAGCCACCTTCACAGCACGGTCTGGCATGACGCTTGTGGTAGCTTTTTGACAGATGGCTTCTAGGCTCGTGGATCAGTTGATTGGCTAAAATCTCTTTCGTTTGTAGAGGCTAGAATCACTTTTGGTTATCAGATGTTTATCGTTCTTCAGTTAATTTATTAGTCTGACGTGTGGCTGGCGTTTATTTATTTTCGTTCTTCAGTTATTGGATGTTTATTTATTCTAGTCCTGTTCTGAATTTGCCTGCACCCCTACAAGCTGCATCGGTAAATTTCTTTGAATCGTTTCCAATTTTCATTCCCTAAATTTTACTTTGTTCATACTCTGTTGTCTCTAGCATAAATAATCTACTCTGAAATCTTGTTGTTTTACAGTTTATACTTTATACCGTGCTAAGCCATCTGTCAAAAAGCTACCCAAACCTCAACCAACAGGTCATGAAGAAACTTACCCGCACCAACTACGTCCTGTGGCATGCCCAGATCGTGCCGTAGATGCGAGGTGCCAATGTCTTCGGCTATGCCGATGGCACCACACTGGAGCCGGCCCGCTTCCTCGTCAGCAAGGACAAAGACGGGAAGGAATCATCGGCGCCCAACCCTCTCCACCCCATCTGGGTCCAGGAGGACCAGCAGGTCCTTGGCTACCTGCTGAACAACTTGTCCAAAGAAGTGCTGGTGTAGGTGACCGCGATCACCACGTCGCACGCACTCTAGGCAGCTCTGGCGGGCATGTTCTCGTCGCAATCTCTGAGCCGGGTGAACAACACCCGCACGGCTCTCATCAACGTGCAAAAGGGGAACCAGTCCGTCGCCACCTTCTTCGCCCACATGCGCGGCCTGGCGGACGAACTCGCGGCGGCCGGCAAGCCTCTCCAAGACGATGAACTCGTCTCCTACATTCTCCATGGGCTGGACATGGACTACCAGCCCCTGGTGTCTGCCCTCGACGCCCGCATCACACCGGTCTCCATCGATGAACTCTTCTCCATGATGAGTAACTTCGATCAACGTGTGGTGCTCTTCCAGTCCTCGGGTGGATTCAAGTCGTCTGCCAACGCCGCTTTTCGCGGCCGCGGCCGCGGCTCCTCTCATCCTCGCGGATCTCCTCGCTCCAAGGGCAAGCACTCCGGCAGGGGACACAGCGGCAACAACAACTCTCGTGGCGGCGGTCGCCCCTCCTCCAACAACAATAGGGGCCGCTGCGGCGGTTCCACCAGATCACGACCTGATGCTCCTCGCTGCCAAATTTGTGGTAAGCCAGGGCACACTGGTAGAGATTGTTGGTACCGCTATGAAGATGATGAAGACTCCTCCCAAGATGAGGACAAAGTTGCTGCTGCTGCGGATGGCTCCTATGGGATCGACAACAACTGGTACATCGACAGTGGCGCCACCAACCACATCACCAATGAACTTGAAAAAGGTGACCATGAAGGAAAAATACCACGGCAAGGATCAAATCCACACTGCTAGTGGTGAAGGTATGAGGATAAACAAGCTTTCGATCAAGGATCAGGCCACGAGGAGAATCCTCTATCGTGGTAGATGTGTTCGAGGGCTCTACCCGCTGATTCCCGAGCGTACAAGATTCAATAAACAAGCTTTTGGTGTTGAACTTTCGTCAACACGGTGGCACGATCGATTAGGACATGCTTCTTTCTCTTTAGTTGAAAAATTGCTTAGAAAAAATAAGCTCCCGTATGTTGGTGAGCGCAATATTGAAACTATTTGTGATTCTTGTCAGCGAGCTAAAACTCATCAACTCCCTTACACAATCTCTACAAGTGTCTCTACCGAACCATTGCAATTGATTTTCTCTGATGTATGTGAAGGAAATATGCCCTAGAGGCAATAATAAAGTTATTATTTATTTCCTTATTTCATGATAAATGTTTATCATTCATGCTAGAATTGTATTAACCGGAAACATGATACATGTGTGAATGCATAGACAAAACAATATGTCACTAGTATGCCTCTACTAGACTAGCTTGTTAATCAAAGATGGTTATGTTTCCTGACCATGAACAAAGAGTTGTTATTTGATTAACAAGGTCACATCATTAGTAGAATGATCGATTGACATGACCCATTCCATTAGCTTAGCACACGATCGTTTAGTAAGTTGCTCTGCTTTTATCCATGACTTATACATGTTCCTGTAACTATGAGATTATGCAACTCCGTTTACGGAGGAACACTTTGGTGCTACCAAACGTCACAACGAATCGGGTGATTATAAAGGAGTACTACAGGTGTCTCCAAAGGAAGATGTTGGGTTGGCGTATTTGAGATTAGGTTTTGTCACTCCGATTGTCGGAGAGGTATCTCTGGGCACTCTCGATAATACACATCACTGAAGCCTTGCAAGCATTACAACTAATGAGTTAGCTGTGAGATGATGTATTACGGAACGAGTAAAGAGACTTGCCGTAACGAGATTGAACTAGGTATTGGATACCGACGATCGAATCTCGGGCAAGTAACATACCGATGACAAAGGAACAACGTATGTTGTTATGCGGTCGACCGATAAAGATCTTCGTAGAATATGTAGGAGCCAATATGGGCATCCAGGTCCCGCTATTGGTTATTGACCGGAGACGTGTCTCGGTCATGTCTACATTGTTCTCGAACCGTAGGGTCCGCACGCTTAAGGTTTCGATGGATGTTATATTATGAGTTTATGTATTTTGATGTACCAAGAAGTTCGAGTCCCGGATGTGATCACGGACATGACGAGGAGTCTCGAAATGGTCGAGACATAAAGATTGATATATTGGAAGCCTATATTTGGAGTTCGGAATGGTTCCGTGAAATCGGGATTTTACCGAAAACCGAGGGTTACGGAACCCCCGGGGCTATTGGGCCTTAGTGGGCCACGAGGGAGAAGAGGAAGGGCGGCCAGGGGTGGCGCCCCCCCCCTAGTCCGAATAGGACAAGGAGAGGGGCGCCCCCTTCTCTCTCCTCCCCAATCCTACTCCAACTAGGAAGGGGAGTCCTACTCCTGGGAGTAGGACTCCTCCCAGCGCCTCCCTTGGGCTGACCGCACCTCCCCCTCCCTCCTTTATATACAGGGGGCAGGGGGCACCCTAGAACACACAAGTTTGATCTACGGATCGTTCCTTAGCCGTGTCGGTGCCCCTTCCACCATATTCCACCTCGGTCATATCGTCGCGAAGCTTAAGCGAAGCTCTGCGCGTAGAACATCAAGATCGTCACCACGCCGTCGTCTTGTGGAACTCTCCCTCGACACTCGGCTGGATCGAGTACGAGGGACGTCATCGAGCTGTCGTGTGTCAAGAACTCGGGCGCCGAGTAACGCGTCGGGTTCGGTCGGATCGCGAGGAGAACGTCGACTACTTCCTCTACGTTGTGATCGCTTCGCTTCGGTCTCGAGGGTGCGTGAGACAACACTCTCCCCTCTCGTTGCTATGCATCACCATGATCTTGCGTGTGCGTAGGAAATTTTTGAAATTACTACGTTCCCCAACAAAGGCATCCGAGCCTAGGTTTTTATGGTTTGATGTTTTGCACGAGTAGAACACAAGTGAGTTGTGGGCGATACAAGTCATACTACCTACCAGCATGTCATACTTTGGTTCAGCGGTATTGTGAGATGAAGCGGCCCGGACCGACATTACGCGTGACGCTTACGCGAGACTGGTTTCACCGCCACGAGCACTCGTTGCTTAAAGGTGACCGGTGGGTGTCTGTCTCTCACTTTAGTTGAACCAAGTGTGGCTACGCCCGTCCTTGAGAAGGTTAAACGAGTCTATTTGACAAACTATCGTTGTGGTTTTGATGCGTGGGTAAGAACGGTTCTTGCTAAAGCCCGTAGCAGCCACGTAAAATTTGCAACAACAAAGTAGAGGACGTCTAACTTGTTTTTGCAGGGCATGTTGTGATGTGATATGGTCAAGACGTGATGCTATATTTTATTGTATGAGATGATCATGTTTTGTAACCGGTTATCGGCAATCGGCAGAGCCATATGGTTGTCGCTTTATTGTATGAAATAACGCCCTGTAATTGCTTTACTTTATCACTAAGCGGTAGCGATAGTCGTAGAAGCAATAGATGGTGTAAACGACAACGATGCTACGATGGAGATCAAGGTGTCGCACCGGTGACGATGGTGATCACGACGGTGCTTCGGAGATGGAGATCACAAGCATAAGATGATGATGGCCATATCATATCACTTATATTGATTGCATGTGATGTTTATCCTTTATGCATCTTATCTTGCTTTGATTGACGGTAGCATTTTAAGATGATCTCTCACTAAAATTATCAAGTAGTGTTCTCCACGAGTATGCACCGTTGCCAAAGTTCGTCGTGCCCGCACACCACGTGATGATCGGTGTGATAAGCTCTCGTCCATCTACAACGGGTGCAAGCCAGTTTTGCACACGCGAATACTCAGGTTAAACTTGACGAGCCTAGCATATGCGAGATATGGCCTCGGAACACGGAGACCGAAAGGTCGGCGTGAATCATATAGTAGATATGATCAACATAAGATGTTCACCATTGAAAACTACTCCATCTCACGTGATGATCGGTTATGGTTTAGTTGATTTGGATCACGTGATCACTTAGATGACTAGAGATGTCTATCTAAGTGGGAGTTCTTAAGTAATATGATTAATTGAACTTAAATTTATCATGAACTTAGTCCTGGTAGTATTTTGCAAATTATGTTGTAAGATCAATAGCTTGCATTGCTGTTTTCATATGTTTATTTTGATATGTTCCTAGAGAAAATTGTGTTGAAAAATGTTAGTAGCAATGATGTGGATTGGATCCGCGATCTGAGGTTTATCCTCATTGCTGCACAGAAGAATTATGTCCTTAATGCACCGCTAGGTGACAGACCTATTGCAGGAGCGGATCACGACGTTATGAGCGTTTGGCTAGCTCAAATATGATGACTACTTGATAGTTTTGTGCACCATGCTTTATGGCTTAGAATCGGGACTTCAAAGATGTTTTGAACATCATGGACCATATGAGATGTTCCAGGAATTGAAGTTAATATTTCAAGCAAATACCCGAGTTGAGAGATATGAAGTCTTCAACAAGTTCTATAGCTAAAAGATGGAGGAGAATCGCTCAACTAGTGAGCATGTGCTCAGATTGTCTGGGTACTTCAATCACTTGAATCAAGTGGGAGATAAGATAGTGATTGACAGAATTCTCTAGTCACCATCACCAAGTTAGTAGAACTTCGTGATGAACTATAGTATGCAAGGGATGATGAAAATGATTCCCGAGTTTTTCATAATGATGAAATCGTTGAAGGTAGAAATCAAGAAAGAACATCAATTTTTGATGGTTAACAAGACCACTAGTTTCAAGAAAAGAGCAAAGGGATAGAAGGGAACTTCAAGAAGAACGGCAAGCAAGTTGCTGCTCAAGTGAAGAAGCCCAAGTCTGGACCTTAGCCTGAGACTAAGTGCTTCTACTGCAAAGGGACTGGTCACTAGAAGCAGAACTACCCCAAGTATTTGGCGGATAAGAAGGATGGCAAAGTGAACAAAGGTATATTTGATATACATGTTATTGATGTGTACTTTACTAGTGTTTATAGCAACCCTTCGGTATTTGGTACTGGTTCAGTTGCTAAGAGTAGTAACTCGAAACGGAGTTGCGAATAAATGTAAACTAGTTAAGGGTGAAGTGACGATGTGTGTTGAAAGTAGTTTCAAGATTGATATGATCATCATCGCACACTCCCTATACTTTCGGGATTAGTGTTGAACCTAAATAAATGTTATTTGGTGTTTGCGTTGAGCATGAATATGATTTGATCGTGTTTATTGCAATACGGTTATTCATTTAAGTAAGAGAATAAAACTGTTGTTCTGTTTGCATGAATAAAACCTTATATGGTTACACACCCAATGAAAATGGTTCATTGGATCTCGATCGTAGTGATACACAGATTCATAATATTGAAACCAAAAGATGCAAAGTTAAATAATGATAGTGCAACTTATTTGTGGCACTGCCGTTTATGTCATATTGGTGTAAAGCGCATGAAGAAACTCCATGCTGATGGGATTTTGGAATCACTTGATTATGAATCGCTTGATGCTTGCGAACCATGCCTCATGGGCAAGATGACTAAGACTCCGTTCTCCGGAACAGTGGAGCGAGCAACTAACTTATTGGAAATAATACATACTGATGTATGCGATCCAATGAGTGTTAGGGCTCGCGGCGGGTATCGTTATTTTCTGACCTTCACAGATGATTTGAGCAGATATGGGTATATCTACTTGATGAAACATAAAGTCTGAAATAGTTGAAAGGATTCAAAGAATTTCAGAGTGAAGTGGAAAAATCATCGTGACAAGAAAATAAGGTTTCTACGATTTGATCGCGGGGACAAATATTTAAGTTACGAGTTTGGTCTTCAATTAAAACAATGTGGAATAGTTTCACAAATTCATGCCACCTGGAACACCAGATCATAATGGTGTGTCCAAATGTCATAACCGTACTTTATTGGATATAGTACAATCTATGATGTTTCTTACCGATTTACCAATGTCGTTTTGGGATCATGCATTAGAGACAACTGCATTCACGTTAAATAGGGCACCATCTAAATCCGTTGAGACGACACTATATGAATTGTGGTTTAGCAAGAAACCAAAGTTGTCGTTTCTTAAAGTTTGGGGCTGCGATGCTTATGTGAAAAGTTTCATCCTGATAAGCTCAAACCCAAATCGGAGAAATGTGTCTTCATAGGATACCCAAAGGAGACAGTTGGGTACACCTTCTATCACAGATCCGAAGGCAAGACATTCGTTGCTAAGAATGGATCCTTTCTAGAGAAGGAGTTTCTCTCGAAAGAAGTGAGTGGGAGGAAAGTAGAACTTGATGAGGTAATAGTACTAGCTCCCTTATTGGAAAGTAGTTCATCACAGAAATTGGTTCCTGTGACACCTACACCAATTAGTGAGGAAGTTAATGATGATGATCATAAAACTTCAGATCAAGTTACTACCGAACCTCGTAGGTAAAACAGAGAGATCCGCACTGAGTGGTACGGTAATCCTGTTCGGAGGTCGTGTTACTTGACCATGACAAACCTACGAACTATGAGGAAGCAATGATGAGCCCAGATTCCATAAAATGGTTTGAGGCCATGAAATCGAGATATGATCCATGTATGAGAACAAAGTATGGACTTTGATGGATTTGCCCAATGATCGGCAAACCATAGAAAATAAATGGATCTTCAAGAGGAAGACGGACGTTGATAGTAGTGTTACTATCTACAAAGCTCGACTTGTTGCAAAAAGGTTTGAAAAAGTTCAAGATGTTGACTACAATGAGATTTTCTCAAGCAGTAGCGATGCTTAAGTCTGTCCGAACCATGTTAGCAATTGCCACAATTTATGAAATTTGGCAAATGGATGTAAAACTACATTCTGAATGGTTTTACGAAGGAAGAGTTGTATATGATGCAACGAGAAGGTTTTTCGATCCAAAGGAGCTAACAAAGTGTGCAAGCTCCAGCGATCCATCTATGGACTGGTGCAAGCATCTCGGAGTTGGAATATACGCTTTGATGAGTTGATCAAAGCATATAGTTTTGTCTGCACTTATGGTGAAGCTGTATTTACTAGAAAGTGAGTGGGAGCACTACAAAGATTTCGATAAGTATATGTGAATGACATATTGTAGATCGGAAATAATGTAGAATTATTCCATAAAGCATAAAGGAGTGTTTGAAAGAAGTTTTTCAAACAAAGACCTCGGTGAAGCTGCTTACATATTGAGCATCAAGATCTATAGAGATAGATCAAGATGCTTGATAAGTTTTTCAATGAGTACATACCTTGACAAGATTTTGAAGTAGTTCAAAATGGAGCAGTCAAAGAAAGAGTTCTTGCACGTGTTACAAGGTGTGAAATTGAGTAAGACTCAAAACCCGACCACGGCGGAAGATAGAAAGAGAATGAAAGTCATTCCTATGCCTTGGCCATAGGTTCTATAAAGTATGCCATGTCTGTGTACCAGATCTATTGTATACCCTGCTGACCGAGGGAGTACAATAGTGATCTAGGAGTAGATCATTTGGATAGCGGTCAAAATTATCCTTAGTAGAATAAGGATATGTTTCTCGATTATGGAAGTGACAAAGGTTAGGTAAGTAAAGGGTTACGTTGATGCAAGTTTTGACACCGATCTGGATGACTCTAAGTCTCGATCTAGATACATATTGAAAGTGGGAGCAATTAGCTAGAGTAGCTTCGTGCAGAGCATTTTAGACATAGAAAAATTGCAAAATACATAACGAATCTGAATGTGAAAGACCCGTTGACTAAGACTCTCTCACAAGCAAAACATGATCACACCTTAGTACTCTTTGGGTGTTAATCACATAGCGATGTGAACTAGATTACTGAATCTAGTAAACCCTTTGGGTATTGGTCACATGGCGATGTGAACTATGGGTGTTAATCACATGATGATGTGAACTATCGATGTTAATCACATGGTGATGTGATCTAGATTATTGACTCTAGTGCAAGTGGGAGACTGAAGGAAATATGCCCTAGAGGCAATAATAAAGTTATTATTTATTTCCTTATTTCATGATAAATGTTTATCATTCATGCTAGAATTGTATTAACCGGAAACATGATACATGTGTGAATGCATAGACAAAACAATATGTCACTAGTATGCCTCTACTAGACTAGCTTGTTAATCAAAGATGGTTATGTTTCCGACCATGAACAAAGAGTTGTTATTTGATTAACAAGGTCACATCATTAGTAGAATGATCTGATTGACATGACCCATTCCATTAGCTTAGCACACGATCGTTTAGTAAGTTACTGCTTTTATCCATGACTTATACATGTTCCTGTAACTATGAGATTATGCAACTCCGTTTACGGAGGAACACTTTGGTGCTACCAAGCGTCACAACGCGTAATCGGGTGATTATAAAGGAGTACTACATGTGTCTCCAAAGGAAGATGTTGGGTTGGCGTATTTGAGATTAGGTTTTGTCACTCCGATTGTCGGAGAGGTATCTCTGGGCCCTCTCGGTAATACACATCACTGAAGCCTTGCAAGCATTACAACTAATGAGTTAGCTGTGAGATGATGTATTACGGACGAGTAAAGAGACTTGCGGTAACGAGATTGAACTAGGTATTGGATACCGACGATCGAATCTC
This sequence comes from Aegilops speltoides, assembly GCA_021437245.1. Lineage (NCBI taxonomy): Eukaryota > Viridiplantae > Streptophyta > Magnoliopsida > Poales > Poaceae > Aegilops > Aegilops speltoides. The sequence goes on along the minus strand of CM038141.1, from coordinate 10,120,245 downwards.
GGGCAAGTAACATACCGATGACAAAGGAACAAAGTATGTTGTTATCTTGATCGACCGATAAAGATCTTCGTAGAATATGTAGGAGCCAATATGGGCATCCAGGTCCGCTATTGGTTATTGACGGAGGCGTGTCTCGGTCATGTCTACATGTTCTCGAACCGTAGGGTCCATGCAACAAGGTTTCGATGGCTGTTATATTATGAGTTTATGTATTTTGATGTACGAAGAAGTTGGTCCGGATGTGATCAGCGACATGGCGAGGAGTCTCGAAATGGTCGAGACATAAATATTGATATATTGGAAGCCTATATTTGTGTTGGGGAGCGTAGTAATTTCAAAAAATTCCTCGCACCGCAAGATCATGGTGATGCATAGCAACGAGAGGGAGAGTGTTGTCTCGTACCCTCATAGACCCGGCGGAAGCGATCTGGCGTAGAGAAGTAGTCATCGTTCTCCTCGCGATCCGACCGATCCGGCGCCGTTACTCCGGCGCCCCGAGTTCTTGACACCGTACAGCTCGATGGCGTCCCTCGTACTCGATCCAGCCGAGTGTCGAGGAGAGTTTCGTCGACCGACGGCGTGGTAGCGATCTTGATGTTTCACGGCGCGAGGCTTCGCCTAAGCTTCGCGACAGTATAACCGAGGTGGAATATGGTGGAGGGGCACCGCACACGGCTGAGGAACGATCTAAAGATCAAACTTGTGTGTTCAAGGTGCCCCCTGCCCCCGTATATAAAGGAGGGAGGGGGAGGCCGGCCGGCCTAGCTAGGGCGGCGGAGGAGTCCTACTCCTACCGGGAGTTGGACTCCCCCTTTCCTAGTTGGATTAGGTTTGGGGGAGGGAAGAGGAGAGGCGCCGCCCCCTCCTGTCCTATTCGGACTGGGGGAAGAGGCGCGCCACCACCTCTGGCCGGCCCTCCTCTTCTCCCTCGAGGCCCATCGAGGCCCATTTACCTCCGGGGGTTCCGTAACCTCCCGGTTTTCCGGTAAATTCCGTTTTAAATCCGAACCATTCGAACTCCAAACATAGGCTTCCAATATATCAATCTTTATGTCTCGACCATTCCGAGACTCCTCGTCATGTCCGTGATCACATCCGGGACTCGAACTTCTTGGTACATCAAAATACATAAACTCATAATAACATCCATCGAAACCTTAAGCGTGCGGACCCTACGGTTCGAGAACAATGTAGACATGACCTAGAACTATTCACGGTCAATAACCAATAGCGGGACCTGGATGCCCATATTGGTTCCTACATATTCTACGAAGATCTTTATCGGTCGACCGCATAACAACATCGTTGTTCCTTTGTCATCGGTATGTTACTTGCGAGAGATTCGATCGTCGGTATCAATACCTAGTTCAATCTCGTTGCGGCAAGTCTCTTTACTCGTTCCGTAATACATCATCTCACAACTAACTCATTAGTTGTAGTGCTTGCAAGGCTTCAGATGATGTGCATTACCGAGAGGGCCGAGATACCTCTCCGACAATCGGAGTGACAAAACCTAATCTCGAAATATGCCAACCCAACATCTCGCCTTTGGAGACACCTGTAGTACTCCTTTATAATCACCCGATTACGTTGTGACGCTTGGTAGCACCAAAGTGTTCCTCCGTAAACGGAGTTGCATAATCTCATAGTTACGGGAACATGTATAAGTCATGGATAAAAGCAGAGCAACATACTTGAACGATCGTGTGCTGAGCTAAGGAATGGGTCATGTCAATCAGATCATTCTACTAATGATGTGACCTTGTTAATCAAATAACAACTCCTTGTTCATGGCTAGAAACATAACCATCTTTGATTAACAAGCTAGTCTAGTAGAGGCATACTAGTGACATCTTGTTTTGTCTATGCATTCACACATGTATCATGTTTCCGTTAATACAATTCTAGCATGAATGATAAACATTTATCATGAAATAAGGAAATAAATAATAACTTTATTATTGCCTCTAGGGCATATTTCCTTGATCTCCCACTTGCACTAGAGTCAATAATCTAGATTACATAGTAATGATCCTAACACCCATGGAGTCTTGGTGCTGATCATGTTTTGCTCGTGGAAGAGGCTTAGTCAGCGGTCTGCAACATTCAGATCCGTATGTATCTTGCAAATCTCTATGTCTCCCACCGACTAAGTCCGGATGGAATTGAAGCGTCTCTTGATGTGCTTGGTCCTCTTGTGAAATCTGGATTCCTTCGCTAAGGCAATTGCTCCAATATTGTCACGAGAAGATTTTCATTGGACCCGATGCACTAGGTATGACACCTAGATCGGATATGAACTCCTTCATCCGACTCCTTCATTAGCTGCTTCGAAGCTGCTATGTACTCCGCTTCACATGTAGATCCAGCTCGACGCTTTGTTTAGAACTGCACCAACCGACAGCTCCTCCGTTTAGTGTAAATCGTATCCGGTCTGCGATTTAGAATCGTCCGGATCGATGTCAAAGCTTGCATCAACGTAACCATTTACGATGAGCTCTTTGTCACCTCCATATCGAAAACATATCCTTAGTCCTTTTCGGGTATTTCAGGATGTTCTTGACCGCATCCGATGATCCACTCTGGATTACTTTGGTACCTCCTGCTAGGCTTATAGCAAGGCACACATCAGTGCAGTACACAACATTGCATACATGATAGAGCCTATGGCTGAAGCATAGGAACATCTTTCATTTTCTCTCTATCTTCTGCGGTGGTCGGGCATTGAGCTGACTCAACTTCACACCTTGTAACACGAGCAAGAACCCTTTCTTTGCTTGATCCATTTTGAACTTCTTCAAAATTTTGTCAAGGTATGTGCTTTGTGAAAGTCAATCAAGCGTCTTGATCTATCTCTATAGATCTTAATGCCCAATATGTAAGCAGCTTCACGAGGTCTTTCATGGAAAAACTCTTATTCAAGTATCCTTTATGCTATCCAGAATTCTATATCATTTCCGATCGATAATATGTCATCCACATATAATATCGAAATGCTCTGAGCTCCCACTCACTTTCTTGTAAATCAAAGCTTCTCCAAAAGTCTGTACAAACCCAAATGCTTTGATCACACTATCAAAGCGTTTATTCCAACTCGAGATGCTTGCACCAGTCCATAGATGGATCATTGGAGCTTGCACACTTTGTTAGCTCCTTTGGATCGATAAAACCTTCGGTTGCATCATATACAACTCTTCTTCCGTAAATCCATTCAGAATGCGTCTTTACATCCATTTGCCAAATTTCATAATCATGAAATGCGGCAATTGCTAACATGATTCGGACGGACTTAAGCATCGCTACGGGTGAGAAGGTCTCATCGTAGTCAATCCCTTGAACTTGTCGAAAACCTTTTGCGACAAGTCGAGCTTTATAAACGATAACATTACCGTCGTCAGTCTTCTTCTTGAAGATCCACTTGTTTTCTATTGCTTGCCTACCCTCGGGCAAGTCAACCAAAGTCCATACTTTGTTTTCATACATGGATCCCATCTCAGATTTCATGGCCTCAAGCCATTTTATGGAATGTGGGCTCACCATCGCTTCTTCATAGTTCGTAGGTTCACCATGATCTAGTAGCATGATTTCCGAACAGGATTACCGTACCACTCAGTGCGGATCTTACTCTGGTTGATCTACGAGGTTACTGTAGTAACTTGATCTGAAGTTTCATGATCAACATCATTAACTTCCTCACTACTTGGTGTAGATGTCTCGAAACCGGTTTCTGCGATTTAACTACTTTCAAGTAAGGAGAAGGTACTATTACCTCATCAAGTTCCACTTTCCTCCCACTCACTTCTTTCGAGAGAAACTCCTTCTCTAGAAAGGATCCATTCTTAACAACGAATGTCTTGCCTTCGGATCTGTGATAGAAGGTGTACCCAACTGTCTCCTTTGGGTATCCTATGAAGACACATTTCTCCGATTTGGGTTCGAGCTTATCAGGGTTGAAGCTTTTTCACATAAGCATCGCATCCCCAAACTTTAAGAAACGCGACAACTTTGGTTTCTTGCTAAACCACAGTTCATAAGGTGTCGTCTCAGCGGTTTCAACGGTGTTCTATTCAGTGTGAATCGGCCGTCTCTAGAGCATAACCCCAAAGCGATAGCGGTAAATCAGAAGAGACATCATAGATCGCACCATATCCATGAAAGTACGATTCGACGTTCGGACACACCATTACGTTGTGGTGTTCGGGTGGCGTGAGTTGCGAAACTATTCGCATTGTTTCAAATGTAGACCAAACTCGTAACTCAAATATTCACCTCCACGATCGGATCGTAGAAATTTAATTTTCTTGTTACGATGATTTTCAACTTCACTCTGAAATTCTTTGAACTTTTCAAGCGTTTCAGACTTATGTTTCATTAAGTAGATATACCCATATCTGCTTAAGTCATCTGTGAAGGTGAGAAAATAACGATATCCGCCACGAGCCTCAACATTCATCGGACCACATACATACAGTATGTATGATTTCCAACAAATCTGTTGCTCTCTCCATAGTACCGGAGAACGGTGTTCTAGTCATCTTGCCCATGAGGCACGGTTACATAAGTGCCAAGTGATTCATAATCAAGTGACTCCAAAAGTCCATCGATATGGAGTTTCTTCATGCGCTTTACACCGATATGACCTAAACGGCGATGCCACAAATAAGTTGCACTATCATTATCAACTCTGCATCTTTTGGTTTCAACATTATGAATATGTGTATCACTACTATCGAGATTCATCAAAATAGACCACTCCTCAAGGGTGCATGACCATAAAAGATATTACTCATATAAATAGAACAACCATTATTCTCTCGATTTAAATGAATAACCGTCTCGCATCAAACAAGATCCAGATATAATGTTCATGCTCAACGCAGGCACCAAATAACAATTATTTAGGTCTAAAACTAATCCGAAGGTAGATGTAGAGGTAGCGTGCCGACCGCGATCACATCGACTTTGGAACCATTTCCCACGCGCCGTCACCTCGTCCTTTGCCGTGTTAAGCAATCCGTAGTCCTGTTTGAGTTGCAAATATTAGCAATGAACCAGTATCAAATACCAGGTACTCTGCGAGCTCTAGTAAGGTACACATCAATAACATGTATATCACATATACCTTTGTTCACCTTGCCATCCTTCTTATCCGCCAAATACTTGGGGCAGTTCCGCTTCGGTGACGATCGCTTGCGGTAGAAGCACTCGATTTCAGGTTTAGGGCCGACTTGGGTTTCTTCTCTGAGCACAACTTGCTTGCTGTTCTTCTTGAATTCCCTTCTTCTTCCCTTTGCCTTTCTTCTTGAAACTAGTGGTCTTATTGACCATCAACACTTGATGCTCCTTCTTGATTTCTACCTCCATGACCTTTAGCATTGCGAAGAGCTCGGTATAGTCTTTACTAACCCTTGCATATTATAGTTCATCACGAAGCCTTTGTAGCTTGGTGGCGGTGATTGAAGAATTACATCAATGACACAATCATCCGGAAGATTAACTCCCAATTGTGTCAAGTGATTGTAGTACCCGGACATTCGAGTATATGCTCACTAACGAACTATTCTCCTCCATCTTGCAGCTATAGAACTTATTGGAACTTCATATCTCTCAATCCGGGCATTACATTGGAATATTAACTTCAACTCTGGAACATCTCATATGCTCCATGACGTTCAAAACGTCGTTGAAGTCCCGTTCTAAGCCGTAAAGCATGGCACATTGAACTATAGAGTAGTCATCAGCTTTGCTCGCGAGACGTTCATAACATCTGCGGTTGCATTAGCGAAGAGTCTGGCACCTAGCGGTGCATCCAGGCGTAGCTCCTCCATGCAGCAATGAGGATAATCCTCGAATTCTGGACCCGATCCGTGTAATTGCTACCATCATCTTTCAACTTTGCTTTCTCAAGGAACGCATTAAAATTCAACGGAACAACAAAGACGAGCCATCTATCTACAATCAAACATAAACAAGCAAGATACTATCAGGTACTAAGTTCATGATAAATTTAAGTTCAATTAATCATATTACTTAAGAACTCCCACTTAGAAAGACATCTCTCTAGTCATCTAAGTGATCACGTGATCCAAATCAACTAAACCATAACCGATCATCACGTGAAATGGAGTAGTTTTCAATGGTGAACATCTTATGTTGATCATATCTACTATATGATTCACGCTCGACCTTTCGGTCTCCGTGTTCCGAGGCCATATCTGCATATGCTAGGCTCGTCAAGTATAACCCGAGTATTCTGCGTGTGCAAAACTGGCTTGCACCCGTTGTAGATGGACGTAGAGCTTATCACACCCGATCATCACGTGGTGTCTGGGCACGACGAACTTTGGCAACGGTGCATACTCGGGGAGAACACTTCTTGATAATTTAGTGAGAGATCATCTTATAATGCTACCGTCAATCAAAGCAAGATAAGATGCATAAAGGATAAACATCACATGCAAATCAATATAAGTGATATGATATGGTCATTATCATCTTGTGCTTCGTGATCTTCATCTCCGCAGCACCACCATGATCACCATCGTCACCGGCGCGACACCTTGATCTCCATCGTAGCATCGTTGTCGTCTCGCCAATTTTATGCTTCTCGACTATCGCTACCGCTTAGTGATAAAGTAAAGCATTACGAAGCGATTGCATTGCATACAATAAGCGACAACCATATGGCTCCAGCCGATTGCCGATAACCGGTTACAAAACATGATCATCTCATACAATAAAATATAGCATCACGTCTTGACCATATCACATCACAACATGCCTGCAAAAACAAGTTAGGCGTCCTCTACTTTGTTGTTGCAAATTTTACGTGGCTGCTACGGGCTTAAGCAAGAACCAGTCTCACCTCGCATCAAAACCACAGCGATACTTCGTCAAATAGACTCCGTTTAACCTTCTCAAGGACCGGGCGTAGTCACACTCGGTTCAACTAAAGTGAGAGAGACAGGCACCCACCAGTCACCTTTAAGCAACGAGTGCTCGCGGCGGTGAAACCAGTCTCGCGTAAGCGTCTGGCGTAATGTCGGTGCAGGCGCTTCATCTCACAATACCGCTGAACCAAAGTATGACATGCTGGTAGGAAGTATGACTTGTATAGCCCACAACTCACTTGTGTTCTACTCGTGCAAAACATCAAACCATAGAAAAACCTAGGCTCGGATGCCACTTGTTGGGGAGCGTAGTAATTTCAAAAAATTCCCTCGCACACGCAAGATCATGGTGATGCATAGCAAGAGGGGAGAGTGTTGTCTCGTACCCTCGAGACCCGAAGCGGAAGCGATCACAACGTAGAGGAAGTAGTCATCGTTCTCCTCGCGATCCGACCGATCCCGCGCCGTTACTCGGCGCCCCAGTTCTTGACACACGTACAGCTCGATGGCGTCCCTCGTACTCGATCCAGCCGAGTGTCGAGGAGAGTTTCGTCGGCCTGACGGCGTGGTGACGATCTTGATGTTTCACGGCGCGGGGCTTCGCCTAAGCTTGCGACGGTATAACCGAGGTGGAATACGGTGGAGGGGCACCGACACGGCTAAGGAACGATCTAAAGATCAAACTTGTGTGTTCAAGGTGCCCCCTACCCCGTATATATAAAGGAGGGAGGGGGGAGGCCGGCCGGCCTAGCTAGGGCGGCCGGAGGAGTCCTACTCCTCTGGGAGTAGGACTCCCCTTTCCTAGTTGGATTAGGTTTGGGGAGGGAAAGAGAGAGGCGCGCCCCCTCCTTGTCCTATTCGGACTGGGGGGGAAGAGGGCGCGCGGCCACCTCCTGGCCGGCCCCTCCTCTTCTCCCTCAAGGCCCATCGAGGCCCATTTACCTCCCGGGGGGTTCCGGTAACCTCCCGGTTTTCCGGTAAATTCCGTTTTAAATCCGAACCATTCGAACTCCAAACATAGGCTTCCAATATATCAATCTTTATGTCTCGACCATTCCGAGACTCCTCGTCATGTCCGTGATCACATCCGGACTCGAACTTCTTCGGTACATCAAAATACATAAACTCATAATAAGCATCATCGAAACCTTAAGCGTGCGGACCCTACGGTTCGAGAACAATGTAGACATGACCTAGAACTATTCACGGTCAATAACCAATAGCGGGACCTGGATGCCCATATTGGTTCCTACATATTCTCGAAGATCTTTATCGGTCGGACCGCATAACAACATCGTTGTTCCCTTTGTCATCGGTATGTTACTTGCCCGAGATTCGATCGTCGGTATCAATACCTAGTTCAATCTCGTTGCGCAAGTCTCTTTACTCGTTCGTAATACATCATCTCACAACTAACTCATTAGTTGTAGTGCTTGCAAGGCTTCAGTGATGTGCATTACCGAGAGGGCCCAGAGATACCTCTCCAGAGCAATCGGAGTGACAAAACCTAATCTCGAAATATGCCAACCCAACATCGCCTTTGGAGACACCTATAGTACTCCTTTATAATCACCCGATTCGTTGTGACGTTTGGTAGCACCAAAGTGTTCCTCCGTAAACAGGAGTTGCATAATCTCATAGTTACAGGAACATGTATAAGTCATGGATAAAAGCAGTAGCAACATACTGAGCGATCGTGTGCTTGAGCTAAGGAATGGGTCATGTCAATCAGATCATTCTACTAATGATGTGACCTTGTTAATCAAATAACAACTCCTTGTTCATGGTTAGGAAACATAACCATCTTTGATTAACAAGCTAGTCTAGTAGAGGCATACTAGTGACATCTTGTTTTGTCTATGCATTCACACATGTATCATGTTTCCGGTTAATACAATTCTAGCATGAATGATAAACATTTATCATGAAATAAGGAAATAAATAATAACTTTATTATTGCCTCTAGGGCATATTTCCTTCAATTTGGAGTTCGGAATGGTTCCGGGTGAAATCGGGATTTTACCGGAAAACCGGGGGGTTACCGGAACCCTCCCGGGGGGGCTATTGGGCCTTAGTGGGCCACGAGGGAGAAGAGGAAGGGCCGGCCGGGGTGGCGCGCCCCCCCCCCTAGTCCGAATAGGACAAGGAGAGGCGGCGCCCCCTTCTCTCTTCCCCTCCCCAATCCTACTCCAACTAGGAAGGGGGAGTCCTACTCCGGTGGGAGTAGGACTCCTCGGCAGCCCTCCCTTGGGCCGACCGCACCTCCCCCTCCCTCCTTTATATACAGGGCAGGGGGCACCCTAGAACACACAGTTTGATCTACGGATCGTTCCTTAGCCGTGTCGGTGCCCCTTCCACCATATTCCACCTCGGTCATATCGTCGCGAAGCTTAAGCGGCTTCTGCGCGATAGAACATCAAGATCGTCACCACGCCGTCGTCTTGTGGAACTCTCCTCGACACTCGGCTGGATCGGAATCGAGGGGCGTCATCGAGTTATCGTGTGTCAAGAACTCGGGGCGCCGAGAATGCTTGGCGCCGGGATCGGTCGGATCGCGAGGAGAACGTCGACTACTTCCTCTACGTTGTGATCGCTTCCGCCCGGTCTCACGAGTGCGTGAGACAACACTCTCCTCTCGTTGCTATGCATCACCATGATCTTGCGTGTGCGTGGGAAATTTTTGAAATTACTCGTTCCCCAGCAGTGGCATCGAGCCTAGGTTTTTATGGTTTGATGTTTTGCACGAGTAGAACACAAGTGAGTTGTGGGCGATACAAGTCATACTACCTACCAGCATGTCATACTTTGGTTCAGCGGTATTGTGAGATGAAGCGGCCCGACCGACATTACGCGTGCGCTTCTGCGAGACTGGTTTCACCGCTTCGAGCACTCGTTGCTTAAAGGTGACTGGTGGGTGTCTGTCTCTCTCACTTTAGTTGAACCAAGTGTGACTCGCCCGGTCCTTGAGAAGGTTAAAACGAGTCTATTTGACAAACTATCGTTGTGGTTTTGATGCGTGGTAAGAACGGTTCTTGCTAAAGCCCGTAGCAGCCACGTAAAATTTGCAACAACAAAGTAGAGGGCGTCTAACTTGTTTTTGCAGGGCATGTTGTGATGTGATATGGTCAAGGCGTGATGCTATATTTTATTGTATGAGATGATCATGTTTTGTAACCGAAGTTATCGGCAATGGCGGGAGCCATATGGTTGTCGCTTTATTGTATGAAATAGCATACTGTAATTGCTTTACTTTATCACTAAGCGGTAGCGATAGTCGTAGAAGCAATAGATGGTGTAAACGACAACGATGCTACGATGGAGATCAAGGTGTCGCGCCGGTGGCGATGGTGATCACGACGGTGCTTGGAGATGGAATCACAAGCATAAGATGATGATGGCCATATCATATCACTTATATTGATTGCATGTGATGTTTATCCTTTATGCATCTTATCTTGCTTTGATTGTGGTAGCATTTTAAGATGATCTCTCACTAAAATTATCAAGTAGTGTTCTCCACGAGTATGCACCGTTGCCAAAGTTAAATCGTGCCCGGACACCGCGTGATGATCGGGTGTGATAAGCTCTCGTCCATCTACAACGGGTGCAAGCCAGTTTTGCACACGCGGAATACTCGAGTTAAACTTGCGAGCCTAGCATATGCGAGATATGGCCTCGGAACACGGAGACCGAAAGGTCGGCGTGAATCATATAGTAGATATGATCAACATAAGATGTTCACCATTGAAAACTACTCCATCTCACGTGATGATCGGTTATGGTTTAGTTGATTTGGATCACGTGATCACTTAGATGACTAGAGAGATGTCTATCTAAGTGGGAGTTCTTAAGTAATATGATTAATTGAACTTAAATTTATCATGAACTTAGTCTGGTAGTATTTTGCAAATTATGTTGTAAGATCAATAGCTTGCATTGCTGTTTTCATATGTTTATTTTGATATGTTCCTAGAAAATTGTGTTGAAAAATGTTAGTAGCAATGATGTGGATTGGATCCATGATCTGAGGTTTATCCTCATTCTTGCCTGAAAGAATTATGTCCTTAATGCACGCTAGGTAGCAGGACCTATTGCGAGGCGCGGATCTGAGGAGCGTTATGAGCGTTTGGCTAGCTCAAATATGATGACTACTTGATAGTTTTGTGCACCATGCTTTATGGCTTAGAATCGGGACTTTAAAGATGTTTTGAACATCATGGACCATATGAGATGTTCGAGAATTGAAGTTAATATTTCAAGCAAATACCGAGTTGAGAGATATGAAGTCTTCAACAAGTTCTATAGCTAAAGATGGAGGAGAATCGCTCAACTAGTGAGCATGTGCTCAGATTATGCAGGTACTTCAATCGCTTGAATCAAGTGGGAGTTAATCTTCCGGATAAGATAGTGATTGACAGAATTCTCTAGTCACCATCACCAAGTTAGTAGAACCGTGATGAACTATAGTATACAAGGGATGATGAAAATGATTCGAGTTTTTCATAATGATGAAATCGTTGAAGGTAGAAATCAAGAAAGAACATCAAGTGTTGATGGTTAACAAGACCACTAGTTTCAAGAAAAGAGCAAAGGGATAGAAGGAACTTCAAGAAGAGCGGCAAGCAAGTTCTTTGCTCAAGTGAAGAAGCCCAAGTGCGGACCTTAGCACGAGACTAAGTGCTTCTACTACAAAGGGACTGGTCACTGGAAGCAGAACTACCCCAAGTATTTGGCGGATAAGAAGGATGGCAAAGTGAACAAAGGTATATTTGATATACATGTTATTGATGTGTACTTTACTAGTGTTTATAGCAACCCTTCGGTATTTGGTACTGGTTCAGTTGCTAAGAGTAGTAACTCACTTCACCCTTAACTAGTTTCTGTTTATTCTGCAACTCCCGTTTCGAGTTACTACTCTTAGCAACCGAACCAATTACCAAATACCGAGGGGTTGCTATAAACACTAGTAAAGTACACATCAATAACATGTATATCAAATATACCTTTGTTTACTTTGCCATCCTTCTTATCCGCCAAATACTTGGGGTAGTTCTCGCTTCAAAGGACCATTCCCTTTGCAAGAGAAGACTTATCTCGTGCTTAGGTCCGATTTGGGCTTCTTCACTTGAGCAGCAACTTGCTTGCCGCTCTTCTTGAAGTTCCTTTCATCCCTTTGCCCTTTCTTGAAACTAGTGGTCTTGTTAACCATCAACACTTGATGTTCTTTCTTGATTTCTACCTTCATCGATTTCATCATCATGAAAACTCGGAATCATTTTCATCATCCCTTGCATACTATAGTTCATCACGAAGTTCTACTAACTTGGTGATGGTGACTAGAGAATTTCATCAATCACTATCTTATCCGGAAGATTAACTCCCACTTGATTCAAGCGATTGTAGTACCTGCATAATCTGAGCACATGCTCACTAGTTGAGCGATTCTCCTCCATCTTTTAGCTATAGAACTTGTTGGAGACTTCATATCTCTCAACTCGGTATTTGCTTGAAATATTAACTTCAACTCCTCGAACATCTCATATGGTCCATGATGTTCAAAACATCTTTGAAGTCCCGATTCTAAGCCATAAAGCATGGTGCACAAAACTATCAAGTAGTCATCATATTGAGCTAGCCAAACGCTCATAACGCCTCAGATCTCGCTTCCCGCAATAGGTTTGTCACCTAGCGTGCATCAAGGACATAATTTATATGCGCAGCAATGAGGATAAACCTCGTGTCGTGATCCAATCCGCATCATTGCTACTAACATTTTTCAACACAGTTTTCTAGGAACATATCAAAATAAACATATGAAAGCAACAACGCAAGCTATTGATCTTACAACATAATTTGCAAAATACTACCAGACTAAGTTCATGATAAATTTAAGTTCAATTAATCATATTACTTAAGAACTCCCACTTAGATGTACATCTCTAGTCATCTAAGTGACCACGTGATCCAAATCAACTAAACCATAACCGATCATCACGTGAGATGGAGTAGTTTTCAATGGTGAACATCTTATGTTGATCATATCTACTATATGATTCACGCCGACCTTTCGGTCTCCGTGTTCCGAGGCCATATCTCGCATATGCTAGGCTCACAAGTTTAACTCGAGTATTCTCGCGTGCAAAACTGGCTTGCACCCGCTGTAGATGGACGAGAGCTTATCACACCCGATCATCACGCGGTGTCCGGGCACGATTTAACTTTGGCAACGGTGCATACTCAGGAGAACACTTCTTGATAATTTTAGTGAGAGATCATCTTAAAATGCTACCACAATCAAAGCAAGAATAAGATGTATAATAGATAAACATCATATGCAATCAAAATATGTGACATGATATGGCCATGATCATCTTGCGCCTTTGATCTCCATCTCCAAAGTACTGTCATGATCTCTATCGTCACCGGCACGACACCATGATCTTCATCATCTTGATCTATATCAATGTGTCATCACATGGTTGTCTCACCAACTATTGCTCTTACAACTATTGCTATCATATAGCGACAAAGTAAAGCAATTATTTGGCACTTGCATCTTATGCAACAAGGAGACATCCATAGGGCTTCTGGCAGTTGCCAATAACTTCAACAAAACATGATCATCTCATACAACAACTTATATCTTATCACGTCTTGACCATATCACATCACAACATACCCTGCAAAAACAAGTTAGACGTCCTCTACTTTGTTGTTGCAAGTTTTACGTGGCTGCTATGGGCTTAAGCAAGAACCAATCTCACCTACGCATCAAAACCACAACGATAGTTTGTCAAGTTGATGCTGTTTTAACCTTCGCAAGGACCGGGTGTAGCCACACTCGGTTCAACTAAAGTTGGAGAAACTGACACCCGCTAGTCACCTGTGTGCAAAGCACGGCGGTAAAACCAGTCTCGCGTAAGCGTACGCGTAATGTCGGTCCAGGCCGCTTCATCCAACAATACCGTCGAACCAAAGTATGACATGCTGGTAAGCAGTATGACTTATATTGCCCACAACTTACTTGTGTTCTACTCGTGCATATAACATCAAAACATAAAACCTAGGCTCTGATGCCACTATTGGGGAACGTAGTAATTTCAAAAATTTCCTACGCACACGCAAGATCATGGTGATGCATAGCAACGAGAGGGAGAGTGTTGTCCACGCACTTTGTAGACCGAAGCGAAGCGTTGACGCAACGTAGAGGAAGTAGTCGACGTCCTCCCGTCCGACCGATCCAAGCACCGTTACTCGGCACCTCCGAGTTCTTGACACGCGTACAGCTCGATGACGCACCCGATCTCCGATCCAGCAGAGGCGCTGGAGGAGTTCCACAAGACGACGGCGTGGTGACGATCTTGATGTTCTCTGTCGCAGGCTTCGCCTAAGCACCGCTACAATATGACCGAGGTGTAATATCGTGGAGGGGGGCACCGCACACGCTAAGGAATGATCTCAATGATCAACTTGTGTCTATGGGGTGCCCCTACCCTCAGATATAAAGGAGAGGAGGAGGAGGGCCGCCCTCAACTATGGCGCATACAGGGAGTCCTACTCCCACCGGGAGTAGGATTCCCCTTCCTAGTCCAACTAGGAGACCTTCCATGTATTAGGAGTAGGAGACTAGGAAGGGAAGAGAGAAGGAAGGAAGGAGGGGTGCGGCCCCTCCTCCATCAATTCGGACTAGGGCAAGGGCGCGGCCTGCCCTAGGCAGCCCTCTCTTTTTCCGTATGGCCCATAAGGCCCAATACTTCTCCCGGCGAATTCCGTAACTCTCGGTACTCGAAAAATACCGAATCACTCGGAACCTTTCCGAACTCCGAATATAGTCGCCCAATATATCGATCTTTACGTCTCGACCATTTGAGACTTCTCGTCATGTCCCCGATCTCATCCGGACTCGAACTCCTTCGGTACATCAAAACTCATAAACTCATAATATAACCATCATCGAAACCTTAAGCGTGCGGACCCTACGGTTCGAGAACAATGTAGACATGACCGAGACACGTCTCCGTCAATAACCAATAGCGGGACCTGGATGCCCATATTGGTTCCTACATATTCTACGAAGATCTTTATCGGTCGAGACCGCATAACAACATACATTGTTCCCTTTGTCATCGGTATGTTACTTGCCGAGATTCGATCGTCGGTATCCAATACCTAGTTCAATCTCGTTACGGAAAGTCTCTTTACTCGTTCCGTAATACATCATCTACAACTAACTCATTAGTTGCAATGCTTGCAAGGCTTAAGTGATGTGCATTACCGAGAGGGCCCAGAGATACCTCTCCGACATTCGGAGTGACAAATCCTAATCTCGAAATACGCCAACCCAACAAGTACCTTTGGAGACACCTGTAGAGCACCTTTATAATCACCCAGTTACGTTGTGACGTTTGGTAGCACACAAAGTGTTCCTCCGGTAAACGGGAGTTGCATAATCTCATAGTCATAGGAACATGTATAAGTCATGAAGAAAGCAATAGCAACATACTAAATGATCGGGTGCTAAGCTAACTGAATGGGTCATGTCAATCAGATCATTCAACTAATGATGTGATCCCGTTAATCAAATAACAACTCTTTGTCCATGGTTAGGAAACATAACCATCTTTGATTAACAAGCTAGTCAAGTAGAGGCATACTAGTGACACTATGTTTGTCTATGTATTCACACATGTATTATGTTTTCGGTTAATACAATTCTAGCATGAATAATAAACATTTATCATGATATAAGGAAATAAATAATAACTTTATTATTGCCTCTAGGGCATATTTCCTTCAGAAACGCATCCCCCGGCCCGTGCCAATCTCCTGCCGCCACACGGCAGCCCGAGGATGGCCAGAACTGCACGCGCTTTGCAGCCCAGCCCGTGCACTACGCGCGGCGCCCCCTCATTCGCCAGGCGGACGTGGAGACAGCCCCTGACTCCAGCGGGTCCACACCATCACAGGCTCATGATGAGCCTGCCAGTCGCCCTGGATCTTCTGTGGCTACCGCTTCACCAACGCTTCAGCCTGCTGCCACAGAAGATCCGGCCGGTCTCGACTCTGCTGCTGCAGGAGGATCTTCCTCGGGGGCTGTCCTGTCTCCAGCAAGGGCTCTGGGATCTTCTGCGGCCACGGATTCCTCTGCACCACAACGCCGTACAAGGCTGCAACAAGGGGTAATTCAACCTGTAAATTACAAAAATATAACAAAATAGGTCTAGTTTGCTCTACAGGTGAACCAGGCGAGCCCAACACACTTGAAGAGGCAGTTGGCGATGAAAAATGGAAAAGGGCAATGTGTGAAGAATACAAAGCTCTAGAGAAAAAGAAGACATGGCACTTGGTTCCTCCATGGCAAGGTAAAAATCTCGTTGATTGCAAGTGGGTGTTCAGAATTAAGAGAAAATCTGATGGAACCATTGATCATTATAAAGCTAGACTGGTTGCAAAAGGCTTCAAACAACGGTGTGGTATAGATTATGAGGACACCTTTAGTCCGGTTGTAAAAGCTGCCACCATCCGTCTTGTCTTGTCTGTTGCTGTTTCCAAAGGCTGGAGTCTCAGGCAGTTAGATGTACAGAACGCGTTTCTCCATGGTGTTCTGGAAGAGGAAGTGTACATGAAACAACCTCCTGGGTTTGAAAGCAAAAGTGCTCATTCTCATGTTTGCAAACTTGACAAAGCACTGTATGGATTAAAGCAACCTCCAAGGGCGTGGTATTCTCGTCTCTGTCATAAGATGCAGGCACTTGGTTTTATTCCATCTAAATCTGACACCTCATTGTTTATTTACAACAAGTCCAACACATGCATATTTGTTCTCATATATGTTGATGATATTATTGTGACAAGCTCATCTAATGAAGCAATCATAGGATTGTTAAAGGACTTGGGTGCAGATTTTGCTCTAAAGGATCTTGGAGACTTGCACTTCTTCCATGGAATTGAGGTGAAGAGACACAAGGATGGTCTTCCTCTCTCTCAGGAAAAGTATGCAACTGATCTGGTAAAAAAGACTGGCTTGCAAGGTTCTAAACCCTCTCTCACTCCTTTATCTAGTTCAGAAAAATTATCTCTTTCAGAAGGGACACTCTTGAATCAAGAGGACAGTACAAGATAGAGAAGTTTGGTAGGAGCATTATAGTATCTCACCTTGACTAGACGTGACATTTCCTTTGCTGTTAACAAAGTATGTCAGTTCCTGCATGCACCTACCACTGTTCACTTGACAGCTGCCAAATGTATAGTTGGATACGTCAAAAACACATTGAGTATAGGTCTAAAATTTAGCAAGTCACCCTCAACACTTGTCAGTGCTTTCTCTGACTCTGATTGGGCAGGATGTCTGGATGACAAAAGATCAACTGGTGGGTTTGCAGTATTTTTTGGACCTAACTTAATATCATGGTGTGCACGAAAACAGGCTACTGTCTCTAGGTCAAGCACAGAGGCAGAATATAATGCATCAGCAAATGCTATAGCAGAAATCATATGGGTTCAGTCCATGTTGAAGGAGATTGGTGTGAAAACTACAAAAGCTCCATGCTTATGGTGTGATAACCTTGGTGCTACTTATCTCTCTGCAAACCCAGTCTTTCATGCCAGAACAAAGCATATAGAAATTGATTTTCATTTTGTCAGAGAAAGGGTTGCTCAGAAGCAACTTGACATTCGGTTTGTGCATTCCAGAGATCAAATTGCAGATGGATTCACAAATGCCTTACCTGTAAGAAGCTTTGAGAACTTCAAGCATAACCTCAACTTAACGAAATTGTGATTAAGGGAGGGTGTTAAACATGATGTAACGCACATCAGGGAGATATTCTCTTGTAGTTAGGAGATTAGATAGGATAGCTATACGTATGAGTTATCTTGTATTCGGTTGTAACTAGCTCCTTTATCTCTTGTCTTTCTTCTTCCTCAAGTTGTATCTCCAACAACCTTTGTACGCGTGATCAGGCTTTGAAACCCTCTATATAAGACGCAACACGTCCCCCACGATAGGGTAAGACGTTTCCACGTCGCACAGAATGATTTAGTTAAATCGGCACAAATATATAGCCCTTTCCGCCACTGTCGGATTTAGGCTTCATTTGGTTTTCGACGACGCTTTTAAAAATACGAAAATAATTTGCTACCATGGGGTACACATGCTAGTTGGAAGCGCACTATAAAAATATTTGTTAGTTGGAAGCACACTTTCCATCTGTATGTAACAGCAACATGTTGGTAGAACTGGTAATTTTTTTTAATAACAAACCCAACAGTGAACTGTTGTGTTTATTTATTCATCACGAAACTGACAACACACCCTCAGGTTTGTTCGGTCCTTCTCTGAATGGGCTAGCACCCCTGCAAGCTGCATAGGTAAATTTCTTTGACTCATTTCCCAATTTCCCCCCCTAAATTTCACTTAGCTAATCAATTGTGGTCTGTAATATAAATAACCCACACCGAAGTCTTGCTGTTTTACAGTTTATACCGTGGAAAAGCTATTATTCTTTGCATTTTACATATTCCCAACAAAGGCCACTTTTACAGTTTATACAAGTTCAGAACAAAGGTCTTGTTACTAGCTCATGGTTCAACAGTAATTTCTAATTTGGTAGTGTAAATATATAATTCAGTCAATAGTATATATGGTCCAAAATTTGAAGTTGCTGTGCTCTCCATCTTTTTCATTGTAGCTCTGCCAGTCTCTGTATAGACATATATAGCCCTTTTCGTTTTAGGTCCTTCCGCGACGACACTTCCAAAAATACGAAAATAATTTGCTACCATGGGGTATACATGCTTGTTAGTTGGAAGCACACTTGAAAATACTACTGCTTGTCAGTTGGAAGCACACATTAAAAGTACGAAAACTAGTAAATATTTTTCAAGTAACAAATCCCAACAATGAACCATAGTTTTATTCGAATTAAGGAGCTCAGGTGAACCCCTCATTTCACTCGTCACAAAACTGATAATACAACCTCAGGTTTTCCGGTTCAGCTTAAAAGACAAAAAACAGAGCAAAACAGAGCACCAATGATGGCCCTCAACTGAAGCAAAGCAAGCTTACTTATTTAAGGATCAATTCACTCCAACACCCTTTCTTATTCATTACAAAACCATGCAGTATCTCTCTCTGCAAGCGACTGCTATTTAAAAGAAGCTCATCACACAACTTTCAGCGAAGCTCGAAACCTTTCCATCCTTCGATTCTTCGCATGGCCGGCACCCACCCAAAATGTTTGTGAAACATGCATCTTGGATGCCACCAGCAGTAACGCCGCGCCCCTGCCACCTGCACATCATGCAATTATTTTCTTTGTAAGCTAGACCAATAAAACAACCCATATGCAACTTTACAACCTACACACAGCTGGGATCCATGGGAAAAATATTTGTCAAGCAATTATCATTCCTCGTTTTCCAAATAGACTAAATGACTGACCCTACTCCAGCAGAAATCAAACAGCTATCTTTATCCCTGAAATTCATCACCCAATCACTAAATCCCTCCATGTTAACAATACTAGGTCAACACAAAAAGCAAATATAACAAGCAACCAAACACTTAAGGAAGATATGATACACTGGCTACTTTCTACAGCAAAAAAGACACTTTCCTATACCACACTACCTCGACGCTTCAGATCAACTCTGCCGATACTATTTCTGAATGCTAACCACAAAAATACTATGATCTTAAGTGAACCTTTTACATACCAAAATTTTATTTCTGGTCATTTCACTTGTTGACCTTCCAAATCTATAAACATAGGATGCACAGAAAATACTTCATTCTTCTCTAAAAGCCATTTGCATGAATATTTATTTTGTGGGTCACCTACATGAATCTTGCTCATTCCTCAAGGCTAAAACCTTCACGATCAGCAAGAAATTGATGCGATAGCTCAGCAGTTTCACCATACAGATCCCCTCTAGATTTTAGAGCAGTGAAATTAGCGTGTAGTACTCTAGCTACAGAGATATGCTTACATAAAGATAAATTAGCGTGTAGTACTCAAGCTACAGAGATAATCTTCCCAAAATCTAATTCTATCCCTAATTTCCCATTACTAACTATCTTTAGACAAATTTGCATAAAATAGTTTTTATCTTCCATCAGCCCTTGCCAAAAAAGAGAATGGGCAAGTTTCACACTACACTGCCAAGTTCACTTTTCTGATCAGATACTTATGTCTAAACAATTTTTGTAAATACCTTCATCTGTTCTAATTTCCGTATAATCACTGTAGCATAGTTGATGAATAAAACAAGCTGAGCTCTAGACTATGGAGAAAGATGGAAAACATAACAGGCAAATATCAGCTACATACCTTGGAGCACATCTGATGCAATGTGAGTCGCTCTGCATCAGAAATCAGTTCTCCTCGTCCTCACACAAATCGTCATCATGAGCATCTTGGTAGATTCAGAGATTAAAATCAATGCAGAAAGTAATAAGGTCAGACCGTCATTTAGAATAAAACACATACGTAAGTGCACAAGTAATTAGTTAGGTGCAGCATGAGTACCTTCTGCTATATCCGGGACCATCGCAATATAAATCCGAGGAAGGTTGGGATGGGAGTTGAGCGTGTGCCTCACCGCAGCCTCTGCTTCCTTTGCCTCCCCAACCCTCGCTCCACCACAATACATATGAACAAAGACACTTTGCCGAAGGGAGAGCAAGTTCCCCTGCAGGCCCAAGTCGAAGCCACAGTTGCCATCCTCTTTTGCCACCCGCACGCCGAGACTGAACACAACTTCTTCCACCCTCGGCAAAGCCCCTGGTTCAAACACTATTTGCGCTGCTGATCTGCAATTCAAGTAAAAGTCTACCATACAGCAGAACCCATCTGCAGGGATGACTAGCAGCCGTTGTGTTTGGTGGGTGCTATTTATGCAGAGACGACGAAGGGACACCAATAATCCCCCCATGATTTCCACGTCCTCCTGCTGCACTTCCTTCACTGACCAGAGGCATAACTCGGAGATGTTGGAGAGATGGGAGGGGTCTCTCTTTAGCCACCCCCGCAGTGCAGAGATTTGGCTGGGCATGTATGACTCAAATTCGCGGAGATGTACGGGAGGCACCCAGCATTCTCCCAAGAGATCCATAAGTTCAAAAGACGTTTTGCTGGAATTGCAATAAATACTTACTCTTTCGATGTGATGTAGGTTGCACAGAGACTTCACGAAACCTTCATACAAATCCAAACTACCATCCTTGAAGCGAATTTGAAGCTCCCTCAGCCTTGCCAGGTTGCCAAGGCCTTGTGCACTAATGTTCAGAGAGATCAAGATCTCCCTCAACACTTCTATGGATGTCAGATTCTGCAACACACCAGCTGGAACCACCTTACAGGGATAAACATCTAGGCAGATTAATCTTCTCAAATTCCAAACAGAGGACGGCAATTCATCTAGCTGATCATTGTTTCCAAGATCCAACATCTCCAGAAACTGCAGGTTTCCTATCTCAGCAGGCAGTTCACTGATTTTAGTACTTTTTAAACCTAGGTACTTTAGGTGAATCAAATGTCCAACACCCTTGAGGTTAAGCTGCAGGCTGCTACTTTTTCCCAGATTAGAGCCTGACAGATCAAGTACACGCAGAACTTCAAACCTTGACAGAGCTGGCATGATACTAACAGCAAGTGGAAAGATTGTAATGGACCTCACACGTGACATACTCATGATATCAGTGAGAGGTTTGGCTTGATGATCTTCATTTTTATTCTGAAGGGACAAACGGCGAACATTACTTTGTGAAGACATGATATTCCCAGTGCCATCCAATAGATTAACAAACTTTGCTTCATGTGACAAGTGGCAGATAAGGTCCAGAACCATATCATGTACACGGCAAGCATATACCTGGCCTATACCATCATATATTGGCTGGATCATACTTCTATTAATGAGCTGGTTGAAGTAATTTAATCCGAGCAAAAACAGGCTAGTCGCTTGATTTCTATGGTGGACAAATCCTTCGGCCACCATTTCCATATCAGTCTATCTCTATAAATCTCGCTATCTTCTGGATATATACATAGGTAGAATAGACAAGTTCTCAGATAAGAGGGTAGATTATAATAGCTGAAAGATAGTATTCTACGCATCTCCTCTAAACTGTTATCTTCTGTTAGTCCGGAGCCAAGGGACTGGAGCAGAATATCCCACTCACACTTTCGTTTCACCTGCTGGCCACTAGCCAAAATACTAGAAATAGTAATGATGGCTAGTGGTACCCCACCACATTTCTTCAATATATCTTTAGACACATGTTCAAATTCATTTGGACATCCACTATCATTGGGAAATATTCTTTTATAGAAGAGCCTTCTGGAGTCATCGGTAGAAAGCGGTTCCATTTTATAAATTGAATCATCGGCTGCCGAGCAACATGAATTGGAGACACTGACAATGCGGGTTGTGGTGATTAGCCGACTGCGTAGATTATTCCTGTTGGAGAAAGCAAAGTTGATGCCTTCCCACAATTTTTCATCCCATATATCATCAATTATGATGAGATACCTACATTTGTTCAGAATATCCGAGTAAGGTCCATACAAATCACAAAACTCAGGGCTATATGAACATATGGGTGGAAATATACATCTATAAGGGCATATATTCAGAAACAAACCAATAATAAGCATGCTTCTCAAACTCGACAATCTGATTCTCATGAAGCATGAATTACGACATATGAGCCTCCAGTCAGATGATAAACAATCTGAATATATATTTAATATTACCGAAAAAGGCTCACGCCCCGCTTTATAGATAAAGCCAATGCCAAAGCCAACATCCACAAGGTTCACAACAACAAGTGCACACACACACAAACAGAATCCGAGCACGATAAGCATCAAGGGTTAGTCTTTGAGGCACAGCTCAACAAGCCCAACACACACACAAAAGCGCACAGACGCCGGGAGAGGACGCCACTAGTCGGGCTCCGGTGGCGGCGGCGGCAGCGGCGGCGCCAGTCGGAAGGCCAACGCACGAAGGTTGGAGAGGAGTCTGTCGATGGCATCCCGTTCCGGAGGGCGGCTAAGCGGCCGCCAGAGCTGCAAGTAACCACACATTTTGAAGATGGAGTCAGTCGCACGACGCAGAGGGACCTTCTGAATGACAAGCTTATTGCGAACCGTCCACAACGTCCAAGCCAACACCCCAATGCACAACCATCTAATATGTCTGTAACGCGGAGGGGAGGCCTGGATTTCCGCAAGCAAGTCGGGGAAATTGTTATTACACCATTGACCCCCAACAGTTTCACGAAAACACGCCCATAGGAACTGTGCCGTGCAACAGGAGAAGAAGATGTGATTGGCATCCTGTGACGCCCCCGATTTAATTGTACACTAATCATGCACCCAAACGTGTACGACCAAGATCAGGGACTCACGGGAAGATATCACAACACAACTCTAAAAGTAAAATAAGTCATACAAGCATCATAATACAAGCCAGGGGCCTCGAGGGCTCGAATACAAGTGCTCGATCATAGACGAGTCAGCGGAAGCAACAATATCTGAGTACAGACATAAGTTAAACAAGTTGCCATAAGATGGCTAGCACAAACTGGGATACAAATCGAAAGAGGCGCAGGCCTCCGCTGGATCCTCCTAGACTACTCCAGTCGCCGTAAATCGAACCCGCACGTAGTAGTAGGCACCTCCAGTAGTAGTAGTAAATGCCGACGGTGGCGCCTCGCCTCTGGTTCCAACATCTGGTTGCGACAACCGAAAGAAAGGAAAGGGGAAAAGGGGAGAAAGCAACCGTGAGTACTCATCCAAAGTACTGCAAGCAAGGAGCTACACTACATATGCATGGGTATATGTGTAAAAGGCCATATCGAAGGACCGAATCGCAGAATGCCGAATAAGAGGGGATAGCTAATCCTATCGAAGACTACGCTCGCAGCCTCCGTCTTGCAAAGATGTAGAAGAGAGTAGATTGAAGTCCTCCAAATAGCATCTCCAAGTAGCATCTCCAAGTAGCATCTCCAAGAGCATCGCATAGCATAATCCTACCCGCGATCCCTCCTCGTCGCCTGTTAGAGAGCGATCACGGGTTGTATCTCGCACTTGGAAGGTGTGTTTTATTAAGTATCCGGTTCTAGTTGTCATAAGGTCAAGGTACAACTCCGGTCGTCCTTTACCGAGGGACACGGCTATTGAATAGATTAACTTCCTGCGGGTGCACCACATAACCCAACACGCTTGATCCCATTTGGCGGACACACTTTCCGGGTCATGCCCGCCTCGGAAGATCAACACGTCGCAGCCCCACCTAGGCACAACAGAGAGGTCAAGACGCGGTCTAAACCTAAGCGCCAGGTGTCAGGCCCATCGCCTGAAAGCACACACAAGACGTTAACGCGCCGGGCGAACTAGCCCCTTAATACAAGTGCGGGCTTACGTTCCAATCCGGCCGCCTTCGATTCTTGACGTCAAGAAGGCTTGGTGATACCACGACGTCGGGATACCCATAACTACTCCCACGTAGATGGTTAGTGCGTATAGACCAAATGGCGGACTCGGATCAAATACCAAGATCTCGTTAAGCGTGTTATTATGAAGCAACCATGACGCCGATCAAGGCCGGCCCACCTCTCGCCTAGGTGGTCTCAACTGCCATGTCGCTCATACAAAGATCCACACAGAGGGTCGGGACAAAGGTCCTTTCATTTAATCAAGTGAATCACTCGGGTACTCTTGAGCGGACCCGACTTTAGTCACCATCTGTAGTATGTATGTATGTATAGTATATACCCGTGATCACCTCCCAAGTGATCACGGCCCGATAGTATAGCAAGGCGATCGACAAGAATGTAGGGCCAATGATGATAAACTAGCATCCTATACTAAGCATTTAGGAATTGCGGTAAGGTATCAACAGATGTAGCAACAATGTCGGGCTATGCATCGTAATAGGATCAACGGAAAGCATAACATGCTACACTACTCTAATGCAAGCGATAGAGGAGAATAGGCGATATCCGGTGATCAAGGGGGGGCTTGCTGGTTGCTCTGGCAAGAAGGGTTCGCCGTCGATGTAGTCGATCACGAAGTACCGGCGGCCCTCGGTGTCTACCGAAAGAAGTAACGGATGGGAACACAATAAATAACAGAGCTATCAAAGCATCACAAAGCATAACATGTCAATACGCGGTGCTAGGTGTGCCCTAACGCGTAGTAGGTGATCTGCGTGAAAGGAAACATCCGGAAAGTATACCCGGTGTTTCGCGTTTTGATCGATGAACCGAAGGCGAAATGTTGCGGAGTTCACTATGCTAGGGACGCGTGGCGGATGAGCGGACTGCGTGTCTGGATTAAATCTCGTCGTTGTGAGCAACTTTCATGTACAAAGTTTTTCCATCCGAGCTACGGTTTATTTTATTTTAATTTTAAAAGATTTAAATCATTTTTGGATTTATTTAACTATTTAATTCTAACATTATCCGAATAGTGCTTGTCGACGTCATCATGACGTCGAGATGACGCCGGCAGTCAATGAGGTGTTGATGGTCAACCGACGATGGGGCCGATGGGACCCACATGCCATACAATCGCTAGGTTGATTAGGGTTTAGGTTAAACTAATTACTGTCTAATTAAACTAACAGGTTAATTAGATTAAATAAATAGGATTAATTAACTTAATTAATTTAGTTAATTAATTAATTAATTAAATTTATTTTTATTTTTATTTTCTTCTAAAAACGTTCTGGGGCGTGGGGCCCCACATGTCATAGGCCCTAGGGGCCTTTGCGGGTGTGTCTTGAGTTACTGGGTGGCGCCACCCGACGGGCACACGCCTTGATCGAAGAAATCGCCGCCACGGCACGGCGAGGCCGGCCACCTGAGGCGGCAGTGGCGAGGCCAGGCGAGGTGATCGAGGTAGCACGCAGCGCGATCGTGAGAGGAGGCGAGCGTGGCGCGCGACGAGGACGATGCCGGAGCGCGCGGGCGGTTACGCCGCCGAGTCTGAGGCACGATGGTCGGGGCGAACGCGAGCACAGGACGTGCACGCGGGTGGCGGGACGATCAGGGGCGCGGCGGAGCGAGCTCCGGCGCAGAGTCTTGGCGGTGTGCCGTCTGCGTGAGGGAAAGAGGAGGAGAGGCCGGGGCCTCACCGCGGGTCGTAGGGACTTGGCAGCGGTGCTCGGGGAGGAAGACGGGGACGCGACGCTAGCGAGGAGGAGATCCCGCGATGCAGAGGAAGCCGACGGTGTCCGCGACGTTATGGGCGTCGATGTCGATGGGCGACGAAGCGCGCAGCGATAGAACCTGAGGGACGACGGGTTGGTGCCGGTGACGTCGAGCGGCGGGGTTGCGGCATCGTGGCCGCGGGGATCAGCGGCGGCGTCGGTCCGTTGCCCTCGATCCAGATCGGATCGGGAGGAGGAGCGAGGGGTTGTGGGTGAGCGAGTGGGGGGTAGCAGATAGGGTTCGGTCGGGGTGGGGTTAAGAGAGTGGGTTGTGAGGCGGTTGGGCGGCCCATTCGAGCGGCGGAGGCCAGCTGGGCCACTTGGCCCAGCAGGGGGGGGGGTTCAGTTGTTTTACTTTTGTTTTGTTTTCCTTTCATTTTTTTCTTTTTATTTATTTTCCTTTCTGTTTTAGTTCACTTTAAAATATTTGGGCATTTTAAAAGAAATGTTTTCTTCACAATAATTACCTATGTAATATTTGGCACTAACAGAACATTTTAGTTAAAGTGTTTGAAAAATTCTGATGTTTGATAATAATTCAAATTTGAATTCGAAAAATTTTGAGTTAACTCGAGATTAGCGACAAGCAACCGAGGTGATGTGGCATCGTTAACGCGGGATTACTGTAGCCTAATTATCCGGGCGTCACAATTCTCCTCCACTACAAGAAATCTCGTCCCGAGATTTAAGAGGTTCGGTAAGGGGGGAACTTTTGGTTACGAGTTTTGAACGAATCGTCTCGATCTTGGTTGCTCTTCTCGAAGAGGTTGATCCATTACATTAAAGTCTTCATTCTCATTGCTTGTGTCATCATGATGAAGTTGTCGTCTTTTCTTCGAACTCCATCGCATTTACGAATAGGTAAGGCAGCTTTACAACAATTGAATGTTATAAGGGAGAATCATCGGGGGTATCCCAAGAATAATCATGAGAGTATCTCTCGAGTTGAACAAATAAAACACATCGAGAGCAAAGTTGGAAGGTATAATAAGAAGTTTCAAGCAGCCAGGCAATCGTTCTATGCCTAGTCAGAAGGTGAAAGGGGTTTCAAGCAACGGAATAATTATTGTGTCCGATGCCAGAATTGATGATCTCATCAGAAGGTGGCCCATGAATTACATACGAGTCCAAGCGGGAGGAATAACTTTGGGAACGAGGAGTGTACAGGAGAGTCAGGTTTCGATCCTGTGGAACTGTGGGTTATGGGCCGACCATGTGGGTTAAAAGTAGAAGGAGTGATGACATCTTGCGTGATCATGTAAGCAAGGCATGTTAGAGGATAGCCTGTTGTTTACGTCGGCAACAACGTTGGTACCATGGGCGAGGGACGAAGAGAAACATTTTCCTGCTCGTTGAACGAGGTGGACCATTAGGCAAAGTTCTCGTCCATCGGTGGCTACCAAATGTCATCAACAATACTAACGTGGTCTTCTTGTAATTGTACACCGAGATGTTTACATAAGCAGGAGAATAATCCGCTTAGATCATATAGATCACAAGCAACGTTAAACCAACCAATGGAATGGAAAAATATGTTTATCAGTTAGACAAAACAATGGAAAGGAAAATGTGTTTAAACACATATTTCAAAGGTATAACCTTCTAAGGACGAATGCGAGCATAATATCCATGACAGAAATAATGTAGTAAACCCTTTAGGTAGGGAAGAGAATTTTCATGACATTACCCATACAACGGTGTTTGGATAATTGAGCAGGAAACATTTAGCATTGGGCTTCAAATGTTCTTGTTGAAAATCGAAGTACCACGACATGCTTGAGACAAGATTGACATGGTCTTCAAGCAAAGGTCGGGCTTTGGGTACAAAGGATCCATCGAAAACAACTTATAGAATAAGTCTTCTCGTTTCCTCATGGAGGAATGGATAACCTTGTTAAAAAGGAAACTATAACACTCGGTCCTCCGGCCAGGTGTGCTAGGCTCATCACCCTATCGGTTCATATAAGGACCAATGTTATGACACTTGGAAAATATCCGAACCATCATATCTGACCGAGTTTGAGATCTGGTTGGGGTCATGATACCTCAGACTCGGGATGCCTGAGAAGGAAAGGTGCAACACAAATTGACAAGAAGACATCATAAGATCATCGGGGAAATGAACTATGGAAGCGAGTTCTAAAACATGAGTTCATTAGTAAACCAACGAGAGGATGAGGAGGTGGCTGATGGAATCAGCGGCAATTCATCAAGATTAACAAAAGATGGATTTCCACAATTATGTGAACAAGGAGATAACATTTGTCAGATCAGACGGTGTAATGATGTATGTTCGAGGAAAACATACACAATTAAACATTGGTTGAAAGGTGCACCGAATATGGGCTGGGTTGCACGACCAATGTCGAATGGTGATTCAATAATCAATAGTCTAAGAATGAGCGGCCGACCATTAATTTCAAGGCAATAGGTTTGCTAGAAGGGCGAATCCAAACAGCACCGTTCATCTGTTGGTATCTGGTTAGAACCAACACGGGACCAAGAAAGAATGGTGATGGTGAGAAGCATCATTTGTAACAAGAATTTCTTAAGAGGTGGTGAAATTCTCACGACATTCTCGACATATAGATGGTAATATTTCAAGGTAGACTATAATATAAGCTAGATAGCAAGGAAATCAAGATACAACTCAAAACATGAACAAGTTTGTGTTGGGGAAGGCAAGAATGTTGTCGATGATAACACAAATCATCGAGGGCAAGGATGGTACTTCTCATCATGAATTCAATTGTTATCCCGAAGGTATCATAATGTTGATGATGATCATGTTACATTTGTCGAGAATTTCATGAAGATGTAATCGATCGGCGATGACATCTAGTCAAAGGAATGATGAAGCGAAAGGTTATTGGAACCATGGAGTGCGACACAAACTCGAAATCAAGCTTGCTGCTCAGGCAAAATGCTATGATGAGTAAGGTCGACATAAGTTTGAGCTCATCGTCGAAAATTGTGCTCCGGAATAAAGAGCGGTAGCAGCTTAAATTTTAGCACGATAATGATATAGCCGACTGGGCTAGGAATGACTTGAAGGATTAATACACTCATAAGCAATGAAGATTACTTAGAGTTATTGAACCGTAGTCTTGACACTCGGTTTAGTTATCGGTGTCTTTGAGTGTTTAATAACTCGAGCCCGTGAAAAATTGGAATCGGTGAGAATGTGGCACTTGATGAAGAACTCATAAGAAGTTATGCGGTTCCATTGTAATCTCGAGATACCGGGGGTAATACTCGACGTCGGATCAAAGTAGAGGTTGAACTGGGTATTGCTCTCGTAAGACAAGTGCTTAAACTTGCACGAGAAATGGTATTTAAAGGAGAACATGGTCGAACCACGGTTGCGAAGGATCAATTCACGATATCGATGATATTTATCAAGAAAATAGTTATTACTACAAGAAGTTTCCATGATAGGATCTACATCGTGTCCATGGGCATGAACACAAAGTTCAAGGTCGACTCCCACTTCTTCAATGTATAACCTTCCATTCACTTCTCTCTTTGATAAAGGCATTAGTGTTGAAAGTTTTACCTGGTGAAATACCAGATGAGTATGACTCGTGAAAACTTCCAAGTTCACACATATAAAGGAAGGCATAGGTTCAACCCGTCAAGGTATCATGGAAACATATACCACAAGCTTCAATAGTAAATACCACCACCGAAAGCGAGCATGGTTGGTCAATCGAGGGTAGGATTTACCAATGGAGAAAGAACTTCCAAGTGATTGAATATGAAGGGCGATGTCGGATGAAATCCAACAATGGATCGAGGCGATCCGCAACGGAGTGATGTGAGTATCTATACTCCGAGAAAGAATGCACGGGCATCATACTATAGAACATTGGAATAATTCGATGCTTAGCTAACAAAGGAATTATGATTTCCAAGACAAAGGATCATAAGCAGACGCTCTGATCAAGGATGGATAAATTGGATAGACCAGAGGCAAAATTGATGACAAATAGTTTGGTCGAGAACCAACTCATGTTCAAAATGACGCGTCGAGTGGAAAGATAATTTAGAAGGGTTGATAGATGATTGTGTGCACTCGCACACATGCTAGATCAAAGGATCAAAATGATGGTGTCAAAAGATACTAGTGAATATTGCTAGTGATATGGGAGCATCCATAATGTAAGCATACAAGTATTTGCCGAGCAATAGTTTGAAGAGGATGCTCAGAAGGTTGGATAGTATTTCAGAGTATCTTATGAAGCATACGAACAACTGGAGATGAACAGATACTCAATAAGTGCGAGGAATTTTCAATAGGGATATTCATGTGGTAAAGAACTGCAAGGCAGTAAGCTTAAAGAATTCTCAGAATATCGAGGAGTATTTCAAGACATCTTGTAATAACAAGAGCAACTGGGGATGACAATATGAACGATAGGTGTAAGTAGTTATCCAACAGGATTTATCGACGGAAGTGAATTGCAAAAGCGATGGCACATAGTCTCGAGAGCACATCGTAGAGTATCTTCGAATCTTCAGTGCGGCGAAAGCGTCATCCAGAACAAGGGGCTCTCCGGAGGAAGTACTTGAGAGAACCTAAAGTTAGTTTTGTTTTTCGCAAAATCATTTAACCCGAATAGAAGAGAACTCAGAGTCCCAGAGTAAAGACGAGGAATAAAAGATCCTACTACCACCCAATGGCGATGTGGGCCCATGGGCCGCATGACCATGTTAGTAAAAGTTTTGTAAAGTCTAGACTCGACTTGACCAAGGAGTTGGAAAGGGGATTCCTCAGCGATGGCTCGATACCAACTTGTGACGCCCGATTTAATCGTACACTAATCATGCACGCATAAGCGTGTATGCGACCAAGATCGAGGACTCACGGAAGATATCACAACACAACTCTAAAAGTAAAATAAGTCATACAAGCATCATAATACAAGCCAGGGCCTCGAGGGCTCGAATACAAGTGCTCGATCATAGACGAGTCAACGGAAGCAACAATATCCGAGTACGACATAAGTTAAACAAGTTGCCATAAGATGGCTAGCACAAACCGGGATACAAATCGAAGAGGCGCAGCCTCTGCTGGATCCTCCTAGACTACTCACAGTGGTCGCCGCGACAAACTCCGCACGTAGTAGTAGGCACCTCCGAGTAGTAGTCGCCGCCGACGGTGGCGTCGGCTCTGGGCTCCAACATCCGGTTGCGACAACCGTAAAGAAAGGAAAGGGGGAAAGGGGGAGAAAGCAACCGTGAGTACTCATCCAAAGTACTGCAAAGCAAGGAGCTACACTACATATGCATGGGTATATGTGTAAAAGGCCATATCGGTGGGTGAATGCGAGAATGCCGAATAAGAGGGGATAGCTAATCCTGTCGAAGACTACGCTCGGCGACCTCAGTCTTCAAACATGTAGAAGAGAGTAGATTGAAGTCCTCCAAATAGCATCTCCAAGTAGCATCTCCAAGTAGCATCTCCAAGTAGCATCGCATAGCATAATCCTACCCGCGATCCCTCCTCGTCGCCTGCTAGAGAGCGATCACCGGGTTGTATCTCGCACTTGGAAGGGTGTGTTTTATTAAGTATCCGGTTCTAGTTGTCATAAGGTCAAGGTACAACTCCGGTCGTCCTTTACCGAGGGACACGGCTATTCAATAGATTAACTTCCTGCGGGTGCACCACATAACCCAACACGCTTGATCCCATTTGGTCAACACACTTTCCGGGTCATGCCCGCCTCGGAAGATCAACACGCCGCAGCCCCACCTAGGCACAACAGAGAGGTCAAGACGCCGGTCTAAACCTAAGCGCCAGCAGGGTCCGGGCCCATCGCCTGAAAGCACACTGCATGTTCTTATGAACGCGCGGAAGCGTAACTAGCCCCTTAATACAAGTGCAGGACTACGTTCCAATCCGTGGCCCGCTTCGATTCTTGACGTCAAGAAGGCTTGGTGATACCACGACGTCGGGATACCCATAACTACTCCCACGAGATGGTTAGTGCGTATAGACCAAATGGCGGACTCGATCAAATACCAAGATCTCGTTAAGCGTGTTATTATGAAGCAACCATGACGCCGATCAAGGCCGGCCCACCTCTCGCCTAGGTGGTCTCAACACGCCTGTCGCTCATACAAAGATCCACACAGAGGGTCGGGATAAAGGTCCTTCATTTAAACTCAAGTGAATCACTCATGGTACTCTTCGAGCGGACCCGACTTTAGTCACCATCATGTAGTATGTATGTATGTATAGTATATACCCGTGATCACCTCCCAAGTGATCATGGCCCGATAATATAGCAAGGCGGTCGACAAGAATGTAGGGCCAATGATGATAAACTAGCATCCTATACTAAGCATTTAGGAATTGCAGGTAAGGTATCAACAGATGTAGCAACAATGTCGCTATGCATCGTAATAGGATCAACGGAAGCGATAACATGCTACACTACTCTAATGCAAGCAGTATAGAGGAGAATAGGCGATATCTGGTGATCAAGGGGGGGCTTGCTGGTTGCTCTGGCAAGAAGGGTTCGTCGTCGATGTAGTCGATCACGAAGGTACCGGCAATGCCTCGGTGTCACCTGGAAAGAAGTAACGGATGGGAACACAATAAATAACAGAGCTATCAAAGCATCACAAAGCATAACATGTCAATACGGCGGTGCTAGGTGTGCCCCAACGCGGTAGTAGGTGATCCTACGTGAAGAAACATCAGGAAAGTATACCCGGTGTTTAGCGTTTTGATCGATGAACCGAAGGCGAAATGTTGCGGAGTTCACTATGCTAGGGACGCGTGGCGGATGAGCGAACCAGTATCTGGATTCGCCTCGTCGTTTGAGCAACTTTCATGTACAAAGTTTTTCCATCCGAGCTACGGTTTATTTTATTTTAATTTTAAAAGATTTAAATCATTTTTTGGATTTATTTAACTATTTAATTCTAACATTATCCAGAATAGTGCTTGCTGACGTCATCATGACGTCAGCATGACGTCAGCAGTCAACAGAGGTGTTGACTGGTCAAACTGACGTGTGGGCCCAGTGGGACCCACCTGTCATACACTGCTAGGTTGATTAGGGTTTAGGTTAAACTAATTACTGTCTAATTAAACTAACAGGTTAATTATATTAAATAAATAGGATTAATTAACTTAGTTAATTTAGTTAATTAATTAATTAATTAAATTTATTTTTATTTTTATTTTCTTCTAAAAACGTTCTGGGGCGTGGGGCCCCACAGGTCATAGGCCCTAGGGGCCTTTTGAGTGTCTCAGATTCTGGTGGCGGCGCCACCGACGGGCACACGCCTGCATCGAAGAAGTCGCCACCCACGGCACGGCGAGGCCAGCCGCCGAGGCGGCAGCGGCGCAGGCCAGCGAGGCGAGGTAGCACGCAGCGCGATCGTGAGAGGAGGCGTGGTGGCGCGCCGAACGAGGACGATCTTGGAGCGTGGGGCGGTTAAGCCGCCACCGAGTACAGAGGCACGATGGTCGGGCGAACGCATAACGTGACGGGCGACGCCTGTGGTGGCGGACGATCGGGGCGCGGGCGAAACTCGAAGCCCGGCGCAGGAGCGGTGTGCCGTCTGCGTGAGGGAAAGAGGAGGAGAGGTCGGGCCTCACCGCGGTCGTAAAGGACTTAGCGGTAGACTCGGGGAGGAAGACGGGACGCGACGCCGGCGAGGAGGAGATCCGCGATGCAGAGAAGCCGACGGTGGCATGCGACGTTGTGGGCGTCGATGTCGATGGGCGACGATGGCCGGCGATGAAGGCCTGAGGGACGACGGGTTAGTGCCGTGACGCCGAGCGGCGGGTTCTTGATCGTGTGTCATGAGGATCGTGTGCGCGTCGGTCAGTTGCCCGATCCAGATCGGATCGGGAGGAGGAGCGAGGTTGTGGGTGAGCGAGTGGGGGTAGTGAGATAGGGTTCGATCGGGGTGGGGTTAAGAGAGTGGGTTGAGGCGGTTGGGTCGGCCCATTCGAAGCGGGCGGAGGCCACCGGGCCACTTGGCCCAAAGAGGGGGGTTCAGTTGTTTTACTTTTGTTTTGTTTTCCTTTCATTTTTTTCTTTTTATTTATTTTCCTTTCTGTTTTAGTTCACTTTAAAATATTTGGGCATTTTAAAAGAAATGTTTTCTTCACAATAATTACCTATGTAATATTTGGCACTAACCGAACATTTTAGTTAAAGTGTTTGAAAAATTCTGATGTTTGATAATAATTCAAATTTGAATTCGAAAATTTTTGAGTTAACTCGAGATTAGCGACAAGCAACCGAGGTGACGTGGCATCGTTAACGCGGGATTACTGTAGCCTAATTATCCCAAGGCGTCACATCCTCTGCTTGTGTCACAAAGGGGCACATCCCATCCCTGTGCCCATGGCGCTTAGGACCTCCACGCCGGACGGAGGCGGCCATGATCCATTGCCACAAGAAGATCCGGATCTTAAGTGGGAGGCGGATGTCCCAGATAAGACCAAAAGGCTCCGGAGCAGCAGATGGGGCAATAGCCGCGTAGAGGGATTTGGTGGAGAAGCGGCCCGAGGGATCCAGACGCCATGAAATGGCATCCGGAGAATCATTCACGTCCATAAGCAAAAGGCGATGTCACGGAGGAGGACATCCCAAGCGGCCACCTCAAAGCGGGGCCAAAAGGACGATTTAAACGCGAGGCGCCCTAAGTCAATAAGGGCCGCCTCGGCCGAGACCCGAGGGTCAACTACAATGTCGAAGAGGATGGGAAGCCGGCGGCAGTGGGGAGTCCCCAAGCCACCTATCAAGCCAAAACAAGGTCGAGGCGCCGAGCCCACCGAGATGGAGGTGCCTATCCTCGGGACAGAAGCGGTGGGCGATACCGCCAAAATCGGGAACCGCCTTAACGCCCGACGTTACGCCGAGGCCGCCCACGCAGTACTTGTTCCGGATGATAGTCACCAGGCCTCCCTCCCGTTAGCAATGCGCCAGAGCCGTGAGTGAGGAGGGCAATGTTCATCTTGCGCGAGGATAAAATCCAAGGCCACCACGGTCTTTAGGTTTGCGATGTCCGCCAATCGACCATGTGGTATTTACGCACGCTTTCGCCACCCCGTAAAAATCGGCTGGTACTTGGCGATCTCCGTGTGAAGGGTTTCATGAAGGCCGAAAAGCTCATGAGGAACCACGTAAGGTCGGCAAGCAACGAGTTGATAAGGATCACGTCGTGCCGCCTTGACGACAGCCAACGCCTTTCGAGGGCTCAACACGGTGTTGCATACGGGTCACCGTGGGGTGAGGTCCGCCACGGTGAGGCGCGAGTCGCTAATGGGGATCCCTGTGCGTTGTGGGGAAAGAACCCACCAGCAGCTTTAAGCCGGTCGGCAATGGATGAGCATCCTCAGCGGGTAGCCGAGCACCATCACTTCGCTCTTGTCAAAGTTGATGGTTAGGCCCGACATTTCTTTGGAAGCACGAAGGAGGAACTTGAGTTGGAGATCTCGGGCGGATCCTCGGTCATAATAATTGTGTCATCCGCGTATTGGAGAAGGGTCAACCTCCCCTCCAACCAAAAGGGACCAAGCCTCGGATGTGCCCATGGTAGTGGCCCTAACTAGGATGGCGCTAGGCATCGACCACCATGTTGAACAAGAACGGCGAGAAGGGGTCCTCTGCCAACCCCACAAAGAGTAGGGAAGAAGGGTCCGATCTCGCCGTTGATGTTCACCGCATCCGGCCGCAGGAGACGAGCCGCATGACGCGGTCACCCACCGGTCGTCGAAGCCCTTGCGAAGGAGGACTTCCCTCGAACGCGGCCGATGGACCGTGTCATAGGCTTTGTGGAAGTCCAACTTAAGGAAGACCGCCTGTGGCGTTTTAGACGAACCTCATGAAGCACCTCGTGGAACACCAACACGCCATCCAAAATAAATCGGCCTTGAATGAAGGCGGATTGGTTCGTGGGTAATAGTGTCCGCAAGGAGGGTCACCCTATTAGGCGTACCCTCGCCAGATCCTAAAGATCACATTAATCAACTTTGTGATGGGGCGAATCGGTGGATATCGGCGACACCGGGACCTTGGGAATGAGGGTCACCACACCATAGTTAAGGCGCCCCAAATCCATGGTACCGAGTAGAATTCCTCAAAGAGCCATGACCTCCTGCTGATGGTAGGCCAAACGTCTTGAAGAAAGCTACCAGTAGGCCGTCAGTCCGGGGGAGGAGGGTTCATCCTCTAATGGCGGCGAGGACCTCATCCTCACCGAAAGGAGCAACCAAGGCCGCATTGGCGTGGTAGAGACACTAAGCGCACCCGACCAAATGTCGGGCGAGGCTAGCCCCATCGCGAGGGGGGGGTAAAAGGGTTTTATAAAGCCATCCACATGAAGGCGGATGGCATGGGCTGCACTAATCGCGTCTCTCCATCCCACAGCGGTGGATGGAGTTGCGACGCCAGCCGCTCGCAACCGCCCGAAGTAGGCGGTGTTCGCATCGCCTCGAGCACCCATCTCTGGGTGCCCAAAGCGCCAGATGAGCCTCCTCGTCTGCGTGTAGATGAGGGATAGCCGGTCCTCTAGGTCGTGCGCGCAGCAGACCATTCATCCGAGGAGAGCCCGGTCGCGTCTGCGCGGGCATCCAAGGCTTGAATCGCCACAAGGATGGATTGCTTGCGCTCTCTCAGGTCCCGGCCTAGATTAGCCCCCCACCCCTTCATGAACTGGCGGGCTAACTTGGCACAGAAGTGCCAAGTATCGACCGCGGACATGGAGCGATGGGGTGCCGTCCTGGCGTAGACCAGTGAGCGACGACGGCCATGAAGCTCCGCCGATTGAGCCGAAGCTCTCGAGCCGGACCGAGGCGGGGAGGGGCGCCATCGGCCGTGGAGAGGAGAAGGGGACATGGTGGAACCAATCCGGCGATCGCCGGGAGCGATGCCGGGGCATCGCAATTCCCACTCCGGAAACTAGGACACGATCCAGACGGATTGTGTCGAGATAGCTGTCGGTTGGTCGAGTAAATCTGGCACCGCACGGCCAAGCTCACGGCCCCAGCTCCGCGATCCAATCGTTAAAGAGCCGCATCACGGGGAAGTTAACCCGAATTATTTTTCTCGTCCGTGGCGGATGAGGTTGAAGTCGCCCTACCAAAACAGGGGTGAGGGAGTTGGAGATCTTCACCGCAACTCAACAAGGAAGGCCGGGAGCGGCGGTGGTCACCGGACCGTGAGACGCAATGACCTCCCACTTGAAGTTGAGCCCCTCGAAGAGCTCCATGCTAACGAAAAATCCTCGATCCATGCCGCCCACCTCGAAAGTGGCATCCTTAACCACGAGAAGGATGCCACCCGAGTGGCCTGTGGTCCCGCTAGAAGGGAGCCAGTGCCACGCGAAGAGGTGGGGGCTCAGATGTTCCAGCTCCTGTAGGGAGAACTCGACTCTAAGGGTTTCTTGGATGGCAATAATGTCAATGCGTTCGTCTCGGATGTACTCAATCGGGCGGCGACGGCCATCATGGCCGGCCGCGGAGGTTCAAAAAGGGCCTCATCTAAGCCCCCATCGGGGCCGCTGACGCCAAGACACGAGAAGCGCTTTGTCGCCGAAGGGCCGTCTTGAGGCGAGACCGTGCGACCACGAATGATCCGTCGGCCTCGGAGGGTCGGGCCGAGGCCAAGCAGCGGGCATGAGACTCGGCACCTGCCGTCGAGGATCTCCGGGCCTGATGGCCTCAATCTGAACTAAGGGGCCCAACCTCCCCGAAGACAATGGTCGAGTCATTGGCCACCTTCGCAAGGTGGCCAAGGGGAACGCCTCGAGAGCGTAAAAGGAGCAACGAAGAAGCGGGAGGGCGAGATCCACACTGACTCAAGGTTCCGCCATGTGAGCTCTCTGCCCGCTTCGACGGAGGGGCGGGAGAGTCGCCGGCCGAGACGCCCAAAGCGTGGCCGCGGCGGAGGACGCCACCGGCGTGGAGGTGGACCGAGGCCTCTGGCGACGCCACCGTCGGGGGGATGCGCAGAGGTCGGGAGGCGACGTCCACCGTCAGCGAGGCGGCCGGGGAAGCCGACGAGGCGAGGGTGAGGCAGGCCGGCCCCGACGCGGGGAGGGAGCGGGACTCAGGGACCCCACCGCCGCTTCGACGGTGGCGAAGTCGAGCAAAGAATGGGGGCGACGGCTCCATGAACCACATGCCGTGGGGACAAGCAGAGGTCCGAGCCGGCCGGGCGGGCGCCCCTGAGTCGCAGGCGCAGGCCGAGGAGGTGTCGGGAGCGGGGGACGATGGCGGGCGACGAGGAGGCCGACGCCGAGACGACACCGGAGGACTCTGACGCCGATGGGGAGGGAGCCAGAGGGGTGGCCAGGCGGAGGGCCACCGCGAGATCGGTGGCCGTCACCCGAGAGCGCCCCGGTCCCGACCCACCCCTACCCGCAGGAGGGTTGGGAGGGTCCCGAGACAGGGAGCGAGAGTGCTCCGACTCATCATCCTCGGCAGGATCCTCGAAGCGGGAGGAGCACGAGCGGCGGTGGTGGCTGTCGTCATCGTGCCGCCCCCTCCCAAAGACCTGCGGTACCGAGATGCGAGGGCGGCCGACGTGGGGCGGGGGCTCGGGGCGGATCTTGAGGTCGTAGTCGTCATCGTTGAAGAAGACCCGGATCGTGACGTGGAGCTTGGAGGAGTCCAGGCATTTCACCTTAACCCGCACCTCCTCCTCCTTACGCAGTGAGAGCTCATCCACCACCACCACCTTGCCCAGGATCTTGGACATACTGCGAATGGTCCGCTCGGACCGGGCCACATCAGGGAGGCCAAAGATGAGGAGCCAAGCCGTGTCCAGGGTGGCGACGGCTCTGGGATCCCCACTGTGGCTCAGCGATGTTCACCACGATGTCGTTGAGCGCCAGGGTGATGTTGTTGCTGCGAGTGCAGAAGCCCATGCTCATTGCGTCGAGAACACCACGGAGAAGGAGCCGGGGTCGGGGGTCACCGCCGACCCCACGAGCAACGCAGCAGTGGTTGAGCTCACCTCAATCGGCTCGGTGGCGGCAATCGCCCACAACCGTCACCACACCCGGAACGAGGGGGACGGTGGGGCGATCTCGGGCACCTCAATGTGGAAGAACGCCAGGTCCTCGATGCCATGCCCGTAGATCATGAGCTCCTCCGAGACCGGGCGATCCGGGCAGAGAATCGCAGGGTGCCCG
Source organism: Aegilops speltoides (assembly GCA_021437245.1). NCBI lineage: Eukaryota > Viridiplantae > Streptophyta > Magnoliopsida > Poales > Poaceae > Aegilops > Aegilops speltoides. Next base: position 10,080,967 of record CM038141.1, on the reverse strand, counting down.
GACTCCTTGCATAGGTAGCACGAAGGCGGGTTGGGGCATGCCACCTGGAAGTGACCCGAGAGGCCGATTGAAGACGGCCGAGCCCCATAGCGAGGCGAACCCGGGGAGCCACCGGAGCGGAGGCGGAGGTGGCTTGCGGACGTGGGGGCCCCTTCTTCTTCTTCTTCTTCTTCTTCTTGAACCGGCGTCCCGTTTGCTGTTACTACACTGCTGACTACGGAACGCTTTGAGAGCTGGGGCAGTAGCGGCGGAGGAGGCGTCGGCAGGCGTTGGAGGGAGCGGTCGGGCGGCGAGGGAGACGGGCGGCCAAGCCGGCCGAGGGAGACCGGCGCCGAGGGCGGCCTAGTCTCCCGAGCCGGGGCCAGCCATGATCCCGATCACGGGGGCATCCATGAGGGGGAGCGCGCACTGGGGCCGGAGCGGCGCTCATCATGCTGGAGCGCAAGACATCATCTTGCCGGGGCGGCGGCGGGAGGGCGGCGGGGAAGCGAGCCTCATGGCCGGCGAGTCGCACCGGCCGGGAGGACACTGCCGCCGCAGTCCTCCTCACGGCCGCGCCTTTCAGAGGGGGCGGGGGCTCACGACGGTCGTCGGCCCGACGCAGCGGCCGCCTTGTCCCCATTCATGCAGATGGGAGACGCGATGGGGGCAGGAGGCGGAGGAGGAAGCCTTGTGGGCGGAGGGCGGGCACACCGAGGAGCAGGAGGCGGCGGCAGGGTGGGGAGAATAGGCGCACAAGAACCCTAGAAAGCCATGGCGGCCGTGAGGGGTGGTGGGCCAGCGGCATGGCCGGCTGGGCATGCCCACCGAGACTCCACAAGTCCCACCCACAGTGCGCCAGACCACCTGCCCAGTAGGGCCCAGAGCCGGGACCGTGGTGGCCCAACTCAAACATGACAAACGATCGCCTGGGTCACTGATGGGCGCTAAGGGTTTCTAGCACCAACATGCACAGCAAGGCGAGGAGGGGCGAGGCACATGGCCTGAGGTGAGGGGTCATGGGCACAGAGGAGAGGAACCAAGCAGAAGCGATCACAGGCCGGAGGAGGCCAAGGGCACACAAAGACAGATGCCCGACCGGCCATCCATCAGCCATGGGGGAGGAGGAGGCCATGGAGGCGAGGGCCTCAGAGGCATTGGCGCCCCGATGTCACATGCCAAGAACGCCTAACACCAACAAGGCCACGTGAGCCAAACACATGGCACCACCGAAGCGGCGGGTGGCCGAGGGCGGGCCGGCGGCGGCCGACCATGGCAATGATCCCCACTGGGGAAAAGCCACCAAGATCGGCGTCGGCGTCATGGGCGGCGCCTGAGGAGCGCGAGTCCGTGGACGACGACGGCAATAGCCACATCCTCCGCCTCGACCACGTCATGTGCCAGTGTACGGGAACCGGCATGATCGGCGAGGGAGGCGGCGCCATGAGGATCTGGGCGCGAGGGCGAGAGCGGCGGGGGGACGGCTGGCGGTCTGCGGAGCCCGCGTCGCCGGGAGGGGCGCGAGTCGCCAGAGCCATCCAGCCGTCAAGCCCCTGTTGCAACCTTTGCGCTATTTTCCATATTTAATATTCAAGGAAGTAAAAAACAACTACGGATTTGTTGGATCAGTGACCATGCGTAAAATACAATTAACTACATAAGTTCAAATGGTCAGGTAGATATATCAGAAAGACCCTGGTACAAATTTGCCCACCAATTTAATATATGGCAGCTAATGACCTCTTGGAGACTCAAATTGTGTGGCATTATCCTTTCATATATATTTTGTTCATTTAAGTTTCCAGATAAAGGCATGCATTGAAATATAATGTAGTACTGAAGAGACAATTTAACTTCTTGTTTGGTCATCAATCAAATATACAATATTTTAGGAATTTTCAAGGGTAGACTTTAGCGCGCATTGCACACATTAAAATATGTGTTCTAAAACTGGTGGGTATTTAAATTCCTGTAACATTCATCGTCCTCTTTCCTTCCTTTCCTTTTGGTGTATTTTTTGTTACAATTGTCATTATACTCACTTATGTGAAATGTAAAATGTTTAGATGGATTATTTGGACCGATGCCAACAAGTTTCAGCCAGTGTAACGAATGAAACAAGAAGTACTTGCTAATTATTTTTATAAAGGAGGGAAGAATCAAGCATATATATACTTACACATGCTTCAGTTTAGCACCTATAAGCTCTACAGTTTATTGCGAACTGCATATGTCGGTAAAGGTGACCTTAATGCAAAAATTATTCTGAGCCCTTCTGAATGTGAGTACAATATATTTATACTCTAGTACAGTATTAATTGTACAACTAGCATAGGAAACAAACATCTCATAATAGTGTAACTTTTTGCTGTAGCTGATGCATACCTTTTGTTCTCTAAGAATTCATGAAGCTTTTTAACGAGTTGCTTGGCATCCAACATCGCGAGATCTGAGTGAGGGTTGCCGAGATCAATGAGGATATCCCTTAAAACCTTCTTCACGTCAGGGCTCTGACCAACGGGAACAAATGCCTGAAAATCAAAATCACCTTTAATCTTGTCGTATACTGCTCTAGCAAGAGTGGTCTTGCCCAACCCTCCAAATCCAACAATGGACACCTTCTTCAGTCTCTTTGTAGAGGCATCATCAGCCGCCATGGAGAGCAACCTCATGAGCTCTTCATCCCTCTTCCCATATATGCCAACTAGCTCTGTCGCTTCTGCATATAAAGCTCGAAGACAAGGATCGATATCAATTGGTTCCGTAGGATTAGGAACTACTACCTTGTTCCTGTCACGCCTAGCAGCCACCTCCTGGAGTTGCTCCTTGATTTCCTTGACGGCGTCAGCTATCCGATGGTGATTCTTGCCTTTCTTGAACAAGCCGATCATCTTGTTCTTGAGCTCCTTGAATCTGCCGGTGTTGTCATGAGGCTGCTGAATACCTTCGACAGGAACTTGTCGACCACATCCTCCATGTTATAGGAGAGCTCTCTAACCTCGTCGGCCCAGAGCTTGACTTGCCTGTCGAGCTGGTCCTGCGGCACCTCGCCAACCTTGATGAGGGCAGCGTGCATGCTCTCAAGCTCCTTCCTGAGGAACTCGACATCTTTCTTGACGCGCTTGTGCAGCTTGTACTCCTCCATGAGCAGCTCGCCCAGCTTGGGGATCAGGCTGCCCATGGCCCCCGTGACAATATTCATGAGAGCAGGAGGACGAGCTCCCTGGATCAATCAGCTGAAAACCTTTAAAACGATGAATAAAGGGGATCTGTAATGCAATCCAAATTGTGTGAACGAGCTCTAGAACAGAGCTGCCAAATTAAAGCTTAGATACTCCCTCCGTTTCAAAATAAGTGTCTTGAACTTGAACTTAGTACAAATTTGTACTAGATCTAGTACAAAGTTGAGACACTTTGGGACCGAGGGAGTAGATCTGGACCAAGCCCACCTTTGGTGCTTCAAGGCAGAGCAGAACACAGCGGCGGCTCACCAGAGGCCAGCTGCGTGAGGGTCGCTGCACCAGAGGCAACACGGCGGTGGCAGTGTCTCTCTTTCTCCGTGGAGGTTGCTTCACTCGATCTGGGTGCCTCTCTCTTTCTGTGTGGAGGTTGCTTCACTCGATCTGGAAGAATAAGAAATTATAATCTAGCAAATCAGCAGATTAACCAGAAGGTGTGGGTGTGAAACATTTTAGTAGAGCAGAATAGCAAGAAAGATGAGACAAATTTACCGAAAATGATCAGTGGATTCGGTGCATCGTGCTCTGAATAATGACTGGAAATTCCATGGTAGTTGCTTGCTGTTCCACTGCCACCACAAATCGATGAGACTCATCAAGCTGGAGAAGTAACACCCCAAATGTTTGAGCTGGAAACAAATCGACAGGAAACATACCCCAAATGTCGGTCAGAACAAATCGGCAGGGGCGAGCTCGGAGTCGGAGGTTGTGTGAGCTCAGATGCAGATCTATTCCAGGCAGCGCGATGGAGGACACTGAGGAGCAGAGGATTTCAGACTCAAGGTGGAGACGCAGGAGCAGAGGAAGACCAACAACAGCAGTCAAGAGGTACTGCTTTTGGCTGATGTAATTGTTCACTGGGCCATAAAGAGACAGGGATTCAGAGCAATGGAGGAGCACTCTGTCGGTGGTGGAGATGAGGACTGAGATGAAGACCAACAACAACAGTACTACTGCTTTTGGCTAATGTAATTATTCAGTGCAGTGGGTCATACAGGGACAGTGATTCAGGCCTTCAGGGACAATAATTACATAGTACTGTAGATGGTCCTCTCATTTCTCTCAATCTCCCAGGCATTTACCGCCTCTCTCACTTGTGGGTCATGCATTTATCAATTAATGACAATTGACACCACAATAATTATACTCACTAGCGTTCCTCTTTGCATTCCCTTTTTCAATTCATAGCAGCCATAATTTGAAATACTATATAATTTGGATTCGTAGCAACCATTTATGTATAACAGAAACATGTTGCAACAGACACTCACAACCAAAGTAACAGCACACTGAATTTGGATCCATATCAGCCATGATTCAGATAGTTCATAAATAAATCAACGAGTATTCCTCATAGCACATATTCATGAGCTGCCAAATTAAAGCTAGCTTAGGTTGCTAAATGGTAAAAAAGAACTTAAATCGATGTTTATAGTCTTCTGTAGATCAGACCAGTAATCAACTAGAGTTTTTTTTTTAGAAAAGGCAGTAATCAACTGGAGTTGCTAAACCAAAACACTATAGGTTGCTTTGTATACAAAGCGGGGGGAAACCCTTTTTCGGCAAACCAAAACACTATACTGGAGTAACCAGCATAAAGCTGGCCTTTCAGAAGTATAGGATGCTCCAAACATCACTCACATGAGCACATGCATTAGGTTTTTCCTATCCAAATCTTGACGCTGAAAACAAAGGTCACAAGTTTAGCACCTTTTTTTTTGCGAGGAGTCACAAGTTTAGCACTTTGATAAAATATCGACAGTCCCCGCAAAAAAAAAATATCGACAGAATTTCTGGGAAGCATGCTTAACAACACAAAATTCTGCACCATATTGAAGGTAGCACGAGAATCATTAACATGTAGAGCTAACGAATCCCCACCACAGACCCCCAATATAATCACTTTGGTAAATGGAAATAGAACTTAATTCATGGTCTTGAAGTTCAGAACCTGAAACTTTTGACAACAAAACTGAGGGATCGTGAACATACGCTAAACAGTAACAATAAGGACATAGTTTCAGCTCACAACTTGAAATGAAGGAGAGGAATGAGACAAGATGAAGGTAGCACTCAGTGGAGGCGAGGAGCAGAGGAAGACCAAGAAGAGCAGTCAAGATACGAGTCCCTTGAAATAGTACGTAATGCTTTTGGCTCATGTGTTTGTTCATCAGTGGTCGATGCGTTGGATGTGATCGTGAGTGGTAAACAAGAAAGGGAGTAGTGCTTTCGGTGGATGGGCGTGGAAAGAAGCCCCCACGATCCCTCCCAACAGTAGTGCCTTTGGCTAATGTGTTTATTCAGTGGGTCACAGAGACACAGGGATTCAGAGAAAATAATTACATACTACTGTATATGGTCGGTCCACCAGCCACCAGCCATGCTTCACTGCATTTACTCCGATCCTCTCATTTCTCTGAATCACGGTTGGTTGGTCAGTCCATATCATGCATTTACCCCTCTCTCTCCTAAATGCAGACATTTGCCAGGTGGTAAATTACTCCTATGCGGTACTCAAGAGCAATCGATATCGAAAATACCCAATGGGTCTCAGGTCCAATGCACCTGAACTTAAAAAGCAATTTCGAAATTGCAAAAGAGTCAAAACTTTCTGGAATATTTTGGAAACATAGGCCGTCTAGTGTTATACTCATATAGAAACTTCTGCAGAGGAATGACTTTAGGGTAAAAAGAAAGCAAAATTGTGAGTATAAAAAGCATAATGGTAAATTTTATATAGTATCGATTTTGTTTTCTTTCGCCCAGAATAGCATGAAAGTCATTCATTCGCGGAACTTTTCACAAGAGTGTAACACTATATCATGTTAATTTGTTAAAAAAAACAGGAATTTTGGGCCTTTTGTAATTTCAAAATTAATTTTTTTATTCGCATGCATTGGCACCCGAAAAGCAAAGATCCACGCCCCAATTAATACTCTCTACCGAACCGAAATTTCCAACTGAACGGAGGTACTCAATTATTACCAGCTGCAAAGAGGAGCACTAATAAGATACTTCCGGTTGGGTTTATAAGTCTGGGGTTTAGATCTTTGATTTGCCTAATAAATCATGTATACTATGGCAAAAAATATATATGGTTAAAAACTTCTTCTGATGACAAATTTCAAGATATTTCTTTTAAAATATAATACTACATGTTTTCCTAGTCAAATTGAAGACCTAAATATGTGTGCCAGTCTTTATAAACCCAAACAACAATGGTAAATATATCCATGTCGTCAAAAACTTGTTAGAGCATCTCCAACAACTTATGAATTAACTTGTTAACTAACGATGTACTCCCTCCGTTCGGAATTATTTGTCTCGGAAATGGATGTATCTAGAACTAAAATACGTCTAGATACATCCATTTCTGCAACAAGTAATTCCGAACTGAGGGAGTATCATACAATTACTCCAATGGTTGTATGTAAGATGACCAATAGGAGGTGAGAGAATAGGAGATGACTAAAAATGAAATTAATCTTAATTAGTCCATCTCCTAAAATATATTTTCACATGGACACCAAGACAACTTCATAGAGCAAACTAACAAAAATATACTCATATTCCACTATGCTAAGAGCATATTCAACAGCAGACCCAAAAATGAGTCAAATATAAAAAAACTAAGATTTTAGATTTTGCTACGGCCATCATCCATGTCAACACTCCTCTAACTACACACCACCTCACACACATCATTCATGTCAGCATGCCTCGTTTGCGACTTTGTTGGCATGAAACTGAACTTTTTTTTGGATTAATTGTGTTTTTTCATTTGATTCATTGGTTTTTTTTTTTTTGCGGGGAATTGGGTTTTGAGTTCCAACAAACTTTCACTCTGCATCCATGGCATGGCCGGTGCGAGCCATGTGGTGCATCTTGGGACGTACAGTATGTTGTTCAAAAGATGCGCGTTAGATGCCGCCTCGGGCGTCATAAAGTAAACTAGTTGTGTTTGCATGCGCGTCACTAGTCACCAAGGCCCGAGGTCAGATCTAAAACTCAGCTAGCAGTTGAGTCCCACGGGCACTCCCATGCTCCTTCTGAACTCATAGTCTTGGCCTCTCGTAGTGCTCCATGTATGTCTGTTGGTTCTTGGGCTGATGTGTAGGTTTAGTTAAAGCGTAGATTCTTAGTTGTTGTCACCCGGGGCTTAGCATAATTGTGTTATTTGTAGATTATGTGTTTTCGTGCAATTTTTGTTTTCTGGTTATAACATTGCCTTCTTTGTAAGAGTGCTTTCTCACTATCTTGTATTGTTTGGCCGTGCACTATGGGTTGTGCTTTATATATATAATGGTGTGAAAGCCTATTTTAAATGCTTGATTTGTTTGTCGAGCTCGTGCCAGGGCACCTCACCAACCATGATCGGGGCAGCGTGCATTGTCTCAAAAGCTCCTTCCGGAGAAACTCAACATATTTCTTGACGCGCTTGTGTGGGTTGTACTCCTCCCTGAGCAGCTCGCCCAGCATGGGGGGCATGTTTCCGATGGCACCGGCCATCACTTCCATTGCCATGAGCAGCTAGCTTGCTTGCTTGATCGATGCGTGGAGTTGGTTGCCTGTGAGCAGTGCTCAGATCTGCGAGGAGCGTAAGCTAGTCAGTGGTGTGTATGCATGTATTATTAGATGGGCAGTTCGTAGATTGTTAGGAAGGTGGCGATCACGTGCATCCATGGCATGGCATGGCATGGCTAGTGCGGGTGCATACTACGTTGGTTGGATGCCGTCTCAGGCGTCATAAACTAAACTCGTTGTGTGGGCATGCGCGTCGTCAGTCAGCAACCCCCGAGGTCAGATCTAAACCCAGCTAGCAGTTGAGTGCTTCATGCATGCATGTATGTCTCTGCTGTGTCCTTTGGCTAATGTGGATGTTTACTTAAAGCAGAGGTTGTCAGTTGTTGTCACCCGGCTCTTAGAGCTCATCTAGCGCATAGTTGTTGTCAGTTGTTTGGAGCCAATGCGAACTGAGCATACTGTGAAGATTTCCCCCATTTGCGTGTAGAACAGCGGCAGCAGCTAGCCCCAATCAAGGAGGAATCTTACACATAAACAACATATGGGGCATTGCTGAAGCAAGTTTTCTGATACAGCTTATATTATATGCAAGTCCCCACCACTCATCAGCCGGCCTTCACAGACCAATAGACCCGTGTGCCACCCATGGCACAACGCAACGCAGGTTAATAGCTTCTTTGCTTGTGCCCAAACAACTAAGGGACGACGCGACTGTGTGTGCAGCATACATGCATAGACTACCGACGGAGTACTAGTTTGTTGGGGAGACGGTGCGCGTGCTAAGTAAGATACATAACCTATTTTGTAAGATTTTTTTACTTAAAATAAGTTTATATAATCTAATAAAAAGATGTTTATGTATGTCCAATAGTGTATTTTAGTCCTTGCAGGGGCAGAGAGCTCGCAAGGATGATGACACTTCTTCTTCTTCGAGTCGGGACATGTTAAATGGAGCTCTGACATAGATTCCTGCCAACCCTTCGGGGCGGTGAATTTAGGGTTTCTCATCATGCGTATGCGACAACAAGATTTCATGTTAGGTTCTTTAGATTGATTCAAGGGTTCAATTGAGGTGACTGCAGCTCCGGGGTGCTGGTACTTAGGGGGCCGTGCACGAAGACTTCCGATTGTCATCTACATGGTCAGGTTGGCTTCAGTATGGGAGCGACGACAATGGTACATAGGTGGCTTGGTCTAGCGGCGAGAATGGTCATTCGGTGGTCTAGAGACCTCGATGTAATTTTTACAATGGTTGGGGTCCATTGTACTTCTGGTAACCTTTTCAATAGACTGGAGTCATTTTCTCAAAAGAAGGAATAACCTGAGCATTTTGATCAACTAGATGGTACCTCACGCATTGCGGAGGGAATTGGTTACAATATTTTTTGATGAAATTTACATGAAATTAAGATAGACATTATATATTGTATTTGACTATTATATAGTTGTAAATATATATTAAAAATAAGTGACATTTCTTATGCATGTTAAGAGAGATACAAGTAGTGTGATTGATGAGGTGGTATGTGTGGTGAGTTGAGATGTGTGCATGCTGAGAGAGAATATAAATACCATTTCTAATATATGTTAAGGGAAATAATTAGTGGGTGATGAGGTGTCATGTGTTCACGTTGAGAGAAATGAAATATCATGTATCAACTAGTTAGCTATATATAGGATAAGTCAATGTCTTATGAATTGGTCTAATAGAAGGGAACTATCAGAAAACCTATGAGAGGAGCCCGTGGCTCGGATGCTGGCTGGCCACCATTGTCGTGAGCACGGCGTGGTGGCTGGCATTTGGCGGTCAGCATTGATGGTGCGGCAATCTGCTCGTAGCATGTGTTTAGGCGTGAATCATGCATGCTAGGGTGAAAGTCTTGTCTGGCTCGGCATACCGATGGTGGCGGCGCCTGCGGTCCTCGTCTCTTTCGTGAAGGCACTGTCGCGGCTGTTCGCCCCCCACCACCCCGCCCCCCACACACACACAAAAAAAAACCACTCCCGGTGAAAACCCTGATCTTCTGGATCAGGTGGTGGAGGCCTAGCCTCGTTGACGATCGGCTTATCCTTGTCTACCTCAAGTGTTACTTTATTTCTTATCCTTTGTGTGCTTGGTGGTGTATAGGGTGTAGCCGATCTTTAGGATCTGTATACCTTGACTTGGGTGTGTGTGGGGTGGTGTTTGTATCCGAATGGTTGTATGTGGTCATTGCTTTATATAGGAGACCAATGGGAGCACTAATGTTTGCCTTTTCGCCAATCGCTAGCCCACTAGTTCCCACACTCATGTTTGCCTTCTCGCCAATCGTGGGCGATTGAGGGGACAATCGCACAGAATTTGGTAAAGCTAATCCTGTGCGATAATTCCTTTATCTCTGACGGAAGTTGCACCAACGTTTGCGATTTGGCCATTCATTGCACATGATTATTTCCCTATGGAACGCGTACCTTAAGATGATCATTGCACACGCATCCTTTACTCAAACCGTTTGTATTGTTACTATCTATTGCACACGGTTGTTATATTTAATGGTGTCCACGCACATTCATGAAACATTTTTTTTTGAATTACGCGATGATTTTCCAAAATTATATAAGATTTTTCAAGAAAGTACAATATAATGTTTTTACGTGTGAATATTTTGAAATGGCACACGAATTTTTATTGAATATTATCAACCTTTTATAGAAGTTGCATGACCTTTTGTTACACTAAATTGATTTCTTGATTTGTGTTTAAAATTTTCTAAAAATTAAACAAATTCATTTTTCAATATATGTATTTAGAGTATTTTAAAAATGTATAAAAACAAAAGTAAAAATAAAATGAGATACAACTACATTTTAACAATATTTCCCGCTAGCGCATGGGAAATAGTCGAGCCTTCACATAAGGGATGGCACGAATGGGCCCGCCCAAGTGTCCTTGCTTCGCTGGCTGTTTTCTGTTTTTTCTCTTTCTTCTTTTGTATTCATTTTTGTTTTCTTTTTTGATATTTTTGTGAAAAAACTTACAATCTATTCATCTTCAATCATGATAGTACAACAAACACTAAAAATAATAAAAATTACATCCTGAACTGTAGACCATCTAGCGACGACTACAAGCACTGAGGCGAGCCGAAAGTGTGCCGTCGTCATCGCCCCTCCCTTGCCAGAACCGAGCAGAACTTCTTGTAGTAGACAGTCGGGGAATCGTCGTGCTAAGACCCCATAGGACCAGCACACCAGAACAAGAACCGCCGTTGAAGAATAGCGTAGATCAGAAGGATCCAACCTGAAAACACACGGACCATAGATGAACTACGACAAGATCTGAGCAAACCCATCAAGCACAGATCCGCCAGGGACACACCTCCACACGCCCACCGAAGATGCTAGACGCACCACCGGGACGGGGACTAGGCGGGGAGAACCTTATTCCATCTTCAGGGAGCCGTCACCGTCTCATCTTCCTAAGCAGGACACAAATAAAGATGGAGCACTCCTGCCAGCAAGGGCCGGTATTCACTGCTCCGCCATGGCCCTAAGTCCACCGTAGACTAGGCGAACCGGTGGCGGAGCTGGCGCGAGACAGAGGAAACCTTGCCTTTTCTTGGGCGAGGAGGCGTATGGGAGAGTAGATTCTTTTTTCTGATTTATTTTTGTATTTTGCACTTTTCTTTTTATAATTGTATGGTGCACATTTTTTATAATCTATGGTGATTTTAATGAATTGCACAATAAACTTTTTAGCATATGGTGACCATTTTACATATAAATGTAGAACATTTTTGTGATATACGATGACCGTTTTTGTTGTATACATCCAAATCGATCATATTTTTGTGCACATTCAGCAGTTTTTTTAATACATGGTGAATATTGTTTAAAATGTATTGAACATTTTTTTGATATACAATGAACAATTTTTGTATACATAGAACATTTTTTATTTTTTCTGTATATGTCGAGCATTTTTTATGCATATTGAACATTTTTTTATTAGTTGTTGAACGTTTTTTTAATATACACTGAACTTTTTTAAAAAACACAGGCGATCAAATTCTAAAATATATGTTTCTGGCTTTTAATAGGGTTTTAAATATGTAGGTCCAAACAATAACAGGCTGTGTTTTCAGACAAATGAATAAAAACATGGAAAAAAATACAGCTCGTCGGAAGAAGGGACCGGCACATTCGTGCCTGCCTTCAGTGAAAGATCGACTATTTGCCACCCGCAAGAGGCAATTAGGAGCTCTCGTCTCGCTAAGGGTCCATATGTGACCGTGTGCACAAACACGTTGAAAGATATTTAACTATGCCCAACACCAGCTCAAACTTTTTGCGAGAAGACACATCTAAATTCGCTAGAGCATGTCGTAGATTCAGTGATTTAAGGACTAATACAATATAAACATTTTAATTTGCAAAAGAAAAATAATTGATATTTTTTTACATAAATTTCTGATACAAGTTAGAAATTTACATAAATACTTACTTTTTTTGAACTTAGTGTCATTAGTAAAAATACATGTAGCTGAAATTTGAAATATACCAAAAAATGGCTAGATATTAACATTTCAAAGAAAAAATTTACCTAACCATGCCATTAACATAATAATGTAGTATGTCCATGTAGAAAAAATAATAATTTATTGTGTATACTATTTTTTTGGAATCTAGTACACAAGATACCTTCACTGGTTGTTTCAAAAATAAAATAAATAAATTATTACATTTGAAGATAGAACATGAAGATATTTTTGTGAACACTTATGTGAAAGGATGTTGTAGTGTAAACTTGAAAGGAAAGAAGTGAATAAAATGTTTTGTGCAGTGCACGCTTATTTTTGGTGGCGTAGACACTTCTTAGCTTGCCTTGAATGATATGATGCAGACGCAAGGAATGACAAAGTTGGTTCTTTATGCTAAGAAAAGTTCTCTATCCGCTTTGTTGAGTTGTATGCAGTGTCGTGTTCTTCTCCTACCAAAAAAGGCCGGGCATGTGATGATTCTTGTATTGTTAGCCGTGTACATGTAATCAAGGACCAAGTTATGACTACCTTCCATGATGCTCCATGCATGATTTTATTCACCCTTTTCTGCTGGAGGTAGATAAGCATCACTTTATCTGATGATGTGTAGGCACGTGATACTCTAAATAAAGCCAAATGGGATATCTTCGTTCAAGCTACCACCATCCATGTGAAGCTAGCAAGGTGTACACCGTTAGCTTACTTTGTGTGCAGAACTACACATTATAAGGAGTCGAGCCTGGTTGCCTATAAATACACATTAAGCTAAGGACATTACAATTCAACATCTCACAGTCACACAGGCAATTTAATCAGTCTCACAGGTTAGGATGTGCATGTTTGATCTTCTCTTTTATTATTGTTTTCTGCAAGTAATTTTCTGTGATAATTTCGGTTATTTGTTTTGATCAAAGGAAGCAAGCATCACAAGGATGAGTTATGTGGAAAAGAAGCCGGAGGGAGGGAACACTGGTACTGGTGACCACAACCAGAAGACGGAGTGGCCAGAGTTGGTGGGGAAGTCGGTGGAGGAGGCCAAGAAGGTGATTTTGGAGGACAAGCCAGAGGCGTGGATCGTAGTTCTGCCAGTGGGGACAGTTGTGACCATGGAATATCGGATCTATCGTGTTCGCCTCTTTGTCGATAGACTCAACACCATTGCACAGTCCCAGGGTCGGCTAGCAAGCTTGAGAGCCTACTGCTCACGTACATGTATTGCAGCTTGATCATCTCTTCTTGGATATAGCAAGATTGAGATATATAGATCATATACAATAAGAAGTTGATGCATGGTATGTTAATGGCTAATGGAGTAAGTCACATAGCATGTAATATGGTTAAGGTTTGTATATAAGTGTGCTTGCGTTCAATTAGTGTTTATATATAGGATGTTGTATATGTACGTCAATCTGTTCAAATATGAACACCATATACTACATATGTTCAGTTTTATTTAGGAAACTCCACGAAGTGGTATGAAAAACACGGTTATTAAGGACAGCCGTCAAAACCATAAAAGTAGGAAAACCACCTAGTAAAACTAGAGATCAAGCAAGGGCAAGCAAAGTAACCATGTTAGTATCCTAGTGCTGCCCACCTTCTGCCAGGACCCGCGTCCCCAAAGCAAAAATAATTACGGAAGAAGTTGGCCTCCATTACCAAGAAGATATGTCGACCATGCGCAGGGTGTGAGCTCTTTGGTCCCTACCCCAAAAATGAAAATCAGACCTGTGGGTGCCACCATCACCGGAAACAACACCTTCGACTAGAGTATTTCACGTAGAGAATTGCACATCACCGCCTCAATGATCCCATGGGAAGTTCCGACTTATCTTACCACTGATGTGTCCCTCAAATACAAATGACCATTATACAATAGAGGAAAAACAAACTATTTTGACGATGCTTTCAAGGAGAAGACGCCCACAAGTACCGTCAACGGTGGCGTTGACACTTGTCGACTCAAAGTTTTCTCCCAAAGTGTTGCAACTTCTGTCCAATGAACCTCGGTGAGGAGGACCAAATACCCGTGCCGAGACAAGGCTATATTTGAAATTTAAAAACACCCGCCAACACATGATCTATGATAACATTTCAATTACAACACAATCTGTTATCTGACCATTATCCATATTAGGACATATATTCCGTGTCAATCACATATAAATATGCACCACTCACTATCTCATATATCCTTGCCTTTTGGCACATGAAGCTTAGATAATATGCATCATTCACTGACATTTCTTGATTAGGGATTCAATCATTGTGTCAAATATATCGTCATATAATTTTTCCGTGCCAAAAATGGATGCATATTAGTTTTGTGTTTCTTTTCTCTCAAACTGAAGCACATCTTGATTATTTATAATCAACAACTCAACAAGCTAATGCATTAAGCCTAAAACACCTCTTGATTAGTTCCTCCATAATATGTGAGTTCAAACTAATATGCATGCGTTCATTTTTTACACGGAGGGAGTACCACATTTTAAGAGATGAAAAATGAAGTGTAACTGTTTCTTTTTCTCCTGGTATGCATGCCTAAACTATTGGGATTAATAGATCATAAACTGCACACACATGTATAACTAAATAGTCACTAGTAGAAAACAGGGCTTTGATTCTAGCCAGATCAGAGCAACATGTGTCTTAGTATCTTAGTTGAGCAGCATGATACTCAAAATAAGCCCGTTTATACTGAGATATATGCGAAAATGCCTAATGGAGCCTCGGCAACATGTGTCTTAGTATCTCAGGTGCTCATATGTATCACGATCATCACTTTGCTGTCATTTATTGCATGTATTCGGTCACACATGTACAATTATATGCCGTATTTCGAAAAGAAAGCACAGTGCACTATCGAAAATAGTTCACATGTTAACAAAATGTTTTCATGATGTGAAATGTTCATACCATCCAAAAACATGTTCATCACATTTAAGAAATGTTCATGAAATCTAACTAATGTTCAACATGAGATTAAAAATATGATCGTTGTGTATTAATTCTTTTCCATTTGATATTTAAAAATTCTTTACCGTGTCTGAGAAAATGCTTGAATGTTTAAAAAATATTCACCGTGTATTCGAAATTACATTTAACGTGTGTTTTGAAAGTGTGTGTTCACCATGTATTTAAAAAATGTTCAAGTGCATTTAACAGATGTTCAATGTGTATTCAAATAAATATTCAACGTATATTAAAAATATTTAGTGTCTACCCAAAACTAATGCAACCTGTATACAAAATATGTTCAACATGTGTTCAGAATAGGTCGAGATGCATTTGGAAAATAAAAAAAAAACAGAAAAGCAAAAAGAACCAACATAAAATTATAAAGGAAAACCAAAATAAAACTGATAAAAATCAGTAGGAATACTGAGAAAGGAAACCTATCGGAACCATCCCAAAACAGGCGAAAGGTTCCTAAAATATGCATTCTAGGTAGGAGCTTCCAAAGTTAACGCTAATGGGCTGGGCCATCAGAACGAATGCTTGAGGGTTCTCGTAGTAAGCGATTTCTAGCATTTGTGGGTGAGAACAATTGTGCCACAACCCCGTTTCTGATCCACTTAACGTTTCAAAGTACTCGCAGTCCACCCCACCTAACACATAAAATACAAACCATGCTCGTGGGCCAATTTCGAAGCAGCACACTGTGACATGCTATGTCTCCTCAAAACTCACTAACCCCCGCGCAGACACGTACGTTCACTTTTTATAAAAAACAGGGAGATTTATAGATACATTCACAATACTCTAGGACGTGGCACGTCTATATTTCCTCACAATAGCTAAACGCGAGTCGACTGGATTTTGTTTCTGGTCAGTCGATTTTGTTTTGAGAAGGATGAAGGAAGCGTCGAGGGAGAGGAGGAAGGAGACGCTGAGGCCAGCCGACGCTAGGGAAGAAGCAACCCCACTGTCTAGACGGCGGGTGCATTTTCTCTGGCGATTTTTCGGTGATCGCGAAGCTTACAACGATTTGGGGGGGCACGGTGGTGGGTGGCTGTTTCGGGTAGGACGGCACAGCGAGACTGGCACGGTAGCCGGTTAGGCCGGCAATAGATCTGGCGGTTCGAGGTTGAACACCACGAACAATAATCATTTCGGAAGGTTGAACGCATCTGACGGCTCATAGGAACCGACTGATTCAAATTTAATATTCAGACGACTTACATCTAGAAAGTCCCATATTTCCTCCAATTACTTTACCCTTAAAGTGAAACGCAGATGTAGCATGTCTCCATGTACGCCAAACTGGACGCACAGGATACCGATACCCATGTCCTTGGGGACCCAAAAAATCCATTCAGATAGACGTAGCTAGGTAGTTGGATAACATTATAGTACCATGATTTTCTGGAGACTACACTATAATAAGTCCATAGTTTTCCGGAGAGATAATATTATTATCATTAATATTAATATTTTTAAATTTAGAATTCCTCAAAACACTAGGCTGGTCGCAATGGGCAGGAACATAAGCTAGTAACCTATACAGTTTCCTAGACTATGTTACTACCTCCATAGTGGGTAGGAACATGTATGTAGTGTCATGCAGCGATGTATTTATTAGGATATAGACTCATTGTTTCTTGGAGTGTGTGATGTTCCGATAACTTAGCTAGTTACTACAAGCACCTCTCTCTTCATTAAATATGTGCCACATAAGCAAACTTGTATTGAAGTGTGTAATGTTACTCCTAAGTTCCTGCCCATTGTGACCAGCCTTATCCTGCATCGCGTACGTGGAAGTAAGCAGTCAAGACCATATCAATTCGCCAGCTACCTATGGGTTGCTTGCTTGACCCAATCGGATGTGTGTCCACGAAGAAGCCGTGCATGAAAGTTCGTGTGGCACGTGTACCTTGCTTGCTACTAGAACCTACACTGGATGGAAAAAATGAAGCTGCTACCTACTCGTAATCTCTCTATTATATATACATCACTCGGCCGATGTATTCTGCACCATCAAGTCTGACACAGCGCAAGTCGTTAGCTTGTCGAATACTGAATATCATCGGCCGTTCATCAGTTCGGGAAGATCGGGTTCGATTTAGTCGGGGAGTAGTACTATACCTGCTGCAGTTAATCTTCCCATTTCGTTGCTGAAATACCTTTATTAAGTTAGCGTTGTTGATGGCTCTGAACCAGCGCAACCACCATGAGCTCCTCTGAGGTCGCCGGCGGTGAGTGCAAGAAGACGTCGTGGCCGGAGGTGGTCGGGCTGACCATCAAGGAGGCCAAGGAGATCATCCTCAAGGACAAGCCTGACGCAGACATCACCGTCGTGCCGGTTGGCTCAGCGGTGACCGAAGACTTCAGGCCGAACCGCGTCCGCATCTTCGTTGGCACCGTCGCCGAGACCCCCCACGTTGGCTAGTTGGATTGCCCTTGCTTGACACGGCCGGCATAGATGGTGGCTCATGAATAAATCAATAATGGAGGAATAAAAATGTATGCAAGTCATGTTTTTCATCGGTCAATAATCTACAGGTTTGTGTGAACTGTGAAGTTCTGTCCATAGCTGATTGAGAAAAACTTAGATCTGTGTGTATTCTGCTTGTTTTGATTGTATTTTCCGAGCAACTGAAGTTCCAACTCAATTTTAATCATATATTCACCACCAAGGAACAATTCTAAAACAATGGAAGGTATGAACTACTAGGAACTAGAATGAATTTGAAAATATAAAATATATAAGTAGAGAAAATCATGATTTACATTAAACAACACAAAGCAAATAGCCCAACTAGTAACCACCGCAGCAACGAAAAACATTCAGCAAAAAAACTGATCTATGCAATCTAGCCCAAGCCCAATCGAAGCATATTTTCAATAATGAAAGTGATGTGCATAGTGAAATCTGAAATGAAACATATATAGCAAACAAGTGAATGTGTGATTCGCACGGCTTCCTGTCGCAAAGAACACATGTGATGTGACTAGGGTTTTCCGTGCATACAGTCTCTGCCGCTGGTTCCTCTCCCTTCGCCGTGTTTCCAATGCCAGAAAGGTGGATGGAACAACATTTTGGGGATTGAACATGGATTTTGGGCAGTCTTAGCCCTAGTCAGGGTTTAGTCTATATGTCTAATCGACAACAAGGAGGCGACGGCGTAACCTTTGTTATGGAATAAGTTCTTCTTGACGTGATCTCGTTCTATTGATGCTGATTCGCGCCATTGGAAGGCATATGGAGCTTCAATCCTAGCCAGATCGGGGTGCCCGTTTGTTTTTGTGCTTCCTCTAGATTTTGTAGGATGACTCATTCGGCGATGTTTCATGTTTCGGTATTATGTCTGCCCTGTTCCAGAAAGTACCGCCAAATTCGTCTTAGTTGGGAAGTTAGCGAGGTTAAGCCTCCCTGCTTCTTTAGCCCTCTCGGGGTTTGCTTCTATGGGTTGAAATTTTGTTTCTCCGTTGTAGAGTGCAAAACAAGACGCCGTGAATATATCCAAGAAACTATGTGTCATTTGTACATGTAACACGGACCGAAGAACGAGAGTAAACCCAAGTTTATAATACAAAACGGTTTATAGTTAGGAATATCCTGTACATGTCGATATTATGTTCCCACGTATGGATCCGGCTTGCCTGCTCCTTCCCCATACTTCCATCCGTGCTCCCACTTCATCCTACGGTTATCTATTTCCCTTTTTCCTTTCTAATTTAATCATCTCCCCCGCTGATTTTAAGGGGTGGGGCCAGGCCTTATTTTGTTCTAATCAAATCATGCCACATATGGAATAGCACGGATGGGCACACACGTGGGGAGCAGGCAAGTCTCGTCCCCCCACGTATGTACCATTGACCCTTGAATTGCTCCGCAGATGAAGGACATATCGTTTTATTAAGCATGGGCCACGCATGACACACACGAAATTCATAATGTTATCCTCATCTAGTTGAATAGTACGTTATCCACAATGTACGTCTTGACTTGTACTGCTGGTTCAATAGCACGTTATCCACCGCGTACATAGCGACTTGTATTGTCGGTTGAATAATATGTTATCCTCGTCGTGAGTTGAATAGTAGAACTACACACGTGGTAGTTAGCTAGAGGTTGCTTCTTTGACCTGAGTACCTCACCGGCGTCACACCTCATGTCTTCTATCCCAAGCAAGGTATTGCCATGTCTACCTATAAATACATCATTTTCCCACTCAATCAGATTACTAGTACGTAGCATCGTTCCAGGCACAAGCTGCTAGCTAACACTGCAGCCTAGATTTAACGGTGAGGCACAACACTGTGCCTCTGTTATCTTGAGAAATCTTTAGCCTTAGTTTACATTTCTGTATTTTTAGGGCAACGATGAGCTCCACCGACAACGTTGCCGGCGGTGAGAGAACGAGGTGGCCGGAAGTTGTTGGGTTGTGCGGTGAAGAAGCCAAGAAAATCATCTTGGCAGACAAGCCTGACGCCGACATCATCATGCTGCCCGTCGGCACGCCAGTGACCAAAGACTTCAGGCCAGAGCGCGTCCGCGTCTTCGTCGACATCGTCGCCGACACCCCAAGCGTCGGCTAGCTAGTTTCATGAGCATGGTCAAGACTAAAGAATAAGTTAATATAATGGACGAATAACCAAATACTTGCATGCTGATGGAGCATTACCATGTCATGGATTTGAATTTCTTTAGTTGTGTCAGGCGTGTTTATAATTCTCTACATAAAAAAACATGTATCCCCCACGTGAATGATTGTAACTCGTGATGTTGAAAATCAGATTGTACTCCTACAGAAACTTAAGATTATCGTATATGAAAAGAGTTACAACTCTTGCATACCCTTGATTTTCAAAAATTATTTTTAAACCTTCTTGACATGTCAAAGTGTGATGTTCTCAATGTGTTTGACCAGATTTATATTTGTTCATATATATCAACATTTACAATATCAAAATAACAATACCATGTTTTATTTAAAGATATTAATTTGGTAGAGTGATTGTTCATATTTTTCAATAAACTAGTCAAACTTCATAAGTTCGACTTAAAACGAAACTAACTAATATGCAAGTATTTTGAAATGGAGGATTAGTTGCAAATTTACACACCCTTGCCTTGATTTATTTTACATGGAAAAGGCCAGCTTAAGGTTTCACAACAACTAAAAGATTATTATTTTTCCCAAAATATACTTCTACCTGTGTGTTGTGAATGACACTTATGGTCATTAATATATATTGTATTTTTGGAAATTCCATGATAATTATTTCCCAAATTAAATATATTTAACAATCCTGACCATGTGATTAATATTTTATTTATCTTATATTATATTTATGGTGACTATAAAACCATATTTTTAGTAGTAGCGTGAGATGAAATCCTATATTGTATTACTCGAACAATCTAAACAAACTAAGAACTGGCCTAATACAACAGTCAGTCGATGGCAATATGTAGCAGCGATGTCATCTAGGGATGATCACAATGGGGGTATCATCACTAGTAGAAAAAGGGCCTAATGTTCAGCCCTTTAGCCCCGGTTTGTAAATGAACCGACACTAATGTGACCATTAGTGCCGGTTCGAACGGCTATGCATTAGTGCCGGTTCATTTGTGACCTATAGTCCCGGTTCGTGTCACAAATCGTGACTAAAGGGATGGTGGCAGGCTGGCGTCAGGCCGGGGCCCCACGAGCCCCTATAGTCCCGGTTTGTGACACAAACCTGGACTAAAGGGCCAACCTATAGTCACGGTTTGTATCACAAACCGGGACTAAAGGGGGTCTAACTTTTAGTCCCGGTTGGAGACACAAACCGAGACTAAAGGGTAATTTTCAAACTCTACCCCCCTCTCCGCGCCGCGTGTATCGTCATTTCAATTTTGTAAAAAACAAAAGAAAATGATAAAAACTTCAAAAATTAAAATCCTTCGAGATGTAGTTATGTTACTACAACTACTAATTAGGAAAACTAAAAAACTTAAATTTGGACATATTTTGCAAAAACGTGTTACGAAAAAGTAAAACGGCCATATCTTTTGCATACAATTTTAAAAAACCCGCATAATATATCAAAAAATCAGCACGAAAATCCGCATCCGATTTCGAAGGCCATAGGCCTGTTTGTAAATTTTTAGAATCCTCAAATTCTGAAAGGAAAAAAGATATGCTCAAATTTCAGTTTTTTATTTTTTGTTAAATCTGGTCAAATTGTGGTCAAACTATGGTCAAACTACTTATTCAAGAAATATTAGTGTTACTAAATAATTATTTTAGTTTTTTTGAATTTTGGCCAAACTATGGTCAAAACTGGTCAAAGTGTGGTCAAACTATGGTCAACCTACTTATTCAAGAAATATTAGTGTTACTAAATAATTATTATTTTTTAGAATAGTAGTTTCAAACTCAAACGGTGAAACATGTGACTTCATGCTCAAGCTAAACTCCTGAGGGTTAATAGGATTGATAGCTTACTATTGTCAGGTAAACAACAAGTAGACTTGGAAACTAGGGGGGGGAATGGAACTCGGAAGTTAAGCGTCCTCAGGGGGAGTAGTGAGAGGATGGTTTACCGGCCGGGAAGTTAGACGATTTGGAATGATGAGGGGTGATTAGAGACTAAATCGTCAAATAATTCAGAAATTTAAAAATCAGAAGAAAAAATGCAGTTTTTTCAACAATAAATAAATAAATAAAAACCTTTAGTACTGGTTGGTGTTACCAACCGGTACTAAAGGTCCCCCAGCCCCTAGCACGAGCTCGTGCCACGTGGTGGCCCTTTAGTGGTGGTTCGTGTTGAACCGGGACCAAAGGGGGGACCTTTAGAGCATCTCTAGCAGACCCCGCAAAATCCCGCCCGAACAGACTCCGGATCCGCGTCCGACCCGTTTTTGGGGCGCGGCAAAAGATCTCCCCCGACCTCTAGTTTCACGGGGTGGGAGCACGACTCGAGCTCGACCCCTATCCGCTGCGAGATTTGGAGGGAGGGACATTTCCGCGCGGCCGCTCCCGCTCCTCCCACCCTCCACCACCATTGCTCACACCACCTCCCGCTCCGGTTCATCTTCCCCGGTGGTCTGTCGCTGCCATGGATGACACCTTGCCCTCCCGTGTCTCCGTCGAGGTCGCGCACACTTAATCCCCTCGGCGGATCTCGTCGCCGATCATGTCGCCCCCGCCGTCGCCCAAGGCGCCACTGCAGCTGCCCGCGAGGGTCAAGGCAGCGTGCTCGTGCATGGCGGGAACCCGGCTGCCCCTGCCGACAGGGCCCGCGCTCCGGGCGCCAACACTGCTGCGCGATCCTGGCCGGTGGCGGTGAAGGTCGCCAAGGTCCCGGCGCAAAGCGGAAGAAGATTCCGGCTACAAAGCGGTCAGCTACTTTATCCACTCCCTCCAGCCTGGAAATAGGTTCCCCGGCAATCCCGCTCAATGGTGTTGCTCCCACCATAGGCGATGTGTTCGACAAAATGGGCGCAAGGTATGACTCGGTCATCCGTTCACTCTTCGGTAATGGAAATATTCTTTGCTTTCGCGATTAGCTCGTGACTTGTTGCCGTTTGCTATAGCAGTGGTTCGAACAATGCAAATGCCGAGTTTGTGAACTTGTTGGACACCAACGCCATTGACATCGATGAGGCCCCATTCGCCGCATTTGAGTACAGTGAAATGGAGGGCGGCGTGGATGATCATGGGGGTGAAGAAGAACTAGAGGAGATCAACGAGATGGCTATGAGTAATCGCAAGCAAAGAGTGGCAAAAGCCAGAGATCGAAGAACTACACAATCTTGGAAGACCAAATGTTGATCAAGGCATGGAGTGCGCTATCTCTTGATGCTTGCACGGGTACTTCTCAAACGGCCAAGAGGTATAGGCAAAGGATCGAAGATCAATACTTCCGTGTGATGGCAAAGTATCCCAATAGGACTCCACGCACCTTTTGGTCGCTCCAAGGGCGTTCGGACGTGATCAAGCCCATTTGCAACCGTTGGGCAGCTTGCTTGGAGCAAGTAATTAAGCAATGCACCTCCAAGTGGAACCGCAGAGTCCGATTATGTGAGGTCATTTTATATTTGATCAAGTTGTGCACATCACATTGCATCATTCAAAATTATTGCATCATATGAAACATTTTCATCGTTGTAATTGTGTAGGACAAAATTTCCCAACATAGATACAAGGACATGGAGGCTTCGGAAGGCAAATTCTTCAAACTAGATCATTGTTGGGAGTTGCTCAAGAATTGCGACAAGTGGGCGTTGATAGAGAAAGAGTCCCTGTCGAAGAGAGGTTCACTTGCAAACATGGATGAAGATGAGGATGCTGATGGCCCAAGGAACATTAACAAGCCCGATGGCGACAAGAAGACTAGGGAGAAGATCAAGAGAAAGCATGAAGCATCGAGCTTGACGAAGAAGATTGATGCCATGGTGCAATAAAATGAGATGATGCTTTTGAATTCGTTGGAGATCAAGAAAGAGTTGGCCGAGAAGAAGGCACGGGAGAAGCAAGAGAAATGGTATTTTCTCAAGGAAGAGGGGCTGCACAAAGTGGCCATTGAGGAGAGAAGAGTACGTGCAGCTGAGAACAAAGCCACATCCATGTTGCTCACCGAAGAGAACAAGATCATGTCAATGAACCGCAATGACATGGACGACCTTACCAAAGAATGACATGATATGGCAAGAAGAGAAATCTTGAAGAGGAGAATGGTTGCGTCGGCCAGTGCGTGTTACATTGCGGGAGGTGGATTCGGTGCGGGGTTTGGAGCCAATGTCGCTGATGCGTTCAGTGCACCAGCCAATGATTTTGGTGCCGGCATTGGCACAAGCGCCGGAGGTGGATTCGATGGCTCTGATGATCTCCATGGACTCGATGGCGCGGAGTGAAGATCGACCAAGATGATGCCGGACATGGTCATCACTTTTGCAAGTCCTTTTGCATTTTTCCTATCAAAACTATGCTTTTATTTCGCGCACGAACTATGTTTTAGCGTTTGATTTGAACTCATTTGTCCGAATGATTGTCAAATGCGCTTATTGGGGTTTTCGTTTTGCGGGTCAGCACGGTGCTGCCTGAGCAGACCCAGCGTAGCCGACCCGTAAACGCATATTCGGTGAATATGCCTTTTTACGTATTCGTTTTGCGGGGTCTGAGTCTAACCTTGCTCGCGCCGGCCTGCATACGCCCTTTTCCTTGAACTGCAAAACACTTGTGCGGGTTCGCATTTTGCGGGTTCTGCTAGAGATGCTCTTAGTCCCCACCCTTTAGCGCCGATTACAGAACCGACACTAAAGGGCCTTTCGAACCGTTGCTCTAGCCCGGCTCTGCACTAGTGCATAGTTTGTATGATGCATGCCAGTTAGGCATTTTTGCTGAGATGGCACATATCCAAATGGGGAAAGAGAGGATTGAGTATCATGATACGATACCGTATCATATTAAATACTGTAATAGTATGTGTCACGCGTGAAATAAATGAGATCACTATGATACGGAGGTATGATACTCTACACTATTGAGATACTATCGTACCCTAATATCATATGTATGGTAATAGATACTTCCATTGTGACAAGCCTCAGAATGCTCGGTTCTGAGCATGTCATCATAGAAAAAAACGTTGATGGGGCACTCCAACTAAAAAAGATGGAGTGTGGAGCAATGTATGCTATATACGACTCTTAGCCCATTTTCCCGTGCAATGTAATTAATGCTCTGATCTTGTGTGGTTCATCTCACTATTTTGTTGTTTTCTTCACATAATGTTGAGATACCACCAACCTCTTGAAATGTGGTGTCATATGGTAGTACCATGCATTCTTCATGCAATGCCAACTATGCATGGATGGCATGGTATAACAATAAAATAAGAAACATAAAGTACTAGTACTCTTCTTCTGGGTTAACTAGTCCTCGTTGTTTTTCGAATCATAGCTTGACTATATATTTGACTAAAAAATGTTAATGTATTTCAATATAGTTTCCAATGATATTATTTTTGGTACATATAACTTATATTTTATTTGTTAAAAGCATCGTCAAAATACAACTCAAAATACGAGGGTACTAAGAGTAAACCAGAACGAAGGTAGTATGAGTCTATAAAGTAATAAATGAAAGGATGTATGATACTACCAACTTGGACTCCCCGTAATGGGAGTATCATAGTTAGTATTGTCTATGCATTACGGTATTGAATATTTAATATAAAACTTGGACTGCCCGTAACTTTGGCCTTTAATTGATGAGGTGTCATAGAATTTAATATAAAAAAAGAGGGTTGAGTATCATATCATGATACCATATTTCAATGAATATTGTGTTAGTATGTGTCTTCAATGGTAATGAATAGCATTATCTAACATACTAATATATGATACTATGTATTACGGTAATATCATATACTCCGGGCAAATACAGTAAATAAGAAGGAAGGGAAAGAGAGAAGGTGAAAGACGATACTAATCTTATAGCCTTAATTACTATATGTGTTACTATAAATGATAATTATGGATGATGTGACAACTTCATATGGCCGGTAGTTAGTTGTACTATTGGCCATTGTTTGTGCAAAAGTGATATTTAGATGGACTATAAGCCACATATAACACTAGCTCTAGGGGCCGCTCTTGGATTTGCGAGGACCACAGTGTTAGTTAATTAGAAGTAGTAGTAGTTGGTCCAAAAATGGGAAAATGCAAACAACAAATAATTAACCTGTGGAGCACATCGATCCACATAACCCAATAAATAGAAATTACATTGATCCATAACCAACATGCTGGGGGTCAGCATGTACTTATTCATCCAATATTGAAACTATTACTTTGTCATCAACACATGTGATGCCTGCTGCATGCACATCGCTCCTAGCGAGCAAAGCTAGCTAGCCAATGTGAGGAGTGGTCACGACAGTGTCTACGAAGATGCGAATACGATTGCTCCTCAAGTCCATGGTCACCGCCGAGCCGGTTGGGAGGACCACGATGTCCGCTTCAGGCATGTCCTTGAGGATGATCTCTCTGGCCTCCTCGATGGATTTCCCCACTAACTCCGGCCACGACGTCTTCTTCTCCCCTCCTGCGGGGCATCGGGCGGTGACGCTCTGGCCGTAGCTCATCCTCGACTGTGCGAGCTATAAAAAATGGAACTAAATAGTTAACTAATAAATGGTTTTGCTAGTTCGGACTACTGATCTCAATAACGCTAATGCTAGCCATATTGCTAGAGAAACTTATAGACAGAAAACATTGGGAATGGAATACACATACCCAAGAATACTCACCAGCTAAATGGATCTCGAGCTTACTCTGAACTTGACTGATAGGAGTTCTTGCATAACTCATTGCATCATCTCTGTCTATTTATAGGCGAGATCTATCACCAGAGAGAAGATGAAGTAAGGATGCCCTCACGTGTATGGGACAAGCACGAGAGAAGATAAGATGCTTTCACGTGCCGGCGTGAAGCACGAGAGTGATTGTTTCGTTGTGCTAATTGGCGCTTATGCAGAAAAGATGCTCTCGCTATTAAATTGGCCGCACTCAGTTTTGTAATCAATAACACGTAGGACTGCTAAAGAAGACGACGACACACCGCGTGATTCACGGGTAGATCGACGTGTAGCTGGGTGCAGATCAGATCATATCGGCTACTTTGCATAATTTAGATAAGCGGCGAGGACTACTACAAATAAAGCAGCTGCAGCTCCGAAGCTGCAAAATATACTACTACCTCCGTTTAGAATTACTTGTCATACACCCGTTTGAGCAACAAGTAATCTCAGATGGAGGGAGTAAAATTTAAACCTGGACGAATGGATGCTCCAGATTGGCTAGCTAGGGAGGAGCTGCTGGAAGGACTTGTTTTGTACTCCCTTTGTCCCATAATGTAAGATGTTTTTTGACACTATACTAGTGTCAAAATGCATCTTACATTATGGGACGGAGGGAGTATATGGTAGTCAAGGACTTTTTTGTTACGAAATCAACAGCCCAGCTCTAGTTCAATAATCTAGAGCATCCATCAAAGATCTAATGATCCATGTTTAAGTTCTCTAATTTTGCACCTTAGGATTGCTTTCATTCTCCAGATACGCTGATAATCAAAACATTTGTTCTCTTATCCTCGAGGACAAACATTCATCGGCTGTACATCCAGGTGCGCTGTTACATAGGCATTTGGTCAAACGACTACTCATGGACTAAATAGTTAGCCGAGAAAACTTGGATCCAGAAAATGTTCCAACTGAGACCTATAGACGTGGCATGATCTGTCATTTTCATTTCTTTACAGGTTCCGGGCAGGGCCTTAGGATGAGTGCCACAACCTAAAAGTTCATTAAACCTCTTTAGATCAGCATTTCATTATCATTCTTGTCCACACCCATCTCAGCATACAACCCAACCTAAATGATCAATATATATTTACCAAACTTGATTTGTATTACACATTACATGCCTCCTTATTAGGGGACACTGCAAGGAAGCAAAGCGGCCTGGGAGATGGCTATTGCCTCTTGTGTGAGTTGATGAAGATGTTAACCACATTTTCTTATCTTGTGTCACCGCCAGATTCTGTTGGAGCTGCCTTTTGGGAAGTGGTGAGGCTGTTGATGACATGCGAACTTCGTATTTCTACGAGATCATCGAGGCCATCTGTGCCTTTGGCAATGAGCTATAGAGGGTCAGCTTTGGGGATGTATATTTGATGCTTTGTGCCATTACAATAATCATGTCATTGAGCGGATCCATCTTCGACTTGCCACTGAAGCTATCTTCAAATTATGCGATTGTTTGCAACAAAGGAAGGTCTTGAGCAAGACGCAAGATAAGGAGGTGACATGTCTCTTTTTAGGAATTCCATAGTAATGATCATGTATCTAGTGATAGTATATATCTTTGCGAATCCATTAGCGGTGTGCCCGCATTAAATACTTCTACTTCCATGGCAGTTAGAGTATACTAGTTGGCCAATTTTTAGGAATTACTATGCAAGTCTAGAGATGAGTAGTCAAGTGCAATAAGAAATAAGAGATGGATATATATGACCGTCGGAACATGGAAGTATATAATGTGTGGCCCATTTAGTGGTTTCGAATCGAAGTTTTATCACCTCGTAACCAAGTGACTATATATATTTCATCACTAGCAATTCCATACTTACGAAGAACCGGCCGCAAGAGACCAATGGTAAAGAGTGATCTTAATTCCAAGTTTTAAAGGAACTGATAGAGTATGGATGATGATAAGCTTGGAACCGACTTTCATGCATGTATATATGGTGCTCTGGATGTTTGGAAGAATCGGGAACATGAATGGGGAAGCACATGGTTCGTAGAGGAACAAAATTGCCAGAAAGAGGATAATACCAGATGGACTGCCATGTGGAAAAACTTGGTAGCGAATGCCACTCTATAATTTTGTGGATCATGAGATACTCAAATACAGACCTAGTACTCTTATTTCCTGCATGAAACTTTCTTTTTTTGAAAGGAGGATGTACCCCTGGCCTCTGCATCTGGACGATGCATGCAACCATTTTATTAATTATTCACAAAACACTTACAAGGTAATATATCAGTAAGCCTGAAGCCACCATCTTGACAACACCTATCGCTAGTCCTATCCTTGTGAAGAAGGGTTGTCGAATGTCTGAGCCTAATAACAAGAAGACATCGCAATAACACCTAACATCTAATGCCGGATGCCCCATCGAAGCCACAATACTTGGACTGGGTTACACACCGGTCCGGCGCACTTTCTGTGGGCACCACATGCGCACGCTGCAAGGGCCATCACCTCCTTCATACACATGAGTACAAACAGGGAGCCCAAAGAACAGACATACACATGAGTGGTAGTCGAAAATGGAAAATGCACCAATCCATGCCATGCGGATGCTCGACATGTCTGCATTTATTCGTCCATTGCGGAAAACTAATTCACGAGCATGCGTTCATGGGGCGTGCATATATTATTACTTCGCCAGAAAAGATAGTGCTAGCCAGTGAAGGGTGTCGGCGACAGTGTCGACGAAGATGCTCCCGCGGTTGGGCTTCAAGTCCCGGGTCACCTCTGAGCCGGCTGGGAGCACGACAATGCGGCGTCGGGCTTGTCCTTGAGATTGATCTCCCTGACTTCCCCGCCACCTCTGGCCACAACTTCTGCCATGATTCACCGGAGAGGCCTCTGGTGCATGTGACATCCGTGGAGCTCATCATCAATAGAGCAGGCTACAAAACAATTTACCGAGCTAACCATATTTAGAGAAAATGGCGCACAGCATCACGGCTTTACATCCCAAGAGAAACAGGTCAGTCTACAGAGAAGTAGCACCAAAACTGAAACTCAGCTAGTAATACCTAGATGCATTTCTAATAGATGCATTTCTAATACCTAGATACCTTAGGTTTGTTCACATCGGTTAGCTGATCACCAGTCATCAACCCGGGCTCCTGCACGGGCTAGTATTTTCCAAACACTATATATGTACAAAATTTTCATTGTCTCTACTATTTAGTATAGGGTATTAAATGTATTAGAGAAGGAAAGGAGAGGTGATACATGGTGTTGAAAGCCATATAGGTCGTACTCGGACAACAAACTACAGAGATCAATACACATAAGCGAACTATTTAATAGTAATTCTGAACTTCATGCAAAGAGTGTAATCTAATTTTTGAAATCTTGACATTTGTGCCATAATAGTAGGTATACTTTCATGGAATAGCATGTGCTAATTCAGATGATAAATTTATTGAATCGATATGAGAGAACTAAGACACTGCATGTGCACTCTAATAATTCGGATGATACATCCTATTAGTCAATATGAGAGAACAAAGACCTTATTTGATAGCATATATGATCTATATGATAAGTACTTGCATAGTAATAGAAGTTCTTTTTTACTTTCTCCGCATCACACAATAACACAGATTATGGAAAAAAATATGAATTTATGTGTTCACATCATGCCCCGCCCCCATGTATGTGTACCTCCTAAGTAGGTCCCAAGGATAAATAGTGCAACGTTTTATATGTGCATGCTGCAAAATAGGGGGCTTAAATTTTTTAGTAATATCATTCGCGAGAGATAATTATATTCCCCTATCCTATATATATTGTGTTCTTTTTTAGATAACTATATATATACTTATATTTATGCATAAAGTTGGCGACTGGCATAGCTCTGACAGTTGTAGTTATGTACGCATTTGCCCACTGAATCTTTATTTGAGTTTTTGTGTACTCATATTGCATAATTAAATGCACAAATAACACAACAAAAATAGGTAATATTATTACCACGAACATATATGTAATTACAACTGGAGAATCATTAGATCTCTTGACCAATACAGTTCATGCCCCCAAACACTATAGATTTTATCTCTACGGAGCATTATCTATTCCAAAGTGTCTGACCTTGATAGTACAAATACATTTACCGTCCTAATCTCACGGAAGGTCTTGCCTGCATTGCATACTTGATGATTGGATGGAGTCGTCGGGATAAAGAGATGATAAAGAGAGTAACTGGAGAAATCGCATGTGGATGCTTATCTCATTCCTTTCTTGTCCGTCTATCGGGTTTTCTTCATCCAAACTTCAGAGCGTTCGGTAGATATGACCGCCAGCCCGTCACATGATCTGGTGAGAGTCTCCTGCCTGCAAATTGGTCGCATTATGATGGCGCAAAAAGTTGTTGCCGGATACGGCACGACATTACTGCATGAGAATAATTTGTGGAGAAGTTGAGATCCTCCAAACAAATATACGCCTACGATAAAAACTATGACAGTCTTTTCTGTTTTGCATCTGCATGTAACAGTGTACGTGCATGCCAATTAGCACATATTTTTTGTCTTGGCAACCTCGCCACCAGGGACGACTGTCTAAACTGCTTCAAACAGTCCTAGTACACCTTCGCCTCTGTTGCATTAACCATCATGTGACGAATTCATCATCTGGAATAAAAAATAGATACCGCCAAGTTACTACATCGACAGAACTTGAAAGCTGATGGGAGTCAGGATTTCCATGCTTGGGCAGGAACATGCTCACTGTGAGAGATAGAGAGCTGGATAGATCGGACCCTGCATTTAGATTGTTTCTAACATGGATGCAGCAGCAGGGAATGTTGTCGATGATATTCCTCTCTGTAGTCTTGGCGAAACAAAGTCTACTGGGGAGATCAAGGATTTATTTTCAGCTGCCTGGGTGGGTGGGTGGGGGGGTTATCTTTTTCTTGTTGTAAATAATCATGCAATAGTCCACTATGAGACGTGCTTGTTCTGGAACCGTAGAATCGGAAACGACGCCGTGGGGTATTGATGCTAGGACGCTGCAGTGTATTGATCTAATAATGGTTATGGTTAGATAATAAGTCGATCCACAAAAATTTTCGCTAGGGTTAACATAAGATATCAGATATGCATGATCAAAGAAACGGCATGTGTGATATAAATGAAAAACTGAACTTATGTACTCATTATAAGTAGAACTTCAAAAAACAGAATACTTTATCTAGCCTTTTTTTCATGTATGCAAATTGAATCCCACAAGAGAATGTATCATGCATCACATTGGTACTTCATAGAAATCGTAAAATATAAACAGCAGGAACATGAAAAAGAAATATTGGAGCAACTATTACCCATGCTGAAAATTTACAGAATATGAAGCTGACTACCACTACTCGATTACTACTACTCAACACCAGGTGAGGTGATGCTTGACAGCAGCTTAGACATGATGACATCCTTGCTGTAACACTAATTCAGATGAAATTGCAAAGACACTCAACTTCCTGTAGGAGACAATCTTCACATGGATTTAATTGGTGTGCTCTCCCGGGTGGACCCTGCCGCTATTCATGTGGTTTCTCTGCACCGATTTGAGAAGGTCAGGAGAATGGTTGGAGGAGATCGACTTAATTCTTGGACAACCGTGGCGTCAATTATTGGACGATCGTGGCAAGCTGCCATACTTCCTCGACTCTACAACCTCAACAATACTGGCTGATGCCTGATCTGATGTTGAGCATCCTTCTCCGCCGCATCGTCCATCGTGGTTGTTAGTTTGGTAAGGCATGAAAGATGAAGAGATTGATACGATCTCCTACTCACCCCCATAAACCAAGATCAATTGCAGCCCATGCATCCTGGTTAGTGCTGAGAAGGATGGGGATCTGGGAGAGGTTGGATGGACTATTTTTTTTCTTGGTTATGACTGAGATCCGAAGAAAGAGGGTCGGCGAGGGGCTCGTTCGATTGTTTTTCCTTGTTAGGGCTGATATTAGAAGGAAGGGGGTCATGGAGAGGTTCGCTGGATTGTTGTTGTTGTTTTTTTTCCTTTTTAAGATTTGATATGTGGCACTACATAACAGGACTCCATGAGGGTCCTCATCATCGTGGGAGAGGTTTGGCTGGATTTAAAAAAAAAATGGTACGTGGGACAACATGAGAGGACTCTATATGAGGGACCTGTCGTGCGGCTGTAGATAGTTAATCCAGAGATTTAACGGATGATTTTATTTGTTTCTGACAGTTAACGTGGAGCCTCGTATGGTGCATCCAATTAGTAAATATAAGATATAAGATTTATCCTATTCTCATAGATCAAACATCCAAAAAGGCAGACAACAACCAGAAGGATAATATATTATTTGGATCTAAGCACAAATTGGTCAGTACTTACAGTAACTGAAAGTTATGTGTTGCCCTAAATCTCAAGCAAGAGCAAAATCGTAAATATATGACATTAGTAGAAATCCTAGTATTATCGTCGGTACTCAAAGAACCATAACCACTTTATAGGCTGCACAAGTAATGATCTTATATCACTTTCATGTGAACTTTAAAATATCTGTAACTTTGATGTGATAGGCATGCAACAAAGGGGTGCGGCTCTTTTTGTTCCAAACATTGACAAACGTTTTGATTACTTGCAAAGTTTCATTATCGGATGACATTCGTGGGAAATGTGGCAAAAAATATCAGGCGCACCAAAATGCTGCCAAGTCCTTTGTATGCTGCCAATTATGTTTTCCTTAATTAATTTTCTGTGTTCCTGAACATATTATTGCTAAATTTCTTGAGGAGTTGCAGTGGGCTTCCAACTAGGTAGAACTCTTCAAGTTGAAAAAAGATCATGTATGCTTCCTTCAATCTGAAAAAACAAACAACCGTCACCAAACCATATAGTTTATGACATACACCGTTTCAATTGGATTGTCTAGGTATAATAATCCATAACATGGCTGAAAATTATTTCCCTTTTGTCCGTGATGCCAGATGGGGCGAACACAATGGCCGATGGTTCTAAAGTGGTCCCTACCATTGCAAAGGAGGGGCCCACTTCTACTCAATGTTGTCTCTAGTGATGATGGTATCATGGCGTGCCAATTGGATAGGCTTCATCCTTGATGACGATCTTCATGGAGAGAATGTTGGCCAAGCCTTCTTTCCCCTGCTCGTCTTTGTATTTGACAAGTTCACGTATTAAAACAAATTAAGTTGTTGACACAATTCTGGGTATACATTTGTGTACTTTGAAAATAAGGTTTAAGTAGTTACTTTCCGCAAAAAAAAAAGGTTTAAGTAGTTACGAAAAAAGAAAGTAAAAACAATACCATACCAAAAAATGTTTAAAAAGTGAAACTAAAAGTAGGAGAATAGGAAAAGAAAAACCAACAGAAAGCGAAAGGAAACAAGATAAAGAAATGAAAAAAGAGAAAACAAAACAAAACAACAGCGGACATGGTCACAGTCCATGTAAGAACTCTAGAAGCATTTTGGTGACATTTTATAGCTGAAGTCATTAAGATAGGTTTTCCCAGCCACATGTATGAATCCGGTCGAAGACGACGCCAAATGGACTGCATCTGCGCATGCCACTCTAATTTTGAGGACGACATTGCGTTAATCAAATACTCGGATCTACCACTCTCACATCAAACTAAAATTAGAATGCAAAAACATACACATAAGTAGAGATCCATTCCATGCTACTGCTCGACACGCCTGCATTTATCCATTCATTGATAAAAATGTACTCACGAACATGCATGGTGCAGGCATACATTCCTTTGGGCCTGCAAAGCTGCCTAGCCAGTGAAGGGTGTTTCAGCGACGGTGTCGACAAAGATGCGCACACGTTTGGGCCTCAAGTCCAGGGCGACCGGTGCCCCTGCTGGGAGGACGACGATATCATCGTCAGGCTTGTCCTTGAGAATGATCTCCCCGGCCTCCTTGATGCACTTCCCCACCACCTCTGGCCACGACTTCGACTCCTCAACGAAGAGGCCTCTAGGGCGGGTGTCGTCCGTGGAGCTCATCGTCGATCTGGCACGCTACAAAACAATGCACTGAGCTAGAAATAGCAAGCTGTGTTTCTAATTAAGCAAAACTTACCAGTGCTAACTAGGTAAAGATTGATGGACAAAGACTTGATGGGATACTCACGCTGTAGCTAAAGAAACCTCAAGCTTATTAATTAATCGTGGATTGGTTGATATCGGCATATAACTTACTACAGGTACTAAGTTATATGTGCATAGCATGCTCAGAGCTCATATAATCAAATTACAACCTAAGCTAGATATATTGTTATTGTATTAATTATAACATGGAAATGGAATTGTGAGGCATATTGACGTATAAGATGCAAAGGCACGTAAAAATATATCGAGTGTGTTTTGTCTAGGTACCTATTCTGGATATATAAAGCTATTCTTCTATCTGCAAAGATAAGTATGACTTATGAAAGTACATAGCCTTGAATACAGAGTAAAAATGAATAATTGTTTGGACAGAAAAAAGAAATTAGCATAGTACGGGTATGGAAGAGTTGAGAATAAGGTAGAAGTGTACTTTAAGTTTTGAGCAAAATGTCCATATGGCCTAAGTCCAACCATAGAATCCTCTAGATATTACACTTGGCATAATCTAGTGAAGTAATGAGAAGATTCAACAGTCAGCAACACTCGGATTTGCCATGTTTCTACCGTTGGATCGGCTTCATCCAACGGTTGTTATTCTAAATTATTCATATACTATATAGTGGTATAGATATAGATATAGATATAAATATAGATATAGATGCATAGTTGCAGGGGAGATTCATATATGTCGTGATGGACATAAGGGTGACCCAAATAGGCCTACTAGATTTTACTTTGAGGCCTATAAAATTCACATGACCACGGCCTGTGCTGAAATGACAACATTGTATGACATACCATAATTGCTGAGACGAGTTTGTTAGGAGAGCAACTAGTTGATGAGCGCTCCTTCGGATCTGAGTTTGTTTTTTATTTTTTTCGCATGCATTTTCGGCTTTTTAAACCGTTTTTTCGGGTTTTTATGACGTTTCGGTTTTCCACCGGTCTTTCTTAGCTTTTGGACCAAAATAATTGCTCGAAAAAATGTGTTTTATTTTTTGTCGCGAGAGGCAAGGTTTTACCTTTGAGAGAGGCACGACCATCACTCTCGGAAATGGAAAAATAACGCATTTTTTTTCTTCCACTAGAGGCACGGTTTTGCTTCTGCGAGAGACACATATTTGCTTTCGTAAAAGGCACGACCATGACTCTCGGAAATGGAAATAAAACGTGTTTTCAGTTTTTTTTTCTCCAGAGGCACGGTTTTGCTTTCGCGAGAGGCACGACCATGCCTCTCGAAAACAGAAAAGACGTGTTTTCTATTTTTTTTCTTCCGCGAGAGACACAGTTTTGCTTCCGTGAGAGGCATGGTTGTGCTTTAGCGAGAGGCGCGGCCGTGCCTTCTCGAAAACGAAAAAAATTGTGTTTTCTATTTTTTTCCTTTAGCGAGAGGCGCGGCCAGAGTTGTGATTTCGCGAGAGGCACGGTCATGCCTCTTTCGAAAAGGGAAAAAAGCATGCTCCCAGTTCGGTTTTTTCGTCCTGTTTTTTTTTTGTGAAAAAAGTTCGTTAAAACCTATCAACATGGGATCTAGTTTTGAAGATCTCGACGCGAGCAATCCAACGATGAAAATAGTTTGAGATTTGGAGGCACTATTTAAGATATAACACGTTTTGAATAAACGGATGTAAGGAAAAAAAAAAGGAAAAACTCCCAGGTTGCGACAAGTGGCACACATATAACATGCCACTTGTCACAACCTGGAAAGCTGGGAGTGATCTTTGCGAGGAGTACTACTCAATTAGTGATTTCGGTTTGTTAGGAGCTCCTAATTGGCGTCTTTGGCTCAAACCTTATTCGGCGCCCTCAACGCCTGTTAGAGTGAATTTCTCCTATTGGCACACACCCGTCTGCATACTGGGCTCGGACCATTTCGTTTTTTTTTTCTCGTTCACACTATGCTCGCAGCGTGCGTACAAGATCGGGAGCCACTGGTGCAGCCAAGTTTTGGGAAGCTGGTTTTTTACTTTGATCTATTTCTTTTTCTTTTAGTTTCCTTTTTCCTTTTTTGGTTTATTTTTTTGCTTTCTTTCTTTTTCGTTCATTTCATTTTTCTTTTTTCTTTCATTTATTTTCCTTCAAAACTATGCATTTTTTAAAATTTGAATTAGTTTATCAAATTAGTTGAAGTGTTTAATATTCATGAATGTCTTCTAATCCTTGAACTTTATGCAAATTTGTGAACATTTTTTATCAAATCCATGAGCTTTAGTTAAACCTATGAACTTTTTTGCCAAATTCATTATTTTTCAAAATTAGGGAACTTCGTTTTTCAAAACCGTGAACTACTTTCAAATCCATGCACTATTTCAAAATATGTGAACTCTTATTCAAATACATGGAGTTTTTCCCAAATTCATGAACTATATTTCAAATCCATGAACTCTTTTCAAATTTGTGAACATTTTTCTAAATCCGTAAACTTTGTTAAAATCTGCAAACAGTTTTTTAATGTATGAAGTTTTTCAAATGCGTGGACGTTTTTCAAATCCATTAACTTCTTCAAATTGCGTCTACTTTTATTGAAAACCATAAACTTTTTCTCAATTTCATGATCTTTGTTTTATTTTTTTCATGATTTTTCCCCAAATTTTTGGTATTTTTAAAATTGTTGGAACCTTTTTCAAACTCGTCTTCTTCTTTTATTCAAAATTTCCTGACATTTGTGTAAAATTGTTGAATATTTT
The DNA here is from genome assembly GCA_021437245.1 of Aegilops speltoides. NCBI lineage: Eukaryota > Viridiplantae > Streptophyta > Magnoliopsida > Poales > Poaceae > Aegilops > Aegilops speltoides. Next base: position 10,043,606 of record CM038141.1, on the reverse strand, counting down.
CTATGCCGTGAACCTTTGTCAAATTCGTGAACCTTTTTGAAGCTCGCGATTTCTTTTAAATTTATTTTTGGTGCTTTCAGTTTTCGAGCTTTTCAGAAAGTTAAGGGTCACTAGTCAATCGGTCAAACCAGGCAACCGTTTGAACCAGGCGAGCGAGCAGGCATAAACACCGTATAGGAGCTCTCCATCTATGGTGCTAATCGAGATAATTGATGCTCACATGTGGGAGTTGACTAGTGCCACGGAGAGTTGCCTGTGACTTTTTCTGAAAAGGGAAAAGCTCACATAAATGAGAAAACATTATTTTTTTCAGAAAAAAACAACAAAATTTTAAATGTTCATGAAATTTAAAAAAAAAATCACCAATTTGATTTTTTTTTACTAATTTGAAACTTCAAAAATTTAAAATAGTTTAAGAAAATGAAAATAAGTTTACAAATTTGAAAAAAAACATTCTAAAAAGTAAGGTTCATCAATTTAATAAAAAAGCTCATGGATTTGAAAATAGTTCATAAACATTTGAAACTTTTATTAAATTTTTGAAAAGTACAAGAATTTGATAATAGCGAAAAATGGCAAAAGAAATTGAGAAGAAAAAATAAAAATAAAACCTAAAAAATAGGAAATTTTAAAGAAAATAAAAACTTAAAATGTAAACGAAATGTTAAATCAGCTAAACCCGTGCTAGAGAAAATTAGAAGAAAACCCACCCAGAAAAACCGTCAAAACAATCATATTTTTGAGCAACCTGTCAAAACAATCATGGGAAGCTTTCAAAAAACCTGAAAAAAGAAAGACCTGCATGGGCAGACCTATTTAGATACACACTATTGTGGAGGGGTTGCACCGGTTTACAGAAAGAACTCTAACTGGTGCTTCAGGCGCCAAATAGGAGTTGGGGAATTTTGTGACCCGCCAGCATGAAGTCCGCCAGGGCCAAACTATAAACATTCCCACCAAGCAGTCGGAAGTTTTTTGTCTCAACAAAAAACAGAGTCGGAAGTTACGAGGAACCTAACACATCCATAAGATATTTGTACAGAAAAAAAAACACCTCTATCGTCCCTAGCTGATGAATACTTTGAGTATGCTAACTAGACAATGCAATTTCAAGGTCTCTTCCCAGAAATAGCACTTACAAGTTACAACGCGTCTTTGGTTGTGATGAGGTCTTGCTCTTTCATCGATTGGTCAAGAGACACTGCAAAGTCTTTGCTTGGCTGGTACTCCTGCCCTTAAAAAAGTATAGTCAATTGCAAACTAGGCCAAACTAGACAACCTATTTTGAACAACTCTACTGTTCTTCTGAGAAATTGCAGTTTAAAAAGTACAACCAGCCTTGGTTGACGGTTGTGACCAGGTCTTGGTCTTTCATCCACTTGTGGAGCGATAATCCAAAATGTTCGCTTAGTTGGTACGCACTCTTTAAAAAATGCCGGCAATTGGAGACTAAACGATCAGTATGATCGAACGAATCAGGAACACTAGCCAGTCAACAGCCTGACGTGTAGATTACCGTATGTAAACTTTGTAAAATTAATTAAGTTGGGTGCCGTATCGTATCTTTCCTCGCAAGATGTCAAAGGATATGATAACGTGAAATATAACTTCATGTCTGTCGTGGGCCTCAACTGGTGTGATTGGTGTCTGGGGTTCCTTTTTTTTTACATGGCATAATAATCGACATCTCAGGTTCATTAGTAATTATGTGCTAAATTTGCATAATTGGACAAGACAAGCTTCATCTCAAGCTGGTTCCTTGGAAATATATACATTTATTTAAACATTTGTATGTTGGGATAATTTACGAAGATCCAGTGTAGGACCGTAGCCAACTTGTGAGGAAGTCTCGTTCTTTCATCGGTTGGTAGAGGCATACTCCAAAGTATTTGGTTAACTAGTACTCCCACTAGTGGAAAAACAGGCTTTCCGTCCAGCCCATAAGTCGCGAAGCTGTAGGAACCGCGACCAATGGGACCTTTAGTCGCGGTTCTGGAGGTGAACCGCGACCAAAGGCTCTGGCCCTGGCGCTCGGTGGCCAGTGGTGCACGTGAGGGGCTTTAGTCGCGGTTGGCCAGGCCAACCATGACTAAAGGCTTTCGGCACCTTTAGTCACGGTTTGCTGTGCCAACCGCGACTAAAGCCCTCCCTATATATACCCATCCAGCAGCCAACACTTAGCCATTTGGAGCCATTCTCTTCACAAGTGGGTGTAGGTTTGCTTTTGGTTCCTCTTATGCACATAAGGTGTTTGATGAAATGCCCCAAGAGCATGAAACAAACATGACATGAAGTGTTGGAGCCACACTCTTCGATCGCGGTTAGCAACTTGATGAACCTTTGATGTGTCAATATGCATGTGTGTAGTTCATAACAAATGCATGATGGTTAATTATATATTTTATATTATAATAATGCAGATGAATCGGCAATGGATGTACGGTAACCGACTCTCCGTGAGTTCACTACGGGTTTGAAAGATTTCCTCGTAGTGGCTAATGCGAACAAGCGGGGGTTTTGTTATCTGTCCATGTGTTATCTGTAAGAATGAGAAGGGTTACTCTTCCTCAAGAGTTGTTCACATGCATCTGCTTGAAGGGTTTCATGCCAAGCTATAATTGTTGGACCAAGCATGGAGAAAGAGGGTTATAATGGAAGAAGATGAAGAAGGGATGATTTCATCGATGAAAGCTATCTTGCTCATTTCGGTGATACTTTCATGGAGGATGTTTGAAGGTGAAGGGAAGGTGAAGAAGAGGCACGTGATGATCCCGTTGATGATCTTGGTCGGACCATTGCTTGATGCACGGAGACGCTGCTGGCCCGAAAAGGAGAGGAGAATTTGGATCGCATGTTAGAGGATCACGAAAGGCGCTGTACCCGGATGCGATGATGGTCTCAAAAAGCTGGGCTGCACAATCGGATTTGCTGAAATGGAAGGCGAGGCAGGTGTAGCTGACTCGGCATTTGAAAACTTGCTGAAAATGTTGAAGAATATGTTTCCAAAGGATAACGAGTTGCCCGCCAAGACGTCTGAAGCAAAGAAGGTTGTCGCCCTCTAGGTTTAGAGGTTACAAGATACATGCATGCATCAACGATCGCATCCTCTACCGCGTGAATACGAGAATTTGAATGAATGCCCGTATGCACGTGCATTGCGTTATAAGATCGAGTCGATGACCCCGGTGACGATGTTGAGGGCCGAAACCCGGAAGAGGGTTCCCGCCAAGGTGATGTGGTATGCTCCTATAATACCACGGTTGAAACGTCTGCTCATGAACAAAAAGCATGCCAAGTTGTTGCGATGGCACAAAGAGAAACGTAAGTCGGACGGGAGTTGAGACACACCGCAGATGGAACGCAATGGAGAAAGATCGACGATGGTTCAAAGATTTTGCACCGACGCAAGGAACATAAGATTTGCTCTAAGCACGGATGGCATGAATCCTTTTGGCGAGCGAGCTCCAGCCATAGCACTGCCCGTGACTCTATGCATCTACAACCTTCCTCCTTGGTTGTGCATGAAGCGGAAGTTCATTATGATGCCGTGCTCATCCAAGGTCCGAAGCAACCCGCAACGACATCGATGTGTACCTAAGGCCATTAGTTGATGAACTTTTACAGCTGTGGGGTGGTGTCCGTGTGTGGGATGAGCACAAACAAGAGGAATTTGACCTCGACGTTGCTTTTCGTAACCATCAACGGTTGGCCTGCTCTTAGTAACCTTTCGGACTGTCAAATAAGGGATACAATGCATGCACGCACCGCTTACATGAGACCGAAAGTGTACATTTGCCAAATTGTAAAAAGAACGTGTACCTTGGGCATCGTCGATTTCTTCCGAAAATTCATCCAGTAAGAAAGAAAGGCAAGCATTACAACGGCAAGGCAGATCACCGGCGAAGCTCGCGGAACGACCGGTGCCGAGGTATTTGATATGGTCAAGGATTTGAAAGTCATCTTTGGAAAGGGTCTGGCGGACAATCAGTTCGAAGGGAGCCGACGGGCACGCAGCCATGTGGAAGAAGAAATCTATATTCTGGGAGCTAGAATATTGGAAAATCCTAGAAGTCCGCTCTGCAATCGACGTGATGCACGTTACGAAGAATATTTGCGTGAACCTCCTAAGCTTCTTGGGCGTGTATGGGAAGACAAATGATACAAAGGAAGCACGGCAGACCAGAACGTTTGAAAGACCACGATGACCGCATCCGAATGGTTTCAAGGTCGTGCCAGCTACGCTCGACCAAAGAAGAGAAGGTCATCTTTTTGAATGCCCGCGCAGATGAAGGTCCCGTCTGGATTCTCGTCCAATATAAAGGGAATAATAAACATGGCGGAGAAAAGTTCCAAAACCTCAAGTCTCACGATCGCCACGTGATTATGACGCAATTGCTTCCGATTGCTTTGAGGGGCTCTGCCGGAAAATGTTCGATTAGCCATTGTGAAGCTATGTGCATTCCTCAATGCAATCTCTCGAAGGTAATCAATCCGAAGTTCTAACACGGTTCTGAGCGATGTGATCCAATGTCTTGTCGATTTGAGTTGGTGTTCCGCCATCCTTCTTCAATATTATGACGCACCTCCTGGTTCACCTAGTCGAAGAGATTTCCGTTCTCGGTCCTGTATTTCTACACAATATGTTCCCCTTGAGAGGTTCATGGGAGTATTAAAGAAATATGTTCAGAACCGTGCTAGGCGAGAAGGAAGCATCGCCAAGGGCTATGGAAATGAGGAGGTAATTGAGTTTTGTGTTGACTTTGTTCCCGACCTTAAGCCGATTGGTCTTCCTCGATCGCGCACGAGGGGAGACTAAGTGGAAAAGGCACGATCGGAAGGAAATCAACGATATGTATGGACGGCCATTCTCTGATGAAGCACACCACATCAGGTTGACCAATTCCAACTTGGTGGCTCCGTGCTTTGAGAAACACAAGAATATTTTACGCCGGACAACCCGGGAAGCTGAATCTGGATTAGGAAGGCCCACATGGAGACTTTCGGCAGTTGGTTGAGAAAACATTTAATGAATGACAATGATGTTGTAGATCAGCTGTACATGTTGGCCAAGACACCATCTTCGACTATAACGACTTTCCAAGGGTACGAGATAAATGGGAATACATTTTACACGATCGCCCAAGATAAAAAGAGCACCAACCAAAACAGTGGTGTCCGCTTTGATGCAAAGAACCGAGAATGGGCAAAAGGTCACATATTATGGTTACATAGAGGAGATATGGGAACTTGACTATGGACCCTCCTTTAAGGTCCCTTTGTTCCGTGCAAATGGTTCAAGCTAACAGGAGGTGGGGTAAAGGTGGACCAGCAATACGGAATGACAATGGTGGATTTCAACAATCTTGGTTACCTTGACGAACCATTCGTCCTAGCGAAAGATGTCGCTCAGGTTTTCTATGTGAAGGACATGAGTAGCAAACCGAGGAAACGGAAAGATAAGAAAACGATCAAGACATCATGCGATGATTCAAAGCGCCACATTGTTCTTTCAGGAAAAGAAACATCGTGGGAGTGGAGGACAAGACAGACATGTCAGAAGATTATAATATGTTTGCTGAAATTCCGCCCTTCAAAGTGAACACCGACCCAAGCATTAAGTTAAATGATGAGGATGCTCCATGGATACGGCACAATCGTAAGCAAGCGAGGACACAAGGGAAGAATTGATGTGTAATAATTTATTGTACCAAACTTTGTATTTGGTCGATGAACTGAATGATGTATCAAACCTTTGTCAAACCTTCAAGGATTAGTTTTATTTTTCTGATTTTTTATATATAATTGTATTTTTAAGATTTTAAAATGAATTAGTTTTATTTTTCTGATTTTAAAAGGAAAAAGGAAGAAGAAGAAAGAAGGAAAAGGAAAAAAACAAAAGAAAAAAACAGAAGAAAAAGGAAAAACAGAAGAAAAAAAAAATGTAAGAAAAAAAAAAAAAGAAGAAAAAAACAAATAGAAGAAAAACATAAGAAAAAAACAAACAGAAGAAAAACAGAAGAAAAAAGGAAAAAGGAAGAAAGGAAGAAAAAAAAGAAGAAAAACATAAGAAAAAAACAAACAGAAGAAAAACAGAAGAAAAAAGGAAAAAGGAAGAAAGGAAGAAAAAAAAGAAGAAAAACAAGAAAAAGGAAGAAACAAACAGAAGAAAAAAAAGAAGAAAAAAGGAAGAAAAACAAGAATTTAAAATGAATTAGTTTTATTTTCTGATTTTTTTGATATATAATTGTATTTTTAAGATTTTAATAACATAAATAAATAAGTAATTAGAAACTTTAATAGCAAAAATAATTATCATAAAGTAAAATAAATAAGTAATTAGAAACAAAATAAAATAAAATAAATAAGTTTTTTGTTGTAAGTAGAAACAAAACAAAATAAATAAAGCAAAAATGAAAACAATACAAATTAAACAGAAAACAATACAAATTAAAAAGAAAACAATACAAATCAAAAAGAAAACAGAAAACAATACAAATTAAAAAGAAAACAGAAAACAGGCCTTTAGTCGCGGTTGGCGGCGAGACCCATGACTAAAGGTACCCTTTAGTCGCGGATGGCCAGACAAGCCGCGACTAAAGGTGGGGGGCGCGGGAACGAAAAAACCCTTTAGTCGCGGCTGGGCAGGCAACCCGCGACTAAAGGTACCCGCGACTAAAGGTACCCGCCGCCCTTTAGTCGCGGCTGGGCTGGGCTGGGCAGGCAACCCGCGACTAAAGGTACCCGCCGCCTGACGCCTTGCCCTTGCCGCCTTACCCGCCTGCCGCCTGCCTGCCGCCCCTGCCCCGCCCCCTGCCCACCTGCCGTCCGTGCCCTGTGCCCTTGCATCCAGGAGAAGAAGAAAGAAAAGAAGAAAGAAGAAGAAGAAGAAGAAAGAAGAAGAAGAAAGAAAAAGGAAAAAGGAAGAAGAAGAAAGAAGAAGAAAGAAGAAGAAAGAAAAAGGAAGAAGAAGAAAGAAAAGAAAAGGAAAGAAGAAGAAAAAAGGAAAAGGAAAAGGAATTTTTTTTTTTTTTTTTTTTTGTTCTTTTAATTTTAACTAGTTAATTAGTTTAACAAAATGGTAAATAACTTAAAACCCTAAACCCCAAAAACAAAAAACAACGAAAACCGCCAAAGAAAAACAAAAAGGAAAAAGGAAGAAGAAGAAAGAAGAAGAAAGAAGAAGAAAGGAAAAGGAAGAAGAAGAAAGAAAAGAAAAGGAAAAGGAAGAAGAAGGAAAAGGAAAAGGAAAAGGAATTTTTTTCTTTTTTTTTTTTTCTTTTAATTTTAACTAGTTAATTAGTTTAACAAAAGCGGTAAATAACTTAAAACCCTAAACCCCAAAAACCGCCAAAGAAAAACAAAAAATAAAATGGAGGGGCGGCGAGGGGCGGCGAGGGGCGGCGATGCGCGCGTGTTTTTTTTTGGGATCGAGAGGCGGCGAGGTTATACATGTGTGTTGTCCTCGCCTCCCTCTCCGTGACGCCGCTGTCTGCCGGCCCGTCTCGCTCTCTCCGCGACACCCTCTCCCACCCCTTCTCGCCCCTCCTTTTGCCACCGCCTTTCGCCACCGCCACCGCCACCCCCTTCTTCACTTAATTAATTTGTTTTTACTACATGTTTTCAGGATGACATAATGGCGGACGATAGAGCTGACCCGATTATGGACAACTATGATCCGGACGGTGAAGCACATATGTTCGGCATCATAAACGGCGATATTCAATATGTGCCGACCGGAGAAGAAGAAGATGATATCTCTTCTTATCTGAACCTTGACGGTGAAGATGAAGGGCGCGTCGAGAAGATGATGTCAAGAAACGCCGATAAATGACGATCTTCAAATGGAAGTAGCAACCGCCTCCGGCGCCGAGGTATATATATACATTGAGCCTCGGTGATACAAACTAACTGATTTGAATAAATATGTGTGTACTAACGCGCGACTCTCTTTCTTATTTTAGCCCTCGGCGGATCGTCAAACAATCGAGTACGTCGTCAAAGCGTGGCGCAACCAGACGATGAAACCAGGAGAAACATGCACCATCTAGGTTGTCGATCGTGCAACCGGCAGGCAGCTGGAGCCCCGCAAGAACGCCACCAAGTTTGTCGACCAATGCGGAGCCATTGTTAGAGACAACGTCTCGATCACCGTCGAGAGTGGAATGAGCCAAAGAAGGCACGAATTGATGGTTTCACTTTTGTCGATAAGAGAACAAAAAAGATTGCTTCAAGAAGCTTATGGAACATTTCGTTCTACCTCCGAATACAACAAATTCGATGAGGAGGGTAACAAGATTGAGGAAAACAAGGAGAGGAGGAGGCTAGTCAAACAGTTCGCTCTTCATAAGATGGCCGACGATTCGGAAATTCAAGCAAAATCTAGCCCGTGACTTTGTCAAGCGAGAACAAGACTCGGATTTCGTAGGACAATATGAGAAACTGAAAGATGATTGGCCAGAATTTGTGAAGCAAAAGAAATCGGAGCAGTTCCTTCAAATATCGAAACAAAATAAGGAAAATGCGGCTAAGAAGGAGTACAATCATGTTATGGGGCCAGGAGGGTATCGCATTTGGGTGCCTAGGTTCGAGAAGATGGAGAACGAGCTGAGGGCGCGAGAATCCGTCCAGTGCGGAGGATGGGACCCAAGGGCCAAAAGCTGGTGGTACGGGCATGGGGAACGCCAACCCGGAGACAGGGGAGTGTGTTTACGAGGCAAATTAATTAAACCCACCCAAGCCCTTATTGACGCAATGAAGGATGCTCAAGAGGGAAGATCAAGTTCAACAGAGAGAACGACGCTACGACAAAAGCCCTCGGGAATCCTGAACACGGAGGACGTGTCACGAGGCATGGGGCACATTCCGTGGAAAATAGGGTTCCCCGAGCGATGACCCGTCTGATTCTGAAGCCGTAAGAGAAAGATGGATCGGAAGCGGATGTTGTGGCGCGGTTGGCATCGGAAATGGAAGTGATGAAGAAAACCATGAGTGTACTAGTAGCGAAAGAGATTCAGCTCGGTGCAGCATGAAGATCATCCAATGGATCTCGGAAGCCAGCAGCGTAGAAGCGGTGTGGCTTCCACGGAGGCCCCACCGGCTGGTGCGATGCACCGACGATCGAAATTACTGCACCGGAGCCTCGGTGGTCGAAATTACTGCACCGGAGCCTCCTCGCTACCCGTGGGCGATATAAAGGAGATGAAAGAATGTCATCTGTATTATCCTATCGGGAACATGTCCATGAAGGTAGCCATCGGCGATGCTTTACCATGTTTACAGGAGCACTCCACCACAACAACCCCATTAAAGATGGCTATGCTCGTGTCACGGTGGAGGACATAGTCCAAGGGTTTGAGGACACGGAGATTGAAATTGCTACACCAAGGGGAGAAAAGACTTGAAGATGTCAAGCGCCATTACATTCTATGGCAAAAGAAGTTTATCAAGTTTCGAGCGGCGCCAAGGACAACAAGTCCACCCCCTACGGTGGTGGTGGTGGCGGTGGCGGTGGTGGTGGTGGTGGTGGTGGTGGCGGTTCACCTACACCTCCGTCATCATCGACGCCGCCTCCGCCCCACAACGTCCGGCGGTGATCATCCGCCGCCCCGATCCTCGTCCGGCGGGTGATCGACGCCGCCCCAATCCACCTATGGCAAAGAAGCGTAGCAGTCTGGATTATTAACCCGGACCCTTATGTACCTAAGACCACAAAGGTACGGAGCCATCATCAAGCCTCTCCCCACAAGGCCTTGGGAACGTAGTGCCGAGGAAGTCGACGCGCGCTGCTGCTGATTTGGAGAAATGGAAGGCGGACTGCAAGAAGAAAAGAGAGCCCGAGCCCAAGCCAGATTTTCTCGATGAGCAAAAGAAGTGGGCTAAGTCATTTTGAGCACACCGTCCCAAGCCGCGAAGAATCTGCCTACCGACTATGCACGTGAACTTAAAAGGCAGGCACTCATGTTCAAGGAGAACAAAGAGCGGAGAAGGCCGAAGTATAAAAAGCGGAAACAAGTTGCCCAGCTCGGGAACAAAGTAAACAATCGATTGCCCGCTTATAGTGGAAGCCTTCGTCCGGATGCCCCGAGATCATACAAGCTGCGGCAGACAGGATTGACTAACGAGTGCGAGAACAAGCGCCAACTTAGGTATTACTCTTCGTGAACTATTAGACCTTGATGAGTTGCCAGTGAAGGAGGTAGTAATTACATATGTCAAGAATGGGCCTCTCGTCGAGCTGCTTGCAGAAAAGGATCTACGACCAAATGAAACGTCTGCTGAATTGGTACAAGGGTTACATAAAAAATAAAAACGCCAAAGAATATATTTATGCGGAAGTTAGACATGAGCATCACTTCAAACATTACTATGTACAAGTTGAACTGAGTGAATTGTTCCAGCTTTTCAATCTGCGCGAGCTCGACAAATCTATCATCAGTTGCTACGTTCTGTAAGTGATTTATTAATTTCTACCCCATCTCGTTCATATTGCCTGCACTATATATATGTCCTAACTATATTGTTGTGTCCTCTATTATACATGCAGAATGAAGATTAAGGAATGCGAGTAAGGAACATCCATGATGTTGGGTTCATTGACCCACACATCGTTAATGATATTGTGTTGAAGCATTACCCCGCCGACGTGGAGGCGACACTGTGGCGTTTCTTACAAAGCAGGAACTCAAAAGTGATATTCTATTTCCTTACCATTTTGGGTGAGTGTTTCGTCTTGAGCACATTCTCTTTTGTTTACTCCATGCATGGTATGTGGCGGCTAATCGATGAGTTATGCATGACGTCTTGTGCATGTATCGTGTCCGCAGTTCCACCGGATTCTGCTAGTAATTAAAGTTAACACCTCGAATGTCTCGTCCACGACTCTCTGGATAAGGATCCAAAGCTTTGGGCCGACATCAGAAAAATGCTGCAGAAGTAATTATTTTCATTCATTTGCGCTCTATATCGATCGGCCTATTTCGTTCATTTCCTAATATCAAGTAACTAATAACTCTCTTGTTCATTTAATTTTCTTTGCCTCGTAGGGTTTGGAGACGGTTCGTAGATACAAAGGTCGGTGAATTCAAAAAAGAGCTAGAATTCAAAAGGGTAAAGACTAAGACTGGGGATATTCAGCCACCGTTGACCAATCTATGTGCATACTATGTCTATGAGATGATCCGGAGATACACCTCTGAGCGGGTTGATTCGAGTGATACCAATGCTAACAGGAATAACCTCCGGTGGATGCTTAGTCCAGAAGCTCGCTTCCGACCACTTCAAGAGGAACTAGCTGGATGGTTCTGCAGGGAAGTCCTCCATCCTAAAGGAGAACACTATCACGAGGACGTAGAACTTTATATGGATTAAATCATGTATGGAAACTTGTTCAAAATTGTATATGGTCATCCGATGATATTGAATATATATTGTATATTCCTCTTGAATTCTTTTTGGTTCTAATTTCAAATTTATTTGAAATTGTACATTCATATGCATGTATGTAGTACCGTAGAATATATGAAACTCCTTCAAAATTAAAATAAAGCACAAAAGAAATAAAACAATACAAATTAAACAGAAAACAGGTTTAGGGGTGGGGCTAAAACCCTAAACCTGCAGGCGGCCTTTAGTCGCGGTTGGCGAAGAACCGCGACTAAAGGTCCTCCGCCTGACGGCCGCTGGCGCCCACGGGCGGGCCTTTAGTCGCGGTTCTTAAGCAGCCGCGACTAAAGGTGGTGGGCTTTAGTCGCGCTTTGCTGGTCGCGGTTGCGCAGCCGCGACTAATGGCAGTTGCGAACCGCGACCAAAGGCCTTTTTTCCACCAGTGTCCCTTCGTCCGAAAAAACTTGTCCCAAGTTTGTCGCTCAAATAAATATATCTAGCATTAACTTGATGCTACATACATCCATTTGAGGGGCATGCTTTTTCAGACGGAGGAAGTACTATTTAAAAAAGTGTAGCCAGCTGCACAACAAGACAATTGATATGATCGATCGAATCAAGCACGACATCCTGCCACAAACCATGACTAGCCTAGCGTGTACTACTATGTAAACCATGAGCGATGAATTAAGTTGGGCGCCATATTATGTAACATGCATTATTTCGCCGCAACCTACCAGCGAGTGCCACTTTGCATAACCCTCCATTAGAAAATACCAGAGGACCTCACCTCCATCTAGAAAAAAAATATTTTAAAAATAATTCATGCCTTCATCTAAAAAATTCTAAAAGATTTCACACACTAGTAGAAAAGAGGGCTTTGGTCCAGGCCAGGTTTGCCCATTAGTCCCGGTTCAATCCAGAACCGGGACTAATGGGGGCATTAGTCCCGGTTCGTGAGTCCAGGGGGCCGGCCGGGCCACGTGGGCCATTTGTCCCGGTTCGTTCGGACCTTTTAGTCCCGGTTGGTGCCACGAGCCGGGACTAACGGGCTTTTAAGATCTAGAGTGGAAAAATCGAAAAAATGTCAAACTGTGTGGTCAAACTGTGGTCAAACAATGGTATAACTAATTATTCTAGAATATTAGTGTTACTACATAATTATTTCAGTTATTTTGAATTTTGGTCAAATCTGGTCAAACTCTGGTCAAACTAATTATTCAAGAAATATTAGTGTTACTAAATAATTATTGTTTTTTAAAAAAAATAGTTTCAAACTCAAACAGTGAAATGTGTCACTTCATGCTCACGCAAAATTCCTGAGGGTTAATAGGATTGACATCTTACTATTGTTAAGAAAACAACAAGTGCAAACTTGGAAACGAGGGAGAATAGAACCCGGAAGTTAAGCGTGCTCAGGCTGGGGGAGTGGGAGGATGGGTGACCTTTCGGGAAGTTAGATGATTAGGAATGATGAGGGGTGATTAGAGATTAGAGGATAAATTGAGCAGTGATGAGGGGTGGTGATTAGAGATTAGAGGTTAAAATAATTCAGAAATTTGAAAATAAAACAAAAATTCAAAAAAATCAAAAAAGAAAAATCACAAAATTTCCTTTAGTCCCGGTTCGTGTTACCAACCGGGACTAAAGGTGGAGCTCCACATGGCCGCGTAGTCCCGGTTCAAGAACCGGGACTAAAGGCCCTTACGAACCGGGACTGATGCCCCCTTTTCTACTTGTGACACTGCGGCCAATCAGCTTGTGCCACGTGGCATAGCCCGTTGGCCGCCCTTCACGCGTAGCTTAATGGGTTTAATGAGTTATTTAAACGTATATATGTCGGGATAATTTCCAGTAGACCCAGAATATGACAATAGCTAAGTAATCTAAGATTCTTTTTTTTGGGGTGAAGTAATCTAAAATTCTAATTTGTAAGCATAATGGATGAAGATTTTTCCATACATAACCAATAATATAAGAATGATTTCACATAACGAAAGTTACTGTTATTGCAAAATGTAACAAGCACATGCTACTAAGGCAGGATGATTAGCCAATATAACTTCTACTCAAATCTTTCGAGATAGTAGACGACGACTCATCATGCATTATTTTGTTGACCAAACCAAGTTGCTTGAGATTTTTTTTTAATTTCAGTTTATCAATTTGAAAGATTTTATGTAACAAAACCTACCAAGTCTTCCAGCAACTATGTCCATAGCATGTACTCCCTCCGTCCCAAAATAAGTGTCTCAACTTTGTACTAGCTCTAGTACAAATTTGTACTAAGTTCAAGACACTTATTTTGAGACGGAGGGAATATGTTGGCATTGTGCACACGCTGGCACGCTTTATTTCTGCACGTAACTAACATGCTAGTTGTTATTTCTATGGTTTTTGGAAGTAGTGCAAATGGTTGGGCTGATCAGACTACAATTTCGAACAATGCTATGTATCTTATGACAAATTGGACATTTAAAAAGAACAAATTGTGTAATTGGTTGTGACCAATTATTGCTCTTTCATCCTTTTTTGCACGTGTCTTGCTCTTTCATTCAATGGTTAATACATACTCCAAACTCTCTGCTTAACTAACACTTTTTTAAAAGAAAAGCCAATTGCAGACTAAGAGCATATCTACAACCAGACTGCCCATACCTGCCCCAAATGCCAAGGTAGGGTACCAGGTTAGTGCCCGGACGATTTTTGGCCACCCCCAACCGGGCTCCCCATAGCCGGCCTAAAACCCTGGACTGACCGGCATTCCCTATAACCGGCCCACATATGGGGCAGATATGGGGTTGCTCGGACGCGCTCGGACGCACCCGCCATGTCAGACTAACCGATAGGGATAGAGACACCGCTGGTCCGATGGGTGCCTCCTCCGCTCCATGCCATGTGGCACCACTACGGTATGTTGCATGAGGGAGGTGGCTGGTTGTTTAAGCCTGAGGAAGGCGGTGTCCCAACGATATTGATGTCTACTACATAACTTTATTCTTGTAGACTCGTGTTGGGCCTCCAAGTGCAGAGTTTTGTAGGACAGTAGCAAATTTCCCTCAAGTGGATGACTTAATATTTATCAATCCATGGGAGACGTGGGATGAAGATGGTATCTCTGAAACAACCCTACAACCAAATAAGAAAGAGTGTCTTATGTCCCCAACACACCAAATGCAATGGTAAATTGTATAGGTCCACTAGTTCGGCGAAGAGATGGTGATACAAGTGTAATATGGATAGTAGATATTGATTTTTGTGATAGCAACAATAAAAAACAGCAAGGTAGCAAGTAACAAAAGTGATCACAAATGGTATTGCAATGCTTGAAAATGAGGCCTAGGGTCCGTACTTTTGCTAGTGCAGTCTCTCAACAATGCTAATATAATTGAATCATACCTCAACGTGCGACAAAGAATCACTCCAAAGTTACTATCTAGCGGAGAACATAAGAAGAAATTATTTGTAGGGTACGAAACCACCTCAAAGTTATCCTTTTTGATCGATCTATGCAAGAGTTCGTACTAAAATAAAACCATATGATACACATCAACCAACTCTAATGTCACCTAGATACTCCAATGTCACCACGAGTATCTGTGAGTTGATTATACAATATGCATCAAACAATTTCAGATTCATTACTACTCAATCCAACACAAAGAACTTCAAAGAGTGCCCCGAGGTTTCTATCGGAGAAACAAAGACGAGAACGTGCATCAACCCTATGCATAGATTACCCCATTGTTACCTCGAGAATCAGCGAGTTGAGTGCAAAATATATATCAAGTGAATCAATATGGCACAACGGGTATTCATAGCAAGACATACATCAAGTGTTCTCTAATCCATAAAATTATTCAATCCAATAAAACGAAATCTCAAAGGAAAAACTCAATTCATCACAACAAAATAGAGAGGGGAAAACATCATATGATACAACTATATTAACAAAGCTCGCGATACATTAAGATCATGCCAAATCAAGAACAAGAGAGAGAGAGAGAGAGAGAGAGAGAGAGAGAGATTAAACACATAGCTACTGGTACAAACCATCAGCCCCGAGGGTGGACTACTCCCTCCTCATCGTGGTGGCCGCCGGGATGAAGATGGCCACCGGTGATGATTTCCCCTCTGGCAGGGTGCTAGAACGAGGTCTAGATTAGTTTTTCATGGCTATAGAGGCTTGCGGCGGCGGAACTTCTGATCTAGGGTTATTTCTGGGGTTTTCTGTATTTATAGGATTTTTAGGCGTCGGTCTCACGCTAAGATGGGCCTCGAGGTGACCACAACCCACCGGCACACAGGCAAGGGCCCTGGCGCACCCCGGTGGGTTGTGCTCTCCTCCGACACCTTCTGGTCCTCCCGGGAAGCTTCTAGTGCCTCTTTTGTTCCAAAAGAATTGTCAAAAAGTTTCGTTGCATTTGGAGAACTTTTATTTCTGCAAAAGAAAAAAACAACACCGCGGTAGTTCTGCTGAAAACAACTTCAGTCCGGGTTTGTTCCATTCAAAATCATACCAAAACCATATAGAATTGTTGTAAACATGGCATAAATACATCATAAATTATAGATACGCCGGAGATGTATCACCTATCCACCCCATTTCCCATTTCTCTTCTCCGCCACCGCCACTTTCAATCTGCTCGTTGCACCATGCAGAGGCGTCGTTTCACCACCTACGGCATGCTGAGTCCGAAGTGTCGTCTGCAGCTGTTACAAGAGATCCAGGTGAGAGGTGAGCTGCTCGTTTTGCTGTGGGCCTTCCTCTGGATTCACCCGAGCCAGAGGAGGAGGAGGTGGAGGAGCTGGAGGAGGAGGAGCAGCTGCCGGAAGTGGAGCCAATAGTGGAGGAGGCGGCGGAGCCGGAGGTTGAGGAGGAGGAGGAGGAGGAGGAGGAGCTGGTTGTAGGATTCACCATGGCAGACGTGAACGCGTAGTACAAGGCCGCTCAAGCGATGGAAATAGAGGAGGAGAAACCGCCGTCAGGGAGTCCCACTAGGATGAGGCCTACGTCGAGGTCAACTAGTGGTTCATCCGGCAAGAACAGGTGGCGAGGGAGGCATTGTTCTCCAAACTCGATACTGAGGTGGAGGGGGAGGAGGAGCCGGAGCCTCGGCAGGTGCAAAGTTGCAAAACTTGCCCGTGTCCCCAGTGCTTGGCATCCGACGACGAGTAGTTTTAGCTATGCACGTAGTACGTAGGTTTTACCTGCATGGCTAGTATGGATTTGAGGTATGAAGCTTGAGCTTTATGGTTGTGGCTGACGTTTTGGTGTGCTACCCGGTCACCGCCCTCGGGAGTTTGGGATCCAGATTTTGATATTTGCGGTTATAGATGCTATAAGACAATTAATATGATCGAAACAAGAAGGTTAGCTGGCAACACTTCATGACTTGGTGTTGCGTGTACTACTACATGTAAACAGACATTATTGCTTGTTGTGCATATCTTTATCTAATATTAAAGGGAGGAGGCTTTCATAGTTCTTCACATGTCATCACTTTCTATCACTGGTAGAAAAAGAGGCTTCCGTCCAGCCCCATTAGTCGCGGAACTGTAGAAACCGCGACTAATGAAGTCTTTAGTCCCGGTTCGGCAGACGAACCGCGACCAAAGGCCTGGGCCCAGGGCGCTCGGTGGCCAGCTGGTGCACGTGAGGGGCTTTAGTCGCGGTTGGCCAGGCCAACCGCGACTAAAGGTGCCCAAAGGCCTTTAGTCGCGGTTGGCCAGGTCAACCGCGACTAAATCTCCTCCCCTATATATACCAGTTCAGCGCACTCACTTAGCCATTTGGTGCCACTTCTCTTCACAAGCTTCACAAGGGGGTGTAGGTTTGCTTTTGGTTCCTCTTATGCACACAAGGTGTTTGATGAAATGCCCCAAGAGCCACACTTGAGGTTCCTCATTTATTTTTTTCCTCCTCGATCGCGGTTAGCAACTTGAACCTTTCATGCATGTGTGTCATTGATAAAATATGCATGTGTGTTGTTCATTGTTTAATTTCTATTGTTTATTGCTAGTTAGTTTAACAATTGCATGATGGTTAATTATATATTTTATATTATAATAATGCAGATGAATCGGCAATGGATGTACGGTAACCGACTCTCCCGCGAGTTCACTACGGGTTTGAAAGATTTCCTCGTAGTGGCTAATGCGAACAAGCAGAAGGGTTTTGTTATCTGTCCATGTGTTGACTGTAAGAATCAGAAGGGTTACTCTTCCTCAAGAGAAGTTCACCTGCACCTGCTTCGGCACGGTTTCATGCCAAGCTATAATTGTTGGACCAAGCATGGAGAAAGAGGGGTTATAATGGAAGAAGATGAAGAAGGGGATGATTTCATCGATGAAAGCTATCTTGCTGATTTCGGTGATACTTTCATGGAGGATGCTGAAGGTGAAGGGGAAGGTGAAGGGGAAGGTGAAGGTGAAGAAGAGGCACGTGATGAGACCGTTGATGATCTTGGTCGGACCATTGCTGATGCACGGAGACGCTGCGAAACTGAAAAGGAGAGGGAGAATTTGGATCGCATGTTAGAGGATCACAGAAAGTCGTTGTACCCCGGATGCGATGATGGTCTGAAAAAGCTGGGCTACACACTGGATTTGCTGAAATGGAAGGCACAGGCAGGTGTAGCTGACTCGGCATTTGAAAACTTGCTGAAAATGTTGAAGAATATGTTTCCAAAGAATAACGAGTTGCCCGCCAATGCGTCTGAAGCAAAGAAGGTTGTCGCCCTCTAGGTTTAGAGGTTACGAAGATACATGCATGCATCAACGATCGCATCCTCTACCGCAGTGAATACGAGAATTTGAATGAATGCCCGTATGCACCGCATTGCGTTATAAGATCGAGGCGATGACCACGGTGGCGATGTTGAGGCGAGAAACCCAGAAGAGGGTTCCGCCAAGGTGATGTGGTATGCTCCTATAATACCACGGTTGAAATGTCTGTTCAGGAACAAAGAGCATGCCAAGTTGTTGCGATGGCACAAAGAGGACCGTAAGTCGGACGGGGAGTTGAGACACACCGCAGATGGAACGCAATGGAGAAAGATCGACAGAGAGTTCAAAGATTTTGCAGCTGACGCAAGGAACATAAGATTTGGTCTAAGTACAGATGGCATGAATCCTTTTGGCGAGCAGAGCTCCAGCCATAGCACCTGGCCCGTGACTCTATGCATCTACAACCTTCCTCCTTGGTTGTGCATGAAGCGGAAGTTCATTATGATGCCAGTGCTCATACAAGGTCCGAAGCAACCCGGCAACGACATCGATGTGTACCTAAGGCCATTAGTTGATGAACTTTTACAGCTGTGGGGCAGACCTGGTGTCCGTGTGTGGGATGAGCACAAACAAGAGGAATTTGACCTACGAGCGTTGCTTTTCGTAACCATCAACGATTGGCCTGCTCTTAGTAACCTTTCGGGACTGTCAAATAAAGGATACAATGCATGCACGCACTGCTTACATGAGACTGAAAGTGTACATTTGCCAAATTGTAAGAAGAACGTGTACCTTGGGCATCGTCGATTTCTTCCAAAAATTCATCCAGTAAGAAAGAAAGGCAAGCATTACAACGGCAAGGCAGATCACCGGCCGAAGCCTGCAGAACGCAGTGGTGCTGAGGTATTTGATATGGTCAAGGATTTGAAAGTCATCTTTGGAAAGGGTCTGGCGGACAATCAGTTCGAAGGGAGCCGACGGCACGCAGCCATGTGGAAGAAGAAATCTATATTCTGGGAGCTAGAATATTGGAAAGTCCTAGAAGTCCGCTCTGCAATCGACGTGATGCACGTTACGAAGAATATTTGCGTGAACCTCCTAAGCTTCTTGGGCGTGTATGGGAAGACAAATGATACAAAGGAAGCACGGCAGGACCAGCAACGTTTGAAAGACCCTGATGACCGGCATCCGGAATGGTTTCAAGGTCGTGCCAGCTACGCTCGACCAAAGAAGAGAAGGTCATCTTTTTGAATGCCCGAGCAGTATGAAGGTCCCGTCTGGATTCTCGTCCAATATAAAGGGAATAATAAACATGGCGGAGAAAAAGTTCCAAAACCTGAAGTCTCACGACTGCCACGTGATTATGACGCAATTGCTTCCGATTGCTTTGAGGGGGCTCCTGCCGGAAAATGTTCGAGTAGCCATTGTGAAGCTATGTGCATTCCTCAATGCAATCTCTCAGAAGGTAATCAATCAAGAAGTTCTACCACGGTTACAGAATGATGTGATCCAATGTCTTGTCAGTTTCGAGTTGGTGTTCCCGCCATCCTTCTTCAATATTATGACGCACCTCCTGGTTCACCTAGTCGAAGAGATTTTCATTCTCGGTCATGTATTTCTACACAATATGTTCCCCTTCGAGAGGTTCATGGGAGTATTAAAGAAATATGTTCGTAACCGTGCTAGGCCAGAAGGAAGCATCGCCAAGGGCTATGGAAATGAGGAGGTAATTGAGTTTTGTGTTGACTTTGTTCCTGACCTTAAGCCGATTGGCCTTCCTCGATCGCGACACGAGGGGAGACTAAGTGGAAAAGGCACGATCGGAAGGAAATCAACGATATGTATGGACGGCCATTCTCTGACTGAAGCACACCGCACTGTACTGACCAATTCCAGCTTGGTGGCTCCGTACTTTGAGAAACACAAGAATATTTTACGCTCGGACAACCCGGGGAAGCCTGAATCCTGGATTAGGAAGGCCCACATGGAGACTTTCGGCAGTTGGTTGAGAAAACATTTAATGAATGACAATGATGTTGTAGATCAGCTGTACATGTTTGATGGGGAACGTAGTAATTTCAAAAAATTTCCTACGCACACGCAAGATCATGGTGATGTATAGCAACGAGAGGGGAGAGTGTTGTCTACGTACCCTCGTAGACCCGAAGCGGAAGCGATCACAACGTAGAGGAAGTAGTCGTACGTTCTCCTCGCGATCCGACCGATCCCGCGCCAAGTTACTCGGCGCCCGAGTTCTTGACACACGTACAGCTCGATGACGTCCCTCGTACTCCGATCCAGCCGAGTGTCGAGGGAGAGTTCCGTCAGCACGACGGCGTGGTGACGATCTTGATGTTTCACCGGCGCAGGGCTTCGCCTAAGCTTCGCGACGGTATGACCGAGGTGGAATATGGTGGAGGGGGCACCGCACACGGCTAAGGAACGATCCGTAGATCAAACTTGTGTGTTCTAGGGTGCCCCCTGCCCCCGTATATAAAGGAGGGAGGGGGGAGGCCGGCCGCCCCTATAGGCGCGCCAAGGAGGGGGGAGTCCACCTCCTGGTTGGAGTAGGACTCCTTTCCTAGTCCAACTAGGAAGGAGAAGGGGAAGGAAGGAGAGGAGAGGAGAGGGAAGGGGGCCGCCCCCCCCTTGTCCTATTCGGACTCCCCAGGGGCGCGCCACCTCCTGGTGCGGCCCTCTCACTCCCTCTTGGCCCACTAAGGCCCATACTTCCCGGGGTTCCGTAACCCTCCGCACTCCGGTTTTCTCCGAAACTTCCGAACCTTTCCGTGTCCGAATATAGCCGTCCAATATATCAATCTTTATGTCTCGACCATTCCGAGACTCCTCGTCATGTCCGTGATCACATCCGGGACTCGAACTTCTTCGTACATCAAAATACATAAACTCATAATAACATCCATCGAAACCTTAAGCGTGCGGACCCTACGGTTCGAGAATAATGTAGACATGACCTAGAACTATTCTCGGTCAATAACCAATAGCGGGACCTGGATGCCCATATTGGTTCCTACATATTCTACGAAGATCTTTGTCGGTCGAGACCGCATAACAACATACGTTGTTCCTTTGTCATCGGTATGTTACTTGCCCGAGATTCGATCGTCGGTATCCAATACCTAGTTCAATCTCGTTACCGGCAAGTCTCTTTACTCGTTCCGTAATACATCATCTCACAACTAACTCATTAGTTGTAGTGCTTGCAAGGCTTCAGTGATGTGCATTACCGAGAGGGCCCAGAGATACCTCTCCAACAATCGGAGTGACAAAACCTAATCTCGAAATACGCCAACTCAACATTTGCCTTTGGAGACACCTGTAGTACTCCTTTATAATCACCTAGTTACGTTGTGACGTTTGGTAGCACCCAAAGTGTTCCTCCGTAAACGGGAGTTGCATAATCTCATAGTTATAGAACATGTATAAGTCATGGATAAAAGCAGTAGCAACATACTAAACGATCGTGTGCTAAGCTAATGGAATGGGTCATGTCAATCAGATCATTCTACTAATGATGTGACCTTGTTAATCAAATAACAACTCTTTGTTCATGGTCAGGAAACATAACCATCTTTGATTAACAAGCTAGTCTAATAGAGGCATACTAGTGACATAATGTATTGTCTATGCATTCACACATGTATCATGTTTCCGGTTAATACAATTCTAGCATGAATGATAAACATTTATCATGAAATAAGGAAATAAATAATAACTTTATTATTGCCTCTAGGGCATATTTCCTTCAGTCTCCCACTTGCACTAGAGTCAATAATCTAGATTACATAGTAATGATCCTAACACCCATGGAGTCTTGGTGCTGATCATGTTTTGCTCGTGGAAGAGGCTTAGTCAACGGTCGCAACATTCAGATCCGTATGTATCTTGCAAATCTCTATGTCTCCCACCGGACTAAGTCCCGGATGGAATTGAAGCGTCTCTTGATGTGCTTGGTCCTCTTGTGAAATCTGGATTCCTTCGCTAAGGCAATTGCTCCAAGATTGTCACGAAGATTTTCATTGGACCCGATGCACTAGGTATGACACCTAGATCGGATATGAACTCCTTCATCCGACTCCTTCATTAGCTGCTTCGAAGCTGCTATGTACTCCGCTTCACATGTAGATCCCGCTTCGACGCTTTGTTTAGAACTGCACCAACCGACAGCTCCTCCGTTTAGTGTAAATCGTATCCGGTCTGCGATTTAGAATCGTCCGGATCGGTGTCAAAGCTTGCATCAACGTAACCGCCATTTATGAGCTCTTTGTCACCTCCATATACGAGAAACATATCCTTAGTCCTTTTCGGTATTTCAGATGTTCTTGACCGCTGTCCATGATCCACTCTGGATTACTTTGGTACCTCCTGCTAGGCTTATAGCAAGGCACACATCAGGTCTGGTACACAGCATTGCATACATGATAGAGCCTATGGCTGAAGCATAGGGAACATCTTTCATTTTCTCTCTATCTTCTGCAGTGGTCGGGCATTGAGTCTTACTCAACTTCACACCTTGTAACACAGGCAAGAACCCTTTCTTTGCTTGATCCATTTTGAACTTCTTCAAAATTTTGTCAAGGTATGTGCTTTGTGAAAGTCCAATTAAGCGTCTTGATCTATCTCTATAGATCTTAATGCCCAATATGTAAGCAGCTTCACCGAGGTCTTTCATTGAAAAACTTTTATTCAAGTATCCCTTTATGCTATCCAGAAATTCTATATCATTTCCGATCAGCAATATGTCATCTACATATAATATCGAAAATGCTCTGAGCTCCCACTCACTTTCTTGTAAATACAAGGCTTCTCCAAAAGTCTGTACAAACCCAAATGCTTTGATCACACTATCAAAGCGTTTATTCCAACTCGAGATGCTTGCACCAGTCCATAGATGGATCGCTGGAGCTAGCATACTTTGTTAGCTCCTTTGGATCGATAAAACCTTCGGTTGCATCATATACAACTCTTCTTCCGTAAATCCATTCAGAATGCAGTCTTTACATCCATTTGCCAAATTTCATAATCATAAAATGCGGCAATTGCTAACATGATTCGGACAGACTTAAGCATCGCTACTGGTGAGAAGGTCTCATCGTAGTCAATCCCTTGAACTTGCCGAAAACCCTTTGCGACAAGTCGAGCTTTGTAGACGATAATATTACCGTCGTCGTCGGTCTTCTTCTTGAAGATCCACTTGTTTTCTATTGCTTGCCTACCCTCGGGCAAGTCAACCAAAGTCCATACTTTGTTTTCATACATGGATCCCATCTCAGATTTCATGGCCTCAAGCCATTTTGCGGAATCTGGGCTCACCATCGCTTCTTCATAGTTCGTAGGTTCATCATGATCTAGTAGCATGATTTCCAGAACAGGATTACCGTACCACTCTGGTGCGGATCTTACTCTGGTTGATCTACGAGGTTCTGTAGTAACTTGATCTGAAGTTTCATGATCAACATCATCAACTTCCTAGCTACTTGGTGTAGGTGTCTCAGAAACCGGTTTCTGCGACAAACTACTTTCAAGTAAGGGAGAAGGTACTATTACCTCATCAAGTTCCACTTTCCTCCCACTCACTTCTTTCGAGAGAAACTCCTTCTCTAGAAAGGATCCATTCTTAGCAACGAATGTCTTGCCTTCGGATCTGTGATATAAGGTGTACCCAACTGTCTCCTTTGGGTATCCTATGAAGACACATTTCTCCGATTTGGGTTCGAGCTTATCAGGTTGAAGCTTTTTCACATAAGCATCGCATCCCCAAACTTTAAGAAACGACAACTTTGGTTTCTTGCTAAACCACAGTTCATAAGGTGTCGTCTCAACGGATTTCGACGGTGTTCTATTCAGTGTGAATGCGGCCGTCTCTAGAGCATAACCCCAAAACGATAGCAGTAAATCTGTAAGAGACATCATAGATCGCACCATATCAAGTAAAGTGCGATTACGACGTTCGGACACACCATTACGCTGTGGTGTTCCGGGTGGCGTGAGTCGCGAAACTATTCCGCATTGTTTTAAATGTAGACCAAACTCGTAACTCAAATATTCACCTCCACGATCAGATCGTAGAAATTTAATTTTCTTGTTACGATGATTTTCAACTTCACTCTGAAATTCTTTGAACTTTTCAAATGTTTCAGACTTATGTTTCATTAAGTAGATATACCCATATCTGCTTAAGTCATCTGTGAAGGTGAGAAAATAACGATATCCGCCACGAGCCTCAACATTCATCGGACCACATACATCTGTATGTATGATTTCCAATAAATCTGTTGCTCTCTCCATAGTACCGGAGAACGGTGTTCTAGTCATCTTGCCCATGAGGCACGGTTCACAAGTGCCAAGTGATTCATAATCAAGTGACTCCAAAAGTCCATCAGTATGGAGTTTCTTCATGCGCTTTACACCGATATGACCTAAACGGCAGTGCCACAAATAAGTTGCACTATCATTATTAACTCTGCATCTTTTGGCTTCAACATTATGAATATGTGTATCACTACTATCGAGATTCATCAAAAATAGACCACTCCTCAAGGGTGCATGACCATAAAAGATATTACTCATATAAATAGAACAACCATTATTCTCTGATTTAAATGAATATCCGTCTCGCATCAAACAAGATCCAGATATAATGTTCATGCTCAACGCAGGCACCAAATAACAATTATTTAGGTCTAAAACTAATCCCGAAGGTAGATGTAGAGGTAGCGTGCCGACCGCGATCACATCGACTTTGGAACCATTTCCCAGCGCATCGTCACCTCGTCCTTTGCCGGTGTTAAGCAATCCGTAGTCCTGTTTGAGTTGCAAATATTAGCAATGAACCAGATCAAATACACAGTGCTCTGCGAGCTCTAGTAAGGTACACATCAATAATATGTATATCACATATACCTTTGTTCACCTTGCCATCCTTCTTATCCGCCAAATAATTGGGGCAGTTCCGCTTCCAAAGACCATCGCTTGCGGAGAAGCACTCGGTTTCAGGCTTAGGTCCAGACTTGGGTTTCTTCTCTGAGCAGCAACTTGCTTGCTGTTCTTCTTGAAGTTCCTTCTTCTTCCCTTTGCCTTTCTTCTTGAAACTAGTGGTCTTATTGACCATCAACACTTGATGCTCCTTCTTGATTTCTACCTCCGCAGCCTTTAGCATTGCGAAGAGCTCGGTATAGTCTTTACTAACCCTTGCATATTATAGTTCATCACGAAGCCTTTGTAGCTTGGTGGCGGTGATTGAAGAATTCATCAATGACACAATCATCCGGAAGATTAACTCCCAATTGTGTCAAGTGATTGTAATACCCGGACATTCCGAGTATGTGCTCACTAATGTAACTATTCTCCTCCATCTTGCAGCTATAGAACTTATTGGAGACTTCATATCTCTCAATCCGGGCATTCTTTGGAATATTAACTTCAACTCTGGAACATCTCATATGCTCCATGACGCTTCAAAACGTCGCTGAAGTCCCGGTTCTAAGCCGTAAAGCATGGCATCTTGAACTATAGAGTAGTCATCGGTTTTGCTCTGCGAGACGTTCTTAACGTCGTCGGTTGCATCAGCAGCGGTCTGGCACCTAGCGGTGCATCCAGACGTAACTCTTCCGTGCAGCAATGAGGATAATTCTCGAGATTACGGACCCAGTCCGTGTAATTGCTACCATCATCTTTCAACTTTGCTTTCTCAAGGAACGCATTAAAATTCAACGGAACAACAAAGACGAGCCATCTATCTACAATCAAACATAAACAAGCAAGATACTATCAGGTACTAAGTTCATGATAAATTTAAGTTCAATTAATCATATTACTTAAGAACTCCCACTTAGAAAGACATCTCTCTAGTCATCTAAGTGATCACGTGATCCAAATCAACTAAACCATAACCGATCATCACGTGTAATGGAGTAGTTTTCAATGGTGAACATCTTATGTTGATTATATCTACTATATGATTCACGCTCGACCTTTCGGTCTCCGTGTTCCGAGGCCATATCTGCATATGCTAGGCTCGTCAAGTATAACCCGAGTATTCTGCGTGTGCAAAACTGGCTTGCACCCGTTGTAGATGGACGTAGAGCTTATCACACCCGATCATCACGTGGTGTCTGGGCACGACGAACTTTGGCAACGGTGCATACTCGGGGAGAACTCTTCTTGATAATTTAGTGAGAGATCATCTTATAATGCTACCGTCAATCAAAGCAAGATAAGATGCATAAAGGATAAACATCACATGCAAATCAATATAAGTGATATGATATGGTCATCATCATCTTGTGCTTCGTGATCTTCATCTCCGCAGCACCACCATGATCACCATCGCCACCGGCGCGACACCTTGATCTCCATCGTAGAATCGTTGTCGCCTCGCCAATCTTATGCTTCTCGACTATCGCTACCGCTTAGTGATAAAGTAAAGCATTACAGAAGCGATTGCATTGCATACAATAAGCGACAACCATATGGCTCCAGCCGATTGCCGATAACCGGTTACAAAACATGATCATCTCATACAATAAAATATAGCATCATGTCTTGACCATATCACATCACAACATGCCCTGCAAAAACAAGTTAGACGTCCTCTACTTTGTTGTTGCAAATTTTACGTGGCTGCTACGGGCTTAAGCAAGAACCAGTCTCACCTCGCATCAAAACCACAACGATATTTCGTCAAATAGACTCCGTTTTAACCTTCTCAAGGACCGGGCGTACACACTCGGTTCAACTAAAGTGAGAGAGACAGCACCCACCAGTCACCTTTAATCAACGAGTGCTCGTGGCGGTGAAACCAGTCTCGCGTAAGCGTCTGCGCGTAATGTCGGTCAGGGCCGCTTCATCTCACAATACCGCTGAACCAAAGTATGACATGCTGGTAGGTAGTATGACTTGTATCGCCCACAACTCACTTGTGTTCTACTCGTGCAAAACATCAAACCATAAAAACCTAGGCTCGGATGCCACCGATGGGGAACGTAGTAATTTCACAAATTTTCCTCGCACACGCAAGATCATGGTGATGTATAGCAACGAGAGGGAGAGTGTTGTCTCGTACCCTCGTAGACCCGGCGGAAGCGATCACAACGTAGAGGAAGTAGTCGACGTTCTCCTCGCGATCCGACCGATCCGGCGCCGTTACTCGGCGCCCGAGTTCTTGACACACGTACAGCTCGATGGCGTCCCTTGTACTCGATCCAGCCGAGTGTCGAGGAGAGTTCCGTCGAGACGACGGCGTGGTGACGATCTTGATGTTTCACCGGCGCAGGGCTTCGCCTAAGCTTCGCGACGGTATGACCGAGGTGGAATATGGTGGAGGGGGGCACCGCACACGGCTAAGGAACGATCCGTAGATCAAACTTGTGTGTTCTAGGGTGCCCCCTGCCCCCGTATATAAAGGAGGGAGGGGGGAGGCCGGCCGGCCCCTATAGGCGCGCCAAGGAGGGGGGAGTCCACCTCCTAGTTGGAGTAGGACTCCCCTTTCCTAGTCCAACTAGGAAGGGAGAAGGGGAAGGAAGGAGAGGAGAGGAGAGGGGGGGGCGCGCCCCCCCTCCTGTCCTATTCGGACTCCCACAGGGGGCGCGCCACCTCCTGGTGCGGCCCTCTCCTCCCTCTTGGCCCACTAAGGCCCATACTTCCCAGGGTTCCGTAACCCCTCCCACTCCGTTTTCTCCGAAACTTCCGAACCTTTCCGGTGTCCGAATATAGCCGTCCAATATATCAATCTTTATGTCTCGACCATTCCGAGACTCCTCGTCATGTCCGTGATCACATCCGGGACTCCGAACTTCTTCGGTACATCAAAATACATAAACTCATAATAACTGTCATCGAAACCTTAAGCGTGCGGACCCTACGGTTCGAGAATAATGTAGACATGACCTAGAACTATTCTCGGTCAATAACCAATAGCGGGACCTGGATGCCCATATTGGTTCCTACATATTCTACGAAGATCTTTGTCGGTCAGACCGCATAACAACATACGTTGTTCCCTTTGTCATCGGTATGTTACTTGCCCGAGATTCGATCGTCGGTATCCAATACCTAGTTCAATCTCGTTACCGGCAAGTCTCTTTACTCGTTCCGTAATACATCATCTCACAACTAACTCATTAGTTGTAGTGCTTGCAAGGCTTCAGTGATGTGCATTACCGAGAGGGCCCAGAGATACCTCTCCGACAATCGGAGTGACAAAACCTAATCTCGAAATACGCCAACTCAACATTTGCCTTTGGAGACACCTGTAGTACTCCTTTATAATCACCCAGTTACGTTGTGACGTTTGGTAGCACCCAAAGTGTTCCTCCGGTAAACGGGAGTTGCATAATCTCATAGTTATAGGAACATGTATAAGTCATGGATAAAAGCAGTAGCAACATACTAAACGATCGTGTGCTAAGCTAATGGAATGGGTCATGTCAATCAGATCATTCTACTAATGATGTGACCTTGTTAATCAAATAACAACTCTTTGTTCATGGTCAGGAAACATAACCATCTTTGATTAACAAGCTAGTCTAGTAGAGGCATACTAGTGACATAATGTTTTGTCTATGCATTCACACATGTATCATGTTTCCGGTTAATACAATTCTAGCATGAATGATAAACATTTATCATGAAATAAGGAAATAAATAATAACTTTATTATTGCCTCTAGGGCATATTTCCTTCAATGTTGGCCAAGACACCATCTTCGACTATAACGACTTTCCAAGGGTACGAGATAAATGGGAATACATTTTACACGATCGCCCAAGATAAAAAGAGCACCAACCAAAACAGTGGTGTCCGCTTTGATGCAGCAACCGAGAATGGGCAAAAGGTCACATATTATGGTTACATAGAGGAGATATGGGAACTTGACTATGGACCCTCCTTTAAGGTCCCTTTGTTCCGGTGCAAATGGTTCAAGCTAACAGGAGGTGGGGTAAAGGTGGACCAGCAATACGGAATGACAATGGTGGATTTCAACAATCTTGGTTACCTTGACGAACCATTCGTCCTAGCGAAAGATGTCGCTCAGGTTTTCTATGTGAAGGACATGAGTAGCAAACCGAGGAAACGGAAAGATAAGAAAACGATCAAGACATCATGCGATGATCCAAAGCGCCACATTGTTCTTTCAGGAAAAGAAACATCGTGGGAGTGGAGGACAAGATGACATGTCGGAAGATTATAATATGTTTGCTGAAATTCCGCCCTTCAAAGTGAACACCGACCCAAGCATTAAGTTAAATGATGAGGATGCTCCATGGATACGGCACAATCGTAAGCAAGCAGGGACACAAGGGAAGAATTGATGTGTAATAATTTATTGTACCAAACTTTGTATTTGGTCGATGAACTGAATGATGTATCAAACCTTTTGTCAAACCTTCAAGGGATACGGCACAAACAGAAGAAAAAAGGAAAAACAGAAGAAAAAACAAACAGAAGAAAAACATAAGAAAAAAACAAACAGAAGAAAAACAGAAGAAAAAAGGAAAAAGGAAGAAAGGAAGAAAAAAAAGAAGAAAAACAAGAAAAAGGAAGAAACAAACAGAAGAAAAAAATAGAAGAAAAAAGGAAGAAAAAAACAGAAGAAAAACAAGAATTTAAAATGATTTAGTTTTATTTTCAGATTTTTTTGATATATAATTGTATTTTAAAGATTTTAATAACATAAATAAATAAGTAATTAGAAACTTTAATAGCAAAAATAATTATCATAAAGTAAAATAAATAAGTAATTAGAAACAAAATAAAATAAAATAAATAAGTTTTTTGTTGTAAGTAGAAACAAAACAAAATAAATAAAGCAAAAATGAAAACAAAAAACAGGCAAAAAATAAAAAATATGCCACCCATTTGGCCACCACGGCTGAATACGACTAGAAACCCATTATTCGCCAGATTCAGCCCGAGAGGCCCATGAGGCCTGTGCTCATAGTAAGAATAGGCCCGCAAGCTCTGCATTTGAGAGGAGCTCGAAGTGGTGGCGCAGCCGCTTATAAACCATCGCCGAAGCCTCTCGGCTAGCGAGGTGGGACTAAACATCCCACCGCACCGCGCCAGTTCAAGCACATAGCCTTTAGTCGCGGTTGGGGAGGCGGACCGCGACTAAAGGGTATCTTTAGTCGCGGTCCGCCTCCCCAACCGCGACTAAAGGCTCTTTCTGCGCGGGAACGAAAGCGGCGCCAAAACCCTTTAGTCGCGGTTGGTGTGGCGGATCATGACTAAAGCTACTTTTAGTCGCGGTTGGTGTGGCCAACCGCGACTAGAGGGTAACTTTAGTCATGATCCTCCACTCCAACCGCGACTAAAGGTCTGTCTATATATACTGCACTTAGCAGATTCTTCTCTCGACGCCGAAGCCCTGCCCCGACGCCGATCGACGCCGACGCCTGCGCCTGCCCGGCCTTGACGCCACCCCGATGGCGCCGCCGCCTCCGCCCAGTGGCGCCGCCGCCCGTGCCCTGCCCTAGCCCGCCCGCCGCCGCCCTGCCTGCCCTTGCCCACCTCCCCCGCCGCCGCCGCCTTGCCCCGCCCCAGCCCCCCACCCACCGCCATGCCACACCACCATGCCACGCCCGCCCACCTGCCCGCCCCCCCCCGCCTGCCAAAAAAGGAAACAAGAAAAAAACAAGAAGAAAAAAAAAGAAAACAAAACAAAACCAAAAGAAAGAAGAAAAAAAGGAAGAAGGAAAAAAAGGAAGAAGAAAAAAGGAAGAAGAAAAAAAGAAAGAAGAAAGAAAGAAGAAAGAAAAAGGAAGAAGAAAAAAAGAAGAAAGAAAAAGGAAGAAGAAAAAAAGAAAGAAGAAAGAAAGAAGAAAGAAAGAAGAAAGAAAAAGGAAGAAGAAAAAACAAGAAAGAAAAAGGAAGAAGAAAAAAATGAAAACCAAATGAAAACCAAAAGAAAGAAGAAAGAAGAAAAAAAGTAACTTAAAACTTGATAATTAACAAAAAACCGTAAAATTTGATAATTAACCAAATGGCGAGGGTTATACATGTGTGTTGTCCTCGCCTCCCTCTCCGTGACGCCGTCGTCTGCCGCCCCGTCTCGCGCTCTACCGCGACACCCTCTCCCACCCCTTCCTCCCCCCTCCTTTTGCCACCGCCCTTTCGCCACCGCCACCGCCACCGCCCCCCTTCTTCACTTAATTAATTTTCAGGACTGACATAATGGCGGACGATAGAGCTGACCCGATTATGGACAACTATGATCCGGACGGTGAAGCACATATGTTTGGCATCATAAACAACGATATTCTATATGTGCCGACCGGACAAGAAGAAGATGTTATCTCTTCTTATCTGAACCTTGACGGTGAAGATGAAGGGCGCCGTCGAAGAAGATGATGTTAACAAACGTCGATAAACGCATTTATCTTCAAATGGAAGTAGCAACCACCTCCGGAGCCGAGGTATATATATACATTGAGCCTCTGGTGATACAAACTAACTGATTTGAATAAATATGTGTGTACTAACGTGCGCGACTCTCTTTCTTATTTTAGCCCTCGGCCGGATCGTCGAAACAATCGAGTACGTTGTCAAAGCGTGGCGCAACCAAGACGATGAAACAAGGAGAAACATGCACCATCGAGGTTGTCGACAGTGCAACCGGCAGGCCGCTGGAGCCCCGCAAGAAAGCCATCAAGTTTGTCAGCCAATGCGGAGCCGTTGTTAGAGACAACGTCTCGATCACCGTCCAGGAGTGGAATGAGCCAAAGAAGGCACGAATTGCTGGTTTCACTTTTGTCGATAAGAGAACAAAAAAAGATTGCTTCAAGAAGCTTATGGAACATTTCGTTCTACCTCCGGAATACAACAAATTCGATGAGGAGGGTAACAAGATTGAGGAAAACAAGGAGAGGAGGAGGCTAGTCAAACAGTTCGCTCTTCATAAGATGACGTACTGTGCATGTATCGTGTCCGCAGGTTCCACTGGATTCTGCTAGTAATTAAAGTTGACACCTCAGAATGTCTCGTCCACGACTCTCTGAATATGGATCCAAAGCTTTGGGGCGGCATGAGAAGAATGCTGCAGAAGTAATTATTTTCATTCATTTGCGCTCTATATCGATCGGCCTATTTCGTTCATTTCCTAATATCAAGTAACTAATAACTCTCTTGTTCATTTAATTTCTTTGTCTCGTAGGGTTTGGAGACGGTTCGTAGATACAAAGGTCGGTGAATTCAAAAAAGAGCTAGAATTCAAAAAGTCAAAGGCTAAGAATGGTGGGGATATTCAGCCAGCGGGGACCAATCTATGTGGATACTATGTCTGTGAGATGATCCGGAGATACACCTCTGAGCGGGTTCCGAGTGATACCAATGCTCAGAGGAATAACCTCCGGATGATGCTTAGTCCAGAAGCTCGCTTCCGACCACTTCAAGAGGAACTAGCTGGATGGTTCAGGAGGGAAGTCCTCCATCCTAAAGGAGAACACCATTACGAGGACGTAGAACTTTATATGCATTAAATTATGTATGGAAACTTGTTCAAAATTGTATATGGTCATCCAATGATATTTAATATATACTGTATATTCCTCTTGAATTCTTTTTGGTTCTAATTTCAAATTTGTTTGAAATTGTACATTCATATGCATGTATGTAGTAGCGTAGAATATATGAAACTCCTTCAAAATTAAAATAAAGCATAAAAGAAATAAAACAATACAAATTAAACAGAAAACAGGTTTAGGGGGGGGGCAGGTTTAGGGGGGGGGGGCTAAAACCTAAACCTGCGGCGGCCTTTAGTCGCGGTTGGCCAGAAGAACTGCGACTAAAGGTCCTCCGCCCCGACGGCCACCTGGCGCCCACGTGGACGGGCCTTTAGTCGCGGTTCTTAAGCAACCGCGACTAAAGGGGGGGGGGGCTTTAGTCCCGCCTGTTTGGTCGCGGTTGCGCAACCGCGACTAATGGCAGTTGCGAACCGCGACCAAAGGCCCTATTTCCACCAGTGTATTCGTTAATTTTGTGTTAACATAAAGATTGATGGATGAGGTTTCTCTCCAATTTTTTCCCCAGCTAGCCATCGATCATGTTGTTATGTTTCTTTCTCCAGCCCTTGACATGTAGTGATCCATGGCTGGCCCAAGTTAACTTGATCGACCCAAGCCCAATCAACCAAAGTGTTCCTGCGTTCATGACTCGCGATTGATCTCATTGATCGGGTTAGCCAGTGATCCCAACTTTTCTAAAAGAAATAGTGTTCCTGACTAGATTACGATCGATCTTTCCTTCCTAACTTGGTTTCACGATCGATCTTTCCTTCCTAACTCAGCTTACTCGTGCACTCTGATTTTGGATCGGCCGACGGGGATCACAAGGAGCACCATAGGATGAGCTAATAGGCAGCGGCTTGAGAACGGGAAAAGAAGAGTCGATGGACTCCCGTCCCTAGGGTTCCCCCCGCCGGCCGCCGCCGCGGCGCGCCCCTCCCTCCCTCTCCTCTTCCCCCTCCCCTCCCCTCCTGGGCCTCCTGGGGTCCCTGTCTGTGCCCTCGGCCCCATCTCCCTCCCCCCCCCCAGGGGCCCTCCTTCCCTGTCCGCTTGAGGGCGCCGGGGCGGGGCGGCCCCTTTGAACGACGGTGCTGGATGCCCGCGGAATCCAGCGGCGCGGCGGCGGTCTCGCGGGGCGGCGGGGTGGCCTGCTGTGGCTGACCTATTGGGTCTCGACGCTGGGGGTTGTCCAGGGGTGTGAAAGGTTGGACCTTTCCACTCGTCTCTTTCGTTGGGGTGCGCCGGGTCACGAGTGAGGTGGTGTTGAGGTCTTGGATGCTGGGGCGGCGGCCCTGGTGGTGGTGGTGGCGCGGTGCTCTTGGACAAAGCCCGCGCCGGGTCACGAGTGAGGTGGTGTTGAGGTCTTGGATGCTGGGGCGGCGGCCCTGGTGGTGGTGGTGGCGCGGTGCTCTTGGACAAAGCCCGCGCCTTGGTGCTGCCCGCTCATCATGGCCGTGTGGGCGGCGTGGTTGCCGGGGTGTGGCGTTCGGTGGCGGTGAATGTTGGCCGAGGTGAAAACCTGCTCTTTCTTCAGAGGGACCGGCGGCGGCGAAGATCGCTCCCTTCTTGAAGGCGTCGTCGCGGCTCTCATTGCCCGGCATGCGGCTCCGCGGGAAACTTTGATCCTTGGATCGGGCGGTGGCGGCGCTCCGGCGTCGTTTCCTTCCTGAAGGCGCCGCCTTGGAGCGCATGGTTCATCATATGTAGCTTCATATCTTCGGGACGGTAGTGCTAGGAGTTGTGTTGCTGCGCTCAGCGCCTATGTATCCTGTCCTGGGTGTGTGCGTGTGTTGTGGTGGCGTTGCATGTGGTTGTACTGGATGCTTGTGGATTATTGCTTTATATATAAAGCGGGGCGAAAGCCTTTTTCGGTAATAGGCAGCGGCTTGGGTCGCAGCGTAGTAGACTAATAGGGGAAGGGAGGAGGCCGGCACTGAGGGAAAACATCAGTAGAGTTGGTGGAGAGCTGCAATGTTGGCAAAGGGAGGGATGTAGCAATTTATCGTTGGGGAAGATAAGGGGTAGAGTGGTCGGCAGCTGGGGTGCAGAGAGAAAATGATGCGGATGTTGGCTCCTTAGATGACCCGCCGACGCTCTGGCCGTCCCCTCCGCAATGCTGCTCGTGCTGTCCCGAGTGGGAGACAACTGCTGCAGGTGTAGCCGGCGAGTCCAACACAGGATTCAAGACATCCCGCTTCTTTACTTGCGTCTGATGCCTTCACCATATCATCCCCACACTAGAAAACTCAGGCCTCCTCCATCTCTCGGCCTGGGACGGCGTCCCTGACCTTGATCTTCAGATGGACATGGCGTTCAACACCCTCTGACGACGTTGGCGGATCGAGCTGCTCACAGTCACGGGTATAGACTGACTTGCAAATCATGGCACAGAAGTAAGGGTAGCAAATACGAAGTACAATTTTTTTTGAAAGAAATGAGCAGAATACAAATGTGCGCACAGAGCTATTTACATGAGCATAGAAGAATGCATAATCATTTGTGGCATAAACAACTTACTTATAAGACAGCATGGTACTCCTCGAACAGTGCCGGAACCCGCTCCGCTCCAGCCTCATCTTCGGCGGCGGCGGCATCCTTGGCCTTGAACCACTCCTTCTCCGCCGCCCGGCAACGCTTGAGCGCAGGGGAGACGATGCGGTCAAGGCGGTTGAAGTTTGTCGAAGCCCGTGCTCCGGCACTACGGGAGCGGGCGCCGCGCGTGTGCGCCTGCTCCTTCCGCCATTCCTCCACCGGCAGGCGGAGGAGGAGCTCCCGGCCTCCCTGTTGTTGCAATGCTTGCGAGGCGGCTCGCCGCCGAGCCCCCTTCGGTACGCCTCCCGCCGCCCGTGCATAACATCCCCTCTCGCCTCGGGTGGCTCAACTCGCCGGACAACGATGCCAGAGCTCAATCGATTTGTCGCCAGAGTAAAAGAAATGCGGCGGAGTAGAACGGGGAAAAAGAGGATGGGAACCCTAAAATGTCCCGGAGCCCGCATATATAGTGGAATCCGGGACAATGGGGCTAACGTAAATATCAGACTTTTTTGACGAAAAGATGGCCCTAGGGCCATATTTCATTGATTAATCAGAAGGAGAAATACAAATTGCAGTAGAGCTACAGTTAGGGAGATCAGCCCGGCACAACTAGTATACAACAACAACAAGAAGATGATCTGCAGCACTCAAGGTGGCTCAAAGAGTCTGTCGACCAGCTTCTCGCCTCATCCTTGATGCGTCCCATGAGCTGTGGAACAGTGGACTCGGCGGCGTTGAAGACACGGTTGTAAATATCAGACTTGGTCGGGCCGTTTTTTTACAGGCCCATAAATGCGCCGGAGAAAAGTGCCCGGCGAGGTTTTACAAGATCTGCTAGAGTTGGTCTTAAATGTCAAGTTAATGAAAGATAGAGTGCATGAAGAGCATATGGACGTGCGGCACAAGATCGTGTATCTACAGTTATGTGTGAAGAGGACACCATGCAAGGTGAAGCTCGATGACCGTCGAACAATCTTGAAGAGTCTTGATTCGTTCGGACGCAATGAAACTCATCAGCAGGCAGCTTCCATGGCGAGTCACAGATTGATCGGACCCTGGATCTAGCAATCTGCATTACGGTGCGAGCGCCCTGCAAACTGTGAAGAGTGCAATCAGAAGAGCCACTACGTGGACTGATACAACAGTCATTGTGTCGCATCCCGCTTTCCGGCTGATCTGAGAGCATCTTCAGCCGAGCCCCCAACAGGCCCCCTCATGCCCTTTTTATTTTGTTGCCGACGTCGAAAATTCGGCCCGTCGCGTTTCAAGAAGCCCAATTTTCGCCGGTTCGTGTCAATTTTGTCGCCGGCGGACGCAGGCCGAACTTGGCGCCCTGGAAGCGCCTAGGGCGCCGGGGAAACAGATTTTGGAGCAAACGGGAATGGGCCCGCCGAGTCAGCGACTCGCCGCCTTAGTCGTCCTCGTCACCTCAGTTCCCGCATGAATCAATGCCAAGGCTGCCGCCGGCGTGTACACCAGGCCCATCAAATCTACGAATGGTGGGGCGTGCCCGGCCGCACCCTCGAAGCCATCCTCGACAACATCGAGGCCGACAACACGCCGCGCCTGGAGTACCCGGCGCCCCCGTCCTTCTCTCGTCGCCATGGTAATTCCTGGACGCCGCGGCGAATGGAGACGGCGACCTCCTCGTCGTCAGGCTCTGGCTCTCTTTCCTCCGGTTCGCCAGTGCTCCGCCCCGTCAAGCTGGAGCCGCAGGAGACGGCGGTTGGGCGCCGTACCCGCAGCAGCGCCCTCGTCATCAACGAGGGTGGCCGCCCCTCCCCTCGTTCCTACCGCCTCGTCCGGCCGAAGACCGAGCCGGGGTTGCTTCCCGTGAAGAAGGAGCACGAGGACATGGCCGCCGATGACGCAAGCAGGTGGAGCGCCAGCGCCGAGCCTACGAGGAGATCACAGCTCGGCGCGGCGGACGCGAGGAGAGCAGCGTCGTCGTCATCGACAGAGGGGCCGAATGGACTGGAGATGCTCTCAAATGGAGGAGCAAGTGCAACCACCGAACCAAAGCCCCAGCCACCATTGCAGCAATGATCGCTGCTACCGCTGCACTCGACAGGTCTAACCGTGTGCGCGTCGGCAGCCGCTGTAAGGGCATCTCCAGCCGTTGGCCCCCCAGGGGGCGTCTAAAAGCGCCGCCTGGGGGTGAGCCGGCGAAAAAAAAGGCCCTGGGGGCGAGTCGCCAGCCGACGACCCGGGGCCGCCTCTGCGAGTGTAAAAAAGGGGGGCCCGTTCGGCGAAGATATGACAAAGAGCAGTTAAATTTCGTCCGAACATGGCGAATTTCGGCCAAATTCGCCCATTTTCATTACATTATTAAGCTAATCTAAAAAAGAAAGGCGCTGAAGTCGTCGCCGCCGTCGCTGCCATCGTCGTCGTCGGCCTTCTCCTCCTTGACGCGGACGCCCCGGCTGGACCCGACGTCGCCATGGTGGACTGGCGGCGGCGCGTCGTCGTCGTCGCTGTCGCGACAGACGACGACTCCGTCTTCGTCGCGGCGCGTCGGCGCTCCGCGAAGCGGCATATTCAGCGCTACGGCGCTCGCCGCTTTCTCCCGACGCGCTTTTCTCCATCGCAATGGAGTCTGGCGCGCCCATTCGAGGACGCGTCGTCGTCGACGAGCTCCGCCGTCGCCAGCGCCGGCTCCGTCTTCACCGGCGCCAACCCCGGCTCCGTCTTCACCGGCGCCATTCCCGGCTCCGTCTTCGGCTTGACGAAGCGCGGAGGAACCGAGGACGAAGCGCGCCGGCCGCCCTCGTGGATGACGATGCCAGCGCTGCGAGTACGCCGACCGAGCGGCGACTCCGACGCAGGCTCGGCCTTGACGGCGAGCAGGGCCGGAGTTCCGGAGGAGTGTGAGGAGGATCGGGAGGAGGTAGAGGAGGAGGAAGACCCGAACCGTCTTGGCGCCAATGTCCCGGCGCGCCGGTGCGTCGCCGGGGGGTATGCCAACGGCGGGTCGTTGCCGCCCTTGAGGTGCGTGAGCACGCCCTCGAGTGTGCGGCCGGGGACGCCCCACCAGAGGTGGCGCCCCTCGCTGTTCTGCCGCCCGCCAACCACCGGCGCGCCGTTGGTGGACGCCAGACGCTGCTGCTGTCGGCGCTCGAAATACGCTGCCCAGGCGGCGTGGTTGTCAGCGGCGTACTGGGAGAGGGAGCATTGGGCGTCGGTGAGGGACGCGCGGACGATCTCAACCTCGTCGGCGAAGTACTCCGGCTTCGCCGCGGCGTCGGGCAACAGGGGAATGGGCACCCCGGCGCTGAGCCTCCATCCCGACGGCCCGGCGCGCATGTTGGCGGCGCGGATGTTCGCCGAACAGAGCCAGACTCGAAGCGAGCGAACGGCGGCGGCCGTTGGCCGCCGCCTCGTCCCGGGAAGCGTTCGCCATGGCGTCGGCGGCGACGCGCGGAGAAGCGGGAGAGAGGAGGCTGGACGGCGGCGAGGGCGGGCGGGCTGGTGTGGGCACAGAAGTGGAGTGGAAGCCGCCGGCTTTATAGCGAGGCCGCGCCGTGTACGCTGCGGCGTCGGAGGAGAGTCGTCGGCGCCGCCCGTGGCGCGCCGCCGTGAAGAATCAATGGCAAGGCTGACCGGCGGCAGCCTTGCCATTGATTCCAGCGAAACCGAGGCCGTTGGGGGAAGACGAGGCGCCGGGTCGCTGACGCGGCTGGCCCGCGGCTTCTTCGCGCCAAAACAACTCGCCCCGGCGCCCCCGGGCGCCCCCCAGCGCGCCGGGTTCGGGCTGGGTCCGCCGGCGCTGTTTTCGGCCCAAGCCGGCGATTTTCGGCGTCCTGGGGACGCGACTAGGCCGTTTTCTCGGCACCGGCGCGAAAAAATCGCCTGGGGAGGCCTTCTTGGGAGCGCGGCTGGAGATGCCCTAACCATTCATCGGCTGGGCCGTCTCGGTCATCAATAATGTCGAGGCCAGCGTTGAGTCAACACCTTCGCCGTGAACACCACCAACCATAGTGATGCAGGCTTCTTCGCCGGCAACATCTCTGTCGCCAAGCTTTGCTCCTCACAGTTCAGACTTTGTTAAAATAGATTAATTTGACTTAGCTGGCCAACACGCAAAAAACTGAATGATGCTGACATGATATCTGCTAACGGTTTTTATATGCCTGCTCTTCATCTGATTGTTGTAAGTTATAACACTATAAATTGCTCATTCTAATCCAAAACAGAAGTAAGGCATATAATAGTACCAACGACTAACTAGATAGATAGGTACGAACTTACATACCTAACCTCTCTGATTAGTTGATGATTTGCTAAGTAGGGATTTTAAGGCCGGTCATAGTGGGGATACTAGTATCATGCATATGATACTAGTATATGATACTACGTCTATAATGCATAGTGTCATAGATAGATTAGTATCGTATATGGTATCATTTATTGCCATGCAAGACACATAGTATCATAAAATTAATTATGATACGGTATCTACCTATATATGTTATACTATAACCCTCTCTCTCTTCTTTAATTGTTTGCCATATAAGCATGTTTACGAGTCCCAAGTGCATAATACCACTTATGTTAACCCGCTATGGCCAGCCTAATTAGCACCGAGCTGTAGTACCCAGTTGGGGCGTCACTTCATGAGTTGCACAAGATCCTGCTAATTAGTCCAGTATGTTCCTAGACAAGGCAAACATTGTAGTCCAGAAAAATGTGAATGCATTTTGACATTAATTAGTTGCGGCGTCCCTATTTGTACTGTTCATGGCATCCCTATTTCTATTGTTCGACTGTAAATGACTGCTTGATGAATTTTTTTTACAGAGCTCTTGTTTCAATATATTAGGTTACTAACCTAGCCCTGCAAATTGAGTAAATACTGACTTATAAGAGCTAGGTAGTCAAACAATGTAGGAGAAATAGCATGATAAAATGAACTCAGGGAGAATTTTCCAATAGCCAGTTTATAAATTGTGTTATGCTCTAAAGATGTGCTCAACAAAAGATTACAAATTTTTCGCAGCAACGCGCGGGCTATCTACTACTCCCTCAGTTTCTAAATATTTGTCTTTCTAGA
Organism: Aegilops speltoides; assembly: GCA_021437245.1. NCBI lineage: Eukaryota > Viridiplantae > Streptophyta > Magnoliopsida > Poales > Poaceae > Aegilops > Aegilops speltoides. Next base: position 10,003,388 of record CM038141.1, on the reverse strand, counting down.
TATTTCAAATAGACTATCACATACGAATATATATAGGCATTAGAGTGTAGATTCACTCATTTTTGCTCCGTATGTAGTCAATTGTTGAAATCTCTAGAAAAGACAATATTTAAAAACGGAGGGAGTAGTTTATATTAAAGGATGACACAAATACGCATGCAAGGACAACTGCTACGGTGCTTTGTTTTGTGCTGTATTGAGATTTTCCAGTGTAGTATTCAATAAACAAAAAACATCAGCAGGGCTTGGATGATGATGCATCACCGGACGGCCGATGGCGGCACGGGAGGTTCCGTGCACGGTACATTTTCCGCTTTAGCTTATAAAATGAGCCCCAGCTTTGCTCGTCTAGTCAACGGCACTACATCATTGCAACGCATACAAGTTCTCTACAGCCCACCTTGGCTTTGATATCGCGCTCATGGCTTCGCCACTACCGGCATTCGTGGTGCGGCGAGCCACGCCAGAGCTGGTGGTGCCCTCGGCACCGACGCCGCAGGAGGCGAAGCCCCTGTCGGACATAGACGACGCAGCGGTCATGCGCTTCTACTCCGCGGGCGTCCATCTGTACCGCGGTGACGTCTCCAAAGAGGGGCAGGACCCCGCCAGGGTCATCAGGGAGGCGCTGGCAAAGGCCCTGGTCCCCTACTACCCGCTCGCCGGCCGTCTGCGTGAGGAGGCCGGGAGGAAGCTCGTCGTGGAGTGCTACGCGCAGGGCGTCCTGTTTGTCGAGGCTGACGCTGACCTTACGGCGGACGACTTCGGCGACATTGGGTACCCCCCATTCCCTTGCTACGAGCAGTTCGTCTTGGAGGACACGGCCAGCACCGACGACGGCGGCGCCGAGCCGGTCATCGACCGCCCCCTCTTCTATGTTCAGGTACCAAGCTAGCTAGAAGCTTTCAGGTACAAAGTAGTGCACATGTGATCTAAACCCCCCTTTACGTACTGCAGGTAACGCGGCTCAAGTGCGGAGGCTTCATATTTGGGCACCGTGTGTGCCACTGCATGGTGGACGCGCCGGGCTGCGTGCAGTTCGTCAGGGCCATCGCCGAGCTGGCGCGCGGCGCCGACGCGCCCTCGGTGCCACCGGTGTGGGGCAGGGAGATGCTCATGGCGCGGCAGCCCCCGCAGCCGTCGTCCTACCCGCACATCGAGTTCCGAGAACCCGCGGGCGGGCCGGAGCCGGACCGGATGCTCACCACACCCCCAGGCGACAAGGTGTGCATCCCCTTCTTCTTCGGGTCACGGGAGATCGCGGCGCTGCGGCAGCGGGTGGCACCGCTGACCTGCTCTCGCTTCGAGCTCGTGGCCGCCTGCGTCTGGCAAAGCCGCACCGCCGCGCTTGGCTACGCTGCCGACGACGAGGTGCGCCTGTCCCTCATCGTCAACATCCGTGGCCGCCCCGGCACCCCTCTGCCGGCAGGCTTCTACGGTAACGCGTTCGCCTACTCCGCCGCGGCGACCACCGCCGGGGAACTCTGCAGCGAAGGCCTCGGGCACGCCGTGGAGCTGGTAAAGAAGGCCAAGTCGGCGGTGACGTACGAGCACCTGCTGTCGTTGGCGGACCTCATGGTGGCTACGGGGCGGCCGCTGTTCGCCGTGTCGCGGACATGCATTCTGTCAGACGTGAGCCACGCCGGGTTCAAGAGCGTCGACGTCGGGTGGGGGGAGGCTGTGTACGCCGGCCCGGTCAAGACGGGCGAAGGGCCCATCCCCGGCTTGAGCACCTATTTCCTCCGCTCCACCAACGGCAAGGGGGAGGAGGCCACCGTGGTGCCCGTCTGCCTGCCCAAGGACGCCATGGACAAGTTCCGCCTCGAGGTCCAAGCCCTCACCGCCGGCGCCGAGCTCTAGCCTCTAGCCTCTACCTACGGCCGGCCGGGGCAATCCGTCTCCGTCGTCGTATATATGATGCTATGTATATGTCACCTGCCTGCTACAAGTGTTCCCTCCCTTCTTCCATAATTCTTGTCTTGTCGTGGTTTTAGTTTCAGTTTAAATTAAATCCAAATCAAACATTATATTAAGAAACCCAAGGAGTGTACGGCACAGTAAGTATGTGTATATCTTATTTAATTTTAATTTAAAGAAATTCAAAGTCGCTACAAAGTTGAATCACTTATTTTGGTACCGATGGAGTAATATATTCGACGATATATTGTCACAACCACCAGGGCTGTAATTACAAATATTTTAATATTATATTTCATTGTTATGTTCAACTAGAATGTTTGCACTCGTATTTATGTCCGGCATTTTATTTTGTACTAACACATACGCCCTTGCGTTGCAATGGGAGATATGTTTTTTATGACAAAAACAACGGGAGCGATAATTGATGGGTCAATTGAAAACGGTCTCAACAGCAGTAGGTGACAGAGCGAGGAGATGCGGTCTTCTCTTTGGTCATGTTTTGCCGGTGAGATCTTGATACTGGCGGGGTTGGTCGGGGTCTACCTCCTTCTTGGGGTTGTGGCCACCTCCTCCTTTGGTGGCGTGACGACTACTGTTGCTTTGACCACTCTCTTCTACGAGTAACCAGATGGGTTAGTAATTGCAGCGCATAAATCCTGTTTCATTAGCATAGTCAACACATAACTATCTATGAATGTCTCTTCTTTATCAGAGTTCATGTTGTTTGATTATTTTAGCGCTCACATGCCCGCATTTTTTAATTTAGAAACAAACAGTCATATTCCCTTTTTATTGGCAGGTGCCCACAATTTTTTTTCAATTATACCCAACCAACCTATACTCCCTTTTATTGGCATGTGTAAGCTACCACCAACAATAATTTATGGAGTCCCTCGTTCTGCTCATGATTCTTGAGACAACTTCCTGATTCCCAGACAACCTCTTTATTTCCAGACAACCTAGGGACATATAAAAACTAATGTGATTTGGTATAAAGCTTCAAGGTGGGATTATTTCTATCATAGTTGCAAGCTAACTAAGTTGGTTTTGCCGATTGGCACAATATGGAAGGTCGATAGTTCAATCCTCTCGCGGCCTAATTTTTTTTGTTACTCATCCGTCCGACAAAAAAGGAAATATGTGGTAGACCCAATTCGACCCAGTGGGGGGACAAACAGAAAAAAGTCGTGAACTACATGCAAAATGGGCGGAACAAAATCTTTACGTATATTTAATAGGAAGACCAACCGTTTTTATGCAACAAAGGAGACCTAGCTCGGTTCATCCTCCCGAGGAATTGGATGAGACGTTGCAAGTTTGATTCCTTACGACAACAAAATATTTTTGACTCCCTCGGTGAGGATCGATGGCCCGCATGCGGAGCAGGCCTAGTAGGGAGTGCGGATCTGGCCAATACAGCCTGAGCGACAGAGCAATTATTTTTGCCTTTTCATGTTTGAGTGCGGCTAACCAGTCGAACAAATGTGTCCTACTAACAAATAGCCAGAGTGAATACTTAACAACATACTGCAGCATTAGAGTTGAAACATTTTTTGATTTTTTTTAACTTTAAAAAAATTATGAATTGTGAATATTCTTGGAAATGTTAATACCTTTCAAATTACGAAATAGTTTTTTGAAATTCCATATATTTTTTGAAAAACACGAACAAAATTTGAAACAAGAACTTTTTTTGAAATTCAGAAAAATTTATAAAAAGATGATCTTTTATAAAAACACGAATATTTTTTGAGTTTGTAAATATTTTTGAAAATGGAAACATGTTTTGAACATTCACAACGAATTTATAAAATGTGTTTAATAAATATGAACATTATTTTGAATTCGTGAACATTACACTGAAACAAGAATATTTTCTGGATTTGGCACTTTTTTAGAAATGAACTTTTTAAAATCTCGAATAATTTATAAAAAAACATATTTTTTTTGAAAAAAGGGCACTTACCTTGAATTAACAAAAAGATTGGAGCAAGAAAAAATTTAAAGTTTTGTTTATTTTTCAAATCCGGGGAAAAAAATTATTTTTTACTATCTTTCAAAAATATTTGAAATACTATTTTTTTGAAATTTTGAATTTATGAAAAATAGGAAATTAAAAAAAAACTTGGTAGGGAAAAAAGAAAGAAAGGAACAGAAACGGTAAAATAGAAACAAGAGATAAAAAGCGGAAATGGGCCGGCCCAATCATGGGAGCCCAGTGCAAAAGCCTAGACTATTTTCCTAGGGCTTTCCAAGCTGCATTGGCAGGAAAATAAGTAGGCTGGTCTCGCTCTACCACAACGCGCAACCTACATATGAAATTCTAGACAAACCGGTTTTCCTATTCTGGCAGACGACAATAATTTAGTACTACCTCGGATAGAAAAAAAATTATTTTCGACGATGAACGGGTGGAAAAATCAAAGAAACACACCTTGCTTTATTAGATATATATATATATAGATATATAGAGATATAGATTGAGACAAGATGCCTTTATTTTTGGACCATGATAACTGACTGTCTTCAGCCAAGAACGCTAGGCGGGGGGATGGGGAGCGAACGATTTCGTTGGCCAGAAAATATCCCAGGGCGGTCTTCCCGCTTCATTTATGCCAAACAAAAAATCATGGACATATTCAAACCCAAAACAACAATCGAAACATCTACTAAATACTATGAAAATGTCAATTAGCTAAAAAAAGGTGTGCTAAATATATCTAATTACCATGGTAATATTAAAAGATTATTAAACAAGGACTTAGGAACACAAATTTATAATAACCATGCTCTAAATTATAAAAAATGAGGCAAAAAGTGCTAACCATCATAATTAAATTGAAAAATGTATACAATTTGCCATGAGGCATTTCAAGACATTCCAATAAAATTTGCATGGGCATAATTATTTACAAATCTTTGATGGGTACTATTTTCGAAAATATTGCTGTGTGTACAAACATAATTTTTTTGGAAGTTGCCAATTGTATAAATTTAGCATTGCGCCTGAAAAAATGGAATTGTCATGTTACGTGCAATGAACTTGCCATATTGTTGATTTTGGATTGTTGATTGTAGATTTATTTACTGGCCCACAAGATCCGAGTCAATTTTATTTGTGGTTGCTATCTTCAATTGTTACATGTCTGCTGGTTTCATAACAGCCCTCAAGGTGTGCAAGAATCATGAGCCTTTGTTTTCGTGCTGTTTAAATAATGGTTCACAGTAAATCGATCAATTATGGTAAGGAGAAGCATGCCTCTTGATGCTCATCAATGCGTTCAGAACAGCCAGTTAGGCCAAGCCATCAAGAGTGCTGCAACCAACTGTTTTGAGAGGTAGAGATGGCAATCATTCAGAAGTTCAGATTGAAGTGATAAATATCACAACATACTAACCTTTATCCTCTCATGGTGCTAAATCCATATAGCCAAGTCAGCAATTCCAACATTTTCCTTCTTATTTTTTGTGGTAATTCCATCATTTTCCAGTGCACTTCTCATTACCACCAACTTCACACACTGGCATATTTAGAACAAGAAATTACACTCATGCATAACTTAAGAGCAAAATCATATACTGTAAAAATCATGAGTTGTTTGTCTACAGGCTAATGACATTCACGTATGTGATAGGAAAGAAACTTGGTAATATATTTGATTTAGTGGGAAAATAAACGTATGCTCTAGGTAATAGACTTGATTTAGGAGAAAAATCAGCACAGATGTTGTAAATTAGCATATCCACATATGCATATGTAGAGGCATTGCCAGAAGCACAGAACCAACACTATTTATAAAAGAGAACATGGGAAGAAAAAGTACCTCTGGCGGCATGATGTCTTGCAGATCGTTTCCTTTATAAAGATCCTCAAATTTATTATGTACCACCAAATTTTTGTCTCTTGAACAGGCAACACGGATCTAAAAATGAAGCCACATTCGGGAAGGAGACGCCTTCTCAACAAACATGTGGTTCAGAACCGAGAACATGCAGGTGCCTCCTGCCTTCCTAGTTGAACCATCTTCCTAGTTGTGCATCAGAAGTTAGTTCAGAATAACAGCAACGAAATGCAATGGAAGCCATCTTCCAAATAATTCAATTTTAAGGATATTTAGCTAACACGGGAGTGACCATGAGCAATCAATACAAAACATAGATAAATATGATAGAAAAGTCCCTTAAAGTGACATGTATATGTTCATATTTCCGCCTAATGCATGTCTAAAAAACGCCAAGTGCACTAATCTGCTTTAATTGTGCCAAAAAATTAAACCAACAAATTCAGTATAACATTCCACCATAATACATAATAACTTACTAGTTCGCTACTCATTACTTATAATCCATCAGTTCCCTTAATAACAAAAATATAACTTAGTGGACGATATCACTACATCACGATTAACTTAGTTCACTACATCATTACATCACTCCATTACATCAGAACTAAGTTTACTAAGTAACAGGATTACAGCCTAAAGTCCATCAAGGACCAGACAACCCTGAATCCGAACTTCCCAGCACCACACGTAATTTCCTCTTCGTCTGCGCCAGTGCGGTGTGGAGTAAAATAAAAGGTTCGTTCAGCACAAACACCAGCAGCCACATTATTGATTTGAAACACCACCGTTCCTTCCAGACAGATAGTAATGACCCTTCGACGGAGTTTGATAACTCCACTTTCATCACTTCTAACGAGGCCATCTACTCTGCTATCATGAATCACAATCGCTTTGTCAATGTTCAGCTTGCGAGCTTTATCCGCGATGCCAACTGTTATATTTCCTTTAAAATGCCCCTCAGTGAGCTTGATTTCAAAGGTGCACTCGACTGCGTTAAGAACAGTTGCGAATCTCACTTCCATAGTGCTGAGCCAACTCTCAAGGGTTTCACTTCTAACCATGACATCTTTCTCTCTAGACAGGACTCGGCCATCAATACTTATTAGACCCTTGCTAAATGGCCTGTCTGGAACTCCTTCTTCCCTTATTTTAAGATCTATCTCTAGATAGATGAAATCAACCAGCACTAGACCTCGATATGGGCCAGTTAAAATCAGCATTCCATCCTATGAAAATAATTGCACGAGAGATTAGAGTATGCTCATCCAAACACTGCTTGAAATGAGGATTGAAAGCATGCCATAAAAGCTACTCCATTTATATGCAGATGACTATGTGGATTGACAACCACCAGTACTAAGATGACTCCATTTGGATATCTATTAACAGTTGATATTAAATGCATCGTCGGATGAAACAAAACCCGATTGAAACGAACTTAGAAGCAAGGAGTGTACCTTGTTGACACGCTGGCAGTCATCTCTATTGCGGTGAAAGAGAAATTCAGTTGCCAGACATTAGAAATTTAGTAATACTCCCTCCGTCCCAAAATCCTTGTCTTAGATTAAACAAGAAAAGAACAAGCAAGGATGAAGATGGAGGCCGCTTACACTCTTCATCGATGTCGAAGACGGAGAAGTCTCTGAGGAAAAACCGGGTGTAGACCTTGCGCCCAGCCTTGGGGTCGTGCTCGATGATAGAGTCCATGACCGCATCGTGTGCCTTGCTTCTCCGTCGGTTCTCCTCCGTCTTCCGCGCCTTCTCCTCTTCCTCCCGCCGGCGCCTCTCCACCTCCTTCTCCTTATCCGCCTCCATCTCCGCCCAATCCTCCTCGTCAAGGAAGAGAAACTCCATGTACACGACCTCCTCCTCCCAACTCGCCGCCGTCCCAAAGCCGCCGCCGCCGCCGCCGCAGAGCCAATCGAGCGAACCCTACAGCGCCGCTGTCGACCCCTTTCCTTTTGCTGATTTTTTTTTTCCTTTTTGAGCCGAACTCTTGATTATTTGGGCTGGGCCAAAGGTCCGAGTGGCGTGTCATGTATACTGTACGTCCAAAAAGAAGAAAAAAAGATGGTTTGAAGAATATATACAAGGTTTATCGATTTTTTTCCCTTCATGTATACTGTATGCAGTCGGGAACTAAATAAACTAGTAGAACACCCGTGCGTTGCCACGGGCTCTTCATTCTTTTATTATGGTATCTATCAATACAATGCATATGAAATTTTGCATGTACAGATTTTATCCGATTGCGCATATAATGTATAATATTTTGTATGTAGAGAAAACATAGCCGGCAACAATTGAAAAATAATTGAAATCCACTTCACCTGCAATGCAACTCGGCGATATATACACAGAGAACAATGATCCAAATAATTATATGTTACGAACTAAGATCTCCTTGATGTGATTAAGATATTACCTTACAACATCAGGTATGTTGTCTTAAGCTTCATTTGCACGGTACTTTAGCAAATGTAACAATAAATTATTTCTCAACTTATCCTGGACAAGGAATATATATACATATTATATTTCAAACATAAAGTTTTGGAAGGATAAGACGCATCAAATGACATGTTTTAATGAAACGTAGCCAACCTTTTTTAACCACAAAATCAATCTTCTTCCTTGGCCCCTTATTTTTGAAGTGCTTTCTGTTGACTTCTCTCTTTTATACGCACAAAAGTCAATGGATCCAAAGAAGAGAATGATCCAGAGATGTTCATACCTAGAGGGAAATAAGCAATTTGTTAGTCCACAACGACGACAAGTGCCAAGGCTCATGCATTTGAAGTCCATAATCCCAACCTACACCACAACCCAACAAACGTTGACATCTTCTTACTTCACTAAGAGCATCTATAGCCGGACTTGGCAAATCTGACCTCTTAAACGTCCGCGGACATGTCTAGGCGTGCCAGCGGATAGTGACCGGTACACCTCTCAAAAAATGCATTCCACATCCAGATACCTAAAATTAGAAACCTCAAATCCATATTATTACATGCAACGTAGCGATCTTTGACCAAAGCTTTGTCCGGTTCCGCTCCCGCCTGCCATGTCCGACGGCCGACTGTGCTCCGGAGGGTGTTTGTCCGGGCGCTGGCAAGGTAGAGTAGGGGACAATCGCCGGCTCACGGAACTCAAGGCGCAGCCGTCTCCCATTCCCTACTCTTCCTCGTCAGAGCCCGGAACTCGTTGGGTGCCGGTGGGCTAGGCTGGTCTTAACTGAAAGTTGTCCTTGTCCGGCTAAGGAAAGAAAGGGATGACGAACGATGACGGATCCATCCGGGGACGATCCGCCGATGACCACCACGATGCGGTTGCAGATGTCGAGGATGGTTGCAGCAAAAGAGACGTATGGCCGTTCGGTGGGCTCCCAACTTCTTCGGCTCACGGTTGCAACTCAGGGATGCGGTTCCAACTTCGCTACGTACCAGTTTCAGCATCTCATCATGTAGTGCAGATCGGAATGTGGTAGTAGTGGCCGCCTCCTGTGCTTGTCCCAGTTGTCCGCGGGAAAGAGAAAGAAAGGAGTGAGACGAAGAAGGGGTGGTGGTAGGCCTAGTCACACGTGGGCTGAGGAGGTTGGACAAACTTGCAACACTGGCCGTTGGATCCATCGCGCTGTACCGCTGGAAGGAAAAGAAAAGCAAAAAATGGGAGGCACGCGCAACGGAAACTCGAACCGACGTCCAACAACTTGGACATGCATGCTCCCAGCCACTCCAACAGACTAGCATCGCTTGTAGGAAACCAACGCGCACCTAAAATAACTTAGCACAACCGTACAACCGGACTTGTCTACTGTGTCGAACCAGAATTAGATATTGTAGTGAACATGTTAAAAAGATTTGTACAATTTTTCTGAAAATGTATATTTCGAAAAAGTGCGAACATTTTTGCATTTCTGAACATATTTTTGTACACAGGAAATGTTTTTCGCATATGTGAACAAAAAAATGCTGCAAAAAATGTTTTTGAAAAAATTGAACCATTTTTTGAAGTTGTGAACAAATTATGAAATTCCGAACAAATTTTTAAACCGCGGACATTTTTTTAAAAAAATATTTGAAAAATTGAACATTTCACTAAATTATGGAAAAAAATGAAAATCGCAAACATTTTTTGAATTTATGAACAAAAATTTGAAAATGGAACTTCATGAAATATCTAACAAAAAATTGGCACCACAAACAATTTTTGAAAATCCTGAACATTTTTACAAACATGAACATCTTTTGAATTTCGGACCAAATTTTGCAACGGCGAACAATTTTTGCAATTCCAGAAGTTATTTTGAAATATGAACATTTCCTAAATTTGTGAACAAATTTTGAAGTACACGGACATTTTTTTAAAAAAATCCTGTACATTTTTTGAATTTGTGAACATATTTTAGAAAGTAGACATTTTTTAAAATCTGTTAAAGTTTGAATTAAAATAGAAGACAAATATCGACATGAAAAAAAGGGGGGAAAGAAAATAAATAAAGAAGAATAAAAGAAACAGCAAAGGAAAAAAGAAAAGAAGAAATAAAAAGGAAAATAAACAGAAAAACTAAAAAAGAAAAAATGGAAAGAATTAAAGATAAAGAAAAAACGGTTTAGGGAAGTTTCTAGAAGGTTCCTAAACCCAGAAAACCCGGCTGGGTAACCCTAGAAGGTTCCCAAAATTGAAAACAGAAACACTCCCGTACAGCTACATAATGGGCCTGCCCATTGTGCTCGATAGGGATGGCTGCCTGTGCGTTTCGGCGACAGTTTGCCGCAGCATGCTGCAGCAACTGGAGAAGCCTTTCGAGCGACGAGCGCAGGCAGTACAACTTGGAGGTAACAGGAGTTGGCGTGCGTCGCTAGGTGTTGTGAAGATTAATGTGGACGGAGCCGTGGGACGTCATAAACGTGGCGGGGCAGTGGCAGCAGTGTGCCGGGATCACACGGGAGCTTATTTGGGTTCATCAGCGGTTGTTTATCATGGAATTACTAACCCCACAATCTTGGAAACATTCACGTGCAGGGAAGCTCTAGCTCTTGCAGAGGATCTTCAGTCGACAAGAATGATGATTGCTTCAGATTGCAAAGGAGTGATCCAAGATATAAACGAAGGAACAAACGGTCCACATGCGGCAATAGTACATGAAATAACACTTCGGAGAGGGTTTTTTCAATTCGGCTGCTTTTGTGTTTGAGCGTAGAAATCATAATTTCGAAGCTCATAATCTCGCCAAGTTCGCTTGTAATTTAGGAGTAGGTCGGCATGTTTGGTTGGGAGTTCCCCATGACCAAAGTCGTGTACCTATGAACATTGCTATCATTTAATAAAGTGGCGAGATTTCACAAAAAAAAAAAACTTTGCCGCAGCATGCCGCAAATAGGAAATCCCCTATTGCGCATGCTCTAATTATGCTGCTTGTCAACTTTAAGCTCTAAAATTCCAGGCCGGACCTTCATATTGAAACGCTGCACTAGTCTTCTTTTTTACAGCCCAGATTGAAACCTTGTTGGTGACTTGTGTACACCTTTTTTTTGTGGCGAAGTGACTTGTCTACACTTGACCATGGCATACCAAGTTATATAGTTACTCCCTCCGTCTCAAAATTCTTGTCTTAGATTTACCTACATACGGATATATCTAATACTAAAATGTGACTTGATACATCCGTATTTAGATAAATCTAATACAAGAATTTTGGGACGGAGGGAGTACTATAATTCTAATTCAGCAGCTAATAGCAGGAACGGACAACCGAAAGATAAAACAATAGGTTTGGGGGAACCGCACAACCCTCTAGGGTGGCCTATCACACACACACACACACACACACACACACACACACACACACACACACACACACATATATATATATATATATATATATATATATATATATATATATATATATATATATATATATATATATATATATATATATATATACATGTCGTCTATTCTACAATCGATGATAGAATAATATTCTGCAATAATCTCGTACTGCCCGGAATAAAGATCTGGTACTGCTTCCGCATAACACTACCATACTTCATTTTTGTAAAGTCGGTACTGCTCTTCTGTACTTGCGTAGTAATTCACTAATAAATTCTAAACCGCTTTGCTTCCTCTACTTCTAAGCCCGAGCTTCCTCTGCTTCTACGATTCCCTTCCAAAACCCTCTCCCCTTTCGCTTGCTAGGCTGCTAGCCACCCCTATCAGCCCACCACCACCAAATTGACCATCGCCGACTCCTCCGGCGAGATGCTTCTCCCGTTCCGTCGCCTCTCGGCCCCCCTCCGCCGCTCCCTCTCCACCACCGCTTCATGCCCCGCCTGGGCGATGATCTACCGAATCTCCACGGCGGAGGAGTCCGCGGCCGCGCGGCATGCGTCCGTCGTGCTCGCCCTGCCCCGCTTCGCCTCCGCGTCTCGTCCCGAGCACGCCGGCTGGACCCACTCCCGACACGGCCAGCACCGACGGCCGCCCGCCCGTCAACTTCTTCACTTGGCGCCCGGCCCATGAAAGGGGCTCCCCGCGGGCGAGCTCCGAACACAACCTCGTCAACGTCTTGGCAGCGGCGTGCTTTCGCCATGAAGCGGTGACGGCCTCCTCCTGCTCGGCACTTTCAGAACCGCATAGCGTCGCCAAAGATCTTCCAACACCAGTCCGTCCCCGCCCGTTCGAGGTCCTCGACCAGCGCGTCTGCGCTCCTCCTGCTCCTTCAGACTTGCCCGGAATAAAGAAGTTTTTGTACTACTCAAAATGATTAAATTGTACTGCCCATAATTTCTTCCAGAGAACGCAAATTCCCTTCACATGTACCTTGTACTTCCGTGGAATATGAGTTTCATACTGCCCGATAATAATAATAATAATAATTGTACTGCTCAAAGTGAATAAATTGTATTGCTCGGATTTATTTTAAAAGAACACAAAATTGCCTTGTACTTCTGTGGAATACGGGTTTCGTACTGCCCGACAATAAATAAGTTTTTATACTGCTCAAAATGATTAAATTGTACTGCCCATAATATCTTCCAGAGAACTCAAATTCCCTTCACATGTACCTTGTACTTCCGTGGAATATGAGTTTCGTACTGCCCGATAATAATAATAATAGTAATTGTACTGCTCAAAGTGAATAAATTGTACTGCTCAGATTTATTTTAGAAGAACACAAATTTGCCTTGTACTTATGTGGAATACGGGTTTCGTACTGCCCGGCAATAAAGAAGTTTTTGTACTGCTCAAAATGATTAAATTGTACTGCCCATAATTTCTTCCAGAGAACTCAAATTCCCTTCACATGCACCTTGTACTTCCGTGGAATATGAGTTTCGTACTTCCTGATAATAATAATAATAATAATAATAATAATAATAATAATAATAATTGTACTGCTCAAAGTGAATAAATTGTACTGCTCATAAATTATTTCCATAGAACTAAACTCCCCTTGACATGTATTTTGTACTTTTGTGAAATATAAGTTTTGTACTGCCTGGTAATAAAATGTTTTTGTACTGGTTAAAATACATGAATTGTATTGCCTAGAGTGATTCAATAGTACCACCACGCAATAAAAATGTTTTGTATTGCTCAAGTTATATAAACGGTACTGCTCATAATGAATCAGTGGTACTTCCCATAATTGTTTTATGGCACTGCCCGATAATAAAAATAAACATATTATTTAATCGCTTCTTTTAACCCTCGGATAATTGTTGATAAATGTTGATACTTCAATGGGTTGTGCCCAAAATGAATAAATGGTAATACTGCATCTTTTTTAAATATGTAGTTTGTACTTCTTTATATATATGTTATGCACTGTTGATGGCAATATATTTTGTATTTCTTTCTATGAGGTTCTTGTACTGCTTATGATTTACTTATAACAAGTATAAAAGAATATAAGAGCCTATGTAGGTACGACGCCGATAGGGTAGGTACGACATTTTTGTGTTGGCCGTCCTCTCGCCGCCGGGGCCGGCCGCGTCTCCGGGCTTGCTGTAGAAGAGCCTGTGCACGGTGGCCATGTCCAACTCCGTCGGAGCGGTGGCCGCCCCCTTCTTCTTGCTCTGCTTCTGCTGCGGCGCGCTTGTCTCCTCCGGTGGCGGCGCATAATGCGCTGGTCCTGGGCTTGGGCTTGGCGGGGGTCGGCTGGAGGAAGGGGAACTTCTCCTTGCCGTCGCTGTGGGAGCGGCCGCCGGAGCCGAGGATGTCGCGCAGGCGGAACCGGCGCACGGCCTCGCCCGTGCCCGTGGACGTGCTCTTGGGGAAGGCGGCCGGCTCGCGCGCGGGCGACCCCGGCGCGGACCGCGGCGCCCACGCGCAGTACGTGTCCGGCGAGGGCGGCGCCGTCGCGTAGGTGGCCGAGGCCGAGGCGTCGTCATCATGGGCCTGGCGGCGGTGGAAGACCCGGTAGGCCGGGAGGATGTGGCCGTACGCGAAGAGGTCGTCGACCAGCGCATCCCCGCCCGCCAGCGCCAGCGGCCTTGCGAACGCGAACTCGAAGCTACCGCCGCTGGCGTCCGACGACGCGTCATCGTCGTCGTCGTGTTCTTGCTGGTAGTCCTCCTGCGGCTCCGGGAAGGCGTCGGCGCCCTCCTCGGTGTGGTCCCCGAAGCTGAGGATGGTGGCGAGGCGCGCCATTGCTGCGGCCGTGGGCTGCCTGGCGGTGGCACCGGACTAGCTAGCTGGTGCTGGCGAACAGCGGGCCGAGGAGGGAGCGTACGGGATCGGGGGTGGGGAGGTGGCGGCGGGATCGGGGGATCTGTTTTTGGGATCCTTATATAGGGGCTTGCCTGTTGTAGAATATTATTCTACAATCAATTGTAGAATAGACCCACCCTATATATATATATATATATATATATATATATATATATATATATATATAGTGTTACTATTCATCACCGAGTGCAGAATAAGTTATTCTTCACCGAGGTAATCTTCGATCATTTCATAATTAAATTACGTTTGGAATTCAAATAGTTACATTCCTATCGATTCACGACGTAAAATTTGACATAAGAAAATAAAATATAGGTCATAAGACAAGAAAATTTACAGTTTATGTCTATTTTACACTATGTTTTTAAATTTGTAATTTTACATAACATAAAATATTTTTCCGACGATTATATATTTTCTTACGGTCTCTTTTACTTCAGAAATAAGGCAAAATTTACGGAACGTAAAATTACGGTCCATTGATAGTAAAATAGAGGGTGAAGAATAACTATTCCTCACCCAGGGTGACGAATAGTCAATCCCTATATATATATATATATATATATATATATGCCATCTATTCTACAATCGATGATAGAATAATATTCTGCAATAATCTCGTACTGCCGGAATAAAGATCTGCATCGCTTCCGCATAACACTCTGTACTTCTTTTTAGTAAAAAGTCGGTCGCTGCTCTTACATACTTGCGTAGTAATTCACTAATAAATTCTAAACCGCTTTGCTTCCTCTGCTTCTAAGCCCGAGCATCTTCCTTCTCGATTCCTTCAAAACCCTCTCCCTTTAAGCTTGCTAGGCTGCTAGCCACCCCTACCAGCCCACCACCACCAAATCGACCACCGCCGACTCCTTCGCGAGATGCTTCTCCCGCTCCGTCGCCTCTTGTCCCCCTCTGCTGCTCCCTCTCCACCGCCGTGTCATGCACCGCTGGCGATGGTCTACCAGATCTCCACGGCGGAGGAGTCCGCGGCTTGTGCAGCGCGGTCCATCGCGCTTCGCCCGCGCCGCTTCGCCTCTCGCGTCTCCGTCCCGAGCACGCCTTTGGCTCGACCGCTCCCGGACACGGCCAGCGCCGGCAGCCGGCCGCCCGTCAACCGTCGACTTTGCGCCCGCCCGCAAGCGGGCTCCCCGCCGGCGAGCTCCGGACACAACCTCATCAACGTCTTGGCGGGCGTGCTGCGCCACGAGCGGCGACGACCTCCTCCTGCTCGGCACTTTCAGAACAGCGCCAGCGCCCAACATCTTCCAGCACCAGGTCCCGCCCCGCCCGTTCGAGGTCCTCGACTAGGCGTATCTGGCGCTCCTCCTGCTCCTTCAGTACTTGCTCGGAATAAAGAAGTTTTGTACTGCTCAAAATGATTAAATTGTACTGCCCATAATTTCTTCCAGAGAACTCAAATTCCCTTCACATGTACCTTGTACTTCCGTGGAATATGAGTTTCATACTGCCCGATAATAATAATAATAATAATTGTACTGCTCAAAGTGAATAAATTGTACTACTCGGATTTATTTTAAAAGAACACAAATTTGCCTTATACTTCTGTGGAATACGGGTTTCGTACTGCCCGGCAATAAAGAAGTTTTTGTACTGCTCAAAATGATTAAATTGTACTGCCCATAATTTCTTCCAGAGAACTCAAATTCCCTTCACATGTACCTTGTACTTCCGTGGAATATGAGTTTCGTACTGCCCGATAATAATAATAATAATAATAATTGTACTGCCCAAAGTGAATAAATTGTACTGCTCGGATTTATTTTAAAAGAACACAAATTTGCCTTGTACTTCTGTGGAATACGTGTTTCGTACTGCCCGGCAATAAAGAAGTTTTTGTACTGCTCAAAATGATTAAATTGTACTGCCCATAATTTCTTCCGGAGAACTCAAATTCCCTTCACATGTAACTTGTGCTTCCATGGAATATGAGTTTCATACTACCTGATAATAATAATAATAATAATTGTACTGCCCAAAGTGAATAAATTGTACTGCTCGGATTTATTTTAAAAGAACACAAATTTGCCTTGTACTTCTGTGGAATACGGGTTCGTACTGCCCTGCAATAAAGAAGTTTTTGTACTGCTCAAAATGATTAAATTGTATGGCCCATAATTTCTTCTAGAGAACTCAAATTCCTTCACATGTACCTTGTACTTCCGTGGAATATGAGTTTCAGTACTGCCCGATAATAATAATAATAATAATAATTGTACTGCCCAAAGTGAATAAATTGTACTGCCCGTAAATTATTTCCACGGAACTAAACTCCCTTGACATGTATTTTGTACTTTTGTGAAATATAAGTTTCAATACTGCCTGGTAATAAAATGTTTTTGTACTGGTTAAAATACATGAATTGTATTGCCCAGATTGATTCAATAGTACCACCACGTAATAAAAATGTTTTGTATGCTCAAGTTATATAAACGGTACTGCTCATAATGAATCAGTGGTACTTCCCATAATTGTTTTATGGCACTGCCCGATAATAAAAATAAACATGTTATTTAATCGCTTCGTTAACCCTCGGATAATTGTTGATAAATGTTGATACTTCAATGGGTTGCGCCCAAAATGAATAAATGGTAATACTGCATCTTTTTTAAATATGTAGTTTGTACTTCTTTATATATATGTTATGCACTGTTGATGGCAATATATTTTGTATTTCTTTCTATGAGGTTCTTGTACTGCTTATGATTTACTTATAACAAGTATAAAAGAATATAAGAGCCTGTGTAGGTACGACGCCGATAGGGCAGGTACGACGTTTTTGTCTTGGCGTCCTCTACTTGCCGGGGCCTGTCGCGACTCGGCTAGCTGTATAAGAGCACATGCACGGTGGCCATGTCCATCTCCGTCGGGCGGCGGCTGCCCCCTTCTTCTTGCTCTGCTGCTGCTGCGGCTGCGCCTGTGTTTTCTTGGCGGCGCTTGTCTCCTCCGGCGGTGGCGCATAATGCACTGGTCCTGGGCTTGGGCTTGGCGGGGGTCGAGTGGAGGAAGAGGAACTTCTCCTTGCCGTCGCCAGGGAGCAGCCGCCGGAGCCGAGGATGTCGCGCAGCGAAACCGCACGCTGCCCTCGCCTGTGCCGTGGACGCGCTCTTGGGAAGGCGGCGGCTCATGCGCGGGCGGACCCGGTGCGGACCGCGGCGCCCACGCGCAGTACGTGTCCGGCGAGGGCGCCGCCATCGCGGAGGTGGCCAAGGCTGAGGCGTCGTCGTCGTGGGCCTGGCTGCGGTGGAAGATCGGTTAGGCCGGGAGGATGCAGTCATGCGCGAAGAGGTCGTCGGCCAGCGCCTCCCCGCCCGCCGGCGCCAGCGGCCGCGCGAACGCGAACTCGAAGCTGTCGCCGCTGGCGTCCGATGCCGCGTCATCGTCGTCGTGTTCTTGTTGTAGTCCTCCTGCGGCTCCGGGAAGGCGCCGGCGCCCTCCTCGGCGTGGTCCCCAAAGCTAAGGATGGTGGCGAGGCGCGCCATTGTTGCGGCCGTGGGCT
This sequence comes from Aegilops speltoides, assembly GCA_021437245.1. Classification (NCBI taxonomy): domain Eukaryota; kingdom Viridiplantae; phylum Streptophyta; class Magnoliopsida; order Poales; family Poaceae; genus Aegilops; species Aegilops speltoides. The sequence continues at coordinate 9,985,373 of CM038141.1, read as the reverse complement.
ACCTGGCGGTGGCGCTGGACTAGCTAGCTGGTGGTGGCAAACAGCGGGCCAAGGAGGAAGAGTACGGGATCGGGGTGGGAGGTGGCGGCAGGATCGGGGGATCTGTTTTCGGGATCCTTATATATGGGCTGCCTATTGTAGAATATTATTCTACAATCAATTGTAGAATAGACCCACCCTATATATATATATATATATATATATGACAAATTTTTTCTACTACCGGGTGTAGTTACATCCATTTTATTTTGTACATTTTAGGTAGTATCTACCATACTGTAGTGTATGTATGCGTAGTATGTAGTATGTAAGAATATTTAGGTAGTATATATACTATTTTTAGGTAGTATGTAGTATATTTTAGCATACTCCTTTTACGCATAAATATGTACGATTTTCACAAATATGATAAAAACATGGGCTCACATGCAATTTTTTCACATAACTCGCTTTGGAGTATCTTAGATATAATATATGAGCATACTAAAAATGATAAAGTTGCATATATACTACCACATAAGAGTATATGAGAAATGGGTGTAGCTACACCCGTAGTAGGATGCATTTTCCTATATATATATATATATATATATATATATATATATATATATATATATATATATATATATATATATATATATATATGAGTGGAATACATTGTTACAATATACATGTGTAAATACAGAGGCTATATAGTCTAACACCCTCCCTAAATCTTAGCGACTTCCTAAATAATCTAGAAGGGTAAGATTGCGCCGGCAAGCCTCAAACTGTGGTAGAGGCAATGGCTTGGTGAAGATGTCTGCAAGTTGATCCTTGAAAGAGATGAACTTGATCTGTAGTTGCTTCTGAGAGACACGTTTACGCACAAAGTGATAGTCAACTTCAATGTGTTTCGTTCCGGCATGGAATACCGGATTTGCAGAGAGGTATGTAGCACCGATGTTATCACACCAAAGGACAGGAGTCTGTGATTGGGATATACCCAATTCCTGAAGCAAAGATTGTACCTAGATAATCTCCGCAGTAGCATTAGCCACAGCCTTATACTCAGCTTCAGTACTGCTACGTGAGACAGTGGCCTGTTTCTGAGCACTCCAGGCGATCAGATTAGAGCCAAAGAACACAGCATAACCCCCCGTAGATCGCATGTCATCCGGACTGCCAGCCCAATCCACATCAGAATATGCCGAGAGACATCCAGAGGAGGTCGGTTGAATATACAAGCCGTGAGACACCGTGAATCGAATGAATCGCAAGATGCGCTTAATAGCAGACCAATGAGTGTCACGGGGTGACTGCAGATACTGGCAAACTCGGTTGACAGCAAAGGAGATGCTCGGTCGTGTGATCGTCAAGTACTGAAGACCACCAACAATACTCCTGTACTCCATCGCATCGGCAGAAGACAGAAGCTCACCATCAACAACAGTGATCTTGTCAGTGGTAGACATGGGTGTAGTTGTCGGTTTGCACTTAAGCATCCCAGCCCGCTGCAACAAGTCCAAGGAGTACTTCTTCTGCATCATAACAAGACCAACAGCCCGAGAAGTAACCTCCACACCAAGAAAGTAGTGAAGCTTCCCAAGGTCCTTGACCGCAAAATCAGCACCAAGCGAACGAACAAGAGCAGTAGCAGCAAACTGAGAGGAGCTGACAAGAATAATATCATCCACATAGACCAACAAGTACATAGTAACCTCAGACCTTTGTAGAAGAAACAGTGAGGAGTCAGCAGTCGACGATGCAAAACCATGAGCACAAAGGGCCATTGCAAGACGAGCATGCCAAGCACGGGGAGCTTGCTTCAGACCATACAGTGCCTTAGACAGACGACGGAGATGATGAGGACGATCTAGATCAGAAAAACCCGGAGGCTGGCGCATATAAACCTTCTCCTCCAACACACCATGGAGGAAGGCATTTTGTACATCAAGCTGACGAACAAACCAACCTCGAGTAACGACAAGAGAGAGAAGAAGCCTGATGGTAGTAGGCTTGACCACTGGACTGAAGGTGTCTTCATAGTCAAGACCATAGTGCTGTCAAAACCCACAAGCAACAAGACGAGCTTTGTAGCACTCAATGGACTCATCAGAATGCTTCTTCCCTTTGAAAACCCACTTAGAATCAATGACATTAACCTGTGACGGTGGAGGAACAAGAGTTCATGTCTTATTACGAATAAGAGCTTGATACTCCTGCTCCATGGCCTCCCTCCAATGAGGAATGCGCATAGCAGCTTGATACGTGCGCGGCTCGGAGGAGGGATCCGCAAGAGCAGCAATCATGCATGCAGCCAACCACGCAACAGTGTCATCGTGACGCTGCTTAGGCTGAAAAATGCCATTGCGACTGCGTGTATGAGGGCGCAGAGCAGCAGCAGGAGCTAGTGAAGTCGAGGACGACGATGGAGCGGCGCTAGAGCGGCCAGCAATAGCAGAACTAGGAAAGGGCAATGGAGGCGTCCCGGTGCCAGGCGACCCCGGGTTGCATGGTGCTGAAGACAGCCCGGGAGAGGCTGGCCCGGGTGACAAGAGCCCAGACACCGTAGACAAGGCGAGGGCGGGCGAGGTCGGCCCAGTCGCCGTGGGCGGCGAGGCGAGGACGGGCGAGGCCGGCCCAGTCACCGTGGGCGACGAGACAGGGGCGGGCGAGACCAGCCGAGGCATCGTTGGCGTGGCCGGCGTCGCGGGCCGAACGGGCGGCGAAGCCTGCTCAGAGGCCAAGGGCGACGAAGCGAGTGGCAGCGCCGGGGCATCGATCGGTCGTGCATTGTCATGGGTACCGAGGCCATGCAAGGATGCCATAGGGTCGTCGTGCATGACTGGTGGTGCCGAGGAGGAAGGCAATGATGACAAAGGAGGCGATGGCGCCTCTAAAATTTCCAAACGAGCTCCATGTCCAGTGCCTGCACCATGGTTAGGCAACAATATAGGAGAATATGCAACATCATCAAATTGGTCAGAGGCAATAGAGGATGAATGCATGGATGGTGGTTCAGCGGTGGACACAGGAAGTTTGGCAAAGGGAAAAACATGCTCATCAAACATGACATCCCGAGAGATATAGACACGATTTGTGGGAACATGGAGACATTTGTATCCTTTATGAAGAGAGCTATAGCCAAGAAAGACACACTTCTTGGAGGGAAACTCGAGCTTGCGCTTGTTATATGGACGGAGATGCGGCCAGCAAGCACACCCAAATACCTTGAAGAAGGTGTAATCAGGTTGTTCATTAAGGAGAACTTCAATGGGAGTCCTCATGTTCGAAACACGAGTGGGAGTACGATTGATAAGAAAGCATGCAGTGGTGAAAGCATCACTCCAAAAACGAAACGGAACCAATGCATGGGCCAAAAGAGTAAGACCAGTTTCAACAATGTGACGATGCTTACGTTCTACTGAACCATTCTGCTGATGTGTATGTGGACATGCTAAACGATGAGCGATCCCAAGCGACTGAAAGAAGGAGTTGAGGTTGCGATACTCGCCCCCCCCCAGTCCGACTGGACATGAAAAATTTTGTGCCTGAGAAGGCGTTCAACATGTTTTTGAAACTGAACAAAAATATCGAACACATCAGATTTACGTTGGATAAGATAAAGCCAGGTAAAGCGACTATAAGCATTAATGAAACTGATATAATAATTGTGACCACTGACAGAAGTCTGAGCAGGACCCCATGAAGGAAATATGCCCTAGAGGCAATAATAAAGTTATTATTTATTTCCTTATTTCATGATAAATGTTTATCATTCATGCTAGAATTGTATTAACCGGAAACATGATACATGTGTGAATGCATAGACAAAACAATATGTCACTAGTATGCCTCTACTAGACTAGCTTGTTAATCAAAGATGGTTATGTTTCCTGACCATAAACAAAGAGTTGTTATTTGATTAACGAGGTCACATCATTAGTAGAATGATCTGATTGACATGACCCATTCCCTTAGCTTAGCACACGATCGCTTAGTATGTTGCTACTGCTTTTATCCATGACATATACATGTTCCTGTAACTATGAGATTATGCAACTCCGCTTACGGAGGAACACTTTGGGTGCTACCAAACATCACAACGAATCGGGTGATTATAAAGGAGTACTACAGGTGTCTCCAAAGGCAGATGTTGGGTTGGCGATTTCGAGATTAGGTTTTGTCACTCCGATTGTCGGAGAGGTATCTCTGGGCCCTCTCGGTAATGCACATCACTTAAGCCTTGCAAGCACTACAACTAATGAGTTAGTTGTGAGATGGTGTATTACGGAACGAGTAAAGAGACTTGCCGTAACGAGATTGAACTAGGTATTGGATACCGACGATCGAATCTCGGGCAAGTAACATACCGATGACAAAGGAACAACGATGTTGTTATCGGTCCGACCGACAAAGACCTTCAGAGAATATGTAGGAACCAATATGGGCATCCAGGTCCGCCATTGGTTATTGACCGAGAATAGTTCTAGGTCATGTCTACATTGTTCTCGAACCGTAGGGTCCGCACGCTTAAGGTTTCGATGATGCTTATTATGAGTTTATGAGTTTTGATGTACCAAGGAGTTCGAGTCCCGGATGAGATCGGGGACATGACGAGGAGTCTCGAAATGGTCGAGACGTAAAGATCGATATATTGGACGACTATATTCGGAGTTCGGAAAGGTTCCGAGTCATTCGGTATTTTTCGAGTACCGGAGAGTTACGGAATTCGCCGGGAGTATATGGGCCTTATTGGGCCATACGGGAATAAGGAAAGAGGCCAAAGGAAGAAGGGGCGCAGCCCCTCTAGTCCGAATTGGACAAGGGGTGCAGCCCCTTTCCTTCCTCCTCTCCCCTCTTTCCCTTCTCCTACTCCAACAAGGAAGGAGGGAGTCCTACTCCCGTGGGAGTAGGACACCCCTTGGCGCGCCTCTCCTAGGCCGGCCGCACCCTTCCCCTTGCTCCTTTATATACGGGGGCAGGGGGGCACCTCTAGACACACAAGAGACACAAGTTTGATCTACGGATCGTTCCTTAGCCGTGTGCGGTGCCCCTCCACCATATTCCACCTCGGTCATACCGTCGCAAGCTTAGGCGAAGCCCTGCGCCAGATGAAACATCAAGATCGCCGCCACGCCGTCTTGACGAAACTCTCCTCGACACTCGGCTGGATCGAGTACGAGGGACGCCATCGAGCTGTACGTGTGTCAAGAACTCGGGGCGCCGGAGTAACGGCGCCGGATCGGTTGGATCGCGAGGAGAACGTCGACTACTTCCTCTACGTTGTGATCGCTTCGCTTCAGGTCTACAAGGGTATGTGGACAACACTCTCCCTCTCGTTGCTATTCATCACCATGATCTTGCGTGTGCGTAGGGAAATTTTGAAATTACTACGCTCCCCAACAGTGGCATCCGAGCCTAGGTTTTATGGTTTGATGTTTTGCACGAGTAGAACACAAGTGAGTTGTGGGCGATACAAGTCATACTACCTACCAGCATGTCATACTTTGGTTCAGCGGTATTGTGAGATGAAGCGCCCGGACCGACATTACGCGTGACGCTTACGCGAGACTGGTTTCACCGCCACGAGCACTCGCTGCTTAAAGGTGACTGGTGGGTGCTGTCTCTCTCACTTTAGTTGAACCGAAAGTGGCTACGCCCGGTCCTTGAGAAGGTTAAACGAGTCTATTTGACGAAGTATCGTTGTGGTTTTGATGCGTAGGTGAGACTGGTTCTTGCTTAAGCCCGTAGCAGCCACGTAAAATTTGCAACAACAAAGTAGAGGACGTCTAACTTGTTTTTGCAGGGCATGTTGTGATGTGATATGGTCAAGACGTGATGCTATATTTTATTGTATGAGATGATCATGTTTTGTAACCGAAGTTATCGGCAACCGGCAGGAGCCATATGGTTGTCGCTTTATTGTATGCAATGCAATCGCCCTGTAATGCTTTACTTTATCACTAAGCGGTAGCGATAGTCGTAGAAGCATAAGTTTGGCGAGACGACAACGATGCTACGATGGAGATCAAGGTGTCGCGCCGGTGACGATGGTGATCATGGTGGTGCTGCAGAGATGGAGATCATGAAGCACAAGATGATGATGACCATATCATATCACTTATATTGATTTGCATGTGATGTTTATCTTTTATGCATCTTGTATTGCTTTGATTGACGGTAGCATTATAAGATGATCTCTCACTAAATTATCAAGAAGTGTTCTCCCTGAGTATGCACCGCTGCCAAAGTTCGTCGTGCCTGCACACCACGTGATGATCGGGTGTGATAAGCTCTCGTCCATCTACAACGGGTGCAAGCCAGTTTTGCACACGCAGAATACTCAGGTTATACTTGACGAGCCTAGCATATGCAGATATGGCCTCGAACACGGAGATCGAAAGGTCGGCGTGAATCATATAGTAGATATGATCAACATAAGATGTTCACCATTGAAAACTACTCCATCTCACGTGATGATCGGTTATGGTTTAGTTGATTTGGGTCACGTGATCACTTAGATGACTAGAGATGTCTATCTAAGTGGGAGTTCTTAAGTAATATGATTAATTGAACTTAAATTTATCATGAACTTAGTCCCGTAGTATTTTGCAAATTATGTTGTAAGATCAATAGCTTGCGTTGTTGTTTTCATATGTTTATTTTGATATGTTCCTAGAGAAAATTGTGTTGAAAAATGTTAGTAGCAATGATGCGGATTTGATCCGTGATCGAGGTTTATCCTCATTGCTGCACGTAAGAATTATGTCCTTAATGCACCGCTAGGTGACAGACCTATTGCAGGAGCGTATGCGACGTTATGAACGCTTGGCTAGCTCAATATGATGACTACTTGATAGTTTTGTGCACCATGCTTTATGGCTTAGAATCGGGACTTCAAAGATGTTTTGAACATCATGGACCATATGAGATGTTCCAGGAATTGAAGTTAATATTTCAAGCAAATACCCGAGTTGAGAGATATGAAGTCTCCAACAAGTTCTATAGCTAAAAGATGGAGGAGAATCGCTCAACTAGTGAGCATGTGCTCAGATTGTCTGGGTACTACAATCGCTTGAATCAAGTGGGAGTTAATCTTCCAGATAAGATAGTGATTGACAGAATTCTCTAGTCACCATCACCGAGTTAGTAGAACTTTGTGATGAACTATAGTATGCAAGGGATGATGAAAATGATTCCCGAGTTTTTCATGATGATGAAATCGATGAAGGTAGAAATCAAGAAAGAACATCAAGTGTTGATGGTTAACAAGACCACTAGTTTCAAGAAAAGGGCAAAGGGATAGAAGGGAACTTCAAGAAGAACGGCAAGCAAGTTGTTGCTCAAGTGAAGAAGCCCAAGTCTGGACCTAAGCACGAGACTAAGTGCTTCTACCGCAAAGGGACTGGTCATCGAAGCGAACTACCCCAAGTATTTGGCGGATAAGAAGGATGGCAAAGTGAACAAAGGTATATTTGATATACATGTTATTGACGTGTACTTTACTAGTGTTTATAGCAACCCCTCGGTATTTGGTACTGGTTCAGTTGCTAAGAGTAGTAACTCGAAACGGGAGTTGCAGAATAAACAGAAACTAGTTAAGAGTGAAGTGACGATGTGTGTTGAAAGTAGTTTCAAGATTGATATAATCATCATCGCACATTCCCTATACTTTCGGGATTAGTGTTGAACCTAAATAAATGTTATTTGGTGTTTGCGTTGAGCATGAATATGATTTGATCATGTTTATTGCAATACGGTTATTCATTTAAGTAAGAGAATAAACTGTTATTCTGCTTACATGAATAAAACCTTATATGGTTACACACCCAATGAAAATGGTTCATGGGATCTCGATCGTAGTGATACACATATTCATAATATTGAAACCAAAAGATGCAAAGTTAATAATGATAGTGCAACTTATTTGTGGCACTCGCCGCTTAGGTCATATCGGTGTAAAGCGCATGAAGAAACTCCATACTTGATGGACTTTTGGAGTCACTTGATTATGAATCACTTGGCACTTATGAACCGTGCCTCATGGGCAAGATGACTAAAACTCCGTTCTCCGGAACAATGGAACAAGCTACTGACTTATTGGAAATAATACATACCGATGTATGCGATCCAATGAGTGTTGATGCTCGTGGCAAGTATCGTTATTTTCTGACCTTCACAAGATGATTTGAGCAGATATGGGTATATCTACTTGATGAAACATAAGTCTGAAATAGTTGAAATGTTCAAAGAATTTCAGAGTGAAGTGGAAAATCATCGTGACAAGAAAATTAAGTTTCTGCGATCTGATCGTGGAGATGAATATTTGAGTTACGAGTTTGGTCTTCAATTTAAACAATGTGGAATAGTTTCACAGCTCACGCCACCTGGAACACCACAACGTTATGGTGTGTCCAAACATCATAACCGTACTTTATTGGATATAGTACAATCTATGATGTTTCTTACCGATTTACCAATATCGTTTTGGGATATGCATTAGAGACAGCTGCATTCACATTAAAAAGGGCACCATCTAAATCCGTTGAGACGACACTATATGAACTGTGGTTTAGCAAGAAACCCAAGTTGTCGTTTCTTAAAGTTTGGAGTTGCGATGCTTATGTGAAAAAGTTTCATCCTGATAAGCTCGAACCCAAATCGGAGAAGTGCGTCTTCATAGAATATCCAAAGGAAATTGTTGGGTACACCTTCTATCACAGATCCAAAGGCAAGATATTCGTTGCTTAAGATGGATCCTTTCTAGAGAAGGAGTTTCTCTCGAAAGAAGTGAGTGGGAGGAAAGTAGAACTTGATGAGGTAATTGTACCTTCTCCTTATTGAAAGTAGTTCATCACGAAATCTGTTCTGTGACTACTACACCAATTAGTGAGGAAGCTAATGATGATGATCATGTAACTTCAGATCAAGTTACTACCGAATCTCGTAGGTAAACCAGAGTGAGATCCGCACCAAGAGTGGTACGGTAATCCTGTTCTGGAAGTCATGTAACTAGACCATGATGAACCTACGAACTATGAGGAAGCGATGATGAGCCCAGATTCCACGAAATGGCTTGAGGCCATGAAATCTGAGATGAGATCCATGTATGAGAACAAAGTGTGGACTTTGGTGGAGTTGCCCGATGATCGGCAAGCCATAGAAAATAAATGGATCTTCAAGAGGAAGACGGACGCTGATAGTAGTGTTACTATCTACAAAGCTAGACTTGTCGAAAAAGGTTTTTGACAAAGTTCAAGATGTTGAATACAATGAGATTTTCTCACTCGACGATGCTTAAAAGTCTGTCCGAATCATGTTAGCAATTGCCGCATTTTATGAAATCTGGCAAATGGATAAACAAAACTGCATTCCTTAATGGAGTTATTAAAGAAGAGTTGTATGTGATGCAACCAAGAGGTTTTGTCGATCCTAAAGGTGTTAACAAAATGTGCATCTATGGACTGGTGCAAGCATCTCGGAGTTGGAATATACGCTTTGATAAGTTGATCAAAGCATATAGTTTATACAGACTTGCAGTGAAGCCTGTATTTACTAGAAAGTGAGTGGGAGCACTACAGCATTTCTGATAAGTATATGTGAATGACATATTGTAGATCGGAAATAATGTAGAATTATTCTGCAAAGCATAAAGAAGTGTTTGAAAGGAGTTTTTCAGAAAAAGACCTCGGTGAAGCTGCTTACATATTGAGTATCAAGATCTATAGAGATAGATCAAGATGCTTGATAAGTTTTTTCAATGAGTACATACCTTGACAAGATTTTGAAGTAGTTCAAAATGGAACAGTCAAAGAAAGAGTTCTTGCCTGTGTTACAAGGTGTGAAATTGAGTAAGACTCAAAACCCGACCACGGCAGAAGATAGAAAGAGAATGAAAGTCATTCCCTATGCCTTGGCCATAGGTTCTATAAAGTATGCCATGCTGTGTACCAGATCTATTGTATACCCTGCACCGAGTTTATGAAGGAATACAATAGTGATCTAGGAGTAGATCATCGACAGCGGTCAAAATTATCCTTAGTGGAATAAGGATATGTTTCTCGATTATGGAAGTGACAAAAGGTTCGCCGTAAAGGGTTACGCCGATGCAAGTTTTGACACCGATCCGATGACTCTAAGTCTCGATCTAGATACATATTGAAAGTGGGAGCAATTAGCTAGAGTAGCTTCGTGCAGAGCATTGTAGACATAGAAAAATTGCAAAATACATAACGGATCTGAATGTGAAAGACCCGTTGACTAAGACTCTCTCACAAGCAAAACATGATCACACCTTAGTACTCTTTGGGTGTTAATCACATAGCGATGTGAACTAGATTACTGAATCCAGTAAACCCTTTGGGTGTTGGTCACATGACGATGTGAACTATGGGTGTTAATCACATGATGATGTGAACTATCGATGTTAATCACATGGTGATGTGATCTAGATTATTGACTCTAGTGCAAGTGGGAGACTGAAGGAAATATGCCCTAGAGGCAATAATAAAGTTATTATTTATTTCCTTATTTCATGATAAATGTTTATCATTCATGCTAGAATTGTATTAACCGGAAACATGATACATGTGTGAATGCATAGACAAAACAATATGTCACTAGTATGCCTCTACTAGACTAGCTTGTTAATCAAAGATGGTTATGTTTCCTGACCATAAACAAAGAGTTGTTATTTGATTAACGAGGTCACATCATTAGTAGAATGATCTGATTGACATGACCCATTCCTTAGCTTAGCACACGATCGCTTAGTATGTTGCTACTGCTTTTATCCATGACATATACATGTTCCTCGTAACTATGAGATTATGCAACTCCGCTTACGGGAGGAACACTTTGGGTGCTACCAAACATCACAACGTAATCGGGTGATTATAAAGGAGTACTACAGGTGTCTCCAAAGGCAGATGTTGGGTTGGCGATTTCGAGATTAGGTTTTGTCACTCCGATTGTCGGAGAGGTATCTCTGGCCCTCTCGGTAATGCACATCACTTAAGCCTTGCAAGCACTACAACTAATGAGTTAGTTGTGAGATGGTGTATTACGGAGCGAGTAAAGAGACTTGCGGTAACGAGATTGAACTAGGTATTGGATACCGACGATCGAATCTCGGGCAAGTAACATACCGATGACAAAGGAACAACGATGTTGTTATGCGGTCTGACCGACAAAGATCTTCGTAGAATATGTAGGAACCAATATGGGCATCCAGGTCCCGCTATTGGTTATTGACCGAGAATAGTTCTAGGTCATGTCTACATTGTTCTCGAACCGTAGGGTCCGCACGCTTAAGGTTTCGATGATGCTTATTATGAGTTTATGAGTTTTGATGTACCGAAGGAGTTCGGAGTCCCGGATGAGATCGGGGACATGACGAGGAGTCTCAAAATGGTCGAGACGTAAAGATCGATATATTGGACGACTATATTCGGAGTTCGGAAAGGTTCCGAGTCATTCGGGTATTTTTCGGAGTACCGGAGAGTTACGGGAATTCGCCGGGGAGTATATGGGCCTTATTGGGCCATACGGGAATAAGGGAAAGAGGCCAAAAGGAAGAAGGGCGCAGCCCCTCTAGTCCGAATTGGACAAGGGTGCAGCCCCTTTCCTTCCTCCTCTCCCCTCTTTCCCTTCTCCTACTCCAACAAGGAAGGAGGGAGTCCTACTCCCGGTGGGAGTAGGACACCCCTTGGCGCGCCTCTCCTAGGCCGCCGCACCCTTCCCCTTGCTCCTTTATATACGGGGCAGGGGCACCTCTAGACACACAAGAGACACAAGTTTGATCTACGGATCGTTCCTTAGCCGTGTCGGTGCCCCTCCACCATATTCCACCTCGGTCATACCGTCATGAAGCTTAAGCGAAGCCTGCGCCGATGAAACATCAAGATCGCCGCCACGCCGTCGTCTTGACGAAACTCTCCTCGACACTCGGCTGGATCGAGATACGAGGGACGCCATCGAGCTGTCGTGTGTCAAGAACTCGGGCGCCGGAGTAACGGCGCCGATCGGTTGGATCGCGAGGAGAACGTCGACTACTTCCTCTACGCCAGATCGCTTCCGCTTCAGGTCTACAAGGGTATGTGGACAACACTCTCCCCTCTCGTTGCTATTCATCACCATGATCTTGCGTGTGCGTAGGAAATTTTTGAAATTACTACGTTCCCCAACACCCCATACATCTAAAAACATAAGTTCTAAAGGATGTTTCACCTCACGACTAGACTCCGAAAAAGGAAGTTGATGACTCTTCCCCTGCTGACAAGCATCACACACTGCTACATCTTTATGACTAGAAATGCTAGGAAGCTCATGACGACGCAAAACATGACGAACAATAGGTGTGGCCGGGTGACCAAGACGAGCATGCCACTGTGACGGAGATACCCAAACTCCACTGAAAACGCGAGCGACACCAGGATGCTCCAGACGATAGAGGCCCTGGCACAACCGCCCGCTAAGAAGAATGTCCCTCGTACCCCGATTCTTAATAAAAAGATCAAAAGGATGAAATCCACAAAGCACATTATTATCACGTGTGAGTTTAGGAACTGAAAGAAGATTACGTGTCACAGATGGAACTCTAAGAACATTGCAAAGCTGGAGACTCCTATTTGCATGGCTAGCGAGAAGAGATGCTTGACCAATATGAGAGATGTGCATACCTGCGCCATTGGCGGTGTGGATCTTGTCGGAGCCATGATAGGGTTCACGAGTATGAAGCTTTCCCATCTCACTCGTCAGATGCTCCGTTGCCCCAGAATCCATGTACCAGTGAGGATCGATGGAGTAGGACTGAGTGTGTCCTTGTTGCTTCGGCGGCGCCGGACGATCAGTCATGGCAACCTGACACCCAAAGTTGCGTGTGTCCTTGCCATCATTGCCAAGGCCAAGAAAACTCCGCTGAAAACGTTTGTGACACTTGGAGGCCCAGTGCCCCTTAATGCCACAGAGCTGACACACACGCCGACCACTGGCCCCTAGTAGGGTTGCGGACGAGGGGGGTAGCCAAGGATGACGAAGACGATGTAGGGCGGCGCCTTGGACGAGTTGCGGCCACCCTTGGTGGCAGCGTTCACGGACAGGGGGCCGTGACTAGCCTTGGCGCGGCGAGCCTCGACACGCTGCTCGGTGATGATAAGGCAGGAGTAGACCTCATGTGCCATCATGGGGGTCGAGTTGCCCCGCTCATTGATGATCTCGACTAAAGCATCATACTCATCGTTGAGCCCGTTGGCGATGAAGGAGTTGAACTCGGAGTCGGTGAGCGGCTGTCCAATGGAGGCCAACCTGTCAGCAAGACTCTTGACCTTGTTGTAGAACTCCGTGGCCGTGGAGTCAAGCTTCTCACACTCGCCAAGGTGATGATGGAGCGCGGGGACACGAGCCTAAGACTGCGCCGCAAACGAGCGCTCGAGGATGGTCCATGCCTCATGAGACGTCTTGGCAAAGACAACAAGCCCAGCAACAGCCGGGGAGAGTGACCCCTGGAAGGAGGAGAGGTTCGCCTGGTCCTGCCCCGTCCAAACACGGTGGGTCAGATTATAGACCGGACCGTGCATGCTGTCCACCAGCGCGGGGGCAAGGAAGAGAGCCGTCGACGTAGCCAAGCAGGTAATGGCTCCCAGGGAGCGGAAGAACCTGAGCACGCCAGAAGATGTAGTTGTCGGCCGACAGCTTGATGGTGATGAGCTGGCAGAAGTGAAACAGCGGTGGCGGTGGCGATCCCATCGAGGAGACTGCCTGGGGTGAGGTGAAGGAAATATGCCCTAGAGGCAATAATAAATTTATTATTTATTTTCTTATTTCATGATAAATGTTTATTATTCATGCTAGAATTGTATTAACCGGAAACATAATGCATGTGTGAATACATAGACAAACAGAATGTCACTAGTATGCCTCTACTTGACTAGCTCGTTAAATCAAAGATGGTTAAGTTTCCTAACCATAGACATGAGTTTTCATTTGATTAACATGATCACATCATTAGGAGAATGATGTGATTGACTTGACCCATTCTGTTAGCTTAGCACTTGATCGTTTAGTATGTTGCTATTGCTTTCTTCATGACTTATACATGTTCCTATAACTATCGATTATGCAACTCCGCTTACGGAGGAACACTTTGTGTGCTACCAAACATCACAACGAATCGGGTGATTATAAAGGAGCTCTACAGGTGTCTCCAAAGGTACATGTTGAGTTAGCGATTTCGAGATTAGGTTTTGTCACCCGATTGTCGGAGAGGTATCTCTGGGCCCTCTCGGTAATGCACATCACTATAAGCCTTGCAAGCAATGTAGCTAATGAGTTAGTTACGGAATGATGCATTACATAACGAGTAAAGAGACTTGTCGGTAACGAGATTGAACTAGGTATTGAGATACCGACGATCGAATCTCGGGCAAGTAACATACCGATGACAAAGGGAACAACGTATGTTGTTATGCGGTTTGACCGATAAAGATCTTCGTAGAATATGTAGGAGCCAATATCAGCATCCAGGTTCCGCTATTAGTTATTGACCAGAGACGTGTCTCGGTCATGTCTACATAGTTCTCGAACCCGTAGGGTCCGCACGCTTAATGTTAGGTGACACTTAAATTATGAGTTCATGTGTTTTGATGTACCGAAGATAGTTCGGAGTCCCGGATATGATCACGGACATGACGAGGAGTCTCGAAATGGTCGAGACATGAAGATTGATATATTGGACGACTATATTTGGACAACGGAATGGTTCCGGGGGTTATCGGATATATACCGGAGTACCGAGGGGTTACCGGAACCCCCCGGAGGGTTAATGGGCCTCATGGGCCCAAAGTGGAGAAGAGGAGGGGCGTCCAAGGCAGGCCGCGCGCCCCCTCCCCCTCTAGTTTGAATAGGACAAGGAGGGGGGACGGCGCCCCCTTTCCTTCCTCCCCTCTCTCCCTTCCTTCCCCCTCTCCTACTTGGACAAGGAAAGGAGGGAGTCCTACTCCCGGTGGGAGTAGAACTGCTCCTGGCGCGCCCCCTCCTGGCCGGCCGCCCCCTCCCCCTTCCTCCTTTATATACGGGGGCAGGGGGCACCTCTAGACATAACAACAATTGATCCTTGAGACCTATTAGCCGTGTGTGGTGCCCCCCTCCACTACATTCCACCTCGATAATATCGTAGCGGTGCTTAGGCGAAGCCCTAAGTCGGTAGAACATCATCATTGTCACCACGCCGTCGTGCTGACGGAACTCTCCCTCGACACTCGGCTGGATCGGAGTTCGAGGGACGTCATCGAGCTGAACGTGTGCAAGAACTCGGAGGTGCCGTGCTTTCGGTGCTTGATCGGTCGGGCCATGAAGACGTACGACTACATCAACCGCGTTGTGCTAACGCTTCCGCTTTCGATCTACGAGGGTACGTGGACAACACTCTCCCCTCTCGTTGCTATGCACCACCATGCTCTTGCGTGTGCGTAGGAAATTTTTTGAAATTACTACGTTCCCCAACAGTGGCATCCGAGCCTGGTTTTATGCGTAGATGTTATATGCACGAGTGGAACACAAGTGAGTTGTGGGCGATACAAGTCATACTGCTTACCAGCATGTCATACTTTGGTTCGGTGGTATTGTTGCATGAAGCGGCCCGGACCGACATTACGCGTACGCTTATGCGAGACTGGTTCTACCGACGTGCTTTGCACATAGGTGGCTGGTGGGTGTCAGTTTCTCCAACTTTAGTTGAACCGAGTGTGGCTACGTCCGGTCCTTGAGAACGTTAAAATAGCACTAACTTGACGAACTATCGTTGTGGTTTTGATGCGTAGGTAAGAACGGTTCTTGCTCAGCCCGTAGCAGCCACGTAAAACTTGCAACAACAAAGTAGAGGACGTCTAACTTGTTTTTGCAGGGCATGTTGTGATGTGATATGGTCAAGACGTGATGCTATATTTTATTGTATGAGATGATCATGTTTTGTAACCGAGTTATCGGCAACTGGCAGGGGCCATATGGTTGTCGCTTTATTGTATGCAATGCAATCGCCCTATAATTGCTTTAATTTATCACTAAGTGGTAGCGATAGTCGTAGAAGCAATAGGTGGCGAAACGACAACGATGCTATGATGAAGATCAAGGTGTCGCGCCGGTGATGATGGTGATCATGACGGTGCTTCGGAGATGGTGATCACAAGCACAAGATGATGATGGTCATATCATATCACTTATATTGATTGCATGTGATGTTTATCCTTTATGCATCTTATTTTGCTTTGATTGACGGCAGCATTATAAGATGATCTCTCACTAAATTTCAAGGTATAAGTGTTCTCCCTGAGTATGCACCGTTGGGAAAGTTCTTCGTGCTGAGACACCACGTGATGATCGGGTGTGATAGGCTCTACGTTCAAATACAACGGGTGCAAAACAGTTGCACACGCGGAATACTCAGGTTAAAGTTGACGAGCCTAGCATATACAGATATGGCCTCGGAACACTGAGACCGAAAGGTCAAGCGTTAATCATATAGTAGATATGATCAACATAGTGATGTTCACCATTGAAAACTACTCATCTCACGTGATGATCGGACATGGTTTAGTTGATTTGGATCACGTGATCACTTAGATGATTAGAGGGATGTCTATCTAAGTGGGAGTTCTTAAATAATATGATTAATTGAACTTAAATTTATCATGAACTTAGTCCTGGTAGTATTTTGCAAATTGTGTTGTAGATCAATACACTAGTAGAAAAGGGGGCAATGGTCCAGGCCGGGTCAGCCCATTAGTCCCGGTTCAGTCCAGAACCGGGACCCATGGGGGCGTTGGACCCGATTCATGAGCCCTGGGACGGCCGACCCGTGGGGCCATTGGTCCTGGTTAAATCGACCTTTTGGTCCCGGTTGGTGGGACGAACCGGGACCAATGGGCCTCGCACCTGGCCCACCACCATTGGTCCCGGTTGGTGGCTTGAACCGGGACCAAAGGCTGCCCTTTAGTCCCGGTTCATGCCATGAACCGGGACCAATGAATTGCCTATATATACCCCTCACCCGCGAGCAAAGCACTTCACTGCTCTGTTTTTTTGCCCGGCCGTTGGAGAGCTTTGTGGTGCTCTAGCTCACCACCTATGCACACGAGGTGTTCGATGGAATGCCCGAGCCACACTACTTAACTTTCTCCTCTCCAAGCTCGACCTCCAAACTCCATTTTCCTCAATATTTGTCTAGGTTTAGCAGTCTGTCACGTCCCGTCTCCGTCTTCACCGCCGTCGATCGCCCGCGCCGATCTCATCACCGGCACCATCGTGGTGAGCCTCTCGTTCTTATATTTTTTCTGAAAGGAAAAATATTCCTACTTGTATGTTTAGATAGATACTTGTAGGATCGGAAGTATGTCTAGAGGGGGGGTGATTAGACTACTTGACAACTTAAAAGTTTAGCCTTTTGATTAGGACAAGTTTTTAGCAAGTTCACAATGATGACCAAGTCAAGTATCACCCTACACATGCAATTCTAGAGTAGTGGCAGCGGAAAGTAAATTGCACATGTAGTAAATAAGAGGTGGAGAAGAGCAAACGCAATTTGGAGACACGGAGATTTTTCTCGTGGTTCCGATAGGTGGTGCTATCGTCAATCCACGTTGATGGAGACTTCAACCCACGGAGGGTAACGGCTGCGAGAGTCCACGGAGGGCTCCACCCACGAAGGGTCCACGAAGAAGCAACCTTGTCTATGCCATCATGGCCTACGTCCACGGAGGACTAGCCTTACTCGGGGTAGATCTTCACGAAGTAGGCGATCTCCTTGCCCTTACAAACTTCTTGGTTCAACTCCACATCTTGACGGAGGCTCCCAAGCGACACCTAACCAATCTAGGAGGCACCACCTCCAAAAGGTAATAGATGGTGTTGGTGATGATGAACTCCTTGCTCTTGTGCTTCAAATGATAATCTCCCCAACACTCAACTCTCCTCACTGATTTGGCTGTGGTGGAGGAAGGGATTGAGTGGAAAGCAACTTGGGAAGGCTAGAAATCAAGTTTCATATGATGGGAGTGAAGCAACTTGATCTCAACACAAGGGTAGGTAGTTTTCTTCTCAGAAATGTAAGGTAGGAGTGGTAGTTCTTTCGATGGCTCTCTCACGAATGAAGAGGAGGTGGAGGGTATTTATAGCCTCCACACAAAATCCAACTGTTACACACATTTGACCAATCTCGGTCGGACCGAAGTTGACAACTCGGTGAGACCGAAAGTTCAAATCTTGTGAATGTTGGGATTTTCGGTGGGACCGAAAATACAATCTCGGTTAGTCCGATTCTTCCAAAGTCTAGGGTTTGCCAATCTCGGTGGGACCGACTTTCTCATCTCGGTGACACCGATTTGAGTACAGAAGGTTACAGAAGCTTGGCAACACCAATTTCGGTATGACCGAGTTTGGAATCGGAAAATCCGAAATTATTAGGGTTTGGGTATATGGCTGAGGTGGTTCATCTCGGTGTGACTGAGTTTATGGAATCGGTGGGACCGAGATTACTTATGGGTTTATGTTGGAATGAAAGATTGCTGATAGTTTGAGAGATAAATCACTAAGCACTTTGAGCAACCAGATCATCATCATAACCTCATCCCCTTTTAATAGTATTGGCTTTCCTATGGACTCAATGTGATCTTGGATCACTAAACCAAAAATAGAGTCTTGAGCTTTTGCCAATGTTTTCCTTAGCATTTTGAGGGGTCCACATCATCAGTCATAGCCATACCCATATCACTGAACTTTCTGAAATATTCTCAAGAAATAATTAGTTCAATGATATATATGTTGTTATTAATTACCAAAACCACCCGGGGATTAGTTGCACTTTCAATCTCCCCCTTTTTGGTAATTGATGACAACATATAGATCAAAGCTTCGACAAATGATATAATCAATGAATAACATCGTCGCTTTGAGAAGTATGTGATAAGACAGAGCTCCCCCTAAATTTGTGCATTATTTAAGATTTGCGTTTGAATGCAAATGCACAATCGATTAGGATCATGGGTTACTCTTCCATGTCACATACATCTTGGTGGAGCGCACAAAATGATAAGAATGAATAACATGCACCCAATCACCAAGACATGAGTAAGTGATCATACAGGATATGAGTAGAATATGATAAGCATTAAGCACACATTAAGCATAGTATGATCAAGCACTCATCAAGATAGAGCAAACGTAGTATCAAACACACGAAATGTCTCGAAGAACTCAAAAGTATCTCAAGGAAAACCGCAAACGAAAGAGCAAAAACGAGCACTCTCTCTCTCGAAGTCCTATGATCTATACAATTTCTCCCCTTTGGCAACAAGTTACCAAAAGTTCGAAGGTATAGAGCTAATCGTCACTAGGGACTCTGCTGGCGGCTCTGTCTGCGTCGATGGAGTGGAGATAGCTGCATCTGCAAAAGCTTCGCTGAAGTCTGTGGAGCTGGAGGAGGGACACTGGAGCTGGTGCCGAACCGATGGAGCTGTGGAGGTGCCGATGTAGTAGCCACAGGGTCTCCTTTGGAATAGCAGCTGATCTGGGCTTTGTGGGCACTGCAGCAGGCTGCTCATAGTCATCCTGGACTAGATCACCTTCCATCTCCTTCATGAGCTCTGCCTTCTCCCTTTTTGCTTCCTCAATGTCTACCTCAAGCTTGTTGACGGTGACCTGCACTTCAGTTAGCTTGACATCCAGAGCATGGAACTTATCTTCAACTATCCTCTCAAGGCTCTCCTGAGACTGCACTATGCTGGCCAGGCGTAGTTCAATTCTCTGAGTGGCTTCAAGAAGTTGTTCTCCAACGCTCTTGGGCTTTGCTGCTGCTGCTGCTGCTTCCTTCTCAGCTTTAGCTTGTTTGGCAGCTTCAGACTTTGCATGTCCTTCAACAGATGTGGGAGCATCCTCAGTCATCACAACTTCATTATCTTCATGTTCAGGCTGCAGTGGCAAGTGGGGTCTATCTAAGAGGTAGGTGTCCGTGCCAAACTTGGCATTGATGAGCATCTGAATGTGCGAGCAAACCCACACGACCTCTTCAGTCTGCTCTCGTCCTCTTGATAGTCTCTACTATCGTGTCCATCACCTTAAAAGGTGTCTTCGATCTAGAATGTGCAGCATGTTGATAGAATAGCCTCTTATCATGCGGTGGTCTCTCGACTTGGGCATCAAAGTATGCCTCGTAATGGTGTTAGTGGTTGGGAGACCTGCTCAAGATGATAAACTGATCCAAGCTTCCATATCTCAACATCCTTGTCTGGTACCTCGTTGTACATGTTCTTCATAGACTCGTGATTTTTCTTTGGAATGCCATAGACATCTACATCATCATCCCTTGATACTGGTGCATTCAGCAACGCTCTCCATTCTTCAACAGTTGAATGGAATCTACGCCTTCATCATCCATACAATTCTGCCATCTGGATAGAAATGTGCGGTGGCATAGAACTGCATGATCATTTCATCATTCCAAGCAGTCAATTTCTGACCAACAAACTCAGCAACTCCACATGCGGTGAAGCTCTCATGCACATGTGGGAAGTAATCTCTGTGCTCTTCACTATCGATGTATTCCCAGTCTACATATCCGTGTCAAGAATAATTGGCTTCTTGTCCATGAGCACTGTCTCATAGAAATCTTGTTGCTCTCTGGTGTGGAACCTTGAGTCAACAGCTGTTCTTCTCCTGGTGGCATATGGATCAACTTGCCTCCATAGCCTGAGACCTTTGTCCTTCCTTTCCTTCATATTTTCAGCTCGAGGATGAGCATCATTATGAACTGGCAATTTCTGTCTAAGCTTTAGCAACACATGTGCCTCTTCATCAGATTCTGCAGGTGGCACATTGTCCTTCTTCTTCTCTGAAGCAGGTATATTTCTCACAGTTTTCTTTGGCTTGGCAGCAGGTTTGGCTTGAGCTGCCTTGGCTGGAGCTGATGGCTTAGATTTTGTGGGTGCTCCTGCCCTGATGGCATCTCCCATCAACTTCTGCTTCTGAGGAGGCTGGGGTGCTTCCTCATCTGAGTCATCATCAGCTTCTTCATGAACTAGCCTCTTCCTCTTGGAAGTTTTCTTGATCTTGCTGGAGGTTTCTTCTTCCATGCTCATCTTCTTTGCAACTGTGGATTTCTTCACCTTGCTGGTGCCTTTCTTTGACTGTTGCCCTTGATAGCCTTTGGCAACCACTTGCCTTTTTGGCTTGGAAGTAATCTCCTCATCTGCAACAAAGTCAGAGTCTTCCTCATCAGAATTCCTCTTCTTCCTGGCCCTGGTGGCAGCTGCAGGCAATCCACTTGGAGTGCTCCTCTCTCCATCATCTGAAAAACTGCTTGCTTGGGACTTGTCACCGCCTCTGGAACCTCAACTGGTGATTCAGACCTGTTCTGGCTGTCACTTGCATCAGACATGACTGACAACCTGTGAAAAGAATAGGTATAGGCAGAATGGAAGAGTTATCACAAACTGCAGAGGATTTTGCAAAATAAATGAGTTCAAACGTTAGTTTTAGGTTTTCACAGAATGCATTTCTGTCTGACCGAGTCTAAAAATTCGGTGAATCCGAAGTGTCTAAACCTAACCGTACACACCACTTTCGGTTGGACCGAAATGGGTTTCGGTCTAGCCGAGAGCACTAGGGTTTCACTAAATCCTCACTTCGGTCTTACCGATTTGCACAACTCGGTTTAACCGAAAAGTGCAGTGCACCGAGATGTGTTCGGCGGAAACCTAACCCTAAGATTTTCACTCGAATTTTGTTCTATGATCTAATCTGCTGGACAGGAAGATTTCAATCTTGGCAAGAAGCTAGGCATAACCTATCGTGCATAGAATCAGAGGTTGAAGCACGAGAGGGATGAAACTCACCCAATCTGGTGGAGTTTCACTACGGCGGCAACGGTGCGGTGAGATTGACCGTTGACGGCGATGGAGACCCGCGGCGAGGGCGCACAGGCGACGGCGGAGACGATCCGAAGACCACGGCGACGGCAGCGAAGGGTTTGGGGGCGAGACGTTTGAAGGAATAATCAACGCGCGCTGCCCTCGGGTATATATACCCTTCGGCTGTCGGTGGGACCGAGTTGGAAAACTCGGTGGGACCGAGATGGTTAACTGCGTGCAGTTACTCACTTCGTCACGCCGAATTTGTAACTCGGTTTCACCGAGGTGAAAACCTAGATCAATCCAAGTGATTTCGGTCTGTCCGATTTGAGTATATTGGTTTGACCGAAAGTACTTAGAAGGTTTTGGAATTTAAGCTTTTGACGGATCGGTGGCTCCGAGTGCTCCTCACTCGGTCTGTCCGAAAAAGTCTTGTTCAAAGTTTGTGATATAAGCATGAATAGAGTTTGAGACAAGAAAGCATAGATAGCTAGGGGAGGAACTTAGGCATTCTTGTCCATCCATTTGGTCAAAAAGAAAAATCCAAAAGACCAAAGCAACAAATGGATGTCCTCGAATGGATAAAATCATGCATCCAACATGCTCACACAATAAGATAGCAAATAAAATATGTGTCAAACATGCACAAACAAAGCACTAGCTGCTAGCACACAATTTGGCGATGACTAGCTCATCTATATATGAGTATATTGACTTAGGAGTCAAATGAGAACATTTGATCATAGGTCATACTCATCGTTTAAGCACAAGTGGGGTTACCACTTTTCCATAAAGCATTAATGTGTTCACATCATTAGAAGATGCTTTAGCTCATTTCTTTAGAGCAAAGCTCCCCCTTGATGTGAGAACCCCTTTTAAAGGGTCAAACTAACCTTGGGTTGTCGTTGAAGACTTCATGTAGATGTTGAAGATGTGGATGCTCAATGTTGATGAAGATCATCAAGAGTTGGGAGCAATCCTTTGGATTCGGCACTTTCAATACCTACATGGGTTAGTCCCACAAGGAACAAACAAGGATATCCATGGACATAGATTGAAGTACACAATAGATGATGTCCATGAAAGCAATGATTACCTTGTCCCTTGACTTACCAACATGAGGGTTTGTGACTCCATGAACTAGTGCAAGATGTGGAAGTTGATTGCACAAGTTCTTTGCCAAAATGAATGTGAGTGAAGTATGTTGGCGGAGTCACCCTCAAGAACTCTCTAGTTCTTCTTCTTCGGGATCCACATCATCTTGATGGGAATCCTTGGGGTAGTAGTTGAGCTTGTCGAAGTAGAACTTGAAGTTGCCTTGGGAACCCACTTGACCATGGCCTTGGGTGCTTCAATGAATGCATCAATCTCCTCTTGAAGCTTGTCCTTGTGGTCTTGTGGTGGAAGGTCATCTTGAGCTTGTTCCTCATTGGAAGAAGTATACTTCTCCTTTTGAGAAAGAAACTTTGGAGTGGGATATTGACCTTCTTTCCATTCAACACCCTCGGCGTTGAACTTTCGCTCAAAACCAATTCCTTGATTCTTCCGGTGTCTTCCTTGCTTGCGAACAATTTCCTCAAAGCTCTTGCTTCCGCAAGGCTCTTGTAGACACCTTTCTATAATCCCTTTCAATAGACTATTTTCTTGCTCAAGTGAAACTTGGCTTGAAACATTGTTAGTGGAATCAAGAGAATTACTAGAAGTAACAACATTTGATTTAGCATGATTATTGTTACTACTAGATGAAGAATTTTTCTTATGCTTGTCATGCTTAGTTTTAATAGGTGGCAAGAAATTAGACAAGAGAAGTCGTTTGGCAAGATATGAAGAACTCTTCTTTCGAAGATCGTCATTGATAGCTTTTAGGAACTCATGTTCTTGCTCTAGATTGAGCTTCTCGAAGCGTAGCTTCTCATGAGATCTTAGGAGCTCTCTATGATCTTCTTGAGTTGTTTCATGAGCTAACTTAAGAGTGTTTAGTTCTTTAGTTAGACGCTCATCTCCTTCATAGCATTGTCACTCGACTCTTCTCGACTATAAAGACTACTAGCATGTTCATCATTATTAAGCTCACTAGATTTATCATGTAAAAGCTCATCTTCACCAAGCAAGTCATCCTCATCACTATCAAAGTCAATAAATTCAGGGTGTGATACCTTGGGGCCTTTTGCCATGAAGCATCTTCCAATTCCCTCATTTGGTGAATCAAACAAGTCATAGGAGTTGGAGTTGGAGGACACGAGAGCAAGACCGCAACACCTTCATCTTGACTATATTCGAGTTGGAGTGATAGCTTCTTTCGAGTGATTGTCGAGTCGGAGCCGGAAACCCATTCACCAACATGAGCTTGATGTTTTCTTCTTGTGTAGCTCCTTGATGACTTGTCTTTCCTTTCCGAATCCTTGCTTCTCCGAGAGGATCTTCGCTCATAACGATCATCTCTACTCCTTCTCTCTTTTCGAGGCGACTCTTCTCTTGAGCTTCTTCTTCTTGGAGACTCTTCTCTTCTCTTGTGGGGAGTCGAACACTCATTTGAGTAGTGTCCGGTCTTCCACAATTGTCGCAGCTTTCGGTCACGACTAGAAGATCTCTTTTCATCATATGATCTAGACTTTGAGCTTCTTTCCTTGCTTCTACTCTTGTAGAATTTGTTGAAGTTCTTCACCATTAGGCTTATCTCTTCATTGGAAACTAGCTTGTCACTTGAGGTTGTGGGAGCTTCAACTGCAGCTTTGTAAGCACCACTTGACTTGTTGTGAAGCTCTTCCTTATCTTTAAGTGTCATCTCATGAGCAACAATTCTTCCAATGACTTCGTAGGCTTGAGATCTTTGTAGTTTGGCATCATTTGGATCAAAGTGCACACGGTGTCATACTTTCCATCCAAAGCTCGAGAATCTTCTTGATGATGAATCGGTCGGTCATTTCTTCGCTTCCTAAGCCTGCCATCTCATTGGTGATGAGAGCAAGCCTAGAGTACATTTCAGCGACTCCTTCACCTTCCTTCATCTTGAACTTGTCAAGTCGACCTTGAAGAACATCTAGCTTTGATTCCTTCACGGACTCGGTACCTTCGTGCATTTCGACCAAAGTATCCCAAATCTCTTTTGCATTCTCAAGACGGCTGATCTTGTTGAACTCCTCGACACAAAGCATTGAAGAGAATGTCACAAGCTTGAGCATTGTTCAGAACATCCGCAACTCATCCATCAGTAGCTTCACGATCCGGAACTTTTCCTTCCTCAAGAACTCACCTTGCAAGCCAACACAAATAATGCCCCATGCGGCGGGGTTATGTCCAAGAATATGCATTTTCATTTTATGCTTCCAACTAGCAAAGTTTGAACCATCAAAGTAAGGACCTCTCGGAAATTACCCTCACTAGACGCCATACTCTCCTAGGTTGTGAAACCAAGCTTATGGAGTCCAATGCAATGGAAACCAATCCAATGGAGACCAAAGCTCGATACCACTTGTAGGATCGGAAGTATGTCTAGAGGGGGTGATTAGACTACTTGACAACTTAAAAGTTTAGCCTTTTGATTAGGACAAGTTTTAGCAAGTTCACAATGATGACCAAGTCAAGTATCACCCTACACATGCAATTCTAGAGTAGTGGCAGCGGAAAGTAAATTGCACATGTAGTAAATAAGAGGTGGAGAAGAGCAAACGCAATTTGGAGACACGGAGATTTTTCTCGTGGTTCCGATAGGTGGTGCTATCGTCAATCCACGCTGATGGAGACTTCAACCCACGGAGGGTAACGGCTGCGAGAGTCCACGGAGGGCTCCACCCACGAAGGGTCCACGAAGAAGCAACCTTGTCTATGCCATCATGGCCTCGCCCACGGAGGACTAGCCTTACTCGGGTAGATCTTCACGAGTAGGCGATCTCCTTGCCCTTACAAACTTCTTGGTTCAACTCCACATCTTGACGGAGGCTCCCAAGCGACACCTAACCAATCTAGGAGGCACCACCTCCAAAAGGTAATAGATGGTGTTGGTGATGATGAACTCCTTGCTCTTGTGCTTCAAATGATAATCTCCCCAACACTCAACTCTCCTCACTGATTTGGCTGTGGTGGAGGAAGGATTGAGTGGAAAGCAACTTGGGAAGGCTAGAAATCAAGTTTCATATGATGGGAGTGAAGCAACTTGATCTCAACACAAGGGTAGGTAGTTTTCTTCTCGTAAATGTAAGGTAGGAGTGGTAGTTCTTTCTCGATGGCTCTCTCCACGAATGAAGAGGAGGTGGAGGGTATTTATAGCCTCCACACAAAATCCAACTGTTACACACATTTGACCAATCTCGGTCGGACCGAAGTTGACAACTCGGTGAGACCGAAAGTTCAAATCTTGTGAACGTTGGGATTTTCGTGGGACCGAAAATACAATCTCGGTTAGTCCGATTCTTCCAAAGTCTAGGGTTTGCCAATCTCGGTGGGACCGACTTTCTCATCTCGGTGACACCGATTTGAGTACGTATGTTCTGAAGCTTGGCAACACCAATTTCGGTATGACCGAGTTTGGAATCGGAAAATCCGAAATTCGTAGGGTTTGGGTATATGGCTGAGGTGGTTCATCTCGGTGTGACTGAGTTTATGGAATCGGTGGGACTGAGATTACTTATGGGTTTATGTTGGAATGAAAGATTGCTGATAGTTTGAGAGATAAATCACTAAGCACTTTGAGCAACCAGATCATCATCATAACCTCATCCCCTTTTAATAGTATTGGCTTTCCTATGGACTCAATGTGATCTTGGATCACTAAACCAAAAATAGAGTCTTGAGCTTTTGCCAATGTTTTCCTTAGCATTTTGAGGGGTCCACATCATCAGTCATAGCCATACCCATATCACTGAACTTTCTGAAATATTCTCAAGAAATAATTAGTTCAATGATATATATGTTGTTATTAATTACCAAAACCACCCGGGGATTAGTTGCACTTTCAATACTTGTATTATTTTCTTACTTTTATTATTGCATCTTATATAGTGCGATGGTTTTGGGATCCGCCCCCGTCGGCCCTCGTCCTGTCTATGATTCGGATGTGGTATATATTATCTTTTCATAACTATTGGTTCATTTATTGTTTATGAAAATTATGCCGACCAACATGACATAGATTTTATTTATCTAGGAGGTTGTTGAACCGGAAATTCCAACCGACCCTATTGTCGAGAGGTTAAATTTAGTTGAAGAAGAAAACAATTTCTTGAAGGAAAAAATAAGAAAAATTGAGGAGGAGAAGATGATATTGGAGTTGCATGTTGCGGATGTCGTCGATGATTAGAAGATCAAGATGGATGCAATGCGCCTGAAGATTAGAAAGATTAGAAAATATGCCATTCATACCGAGGCTTGGTATCATTATGCCGTTGGATGAGTTGTTACCTTGTTTTCGCATTGAAATGTTTTACATAGTTTCAATGTATGGTTTAATTAATTTAGATGCTCTGCAGAGCTTTATGTTGTTAGATGAGAACTGTGTATGTACTTTGGTTTTAATGTGATGATGAACTTCTATTATTTGGTCACTTAATTATCTATTCATGATGTTCTGTAATGATTTTTGACACACTTAATTAAATATAATGCACGCAGATGAATCGGCAATGGATGTACGGTGAAAGACACACCTCCGAGTACATTAAGGGTGTGCATGATTTTCTCGAAGTGGCTGAGGCAAACAAGCAGAATGGTTTTATGTGTTGTCCATGCCCTATATGTGGGAATACGAAGTCTTACTCTGACCGGAAAATCCTTCACACCCACCTGCTTTACAAGGGTTTCATGCCACACTATAATGTTTGGACGAGGCACGGAGAAATAGGGGTTATGATGGAAGACGGCGAAGAAGAAGAGTACGATGACAACTATGTGCCCCCTGAATACGGTGATGCTACTGAAGATCAAGAGGAACCAGACGATGTGCACGATGATGCTGCAACGGGCGAAGCTGCTAAAGATCAAGAGGAACCAGACGATGTGCCCGATGATGAAGATCTCCGCCGGGTCATTGTCGATGCAAGGACGCAATGCGAAATCAAAAGGAGAAGCTGAAGTTTGATCGCATGTTAGAGGATCACAAAAAAGGGTTGTACCCCAGTTGTGAAGATGGCAACACAAAGCTCGGTACCATACTAGAATTGCTGCAGTGGAAGGCAGAGAATGTTGTGTCTGACAAAGGATTTGAGAAGCTACTGAAAATATTGAAGAAGAAGCTTCCAAAGGATAACGAATTGCCTGACAATACATACGCAGCAAAGAAGGTTGTATGCCCTCTAGGATTGGAGGTGCAGAAGATACATGCATGCCCTAATGACTGCATCCTCTACCGCGGTGCATACAAGAATCTGAACGCATGCCCGGTATGCTGTGCATTACGGTATAAGATCAGACGAGATGACCCTGGTGATGTTGACGGCGAGCCCCCCAGGAAGAGGGTTCCTGCGAAGGTGATGTGGTATGCTCCTATAATACCACGGTTGAAACGTCTGTTCAAAAACGAAGAGCATGCCAAGTTGATGCGATGGCACAGTGAGGACCGTAAGAAAGACGGGAACTTGAGAGCACACGTTTTTCCGTCTTCACCACGACATCGTCTACATAGACGTGGGCATTCCTGCCGAGTTGCTTGAGGAGGCATTTCTGCATGCAACGCTGAAAAGTGGCACTAGCATTTCTCAAGCCGAATGTCATAGTCAGGTAACAAAAAGCTCCGAATGGTGTGATGAAGGCGGTCTTCAAGCGATCAGCCGGGTTCAACTTTATCTGGTGGTAACCGGAATAAGCATCCAAGAAACTCAACAGCTCACATCCGGCTGTGGAGTCTATCACTTGGTCTATCCTTGGCAGGGCAAACGGATCTTTGGGGCAGGCTTTGTTGAGGCTGGTGTAGTCGATGTACATGTGCCACTGCTTGTTTTTCTTCAGTACGAGGACCGGGTTGGCAAGCCATTCTGGAAAGAACACTTCCATAATGAAGCCGGCTGCCAGAAGCCGGGCTATTTCTTCTCCGACTACTCTTCTCTTCTCTTCTGACAGGCGGCACAAGGGCTGCCTGACCGGCTTTGCGTCAGATCGGACGTGTAGCTTATGCTCGGCGAAATCCGTCGGGACACCCGGCATGTCCTTGGGAGACCATGCAAAGATGTCCCGATTCTCATGGAGGAAATCGACGAGCTCGCCTTACTATTTGCTGTCAAGGCCTGTGCCTATGACAGCGTGCCTCTCCGGGTGCTCCGGGTCCAGGGGTATCTTCTTTGTCTCCTTGGCCGGCTGGAAAGGACCCTGAGCTTCACATTCTTTGGGGTCAGGAGACAAGGCCGGCTGCTTGCCAGCCAAGGTCACAACTCGATCCAGCATCTTCTTCTCTTCGGCGATCATGAGGGACTCGGCCAGCCGACTACTGGCGGCTGCACACTCAGAAGACTTCTTGTAGTCTCCGGCTATGGTGATAATTCCCTTGGAACTCGGCAACTTCATTTTGAGGTAGGCATAGTGGGGCACAACCATAAACTTGGCCAACGCTGGTCGGCCAAGCAGTGCGTAGTACGGGCTCTCCAAATCCACTACCTCGAACCATATTGCCTCTCGGCGGAAATGATCCTTGTCTCCAAAGAGGACATCCATCTTGATCTTGCCGATTGGTGAGCAGGACAGGACGGGTACGATGCCATGGAACACAGTCCGGCTTGGCAAGAGTTGCTTCGGCTTGATGTTGAGCTTCTCCATTGTATCTCGGTACAGTATGTTGATACTGCTCCCGCCGGCTATCAGCACACGGGAGAAACGGGCGGCGCACCTCTCTGTCGCCAGGGTGGCGTCCAAAACAAGGGCATAGGAGCCAGGAGATGGCATCACCTCTGGGTGGTCATCCCGGCTCCAACTGATGGGCTTCTCTGACCAGTGCATAAATTCAGGGTTCTGGAGGCGACCGCGTTGACTTCTTGGTGTTGTCGGCGCCGACTTCGCCGATCTTCTGGTTGGCTCGTAAAGACGACGTATGCGGCATGCTCGTCAGGGAACTCGTCGTGGACGGCTCCGACTGTGGCCGAGCGGCCGACTGCTGGGGGGCAGGAGGCGGCTGGCCCGCAGGTGGAGGCGGCAACAGCCCCTCGCCCTTGGAGATTCGGGTGAGCCAATGGCACTTCCGGGTTGTATGGTTGGACGGCTTCGTGCCGCTGTGGAACTTGCAAGGGGCGTCGAGAGTTTGCTCGTAGGAGAAAGCCGGCTGCCAAGCCGGCCTGCCGCCCTTCTGTTTCTTAGGAGCCGGCTGTCCCTCAGGCTGCTCTTCTTTGACCGTAGCCACCTGCCGACTAGTGGAAGGCGGCATTGGGGCCTTGCGCTTGTTGTCGTTCTGGTACGGGAGCCGAGTGGACTCTCCAGCCAGCGTCTTGGGGCCCGGCGCAAGCACTTTCCCAGAAGCGTCGACTCGAAGCTCCGTCTTCATGGAGGAGTCGGCCGTGGCGTATTTGTCTGCGATGATCAGCAGCTCGTCGAGGGTAGTCGGCTCATCGCAGAGGAGTCGGTGCTTGAGGAGGGTGCCTTCTCGGCACCCGGCCGTGAAGTACTCTATGGCCTGGACCTCGTGCACCCCCTTGCAGGAGTTTCGGAGCTCGGCCCAACGCGTAAGGTAGTCACGAGTCGACTCGTTGGGTCCCTGCACGCACAGGGAGAGCTGTCGGGGCTTGGGAGCCCGCTTGTAGGTGCTAGTGAAGTTGCGGATGAAGGCTTCCATGAAGTCGAGCCAGCTGTTGATGTTGTAAGGCTTGAGGCTGTTGAGCCAGGTACGTGCCGTGCCTTGGAGCATCAGGGGGGCATATTTCACGGCAACGCGCCGGTTGCCGTTTGCTATGCGAACCGCGGAGGAGTAGTCGATCAACCAGTCCTCCGGCTTCACGGAACCGTTGTACTTGGGCGTGTCCTTTGGGAGCGAGAACCCTTTGGGAAAGGGCTCGTCGCGGAGCGGGGGCCGAAACAAGGCGGGCCGACATCATCTTCTTCTTCCAGGGCCAGGGATCGCGCAAGGCGGTCGATCCGATGGCGGCCATCGTTCTCGCCGACTCCTTCGCGGCGACCAAGTCGGCCGCTGAGAGTCGGATGCTCGATAGGCGGCGGGGTGGGATATCTATCCACGCGAGGCAGAGGAGGAGGCGGGTCGCCTCGTCTCTCCACACCTCGGGGACGGCCTTCTGCGTCGCGCTCGATGGTGATTCG
Organism: Aegilops speltoides; assembly: GCA_021437245.1. Taxonomy (NCBI): domain Eukaryota; kingdom Viridiplantae; phylum Streptophyta; class Magnoliopsida; order Poales; family Poaceae; genus Aegilops; species Aegilops speltoides. The sequence continues at coordinate 9,954,267 of CM038141.1, read as the reverse complement.
TGTCCGGCTGCGGCTAGCAGTCGGCTCCTTCTCTTGTCTCGCACGGGCGCCACCCGTAGTCGGCGTACGCGACGTCGCGCCGTCCTCTCAGCGAGGGGCGCTTCCAGCTTGGACGCCGGCTTCATGCCGCGCTGCGGCCGCGTCGATCAGCTGCTGGATGCGTCTGGTCATGTAGGGGAGCTCGTCGGACCCCAGTCCGTTTAGCTCGTCAGCGATCGACTGGGCGGCGCGTAGATTCTCGAGGGGCGTGGCGTAGACCGGGCAGTCCGCCCCCAGCATGCTGGCGATGGCCGCGCCGCGTTTCTTGACGACGCCGACTCGGCTTGGCCCTTCTGGAGGCGGCGTGCCGAAGGCGGCGCGATCGACTTCGCGCTGGTGGGCTTCCGTGAGGCGTCTCATGGTGTTTATCTTCTGACCCTCCGCGAGGGCAAGGCGGCGAGCCTCCAGCGCCTCGGCGTCGGCGTCGGCCGGGATGGGGACGGACAAGTCCTGCAGCACCGCTTGCAGGGCGTCGTGGGTGTTCTCGCCGGAGGCGACTCCGTGGCTGATGACCAGCACCTCGATGACGGTGCTGCCGCCACTGTCAGCTCGAGGGAGAGGGTCGTCGAAGACGATCATGTCGGTGGGGAAGGCGTCGAGCGATGCCGTGTCGGAGTCGACAAGCATCGGGTCGGTGGAGCCGAGCGACTCCAAGTCCGCGGTAGGCTCGCCGGAGACGTGGAGTTGGTCAAGGAGGCTGACGAGGCGGCTCTCGGGGCAGCCCATGCCCACGTCGGATGCGGGCTCGTCGGAGATGCGAGTCTCGCCAAGAAGATCGGCGAGGCAACTCGCCGCGCAGACGTTGTCGACGCTTTGCAGCGCGTCGGGGCAAGCGCCATCGGGCGTGCTGGGCTGGCTACGCTCGCTGGGGAGGAAAAGCGTTCCTGTCCAGAGCAGGTCTCCGGACGACGGTGCACCTGGCCCCATGGTGGGCGCCAAATGTCGGGTGGTAGGTGCGACATGTGCCAACGGATGGCATATCATTGTGGGAGTCAGTAAGACATCGTTGGTGCCTGGAAACGGGATAAGGCGAAGACATGCACACCAGCAGATCCTACCGAGGTTGGGGGCTCTCCGTGGAGATAATACCCCTACTCCTGCTCTGCGGGGTCTCCGCATGATCACTAGATTGATAAGAAGCTACAAGAGGCTCCTTGAGCTGTTCGGTGGTAGGAGGAAGAAGGGCAAGGCTAGCTCTCTCCTGTCCCTATGATGGTGTCTAAAACTCTCTGAGATCAAACCTTTGCATGGGTGTCCGGGGGGTTTATATAGGCCTACCCCCCGGGGGTACAATGGTAATCCGCCCGGCGCGGCCCAGCCGTCAAGATTCACGACCGCCGTCTTCTCCGCCGGCTTCTGGGGCCCGCCGACTGGTGGGTCCCGTCGGCTGCCGGCCCGTTGGTCGACAGGCCGGCCCCACCGCTAGGGGGTCTTGTCGGGGGCTGGTTACTGTTGCCTCGCCTCTGATGACGAGGGCTTTGTCGAGGTAAACATGGCTACAGTACCGCCGCCTTGCGGGCTCCTACTGTAGCCTTACCGCGTCTCGTCTGCTTAATGGCGCGCGCCCCCCGAGGGGGGGAGCAGGCCGGCTATAGGAAGCCGGCCCGACCTTAGGCCGGCTGGGGGAGGCTGGGCCGCCTTCGGATATCTCTCTGACCGAAGGGGCCCGCCGCCTGCGGGCCGTACTAGCAACTCGTCGCGGATGGCGTCATGATCCGCATGGTAACAGTGCCTCGCCGGACGGGATATGGCCGCCTCGACGGCGATCAGAGCCATGCATGCCCGTGATTCGGGGTGGCAGGGTTATTGCCACGCCCGTCCCGTCACCGTTATGGGGGGTGGACTTTAGGATGCGGCCTACGGCCGCCTGCTTCTGGGAGTCGGCCCTTCATGGGCCGGTTTCTTGGAGTCGGTCCTTCATGGGCCGGCTTCTTGGAGTCGGCCCGATCACGGCGTCCTCCAAAGGTTGTTCTATGGCCGGGCCGCCTTCAGCCAGCCGGCCTGGGTGATAGCCGGCCAGAGGAAGGCGGCCCTGTTTCTTAGGTGCTTCGAGGCCCGATCGGCCCATTGTTTTTTCTGAGGGTCAAAGGGAGCCGGTTAGGCTACCCATGGTCATTTACTCCGACAATACTATTTCAGGTTTTCAGTTCACGCTCTATAACTCCCGATTTATTTACTGGCCCTGAAGATCCATGATCCCAGTCCATTTTATTTGAAGTTACCATCTTCAATTGTTACCAGTCCACTGGTTTCATAACAGCCCTCAAGGTGTGCAAGAACAAAAGACGGCATGAACCTTTGTTTTGTGCTGTTTAAATAATGATTCACAGAAAATTGATCAAGTGTTGATTATTTCTTAAATTATGGCCAGGAGAAGCATGCCTCTTGGTGCTCATCAATGCGTTCAAAACAGCTAGTTAAGCCAAACCATCAAGAGTGTTACAACTTACAACCAACGGTTTTTAGAGGTAGAGATGGCAATCATTCAGAAGTTCAAATTGAAGTGGCAAATATTACAACATACTGACCTTTATCCTCTCATTGTGCTAAATCCTTGTAGCCAAGTCAGCAATTCCAACATTTTCCAGTGCCCTAGGTAAAATAAACAAATGGCCTAGGTAAATCATCAATTAGCATATCCACATATGCATATGTAGAGGCATTGCCAGAAGCACAGAACCAAACACAGTTTATCAAAGAGAACATGGGTAAAAAAAAGTACCTCTGGCGGCATGGGGTCCTGAAGATCGTTTCTTTTGTAAAGATCCCCAAATTTCTTATGTTCCAGCAAATTTTGTATTGGCTTGAACAGGCAACATGGATCAAAAAATGAAGCCACTTTCTCGTGAAGGACACTCCTTCCCAGCAAACATGTGGTTCAGATAACATGAAGATGTCCCCTGCCTTCCAAGCTGAACCCAGGTTGTGCTTCAGAAGTTACTTCAGAATAACAGCAACCAAATGCAATGCAAAGCCATCTTCCAAATAATTAAATTTTCAGGACATTTAGATAACACAGACGTGACCATGAGCAATCAATACAAACCACAGATAAATATTGTAGAAAAGTCCCTTAACAGTGACAGATGTTCATATTAATGCCTAACAAATGTCTGACAAAACGCCAAGTGCACTAATCTGCTTTAATTATGCCAAAAAATTAAACCAACAAATTCGGTATAACAAGCCAGAATATTATATAATAACTTAATTCGCTACTCATTACATATAATCCATCAAGTTATTTCATAACAATAATATAACTTAGTGCACCACATCATTACATCACGATTAACTTAGTTCACTACATCACTGTATCACTCAATTACATCATAACTATGTTTACCAAGACACAGGATTACAGCCTAAAGTCCATCAAGGACCAGACAACCCTGAATCTGAACTTCCCAGCACCACACGTAATTTTATGTTCATCTGCACCAGTGCGGCGTGGAGTGAAATCAAAGTTTCGTTCAGCACAAACACCATCAGCCTCATTATTTATGTGAAACATCACCGTTCTTTCCAGACAGATAGTAATGACACTTCGCCGGAGTTTGATAACTCCACTTTCATCACTTGTAACCACGCCATCTGCTGTGCTATCATGAATCACAATCGTTTGTTCATTGTCCAGCTTGCGAGCTTTATCCGCGATGCCAACTGTTATACTTCCTTTAAAAAGCCCCTCAGTGAGCTTGATTTCAAAGGTGCACTCGACTGCGTTCAGGACAGTTGTGAATCTCACTTCTGTAGTGCTGAGCCAGCTCTCAAGGGTTTCACTTCTAACCATGACATCTTCCTCTCTAGACAGTACTCGGCCATCAATACTTATTAGACCCTTGCTAAATGGCCTGTCTAGAGACTCTCCATCTTCCCTGATTTTAAGATCTATCTCTAGATAGATGAAATCAACCAGCACTAGACCTCGATATGGGCCAGTTAAAATCAGCATTCCATCCTGTGAAAAGAAATGCACGAGAGGTTAGAGTATGCTCATTCAAACACTGCTCAAAATGAAGATTGGAAGCATGCCATAAAAGCTACCCCATTTATATGCAAATGACTATCTGAATCGACAACCACCAGCACTAAGATGAGTCCATTTAGATATTAAAGGCATCTTCAAATAAAACAAAACCGAATTAGAACGAACTTAGAAGCAAGGATGTACCTTGTTGAGACGCTGGCAATCATCTCTATTGCGGTGAAAGAGATAAATGCACTTGTAGTCAATGCTGTCTCTGGCAATGACACGGCCATAGACATTGACTGGGAAGCCTACATCTGAGGAGACTATGCTGATGGAGAGGATATTTGCAGAGTCTTCTAGCCCAAATTCATCTTTGTAGATACTATCAGTGTATCGCATTGGAGGGACAGAAGCTGCAATTAATAAGCAAAATAAACCAATCAAATTATTTCATCCCAGTTCATGTTTTTCCCATTTATATCCCACCGAGTTAAACCATCTAATATTTCTACTTGACTTGCGAGTTAACTTCAAGAGAAAGCTATCATCTCACCATTCGAACCAAGTTAATTTCAATTTTAGCAAAATCAGTGATTAATGTTGTTAAGTGATATACATATGAATCAAATCTAAGTAAATGAACTGAGATTCGCTGTTAACTTCAAGAGGAAACTATCATCTCACCATCTGTAGAAAGTAAATTTCAGTTTTAGCCAAATCAGTGAGTTCCTGTTGTTAATTGAAACTGAATCCAATCTAGTAAACGGACTGACATTTGCTGTTTACTGCTATGCATCAATAATGAACATGGCATGTCAGAGGATTCTCCTAACAGAGGATTATACAGGTGAGAGACGTCCTACTGTAACGTAATTCAGTTACCATATGCATACTGTAAATCAGAAAAATTTACTACAGCTTTAGAAATGGAGAGGGAGAGGCCACTTACACTCCTCGTCGATGTTGAAGACGGAGAAGTCCCTGAGGAAAAACCGGGTGTAGACGTCGCGCCCCACCTTGGGATCGTGCTCGATGATAGAGTCCATGACCTTGTCGTGTGCCTCGCTTCTCCGCCGGTTCTCCTCCCGCTTCCGAGCCTTCTCCTCTTCCTCCCGCCGGGACCTCTCCTTCTCCTCCACCGCCCAGGCCACCCACTTCGCCCGGTCATACAGTAAAGGCTCGACGTCCTCCACTTCCTCCTCATCTTCCAACTCCTCTACAGATGCCATCATGAATCGCCAGCCGCCGCCGCGGCCGAGCCGATCGAGCAAACCCTACTTTTCCTCTTTGTTCATTCTTATAGATGCTGCTTTGGGCTGGGCCAAGGTCCAATACTACTTTTTTTTGGAAAAGTATATATTTTGTCCCTGAATTCTTTTAGAAGTATAGAAATGGTCCCTGAATTCAAAAACCAGCAAAAGTTAGTCCCTCAACTTCTCATACCGGAATAGTTTAGTCCCTCATACCGCTACAAGTGGTTTCGATCTGATGTGGGACATGGTTTTGACCAAAACTTGACACATCACCTAGGTTTGACCGCCACGTCATAGTCCATGTCATTTTTTTTCGGAAGACAGTCCACGTCACCTAATTGTTTCCGATACTCCCATGCACAGCGAGCCCGGATGAGAACCGTGAGCGTCGTCCATGACGGTCATGAGGCGGAGATGAAGCGCTCGAGCGGCCCGAAGAGCTCGGCCACCCGGGGGTGGCGTTGGCAGACGAGTGACTTGCCTCCCTGTTGCACGGGCCGTCGAGCTGCAGCCTGCGCCCGCTCGACGAGGATGACCATATGGACAGGAGGGCACATGCGCAGGAGGAGCCGAGGAGGAATACGAGGCGGCAGACAAGCCCTCCGCACGCACCTCCACTGATGGCCATGCCGTTGGCCAAACACGAGGCGGCGTGTAAGGTGCAGCCCAAGAGCAACGCGTCGCGTGCATGTGTACTCTCGGCAAGATCGGATCATTCATGTTCGAATTCGATGTGTTTCACCTGCATCTTTGGTGGGCGGAATCAATATATACGTGCATGTATACGTGCGTGTTTTTTTAGAGAAAAGGCCAAGGCCCAACTTTATAGATAAAGCCACACGGCAGCGTCACAAATCCCCAAGGTTCACACAATCACAAAGCCACATAGAGAAGTTAAAAGGACCCAAAGTACTCACGATACAGGCAACTGCCCAACACGGCACGCAGGCCGGGGAAAGAGGGAACCTAAATCCCGCAAACTACAGTTCCAGAATTATACGCCATGAATCGACCCGGAGATCTGAGAAGCCGAAGCCCGAATTTTGGCGATGAGCAGGTCCAGGGCGTCCCGATCTGGCTCCTTAGTCAATAATCTCCACTGCTGCAAGAATATACATGATTTGAAAAGAACATCAGCAGGCTTAGATGGGAATTTAAGCTCAATAGTAAATTTGTTTCTAATGGTCCATAGAGCCCAACATAAGGCTCCCAATCCAACCCAAAAAACCCTCTTGGTAACCCCTACCAAAGATTTGGCTAGGGATCTAACATCTGAGAAGGAGGAGGGATTCCAGGAAACCCGAAGCCAAGATCGGACGCAAGACCAAACTAATTTGGCAAGAACACAGTTGAAAAAGATGTGATTAGAATTTTCCAAAGCCCCACACAAGTTACAGAATTCCGAGCCCGGCCCATTGCGTTTTTTGATCTGATCAGCAGTAGGGAGGCGACCACGGAAGGCTTGCCAAAGGAAAATCTTAATCTTAGGAGGGACCTTGGATTTCCAAACACAGGAGAATCTAGCCGAAGTAGTACCACCAATGAGTCTAGAGTACAGCGATTTGACCGAAAATTTACCAGAGGCCGCATGTGGCCAAACCACAGAGTCGGCCTCCTCCGAGAGCACAGGGAAGAGGGCAGAAAGACTTTGCCATTCTTCCAACTCTTCAGGAGACAAGGCCCGACGAAAAGCTAAGTCCCAATTATTAGCAGCCACCTCCGCGATGGAGATTTGCGGGTTGGGGCAGTAAGAGAACAGAACCGGAAAGCTAACAGCCAAGGGGGCATCCCCAGACTACCAATCTAACCAAAAACGAACAGCAGACCCATTACCCACACAAAATTTGACGTGCTCCAGAAAAATCGGCCGGACTTTAACAAGGGCTTTCCAAAACTGCGAACCACGCCACGCGGGGGCAAACATGGGGTTGGAGTTAGGAAAGTATTTAGCCTTAAGAATCGAAAACCATATCGCATCGGCCCCCACCGTCATGATTTTCCACCACCACTTAATTAGCAGGCAAATATTCATCACTCGAGTGTTAATAATGCCTAACCCCCCAAGGTTTTTAGGCTTGCACATAAGCTGCCATTTAACCAACCTATACTTTCTCTTGTTATCAGCAGAATTCCAATAAAAGCCGCCCCTATGTTTGTCGAAGCCATGATGCACACCATTCGTGAGACGATAAAAGCCCATAAGGAACATCGGGAGAGAGGAAAGGCACGAGTTGATTAGAGCCACTCTGCCAGCATTGGTATTATATCTACCCCTCCAAGGAAGCACCATATTCCCCACTTTAGCAACCACCGGAGCGAAGTCTTTGGCATGAAGCAGTCCAGGGGAGATAGGGAGACCTAAATATTTGAAAGGAAAGGAACCTAAGGAACAGTTTAGGAGCCTGGCCACCCGCAAGGCCTCCGCCCGGTCGAGTATATGTTCACTGACAGAACTATTCTCCTCCATCTTGCAGCTATAGAACTTATTGGAGACTTCATATCTCTCAATCCGGGCATTCGCTTGAAATATTAACTTCAACTCCTGGAACATCTCATATGCTCCATGACGTTCAAAACGTCGTTGAAGAGCCGGTTCTAAGCCGTAAAGCATGGCACATGAACTATAGAGTAGTCATCAGCTTTGCTCGCCAGACGTTCTTAACGCCGCCGGTTGCATCATCAGCAGCAGGCCTGGCACCCAGCGGTGCTTCCAGGACGTAATTCTTCTGTGCAGCAATGAGGATAATCCTCAAGTTACGGACCCAGTCCGTGTAATTGCTACCATCATCTTTCAACTTTGCTTTCTCAAGGAATGCATTAAAATTCAACGGAACAACAGCACGAGCCATCTATCTACAAACAATCATAGACAAGCAAGATACTATCAGGTACTAAGTTCATGATAAATTTAAGTTCAATTAATCATATTACTTAAGAACTCCCACTTAGACAGACATCTCTCTAGTCATCTAAGTGATCACGTGATCCAAATCAACTAAACCATAACCGATCATCACGTGAGATGGAGTAGTTTTCAATGGTGAACATCATTATGTTGATCATATCTACTATATGATTCACGCCGACCTTTCGTCTCCGTGTTCCGAGGCCATATCTGCATATGCTAGGCTCGTCAAGTTTAACTCGAGTATTCTGCGTGTGCAAAACTGGCTTGCACCCGTTGTAGATGAACGAGAGCTTATCACACCCGATCATCACGTGGTGTCTCGGCACGACGAACTTTGGCAACGGTGCATACTCAGGGAGGACACTACTTGATAATTTTAGTGAGAGATCATCTTAAAATGCTACCGTCAATCAAAGCAAGATAAGATGCATAGAGGATAAACATCACATGCAATCAATATAAGTGATATGATATGGCCATCATCATCTTGTGCTTGTGATCTCCATCTCCGAAGCACCGTCGTGATCACCATCGTCACCGGCGCGACACCTTGATCTCCATCGTAGCATCGTTGTCGTTTACGCCATCTATTGCTTCTACGACTATCGCTACCTCTTAGTGATAAAGTAAAGCAATTACAGGGTGTTTGCATTTCATACAATAAAGCGACAACCATATGGCTCATGCTAGTTGCCAATAACTTCGGTTACAAAACATGATCATCTCATACAATAAAATATAGCATCACGTCTTGGCCATATCACATCACAACATGCCCTGCAAAAACAAGTTAGACGTCCTCTACTTTGTTGTTGCAAATTATACGTGGCTGCTACGGGCTTAGCAAGAACCGTTCTTACCTACGCATCAAAACCACAACGATAGTTTGTCAAATAGACTCCGTTTTAACCTTCACAAGGACCGGGTGTAGCCACACTCGGTTCAACTAAAGTTGGAGAAACAGACACCCGCTAGTCACCTGTGTGCAAAGCACGGCGGTAAAACCAGTCTCGCGTAAGCGTACGCGTAATGTCGGTCGAGGCCGCTTCATCCAACAATACCGCTGAACCAAAGTATGACATGCTGGTAGGCAGTATGACTTATATCGTCCACAACTCACTTGTGTTCTACTCGTGCATATAACATCAACGCATAAAACCTAGGCTCGGATGCCACTGTTGGGGAACGCAGTAATTTCAAAAAAATTCCTACGCACACGCAAGATCATGGTGATGATATAGCAACGAGAGGAGAGTGTTGTCTACGTACCCTCGTAGACAGAAGCGGAAGCATTGACGCAACGTAGAGGAAGTAGTCGTACGTCCTCCCGGTCCGACCGATCCAAGCACCGTTACTCCGGCACCTCCGAGTTCTTGACACACGTACAGCTCGATGACGCACCCTCGATCTTCAATCCAGTAGAGGTTCCGAGGGGGAGTTCCGTCAGCACGACGGCGTGGTGATAATCTTGATGTTCTCCTGTCGCAGGGCTTCGCCTAAGCACCGCTACAATATGACCGAGGTGTAATATCGTGGAGGGGGGCACCGCACACGGCTAAGGAACGATCAATGATCAACTTGTGTGTTCTAGGGTGCCCCTACCCCGTATATAAAGGAGGGAGGGAGGAGGTGGCTGCCCAAGGAGGGCGCCATAGGAGGAGGAAACCTACTCCAAGTAGGTTTCCCTCTTTTCCTTATCTTCTTTGGAGGGGAAGGAAGGAGTACTAGTAGTAGGAAGGAGTACTAGTAGTAGGAAAGGAAGAGGGGAAGGAGAAAGGAAAGGGGGCCGCCCCTCCCCAATTCGGATTGGGCTTGGGGCGCGCCTCCCTTGCTCCTTCTCCTTCCTCCTACATGGGCCCAATAAGGCCCATATACTTCCATGGGTTCGGTAACCTCCGGAGCTCGGTATATTCCCAAACTCTTCCGAACCTTTCCGGTGTCCAAATATATCCGTCCAATATATCAATCTTTATGTCTCGCCATTTCGAGACTCCTCGTCATGTCCGTGATCATATCCGGACTCCTAACAAACTTCGTACATCAAAATACATAAACTCATAATATAATTGTCATCGAAACCTTAAGCGTCATGGACCCTACGGTTCGAGAACAATGTAGACATGACTGATACATGTCTCGGTCAATAACCAATAGCGGGACCTGGATGCCCATATTGGTTCCTACATATTCTACGAAGATCTTTATCGGTCAAACCGCATAACAACATACTTTGTTCCCTTTGTCATCGGTATGTTACTTGCCCGAGATTTGATCGTCGGTATCCAATACCTAGTTCAATCTCGTTACCGGCAAGTCTCTTTACTCGTTCTGTAATACGTCGTCTCATAACTAACTCATTAGTTACATGCTTGCAAGGCTTCGGTGATGAGTATTACCGAGAGGGCCCAGACATACCTCTCCGACAATCGGAGTGACAAATCCTAATCTCGAATTATGCCAACTCAACATGAACCTTCGGAAACACCTGTAGAGCACCTTTATAATCACCCATTTACGTTGTGACGTTTGGTAGCACACAAAGTGTTCTTCCGGTACACGGGAGTTGCACAATCTCATAGTTGCAGGAACTTTGTATAAGTCATGAAGAAAGCAATAGCAGTATACTAAACGATCAAGTGCTAGGCTAACAAAATGGGTCATGTCAATCACATCATTCTTCTAATGATGTGATCCCACTAATCAAATGACAACTCTTTGTCCATGGTTAGGAAACATAACCATCTTTGATTAACAAGCTAGTCAAGTAGAGGCATAGTAGTGACACTCTGTTTGTCTATATATTCACACATGTATTATGTTTCCGGTTAATACAATTCTAGCATGAATAATAAACATTTATCATGATATAAGGAAATAAATAATAACTTTATTATTGCCTCTAGGGCATATTTCCTTCAGTCTCCCACTTGCACTAGAGTCAATAATCTAGTTCACATCGCCATGTGATTTAGCACCAATATTCACATCTGTATGTGATTAATACCCATAGTTCACATCGTCATGTGATCAATACCCCAAGGGTTTACTAGAGTCAATAATCTAGTTCACATCGCTATGTGATTAACACCCAAAGAGTACTAAGGTATGATCATGTTTTGCTCGTGAGAGAAGTTTAGTCAACGGGTCTGTCACATTCAGAACCGTATGTATTTTGCAAATATTCTATGTCTATAATGCTCTGCACGGATCTACTCTAGCTAATTGCTCCCACTTTAAATATGTATCCAGATTAAGACTTAGAGTCATCTGGATCAGTGCCAAAACTTGTATCGACGTAACCCTTTACGACGATCCTTTTGTCACCTCCATAATTGAGAAACATATCCTTATTCTACTAAGGATAATGTTTGACCAATGTCCAGTGATCTACTCCTAGATCACTATTGTACTCCCTTGCCAAACTCAGTGGTAGGGTATGCAATAGATCTAGTACACAGCATGGCATACTTTATAGAACCTATGGCCAAGGCATAGGGAATGACTTTCATTCTCTTTCTATCTTTTGCCGTGGTCTGGCTTTGAGTCTTACTCAATTTCACACCTTGTAACACAGGCAAGAACTCTTTCTTTGACTGTTCCATTTTGAACTACTTCAAAATCTTGTCAAGGAATGTATTCATTGAAAAACTTATCAAGCGTCTTGATCTATCTCTATAGATCTTGATGCTCAATATGTAAGCAGCTTCACCGAGGTCTTTCTTTGAAAAAACTCCTTTCAAACACTCCTTTATGCTTTGCAGAATAATTCTACATTATTTCTGATCAACAATATGTCATTCACATATACTTACCAGAAATGCTGTAGTGCTCCCACTCACTTTCTTGTAAATACAGGCTTCTCCAAAAGTCCGTACAAAACCAAATGCTTTGATCACACTATCAAAGCGTTTGTTCCAACTCCGAGAGGCTTGCACCAGTCCATAAATGGATCGCTGGAGCTTGCACACTTTGTTAGCACCCTTTGGATCGACAAAACCTTCTGGCTGCATCATATACAACTCTTCTTCCAGAAACCCATTCAGGAATGCAGTTTTGACATCCATCTGCCATATTTCATAAAATGTGGCAATTGCTAACATGATTCGGACAGACTTAAGCATCGCTACAGTTGAGAAAATCTCATTGTAGTCAACACCTTGAACTTGTCAAAAACCTTTTTGCGACAAGTCGAGCTTTGTAGATAGTAACACTACTATCAACGTCCGTCTTCCTCTTGAAGATCCATTTATGCAATATGGCTTGCCGATCATCGGGCAACTCCACCAAAGTCCACACTTTGTTCTCATACATGGATCCCATCTCAAATTTCATGGCTTTAAGCCATTTTGCGGAATCTGGGCTCATCATCGCTTCCTCATAGTTCGTAGGTTTATCATGGTCTAGTAACATGACTTTCAGAATAGGATTACCATACCTCTCTGGTGCGGACCGTACTCTGGAAGACCTACGAGGTTCTGTAGTAACTTGATATGAAGTTTCATGATCATCATCATTAGCTTCCTCACTAATTGGTGTAGGAATCACTGGAACTAATTTCAGTGATGAACTATTTTCCAATTCAGGAGAAGGTACAATTACCTTATCAAGTTCTACTTTCCTCCCACTCACTTCTTTCGAGAGAAACTCCTTCTCTAGAAAGGATCCATTCTTAGCAACGAATGTTTTTGCCCTCGGATCTGTGATAGAAGGTGTACCCAACAATTTCCTTTGGGTATTCTATGAAGACGCACTTCTCCGATTTGGGTTCGAGCTTATCAGGATGAAACTTTTTCACATAAGCATCGCAGCCCCAAACTTTAAGAAACGACAACTTGGGTTTCTTGCTAAACCACAGTTCATATGGTGTCGTCTCAACGGATTTGGATGGTGCCCTTTTAACGTGAATGCAGCTGTCTCTAATGCATAACCCAAAAAACAATAGTGGTAAATCAGTAAGAGACATCATAGATCGCTCCATATCCAATAAAGTACGATTACGACGTTCGGACACACCATAATGTTGTGGTGTTCCAGGTGGCGTGAACTGTGAAGCTATTTCACATTGTTTTAGTTGAAGACCAAACTCGTAACACAAATATTCGTCTCCGCGATCAGATCGCAGAAACTTTATTTTCTTGTTACGATGATTTTTCCACTTCACTCTGAAATTCTTTGAACCTTTCAACTATTTCAGACTTATGTTTCATCAAGTAGATATACCCATATCTGCTCAAATCATCTTGTGAAGGTCAGAAAATAACGATACTTGCCACGAGCATCAACACTCATTGGATCGCATACATCGGTATGTATTATTTCCAATTAGTAGCTCGTTCCATTGTTCCGGAGAACGGAGTTTTAGTCATCTTACCCAAAAGGCACGGTTCGCAAGCATCAAATGATTCATAACCAAGTGATTCCGAAAATCCATCTTTATGGAGTTTCTTCATGCGCTTTACACCGATATGACCCAAACGGCAGTGCCACAAATAAGTTGCACCATCATTATTAACTTTGCATCTTTTGGCATCAATTTTATGAATATGTGTATCACTAAGATCGAGATCCAACAAACTATTTTCATTGGGTGTATGACCATTGAAGGTTTTATTCATGTAAACAGAACAACAATTATTCTCTGACTTTAAATGAATAGCCGTATTGCAATAAACATGATCAAATCATATTCATGCTCAACGCAAACGCCAAATAACATTTATTTAGGTTTAACACTAATCCCGAAAGTATAGGGAGTGTGCGATGATGATCATATCAATCTTGGAACTACTTCCAACACTCATTGTCACTTCCCCTTCAACTAGTCTCTGTTTATTCTGTAACTCCTGTTTTGAGTTACTAATCTTAGCAACCGACCAAGTATCAAATACTCAGGGGCTACTATAAACACTAGTAAGGCTCACATCAATAATCTGTATATCAAATATACCCTTGTTCACTTTGCCATCCTTCTTTATCCACCAAATATTCAGGGCATTTCCGCTTCCAGTGACCATTTCCTTTGCAGTGTAAGCACTCAGTTTCAGGCTTTGGTCTAGCTTTGGTCTTCTTCACGGGAGTGACAACTTGCTTGTCTTTCCACTTGAAGTTCCCTTTCTTTCCCTTTGCCCTTATCTTGAAACTAGTGGTCTTGTCAATCATCAACACTTGATGCTCTTTCTTGATTTCTACCTTCGTCGATTTCAACATCACGAAGAGCTCGGGAATCGTTTTCGTCATCCCTTGCATACTATAGTTCATCACGAAGTTCTAGTAACTTAGTGATGGTGACTAGAGAATTCTGTCAATCACTATCTTATCTGGAAGATTAACTCCCACTTGATTCAAGCGATTGAAGTACCCAGACAGTCTGAGCACATGCTCACTAGTTGAGCGATTCTCCTCCATCTTTTAGCTATAGAACTTGTTGGAGACTTCATATCTCTCAACTCGGGTACTTGCTGGAAATATTAACTTCAACTCCTGGAACATCTCATATGGTCCATGATGTTCAAAAACATCTTTGAAGTCCCGATTCTAAGCCGTTAAGCATGGTGCACTAAACTATCAAGTAGTCATCATATTGAGCTAGCCAAACGTTCATAACGTCTGCATCTGCTCCTGCAATAGGTCTGTCACCTAGCGGTGCATTAAGGACATAATTCTTCTGTGCAGCAATGAGGATAAACCTCAGATCACGGATCCAATCTGCTTCATTGCTACTAACATTTTTCAACACAATTTTCTCTAGGAACATATGAAAATAAACATATGAAAGCAACAACGCGAGCTATTGATCTTACAACATAATTTGCAAAATACTACCAGGACTAAGTTCATGATAAATTAAGTTCAATTAATCATATTACTTAAGAACTCCCACTTAGACAGACATCTCTCCAGTCATCTAAGTGATCACGTGATCCAAATCAACTAAACCATAACCGATCATCACGTGAGATGGAGTAGTTTTCAATGGTGAACATCTCATGTTGATCATATATACTATATGATTCACGCTCGACCTTTCGGTCTCCGTGCTCCGAGGCCATATCTGCATATGCTAGGCTCGTCAAGTTTAACCTGAGTATTCCGCGTGTGCAAAACTGGCTTGCACCCGTTGTAGATGGACGTAGAGCTTATCACACCCGATCATCACGTGGTGTCTGGGCACGACGAACTTTGGCAACGGTGCATACTCAGGGAGAACACTTCTTGATAATTTGTGAGAGATCATCTTAAAATGCTACCGTCAATTAAAGCAAGAATCTACACTACTATTAAACAATCAAACAAGAATTTTTTTACGTGCACCCAGCAATTAGTCCCACAACCCCGCACGAACCAATCAGCACCACACGATTAGGCCCACAATTCTAAATCTAACAGCCATCATTGATCTAATACCTTTATTGTGTGCAAGTAGCAATTTTCCTTGGCTGACCGTGCTCCACCAGCGGAGGAATATTCGAACTACAAATCCCGCCTGCACCCTGTCCCGTATCCTGTTCACGTTACGAGATTAAAGGCTAAAATCAAGGGCTTTCTGTTTTAGATAGGTGAGAGGATTAGTGCCTGTACCTTCCAAAACACACGTCGCCCTGCATCCCACGCCCCGTGCCGGCATCCTCCATGCGTCTCATCGTCCAAGCGGGCGACGTGCCGCGCCCGGCAGCGTTCGGTGGCCGAAGGGGGAGACGTGCCGCGCCCAGCCACCGCCGCAGACTGCACTAAAATCACGTCGCGTCCTGCCCCTTGTCCTCTCTCCTATCAGATGTTCGCGCGACTGGGACACTGCTCGAGGACGCCGCCGACGCAGGAACCCGTCTGCCACAGAAGCTGCAAAAACGGGGTCACCAGCCACCGTCACGGCCTCCCTCCCCACCATTCTCACGCGCACCTTCATCGCGTCGCTGTCGAGGCCAGATCTGATGTTGCCCCCTCTACTTCATCTGAATCATGCCAAGGTTGACCACTAGGGCTTTCTTTCACAGCTCACTGCCGAATCGACGCTGTTAATTTATCTTGCATTTCCGCCTCCTTGGCATTATCGTTTGTATTTACAGCATAAACATGATTTAGATGCTCAGGTTCAGGTTGCATTCTTGGGTGAGCTGTAGATTTTGTTTCAGTGCGAGACAGTTTTTTTCTTTCATTTTTATTTTGCTCCTCATTCCGTCTAGCTAGCATAGGATTACACCACCGATCATGCTTATCAGGATTTGCTGCACAACATGGTGCGCATATGCCTGCATATTTTCCGGAATTTGTGTCAAAAACTGATATTACTACAAGGCATACTCCCTACTACATGCTACTTGGTAATCACAAGATATATATCTATTCTCCATTCCTTTTTTGCTTCAGTTCTAGAAGAATAATTTTTTACCTTCTATTACAATTTTGAAGTGAGGAATTGTTCTCCCATAGTTGAGTGATATACGTACGTAAATATAAGAGGTGGAATTACCCGACACACACACACACACACGCACGCACGCACGCACGCACGCACACACACACACACACACACACACACACACACACACACACACACACACACATGCCCTTGTCTTCATTACTAGATTTTTCTACCACTTCACTGGCTGAGTATATTGATTTGAATGAATGTCTTCCCTTTGTTGTTGGCATTTAGCTGACTTAGCTCTCTACTTGCTTGGATTGGTTGTAGATGGAAGATCGAGTAGCATATTGGTTTAGATAAATGATAGGTTTCCAGCGTGTCGGAAAGGAGTATGGAGTTGCGTTATAATTTTTATTACCACTGATCGCAATGGCGCAAGATGTTCCTTTGATAGTTTTATGTGGGTACGAGTTTCTTCTGAAAGTACATATGGCTAAATGTTGATCTTCAAGGTTATTTCATGGTAGCCTTTGTTCTAAGGAAAATATGCTTATTAGTACTCTTGATTATTTATGTTATTTTTGCAGGCTTTCTCTCAGCTTTGTTCTCAGCAGTGGGCTTTGCTGATGGTTTTGTCCAAAATAAGGTATTTCATCGAAAATCATATGGCATGCATGGATTAAATCTTGAACTTTGCTACTAAATATTTGTACTAAACATGGTGTAAGTTGCTTGTCAGTTTTGCCTCATAATCCTAGCTCTCGTTGGTTGATTTTCATGATGTTGCATACATTTTACTGAGGTTATCCTCTAAAACACAATTTTTATATCTGTGGTCTTTTTAGTAACGGGCAATGTAACTTAAAAATGTTGTGTATTTCTGGACTCGCATGTATAGTATTTTGATGGAAACATGCATGCTTCTGTGGTATACTATGGTGGACTATCATGCTTGATGGCAAGAGGTATGCTGTTACTTGACTACACATTTATCTTGTGATGATCTTGAACAGTGTGCTTCAAAATAGATTGACATAGTAGCACACTATCTCGCCCTTCTCACTAATTCTATGGGCATAGGTTATATCTACTTTACCGGTCAGTGCAATTTACAGGTTGCATTTCACGGCATGGTGTTCTATCCTTCACTTATTTTTCAGGTTTAGCAACCTTTTTTTTGCTGGTTGATGTCAACATGACTGAATAGGTTCTTGAGTTGTTGTACTAGCATTTTATTTCAACTGAGATCTATAATTTTCTAATTGCTAGCTAACAAAAGTAACTTGTAAAGTATGGTAGCATGTCATATTATATATGAATGTAATCTTGCCTGTTTTTTGTTATAATTTACTTACATTTTCAGTAAGTACTTAAAGTATATGGAAAATATGAGACATGCTTGCGAATCATCTTCTATTCTACTGATTTACTATGAAAGTATTGGTCTCCAATGTTGCGTGCGGACCAATGAGCAGCTCAATATCTTTCAGTAGTGAATAAGGATAAAGAGGATGAAGACAATAAAATACATTTCAACGGAGATGCGATAGTGTTGTACAAGTGGATTTATTGCTTGGTTTTTATAACCCCTTTCTGTTTTATTATTATGCATTAGCGCCTTGTAATAGAAGATATCTCACAATCAGATTTGAAGTGAGTCTACATAAGTCAAAAGATGGTTGGACATTGTTGTCCAAAATGTTATGTTCCATATACTCCACCAGAATTCATCGTTTATTTGTGGTCATATGCTCTTTTACCAATTGTTTATTCATTTCATATTATATTTATTTCCTGCTCATAGTCCGTTTCATGAGCAATATATGGTCCCTTTGCCCACCGTTGATCTAATCTTGGGTACTTTAAATGCATGTTCATCATGGTTTACTTAGGCATGTGCAAATTGATACGTGCGTTGCACGTGCAAGCTTACTAGTAAGATGTATAATAGATAAACATCACATGCAATCAAAATATGTGACATGATATGGCCATGATCATCTTGCGCCTTTGATCTCCATCTCCAAAGTACTGTCATGATCTCTATCGTTACCGACACGACACCATGATCTTCATCATCTTGATCTATATCAATGTGTCATCACATGTTCGTCTCACCAACTATTGCTTTTGCAACTATTGCTATCGCATAATGATAAAGTAAAGCAATAATTTGGCACTTGCATCTTATGCAACAAAGAGACATCCAGAGGGCTTCTGCCAGTTGCCGATAACTTCAACAAAAACATGATCATCTCATACAACAACTTATATCTAATCACGTCTTGACCATATCACATCACAACATGCCCTGCAAAAACAAGTTAGACGTCCTCTACTTTGTTGTTGCAAGTTTTACGTGGCTGCTACGGGCTTAAGCAAGAACCAATCTCACCTACGCATCAAAACCACAACGATAGTTTGTCAAGTTGGTGCTGTTTTAACCTTCGCAAGGACCGGGCGTAGCCACACTCGGTTCAACTAAAGTTGGAGAAACAGACACCCGCTAGTCACCTGTGTGCAAAGCACGGCGGTAAAACCAGTCTCGCGTAAGCGTACGCGTAATGTCGGTCCGGGCCGCTTCATACAACAATACCGCTGAACCAAAGTATGACATGCTGGTAAGCAGTATGACTTGTATCGCCCACAACTCACTTGTGTTCTACTCGTGCATATAAAATCAACGCATAAAACCTAGGCTTGGATGCCACTGTTGGGGAACGTAGTAATTTCAAAAAAATTCCTACGCACGCGCAAGATCATGGTGATGGCATAGCAACGAGAGGGGAGAGTATTGTCCACGTACCCTCATAGACAGTAAGCGGAAGCGTTATGACAATGCGGTTGATGTAGTCGTACGTCTTCACGATCCGACCGATCCAAGTACCGAACATACGGCACCTCCGAGTTCAGCACACGTTCAGCTCGATGACGATCCCCGGGCTCCGATCCAGCAAAGCTTTCGGGGATGAGTTCCGTCAGCACGATGGCGTGGTGACGATGATAATGTTCTATAGGCGCAGGGCTTTGCCTAAACTCCGTGACGATATGACCGAGGTGGAATATGGTTGAGGGGGGCACCGCACACGGCTAAGGAACGATTCGTAGATCAACTTGTGTGTCATGGGGGTGCCCCCTGCCCCCGTATATAAAGGAGCAAGGGGGAGGAGGTGGCCGGCCAAGGGAGGACGCGCCAGGGAGGAGTCCTACTCCCACCGGGAGTAGGATTCCCTCCTTTCCTAGTCCAATTAGGAGACCTTCCATGTAGTAGGAGTAGGAGAGAAGGAAAGGGAAGAGAGAAGGGAAGGAAGGAGGGGTGCCGCCTCCCCTAGTCCACCCGGACTAGGCCTTGGGGCGCGCGCCTGCCCTAGGCAGCCCCTCTCTCTTTCCCGTATGGCCCAATAAGGCCCAATACTTCTCCCCAGCGAATTCCCGTAACTCTCCGGTACTCCGATAAATACCTGAATCACTCAGAACCTTTCCGAAGTCCGAATATAGTCGTCCAATATATCGATCTTTACGTCTCGACCATTTCGACACTCCTCGTTATGTCCCCGATCTCATCCGGGACTCCGAACTCCTTCGGTACATCAAAACTCATAAACTCATAATAAAACTGTCATCGAAACCTTAAGCGTGCGGACCCTACGGGTTTGAGAACTATGTAGACATGACCGAAACACGTTTCCGGTCAATAACCAATAGCGGGACCTGGATGCCCATATTAGCTCCCACATATTCTACGAAGATCTTTAACGGTCAAATCGCATAACAACGTACGTTGTTCCCTTTGTCATCGGTATGTTACTTGTCCGAGATTCGATCGTCGGTATCTCAATACCTAGTTCAATCTCGTTACCGGCAAGTCTATTTACTCGTTCCGTAATACATCATCTCGCAACTAACTCATTAGTTGCATTGCTTGCAAGGCTTATGTGATGTGCATTACCGAGAGGGCCCAGAGATACCTCTCCGACATTCGGAGTGACAAATCCTAATCTCGAAATACGCCAACCCAACAAGTACCTTCGGAGACACCTGTAGAGCACCTTTATAATCACCCAGTTACGTTGTGATGTTTGGTAGCACACAAAGTGTTCCTCCGGTAAACGGGAGTTGCATAATCTCATAGTCATAGGAACATGTATAAGTCATGAAGAAAGCAATAGCAACATACTAAACGATCGGGTGCTAAGCTAACTGAATGAGTCATGTTAATCAGATCATTCAACTAATGATGTGATCCCGTTAATCAAATAACAACTCTTTGTCCATGGTTAGGAAACATAACCATCTTTGATTAACAAGCTAGTCAAGTAGAGGCATACTAGTGACACTCTGTTTGTCTATATATTCACACATGTATTATGTTTCCGGTTAATACAATTCTAGCATGAATAATAAACATTTATCATGATATAAGGAAATAAATAATAACTTTATTATTGCCTCTAGGGCATATTTCCTTCATCAGACTCCTCCGATAAGATATGTTGCACCTCGGACGCCGGAAACAGCTGCATGAAAGAAGCCAAACACGAGGCCCGATCCAGTCTGACTTGAATGTTCTCCGTTGCATGCCTCTTATTATCCCAAGTGAACGGGTACCCTGAGAACCCCATGTCCGCAAGCCCACAATCGGCCAAACAATCACGAAACTTGTCCATCTGTCTGATGCATCTGGGCTTGCCACCAATCTGTTCCTTTTGCACCATTGCTTAATTATAGTCTCCAACACAGATCCACGGCAAATTATCTTGGGTCCTCAAATACCTCAAAACTTCCCACGTTTTCGCCCTTTTTTCCACACACGGCTCCCCATAGATTCCAGTGAACCTATAGGTTTTCCCGTCCACCTACAGTTGGGCATCTATATAATACTGACACCATGGCCTAACTGTTGCATTGACATGATCTCGCCACCACAGAGCAAGCCCTCCACTCTTGCCCACACAATTCACCGCAACTCCTTGACTAAACCCTAAACTCCACTTGAGCCTCTCCATTGCTTTTGCCGATTTTTTGTCTTCGATAAGAACACCACCGCTGGGTTGCAGGACCGTATCAGGTCTCGAAGCTCGCCAACTGTCGAGTCAAACCCCAATCCTCAATAGTTCCAGTCAAATAGACTCATTGTGACCGGCGGCCCTGCCTCGCAGGGTCCGCCGATGTATCATTGCACTTTTCGATACGATCAAACACTGACGAAGTCTTCTGCCTTGTCTCACGAACAAAAGTATCATGCCCTTCCTGCCTCTCTCCGTCACCTTTAGCGAGCCAGTACTGTTTAGGCCTCCTCTTCCTTTCTCCCTTAGCCTCGTATCTGGGGCTGTCCGGGTTGCGCTGCTCTGGCCTGTAGTCTGGTCTAGGTTTTCTCACATAGTAACCTTGCCTCCTTTCTCTCTCCTTACCCTGGCTCAACGATCCAGCCCCATCACACCCCCATTGCCCATACTGTCGATAGCTGGCCCTGAGCTCTGACTGTCTTTCTTGCTGCCGCTGTCTTAGTTTAGAATGCAGCTCCCTTTCTCTCTTCCGCTCTAAATCATCTCGAAGGTCCCTCTCTTTCAGAGGAGAGCCACCCTGCTTCTGCTTGTTTGGGTTTTTCCCTTCCTCATAGACTCCCTTACCATCCCCGCCAGTGCGCGAGACAGCCGGAGTGGTGAACTCCTTCTGCAAGTTGCGTTTTGTCGGGAGATCTCTGACAGACCATGTCTTCTTGTTGTGCCTTTCTCCTTCGCTTGATCTTACACTTCCAAAGCTGTTGGCACTTCCTGATGGACCATGGATCGGTCCCTCCTTATGTCCCCAAAAACGCCCAGGAGATGCCCGTAGCCACCCTCCCCATTGCTGATCCGGATCCCTGGCCGGGGCACAGCCCTTCTCCTCATGAACCAGACACCCACAATCAAAGCAAAAATGCGGGATCTTCTCGTATTTAAAGTCAAACCACGTTTTCTCTACATCATCTTTAGATTTCTTCAAGTAAAAACCCCTCACAAGAGGCTCCATAATAGGCAGCTTAACCCCGAATCTCAGTTCCGAGCCTTTTGCGAATCCATCTTTCTCCACAAGCTCCAGTGTGCGTCGCCGTCGTTTTTGGTCACTGGACGCGCGCCGGCATTCAAACTGGCCACTGAGTCGCTGACTCATGAGCCCAAGGCATTAGCGTTTAAGTGAACCCCTAATTAACTGCAAACAGTCACCATCATGTGGGCCTGAGTACTGTAGCGGCTAATTAGATTAAATAAAATTATTATAATATTGATAACAGAAGTCTCACCGACATGCTGGTCTACTGGTTAGTTGACTAGTCAACTGCTGACTCAGCAGTTGACCAGACCTCACTGGCCCCACCAGTCAGCCACTGCTGGCTACACTTCTAGGTGAACTTAGCATTTACCCATTAAATTTCGAATTAAAACAATTCCAGAAAAATTCAAAAAAAAAAAACTTCCAGGTGTACTTCGCTTGTTGTTGATACTTACCCGTTATCCGAGCATGCCTAGTAGTGGTGCTTGTGTTCCATCAGTTGCCCCTACATGCTTGTGTGTTGCCATGCTATATTACCAGGCCATCATACCTCTGGGCGATGATCACGTATATACTTTATATTGCTATACTATGAAGACTAGTACTGTGTACTCGGACTTCGGTGGCCTGCGACATGGAGCGAGAAGGACTGCGACGAGACGCCGATGAAGACTAGTACTGTGTTGTGTGTGATTGTGTTCAGATGGGTGCTGAAAGGGCACGCGGATACCATCGAGGATGAGGTGGGTTGGTTCCTGACAGTCCCCGAGTGATTCACTATGGCGGAACGACAGGGCATGAGGATACCATCCAGGATGAGGTGGGCCTGGGCCCGGGTCATTGTCTGCGAGTAAATGAAATAACATGACTAATGTGTTCTGGGTATTTGATCCCAGACTGCCACTGGCATATACGCACTAACGGCCACACAGGATAATGGTTTATGGGGCCTCGCCGTCGTCAGTTCCTTAACAAAAGCTTTCCAGATGTCGTAGTTTAGAGAGGCGGCGCGGTCGGGGCAAGAGGATACTACCGGTTAGAGGTGGGCTTGGACCGCCGACCTCGCATGCAACACGTCAGGAGCGGTTAGGGTGAGCGGCCGAACAACCCTTCGTATTTAGGCTGTAGCCGGCGGATGACCTCTCTGGAGAACTGACGTAGGAATTCGGCTTGTCGATCATATGAGGCCAGGCATACCCACTGAAAAGTGTGTCCGCCATAGGGTAATCGAGCGTGTCGGGCAATGTGGTGCACCCCTGCAGGAAAGACTAAAATATTCGAATAGCCGTGTTCATAGTAACAGGACGCTTGGAGATGTATCCCGGTCTTCTACAACTTGATCTAAATACGTAATAAAAACCCCAGAATAATGTATAGAATGCCCATGGATCGCTTCCTCGCCGGGAGTCGAGGAAGGGTCTTAGGGCAGTGTTTTTGCTATGGTGTTTATTGTGCTCGTGTGCACTCTTTCTCTTCTATATATTGCTGCAAGATGTTGGTAGCCTTGTATTACATTGAGCTCCCCCCCCCCCCCACCCACCCAACAATTCTGGCATTTATGTAGTACAGTCCTCAGATATTACCCCATTTCTTTGATACCGATGTATATTTAGTATAGATCTGATGTATATCTTGTGAGTACTTTGGATGATTAGTCAACATTGCTTTGCTATTATTTTCCTTCAACCGGTTGCTACTATCAGATAGTAGCTACTCAGATGCATGTATTCCCGACGATGGTTATTATCTGGAATTCTACGTCGACGAGTTGTTCGGAGATCCTTGGCAGGAGGCCTGCACCTTTGGGTAGGGTCATCATTTGGCTTGAGCCTTCTTAAGGCACCCTTGTTTTCTGGTTTGTCATTAGACATAATTTGCATTTTTCTCTGATGTATTATGGTCCCACTAGTCAGTTGACCAGTCAACTGCTGACTCAGCAGTTGACTAGACCTCATTGGCTCCACCAGTCAGCCATTACTGGGTACACTTCTGGGTGTGCTTAGATTAACCCATTAAATTTTGAATAATTTTTTTTCCAAAAAATCCAAAAAAATTATAAAACTTTGAAAAATCATAGTAAATAATCTATAACCCGGATGAAAATAATTTACATATGAATAATGATCAGAAAAATATGTTGAATCCATATATGTCATTATCATGCATGACAAACCTCTTTATCACACTGAACGTTGATAATTTGCTACTAGATCAATTAAAGATATAACATTTCTAATTGGGAAAATATTCCCTAATATTTTCCTTCTACAATTAAAATGTGTAGTAATGCATTAGAACACATCATCATCGTATTTTTCCATGTCATGCATATTATGTGCATTTGCAATGCCTGGTATATATTTATTTCCCCCACATTTGCTTTTATCGATAGATCCTGAGACTGTGGTGGATCTAGAGATTGACTACACCGTTGACGATCAGATTGCTTCAGCAAAGCTTCCAGGCAAGAAAAACTCCCTTGATCATTCCAGATATCATCTATTATTTCTCTCTATATTCATGCATTAGGTATTGGTACAGTAGTTGTTGTTCGATATATCCTATTCTGATGCATAGCCTGATTTTTTTCCTGTTGTTGATACATACCCGTTATCCTAGCATGCCTAGTTAGTGGTGCTTGTGTTCCATCAATTGGCCCTACATGCTTGTCAGTGTTGCCATGCTATATTACCAGGCCGTCATCCCTCTGGGCGATGATCACATGCATACATTATATTGTCATACTATATATGATAATCTACGATGGACTCGAACTTCGGTGACCTGCGACATGGAGCAAGAAGGACTGCGATGAGACGCCGATGAAGACTAGTACTATGTTGTGTGTGATTGTGTTCAGATGGGGGCTGAAAGGGCAGGCGGATACCATCCAGGATGAGATGGGCCTAGTTTTCGACGCCCCCCGAGTGATTCACTATGGCGGAACGGCAGGGCATGAGGATACCATCCAGGATGAGGTGGGCCTGGGCCCTGGTCGTTGTCCGTGAGTAAATAAATTACATGACTAATGTGTTTTGGGTATATGATCTAACACTGCCACTAGCATATACACACTAACGTCACGTGGGATAATGGTTTATGGGCACTCGCCGTCATCAGTTCCATACCGAAAGCTTTCTAGATGTCGGAGTTCAGAGAGGCGGCGTGGTCGGGGCAAGAGGATAATACCGGTCAGAGATGGGCTTGGACCGCCGGCCCCGCTTGCAACGCGTCAGGAGCACTTAGGGTGAGCGGCCGAACAACCCTTCACATTTAGGAGGTAGCCGATGGGTGACCTCTTCGGAGAACTGACATAGGACTTCGGCGAGTCAATCATCTGAGACCGGGCATAGCCGCTGAAAAGTGTGTCCGGCCATAGGGTAATCGAGCATGTCGGGCAATGTGGGGCACTCCTACAGGGAAGACTTAAATATTTGAATAGCCATGTCCACAGTAACAGGACGCTTGGAGATTTATCCCGATCTTTTACAACTTGATCTAGATACTTAATAAAAATCACCAAGATAATAGATAGAATGCTCGTGGATCGCTTCCTCGCAGGGAGTCGAGGAATGGTCTTAGGGCAGTGTTTTTGCTTTGGTGGTTATCAGCCCTTCTGCAGTTGACCGGTTGATCTCGTATCCTTGAGGGAAGATAGCGAGGTATAACAAACAGGACATGTAGTCTTTAGGTAGATCCTTGCAGGAGAACTTGAGAACCTTCCTAGCAATACTAGGTAGTGATTTCTGTGTGGGTAGCAAGCTGGTGTACAACTTACGCAGCTCTTCACTGCTCCTCTTGGGTTTAGCGCAATGCATGTGCAAAGATCTTCATGCAGAATTCATGTGGCTCACATTCGTACAAGATGTTACGCAAGAATCTTGAGGCTGTCTTCATGCCTGCATTGTCTTGTATTACTGTGCTCCCAATTTATTTACTATAGACCGATTCTTGGCCAATTTGTTGTCACTTTGTGGAAACACTTATTGGTCAATTTGGTGGCACTTTGTGGAAAAATTTCAAGAATTTTTTGGGAACCTTGCTCGGACCATGCAAATAACGACGAAGAGGATTCATCAGTTATGCAATACTTTATTGTTACTCTTCCCATCAGAAGAACTTTTTGAGTTCTTTTTGTTGTTACTGAAAATATTGCATAAATATTTTAGTTTCCTTGCTTGCACTTTTTTCAAAATTGTGGAGGAACTTTTTGTTAAACTTTGCATTAACTTGATTATTGCAAATTAATGGAAATAACAGACCTACCTAATGGAAATAACATTAAACTTTTCATATGTAGTTTGGGGTATGCAGAGGCCGGGGGTCTTCCTCCTTTTGTAAAAAAAAATGTAGTTTTGAGGTGTGTTTTCATGCCTGGTGAAAGAACTTTTCCAGCCAAATACAGGAAAAAAGATAATATGGCGGGGGAAAATGTGGGGCCAACAACAGCTTTATGGTTGGCTCAAACATTTTGTATTAATATGGCCAGGAAACGAGCATTACTTTCGGAGAAGGCATAACGTACTCGGTCATCAATATCAAGAACCTTTTGGTCCGGCGGGTTTACTTCATCTAATAACACGACTGTTCTGATCCCGAGCCCATGTGAGCTTGGATGAACAGTAAAATACAAAAGAATTTGAAAAAATATTCAAAAAATTCTGAAATTTTTGTGTGTGAAACATTGACAAATGTTTTGATAGCTTGCAAAATTTCATCACCAGATGACATTCATGAAAAATGTAGCAAAAAAACAAAATTGTTGCTTCAAAAATGTTATTTTCAAACACATTTTGGAGCATCGATTTTGTATTTTTTTGCCACATTTTCCTTGAATGCCATTTCATGTTGAAATTTTGCAAGCTATCAAAACCTTTGTCAATGTTTCACACAAAAAATAATCTGATGTTTTTTTTTCAGTTTCACTGTTCACCTATGCTCACATGAGCTCGGGATTAGAATAGCACTTTCGAATAGTGAACCCCTTATATTCCTTTGTTTATCGTAATGGTTGTACCTTTAGATCAATCGAAAGACCATACAACGCACATGTTTTGGCAAAACTTGTTTGAAGACGTACGATTTTGACGGTAGGTTAACTAAAAATAAGAGACGTGCTTAACACCAAACTGGGACGGTACTCCCTCCATTCCCTTATACAAGGCCACTATTAAAAATACATTTTACATCAATACAAGGCCATCAACAGAAATCGAGGCAAAAATTAATGATGTTTCCTCGTACTAGCAATTTTTTAATACTTACATGCATGTAGTCATAATGACACTCGGTCACTTCCTTCCCATTCATTCGTTGCATGCTTGTGGTGTATTAATGATCCCGGTTAACGAAAAGAAAGGTTGACTTGCAAAGAAATCATTAAATTTTATCTTGGTACCTGTAATATGAGTTTGTGGTGTTGTATAAGGTTGGTTGTAATGGGGAGTATCATATACTAGTATCATGCATATAATACTAGTGTATGATACTACCTCCCTAATGCATAGTATCATATTTTAGTATCATGTAGTACCCTATTTATTGCCATGCATGACACAAAGTAGCATAGTATTTATTATGATACGGTATCATGATATGATACTATACCCTCTCTTTCTTCATTTAATGCTATGACAACTCATCAAAACTGCCTAATTGGCATGCATGATACTAGCTATGATACTACCATTACGACCAGCCTAAGGGAATGGAGGGAGTAGATGAGGTCCATGAGTGGTGACATATCTGGGATTCACCCGCGCAGGTGGTTCGAGGCGAAATATGAGAAATGCTTTGACGAGAGGGAAAAGAGAATACGTCTGGGAATAATGTAGGGCCAATAGCAGCTTCTGCAAAAGTGGGTGGAACCCCAAAGCACTAGGGATGACTGGGGTTCATGTTGCATACGAACCGGCACCGGACTTTGGCATCGCCGGACGTGTCGTACACATACATACAAGTGTGCATTATGCATATGCATGAACGCACGCATACACACACGTAAAGACTATATGTCACTTCGCATGGAACACTGTTCATGATCGATACCGTACTACTCTGTACGAATCTTATATTAGTCGGGTGATTAGCTGCTAATTTTCTTGGCTTTAGGGTATGGAATCGGAGGGCATCCATCCGCGCGGGCTTCAACGTGGCGCTGCTGGATGTGAAGTGGCCGGCGGACGTCATCTTCCACGACCGATCGTTGTCGACGACCAAGGATTCGCTTGTCTTCTCCAACTACTGTTAATTAGTACTCCCTCCGTTCCTAAATATAAGTCTTTATAGAGATTTCAACAAATGACTACATACGAAGCAAAATGAGTGAATCTACACTCTAAAATATGTTTATATACATCCGTATGTGGAATCCATTTGAAATCTCTAAAAAGACTTATATTTAGAAACGGAGGGAGTAACACTCGACGAAATGACCGATAACTACACAGAAATTAATCGAGGGAAAAGCAATAGAGCACGCGCCGATCGATCAGTCCAGTGTTAGTTCCTGGTGGCGCATTTGGTGATCTCTCATCTCATTTCACTGCTGTTAATACAATATTAGTTTATTTATTTTCCGTGAAAAGGGGGGAATATTACTTTATTGATGGTTGGGGGTTGCCTAACTACTAACGGCTAGTGCTAATTCTTTGCGTTGTTAATTCTCCAGTCGTCCACCTAGCAAATATGCATGTCATACTCCATTAGCCGGCCATGCCTGAACAAAATCACTCATCAGCAAGACAAAATCAAAAGGATCATGAGTCAGGTCATTACTCAAGTGCCTTCACGACCAAATTGACATAAAGACGTTAATTAACATTTGCTCGGCATTGTTCGTTGCATCTGATGATTGATCAGAGGTCTCCTTTCACCACCAGCAATGTAGTTTATTGTTGTCGTTAAATAAGAACTTCCGCACTCTTTGTCAGATAATTTAGGCTTTTTATCAGCACGCTTGCTAGCTTTAATTAGTCGGATAAGAAAGATTGTAACCTCAAATATTCTACTAATGTTATGGTGCTTTGACCTGAACATACAAATGCAAAAGGGCTTCAGGATATTATTATAAAATGTACAATTCTATCTGAAGATACCAAAGTGTGATCTGTGTGACCCAAACATCATTAACTTGACTGAAAGAACAAAGTTTGAGCCTAAATAATGAAAGGTCGGTTGTATATGACACAATATTGGAATATTGACCATGCAATCACGACCGATCATATTAAGGTACTTTTGGAGTTGTTGCTGACAGAGCAGCAATAAGCAAAGGTTGATGTGATGGTAAATAACTCTAATTAAGCTGCTTCTTTGTTCAAGTTGCATTCGTGTATACCACACTACTCACATCTGACTCATTTGATTTGACTAATGTTCCTTTTCGTCCAAAAGATGCTTACCTCCTCGTTCTTAAGATAGGGAAAGGTTGCAGAGTGTGAACCATACAAGTAATGCACTAAAGATCTTATCTCAATTCGACTTGTTATTGTTCATTTAGCTACAGTTATGCAAAAAAAAACATAGCTTATCATCTTCAGATATCTCCTAAGCCTAACTCACCTCAAACCGATGTATGCTTCGATTGCACCATTGTGGTGTGGGGCAGGAGCGGATCCAGCCCAGCCCAGCACCCCGGGCCCCCTTTGTATACTGTAGTGATTGCTACAATATTTTCGCTACAGCCCCGAAGGAAATGGGCCTCACGCCCCGGGCATGGGACCTAGATCCGCCACTGGTCTGGGGTGGGGTGGGGGTGTTATAGGAGGGGTTACCGAAAAAGCTTGGGGGAGCTGATCCATGCATTTTTTATCACAAATTCATAAGATAAATACTCTATTTTTATGCATATTCGATCACCATCGAGTTTATCTTAAAATGCAGAGAATTATTGGAGGAGGTGCCGAAAAAGCTATCAGGAAGGGGGATGAAAACTACGTACAGCAAATCACTCTTCGGGAGGAGGAAAAAGACAAAAAAAATGCAGGATTATTTTTTTTGGGACCAACAGAGACCTTGGGCCAGAACAAGGCATCTGGGGGTGCCTGGTGGGCCTAGGAGCCCAACCCAGGAGACTGGATGCCAAGGCACCTAGGGCCCACAAGCCTCCCCAGGTTGCCTCTCCAAGGCATATTTTCGCCATTCTTCGCAAAGACACATATAATATTTTTTGGGGGAATTATTTTCTGCCGCCACGAGGCGTAGGCCAACTGTTCTTCCCAGAGGATTGTTTCTGCAAAGATATGGCCCCTCTGGCCGGGGGAATTCGAAGCAATCTTCACCATCATCACAAGTGCATCAAGGGGAATATCTTCATCCAAGTCATCTTCACCATATCCATCAACAACACGATCTCCCCCATCCATCTCCATCCCATCTATGAATAATTTGTGTAGATCGGTTACCGTTATTACTGCTCGGTGTTAATTGCTGTTATAGTGGCTGATGTTGTGTGTTTTATTGGTGAAAGATTTATACTTTCATATTGTCTTATTTATTGATATACCTATCATGCTCACCTTTATGGCTTGTGAGTAGTTCCATTACGTTCTTGGGGACAAGGGGGAAATCTAGTGGTTAATGGTCATATAAACCTATAGTAAAGATTATTGTTTGATTATATTGTAGTGTAATTCTCTAATGGTGACGTGCGAACATCGACTGCATATCACTTCACCTATAAGGGCCTAGAGGAGAGCATTATGTTATAATAAGTTTAGGATGGGAGGCCGGAATGACAGAGCAACCGTTCCTTGAGTTTACAAATTATAACCTGGGGGGTAAACATGGACCCTCGAGGATAACACTATGGTTGGACGTTCATCTTAATTATTTTTAATAGTTGTGGATGCTTTCTAAGGATAAAATCATAAGTATATGTGAGTCAATGGTTTTGCAGCTTATAGGCTTAAGCTCTACCCACAAAACAGTGATTAAGCTGTCTCCGTCATATCTATAACTTTTGATTGTTTCAAACCAATATTATATGCCCCTCTATGCAGTGGTGTAACACCTCTTCTCCCCGCTATAATCTCTACTTAAACATGGTGCTTAATGCTACATATTATTATCAAATGATTTGTGGCCATCCTATGATGTTTGAGTAGATTCTTTTTGTCCTATGGGTTGATTGATGATCATGATGGTTTGAGTTGTATGCTTTATTTTGGTGCTGTCCTATGGTGCCCTCCGTGTCGCGCAAGCGTGAGGGATCCCTGCTGTAGGCTTTGCAATACGTTCATAATTCTCTTATGGTGGGCGCGTAGAGTGACAAAAACTTTCACCCGAGTAAGGGGGTTGTTGCGTATGGGAGTAAAAAGGACTTGATACTAAATGCTATGGTTGGGTTTTACCTTAATGATCTTTAGTAGTTGCGGATGCTTGCTAGAGTTCCAATCATAAGTGCATATGATCTAAGTACGGAAAGTATGTTAGCTCATGCCTCTCCCTCATATAAAATTGCAATAATGATTACCGGTCTAGTTATCGATTGCCTATCGACAAATAACTTTCTTGTGTTACAAAATGTTTCTACTAAACAACTAACTTGTATTATGTTGCAAATTACTCTTAGTTTTATTCTCGCTAAGTACATCTAGTTTTGTTTTTGCAAAGCTATTCTATCACCTACAAAATAGTTTCATACGTGTTTCGGGTAAAACGAACATTAAGCGTGCGTAGAGTTGTATCGGTGGTCGATAGAACTTGAAGGAAATATTGTTTCTACCTTTAGCTATTCGTTGGGTTCGACACTCTTATTTATAGAAAAGGCTACAGTTGATCCCCTATACTTGTGGTTTATCAACACCTTTTTCTGACGCCGTTGCCGGGGAGTAATAGCGTGGGTTGATATTCTCATGTGTGCTTGTTTGCTTTATCACTAAGTAATTTTATTTTGGATAGGAAACGTAAAAAACCAAAAAAATTAGTTGTACCTACTAAACCAATGGTTGAAGAACCACCCAAAATCTATCATACTGCTGAAGCTTTTTTACTTGGATCATCTTTGTTCCCTATGTGCTCGTGTTGAAAACCCAACTAGCTTAATTGAGGGAAAATCATAAAATGAGCATGCTTATTTTGTACGATACTACTTATCTCAAGAAGGGGAACTTCTATGGCATCAAATTAATAGTATGCTATGTTATGCTTGGAATCTGTGTGAATTTTATGATTTTACTTGTTGCTCTAAGAATCCTAAAAAATACCTTCCCTACCTATGTGAGTTTAATGATAACGAAATCTTATCTTCTTATGCCAAAGATGTTTATAGTTACTATGATGTTGAACAAATTGAAGAATTTGTTGCTTTTAAGGGTGCTCACGAAATTACTTCTTTGATTGAAAAGTATGATGCTACTCTTTACAAATCTTAAGAATTTGCCATACTTAAATATTGCAATGAAAACTATGCTTCTAATGGTTATGTTAAACAATATACCGAGGACTCCTCCGTTGTCCAAGAAGAGATTAATACTTTGCAGGCTCCTATGGAATAAATTGATGACACTGTGAGCTCATTAGATGAAAAAGATGATGAGGAGAGCGAAGAACAAAAGGAGGAAGAGCGGATTGATCACCCGTGCCCACCTTCTAATGAGAGTAACTCTTCAACTCATACACTATTTAATTTTCCTTCGTGCTTACTGAAGGACGAATGCTATGATCC
This sequence comes from Aegilops speltoides, assembly GCA_021437245.1. Classification (NCBI taxonomy): domain Eukaryota; kingdom Viridiplantae; phylum Streptophyta; class Magnoliopsida; order Poales; family Poaceae; genus Aegilops; species Aegilops speltoides. The sequence continues at coordinate 9,921,030 of CM038141.1, read as the reverse complement.
CTTGGATTTGTTTGAAATATCCCTTTTTGATGAAATTGATGCTTTCTATGCTTGTGGCCATGATGCCAATATGAATGATGCTTATGGAGATGAACTTGCTATAGTTCCTTATGTATGTTAAGAATTAAAATTGTTGCTATTGCACCTACACATGATAGTCCTATTATTTTTTTGAATTCTCCCAACTACAACATATCGGAGAAGTTTGCTCTTATTAAGGATTATATTGATAGGCTGCATTTTACTACTAAACATTATAATTTTGATCAATACAATATGCATGTGATTGCTGCTCCTACTTGCAATTATTATGAGGGAGGAACTACATCTCCACCTCTCTATGTTTTGAACACAATAAAATTGCAAGAAACTGTTTATATTATGCATCGGCCTTTACTTGATGTGCATGAATTGTCCTTTTACGACATGCCGATGCATAGGAAGAGAGTTAGACTTCGTCATTGCATGATATGTGTTGCCTTGTGCTCACTAGTAAATTACAAATCATTGTTAATTAAAATTGGCTTTGATATACCTTGGGATCCGGGTGGATCAATTGCATGAGCACTATATGCCTAGCTTAATGGCTTTAAAGAAAGCGCTGCCAGGGAGACAACCCGAAAGTTTTAGAGAGTCATTTATTTATGTTGTGTGCTTTTATAAAGTTTAAAAACAAAAAAATATAGAGGGGAACCTAAAACTTTTTCAAAAAGAGAAGTGAAATTAAGAAAGACGAGCACCGTTGAAGTGGGGAAGCTCCTTGAACCTTGTTCATGCCCATGGAAACTTTGCAAATCTTGAATTACAAAAACTTTTCAGCAGAAAATAATTATCCCCTTGTACAAATTCATTGTATTATAAAAGTAATGTTCCCAAATTTACCGTTAGGATGTTTAAATTGCTTGTTTGGTATGTGCGGTGCAAAAAACAGAACCTTTTGCTGTAGTGCGTGAATTTACATCCTTTACTGGAGCATGCAAAAATTCTGAAATTTGTGTACAGTACTGCTATGCAAATGTTTTATTTTTTCCTAACTTTTTGGAATTTTTAGAGTTACAGAATTATGGTCAATGTTCAAATTACTACAGAATGTTCTGTTTTTTACAGATTCTGTTTTTGATGCATTGTTTTGCTTATTTTGATGAAACTATGGATTGTATCGATAGGTATAAGCCATGAAGAACTTAGAATACAGTAGGTATAATGCAAGAGTAAAATATGAATGGGTTTACAACAGTACTTAGAGTACTTATTTGCTTTATTATACTGACGGATCTCACAAAGGTTTTGTTAAGTTTTGTGTGGATGAAGTGTTCGAAGATCGAGGAGGTAATCGTATGAGAAGAATGAGGAGAGGCAAGGGCTCAAGCTTGGGGATTCCCAAGGCACCCCGAGAAAATATTCTAGGAGACTCAAGCGTCTAAGCTTGGGGATGCCCCGGAAGGCATCCTATCTTTATTCAACAATTATTAGTATGTCTCGGTTTTTTTGTTTTGCTCACATGATATGCGTAAATTCTTGGAGCGTCGCGTGCGTTTTATTTTTCTTTTAATAAATGCACCATGCTGGTATGACATAGTCCTTGGTTGATTTATAGAATGCTCTTTGCACTTCACTTATATCTTTTGAGTATGGCTTTATAGAAATGCTTCATGTGCTTCACTTATATCATTTGAAGTTGGGATGCCTATTTCTCTTCATAAAGAAAACCGTTATTTATAGAATGCTCTTTTGCTTCACTTATATTTGTTAGAGCATGGTCTTTTATATAAATAATTAAACTCTCTTGCTTCACTTATATTTGTTTAGAGAGTCAACATGAATTGGTCATTCACATGGTTAGTCAGGAAATCCTACATAAACCTTGTAGATACTGAATATGATACGTTTGATTCCTTGCAATATAGCTTTGCGATATAGAGATGATGATATGTGAGTCATGTTAGTGAGTAAATATGATTAAGTAAGAATATTTGTGTTAAGGTTTGTGATTCCCTATGCATGCATGTAAAGTCAATAATTATGCAACGAAATTATATCCTACTTATGGTGCATTATTCGGTGTTAGTTATGTTCAATGCATGTTTATGACCGTTTTCACTTTTGGTTGGTCGCTTCTCAATCTATTTGCTAGCCTTCATTTATACTAAGAGGGAATACTGCTTGTGCATCCAAACTCTTTAAACCCAAGTTGTGTCAGATGAGTCCACCATACCTATCTATATGCGGTATTTCCATGCCGCTCAAAGTAAATTTGCGAGTGCCATCTCTAAATTTCAAAATAAGGTTTCTGTTTTGTGTGGTCATAACGCTCATGAAGAGGATGGGGGTGGCCAATTTCTTCCATGCTGGGAGGATTATGCTCACAATGAGTGTTTATTCACTTGTCATTGCACGAGAGCGTGGCGGTATTAGGGATGCCTAGTCCCGCGTTGAAATCAAAAATAATTAAACAACAAAATTCCTTGGAATGTGATGGTTTGGAGGGCGCCCGTGGATACAGCTAGCCATGGATTATGAAAGTAATGGTGGTAAAGAAATAAATTTTACTTTCTGTTTGTGAACCTCCTATAGTTGTTCTATCATGGAAGATATTGGGAATTATCGTTCGTTTTCGGTGATAGGAAAAGCATGCCTCCCAAAATATTTTGATCTCTATATTTAAGCTTTGACCTGTGGCACATTTGACAAATCACTTCTTCCCTCTTTGAAAGGCCTATCTATTTACTTTTATGCAATTTTTATTTTTCTCGAGTCTCCATCTTCTCTTATAAAGCACCAACTAGAGAGCACTATTGTCATATTTCTGCATTGGATGTAGCTAATTTCGAGTGTGTTTCATGAATGGATCAATGATTGAGCATAATGAGGTAGGGATAACTTGATTTAGCATTGATATTTTGAAAGACATGGTTGCTTGTTAGTATGCTTGAGTATTGATATCTTTATATCAACTTATAGACTATTGATTTGAATCACTCGTGTCTTAATATTCATGCCATGATTAGATTATGTGATCATGCTAGGTAGCATTCCACATCAAAATTTATCTTTTTTATCATTTACGTACTCGAAGACGAGCATGAATTGAGCTTGGGGATGCTGATACGTCTCCATCATATCTATAATTTTTGATTGGTTCATGCCAATATTCTACCACATGTAAAGACTTTTAGCAACATTTTATATTATTTTTGAGATTAACATATTGATCCAGCGCCTAATGCCAGTTCCTATTTGTTGCTTGTTTTTTGTTTCGAAGAATACCCATATCAAACAAAGTCCAAATGCAATAAAAATTTATGAAGAATTATTTTGGAATGTATTTGATTTTTGGGAGGTGGAATCAATGCAAACGGACGCCCACGGTGCCCACACGGCACCAGGGCGCGGGACCCACCCCCAGGTGCGGCCAGGTGCTGTGTGGGCACACTGTAAGTCATTGGGGGCTCTTCTTCGGGCAGAAGGAAGCTAATATCTGGAAAAAAATCATGTTAAAATTTCAGTGCAATCGGAGTTACGGATCTTCGGGAATTTAAGAAAAGGTGAAAGACTAGAAAACAGGAATGCGAAACAAAAGAGAACAGAGAGATATATCCAATCTCGGACATGGCTCTCACCCCTCTGCCGCCATGGAGACCAAGGACCAGAGAGGAACCCTCCTCCCATCTAGGGGGAGGCCATAGAATAATAAGAACAAGAAGGGCTCTCTCCCCCTCTCTTCCGGCAGTGCCGGAATGCCGCCGGGGGGACGATCGTGACGGCGACTACATCAACAACCTTGCTACCATCAACACCAACTTTCTCCCCCTCTATGCAGCGGGGTAACACCTCTTCTCCCTGCTGTAATCTCTACTTAAACATGGTTCTTAGTGCTACACATTATTATCCAATGATTTGTGGCCATCCGATGATGTTTGAGTAGATTCTTTTTGTCCTATGGGTTGATTGATGATCGTGATTGGTTTGAGTTGTATGTTTTATATTGGTGCTGTCCTATGGTGCCCTCCATGTCGCGCAAGCGTGAGGGATCTCTTCTATAGGGTTTGCAATACGTTCATAATTCTCTTATGGTGGGCGGTTAGAGTGATAGAACCTTACACCCGAGTAAGTGGGTTGTTGCGTCTGGGAGTAAAGAGGACTTGATACTTAATGCTATGGTTGTGTTTTACCTTAATGATATTTGGTAGTTGCGGATGCTTGCTAGAGTTCCTATCATAAGTGCATATGATCCAAGTACGGAAAATATGTTAGCTCATGCCTCTCCCTCACATAAAATTACAATAATGATTACCGGTCTAGTTATCGATTGCCTATGGACAAATAACTTTCTTGTGTTACAAAATATTTATAATAGACAACTAACTTTTATTATCTTGCAAATTACTCGTAGTTTTATTCTCTCTAAGTACATCTAGTTTTATTCTAGCAAAGCTATCCTATCACCTACAAAATAGTTTCATACTTGTTTTAGGTAAAGCGAACGTTAAGTAGTACGTCTGTAAATCCATAGACTGAGATACCTCGGCATCATATGGCTAATACTCCTATCAAAGACTGCTTACATCACAAAGCATGCATCTTCGATAATTAAGTTAGAAAAACAGAGAAGTGCTTTGGGCAATGTGACGACACAATCTCTGCTAGGGCATCATGCTACCATTTATCCTAAGTGGCAATAATACAATTACTCGCTTTTTCTGCTTACATCACCACGGTACTTCACTTGTTTGGGATGAGCCCTATGAAGCTATTGTTACTCAGCGAGAACGCTGCCAAGGACACCAGCTTCTCACCAAGCTCAGCCGCAAAGCGGCCGCCTAGCTTGTCATTATCAAGTACCATTTCGGTCATGCTGACGCGAGAGCTCTGGTTCACGGGGAAAGGGCCGGAGAACGCATTGTCATTCATGCAGAGCCCCTGCAGGCAGTGGAGGTGACCGAGGCTCACCAGAATGTCACCGTGTAGGGAGTTGAAGTCCAGGTCAAACATCCACAGGAACGTGAGGTTCGTAATGGCCAAGGAGAGTGCTCCAGCAAGTCTGGTTCCAGTGGACTCTGGTGGCTGCAAGTCATGCCTTGCCAGCTGCAGAAGCCAGTGCTGTTGTTCAACGAGGCCAGCAAGACGTTATGGCTGACCTACGATTTGCAAGCAAGCACTGTGGCCTGGTCGCTAGCGTTCACTGCGGCGATCACCAGGTGTAGGAGATATGCCCTAGAGGCAATAATAATACTTATTTTGTATCTCCAAGTTTGTAATGAATGTTTATGTTTGATGATCCGCAAGTATACGGGATAGTTGTAGCCTCTTTCCATAAGTAAGAGTGTCGAACCCAACGAGGAGCTAAAGGTAGAACAAATACTCTCTCAAGTCCTATCGGCCACTGATACGACTCTACGCACGCTTGACGTTCGCTTTACCTAGAACAAGTATGAAACTAGAAGTACTTTGTAGGTGTTTTTGGATAGGTTTGCAAGATAATAAAGAACATGTAAATAGAAAGTAGGGGCTGTTTAGATAAAGATGCAATAAAGTAAATATAGCAAGTGTGGAAAAGTGGTGGTAGGAGTTGTGGAATTGTCCCTAAGCAATTGACTATGTTACTAGACCGGTAATCACTATTGCAATTCTATTTGAGGGAGAGGCATAAGCTAACATATCATCCCTTACTTGGAATTCTATGCACTTATGATTGGAACTCTAGCAAGCATCTGCAACTACTAAAGATTCATTAAGGTAAAACCCAACCATAGCATTAAAGCATCAAGTCCCCCTTTTATCCCATACGCAAACAACCTACTTACTCGGGTTTGTGTTTCAGTCACTCATGCAACCCACCATAAGCAAATCATAAACATATTGCAAACCCTACAGCGGGAATCCCTCACGCTTGCGCGACACGGAGGGCACAATAGGACAACACCAATAATAAAACATGCAACTCAAACCAATCATAGCAATTCATCAACCACCGATAGGACAACGAAAATCTACTCAGACATCATAGGATGGCAACACATCATTGGAAAATAATATGAAGCATAAAGCACCATGTTCAAGTAGAGGGTACAGCGGGTTGTGGGAGAGTGGACCGCTGTAGATAGAGGGGGGAAGGTGATGGAGATGTTGGTGAAGATGACAGCGGTGTTGGTGAAGATCATGGTGATGATGATGGCCCCCGGTGGCGTTCCGACGCCACCGGAAGCAAGGGGCAGAGAGCCCCCTTCTTCTTCTTCTTCCTTGACCATCTCCCTAAATGGGAGAAGGGTTTCCCCTCTGGTCCTTGGCTCCCATGGCTTGGGAGGGGCGAGAGCCCCTCCGAGATTGGATCTATCTCTCTGTTTTTGCGTTCTCAGATTCTACCCCTTCACCGTTTCTTAAATATCCGGAGATCCGTAACTCCGATTGGGGTGAATCTTTCGCCCAGATCTTTCCATTAAAATTAGCTTTCTTGCGCCAAAAGAAGAGCGTCAACCGCCTTACGGGTGGCCCACGAGAGCCCAGGCCGCGCCTGGGCGGGGCGCGTCCCCATGTCTCGTGGCCACCCCGGACACCGTTTCGTGTTGATTTTACTTCCCAAAAATCATAACTATTCCAAAAAAATCTCCGTCCATTTTTATCCGGTTTGGACTCCGTTTGATATTGGGTTTCTGCGAAACAAAAAACATGCAACAGACAAGAACTGGCACTGGGCACTAGATCAATATGTCAGTCCCAAAAAATAGTATAAAAAGTTGCCAAAAGTATATAAAAGTTGAATAATATTGGCATGGAACAATCAAAAATTATAGATACGACGGAGACGTATCAGCATCCCCAAGCTTAATTCCTGCTCGTCCTCGAGTAGGTAAATGATAAAAAGATAATTTTTGATGTGGAATGCTACCTAGCATAATCTTGATCATATGTCTAATCATGGCATGAATATTAAGACACGAGTGATTCAAAGCAATAGTCTATCATTTGACATAAAAAGAATAATACTTTGAGCGTACCAATAAAGCAATCATGTCTTTTCAAAACAACAAGGCCAAAGCAAGCTTATCCCTACAAAATCGTACAGTTTGGCCACGCTTCATTTTCTTCACACAAAATGCCCCCATCATTCATAATCCCGATGACAAGCCGAGCAATTGGTTCATACTTTTTAACGCGCTTCAGCTTTTTCAACCCTCAGGCAATACATGAGTGCAAGCCATGGATATAGCACTATAGGTGGAATAGAATATAATGATGGAGGTTATGTGGAGAAGACAGGAGAAAGTCTCACATCGACGCGGCTAATCAACAGGCTATGGAGATGCCCATCAATTGATGTCAATGCGAGGAGTAGGGATTGCCATGCAACGGATGCACTAAGAGCTATAAGTGTATGAAAGCTCAACAAAAGAAACTACGTGGGTGTGCATCCAACTTGCTTGCTCATGAAGACCTAGGGCATTTGAGGAAGCCCATCGTTGGAATATACAAGCCAAGTTCTATAATGAAAATTCCCACTAGTATATGAAAGTGACAACATAAGAGACTCTCTATATGAAGAACATGGTGCTACTTTGAAGCACAAGTGTGGAAAAAGGATAGTAACATTGCCCCTTTTTTCTTCTTTTTTTTCTTTCTTTTTCTTTTTTTTCTTTTTTCTTTCGGTGGGCTTCTTTGGCCCCCTTTTTTATTTAGGCTTCTTTGGCCTTTCTTTTTTTTTCTTTTTTTATGGGGCAATGCTCTATAATGATGATCATCACACTTTTATTTACTTACAACCCAATATTACAACTCGATACTAGAACAAAGATATGACTCTATATGAATGCTTCCGGCGGTGTACCGGGATGTGCAATGATCTAGCATAGCAATGACATAAAAAAATGGACAAGCCATGAAAACATCATGCTAGCTATCTTATGATCATGCAAAGCAATATGACACTGAATGCTCAAGTCATGTATATGATGATGATGGAAGTTGCATGGCAATATATCTCGGAATGGCTATGGAAATGCCATAATAGGTAGGTATGGTTGCTGTTTTGAGGAAGATATAATGAGGCTTATGTGTGATAGAGTGTATCGTATCACGGGGTTTGGATGCACCGGCGAAGTTTGCACCAACTCTCGAGGTGAGAAAGGGCAATGCATGGTACCGAAGATGCTAGCAATGATGGAACGGTAAAAGTGCGTATAATCCATGGACTCACATTAGTCATAAAGAACTCATATACTTATTGCAAAAGTTTATTAGCCTTCGAAGAAAAGTACTACTACGCATGCCCCTAGGGGGATAGATTGGTAGGGAAAGACTATCGCTTGTCCCCTACCGCCACTCATAAGGAAGACAATCAAAGAAACACCCCATGCTTCAAATTTGTCACACAACGGTTACCATACGTGCATGCTACGGGACTTGCAAACCTCAACACAAGTGTCTCTACAATCCACAACCACCCACTAGCATGACTCTAATATCACCATCTTTATATCGCAAAACTATTGCAAGGAATCAAACATATCATATTCAGCGATCTACAAGTTTTATGTAGGATTTTATGACTAACCATGTGAATGACCAATTCCTGCAATCTTTCTAAATATATATAAGTGAAGCAAGAGAGTTTAATTCTTTCTACAAAATATATGCCCACGCTCTAACAAATATAAGTGAAGAAAGAGAGCATTCTACAAATGGCGGTTTTCTATGTAAAGAGAAACATGCAATCCAAACTTCAAATGATATAAGTGAAGCACATGAAGCATTCTATAAAGCCACACTCAAAAGATTTAAGTGAAGTGCAATGAGCATTCTATAAACCAAGAAAGGACTATCTCATACCAGCATGGTGCATAAATGAAAAAGAAAACTAAATGCAAAATACGCTCCAAGACTGCACATATCGCATGAACGAAACGAATTCGAAAACATACTGATACTTGTTGAAGAAAGAGGGGATGCCTTCCGGGGCATCCCCAAGCTTAGACGCTTGAGTCTCCTTGAATATTTACTTGGGGTGCGTCGGTCATCCCCAAGCTTGAGCTCTTGCCTCTCTTCCTTTTCCTCATATCGAGACATCCTCGATTAGACACTACATCCACACAAAACTTCAACAGAAAACTCGGTAAGATCCATTAGCATAATAAAGCAAATCACCACTCTAAGTATTGTTGCAAACCATTTCATATTTTATTTTTGCATTGTGTCTACTGTAACTTTTTCATGGATTAAATCCACTGATATAAATTGATAGATTCATCAAAACAAGCAAACTATGCATCAAAAACAGAATCTGTCAAAAACAGAACAGTCTGTAGCAATCTGAACATTCACCATACTTATGGTACCCCACAAATTCTACCAAAATTAGGAAAAATAAACAAGTTGCACAGAAAGACAGTGCAAAAGGAATCAGAACCAATTGACGTTCCAGTTAAAAATGTAAAATCGCGCACTACAGCCAAAGTTTCTGTCCTGCACCGTACAAACCAACAAGCATTGTAAACATCCTAAAGGCAAACCTTAGCACATTATTTTTATAATACAATGGAATTGTACAAGGGGATAATTACTTTTTTTGAAAAGTTTCTGTAATCAAGATTCACAAAGTTTCCGTGAGCATGAACAAAGTTTAACATAAGGAACTATAGCAAGTTCATCTCCATAAGTATAATTCATATTGGCATCTTGGCCACAAGCATAGCAAGCATCATCAAAAAGGGATATTTCAAACAAATTCAAGGGATCATAGCAATCATCCTTCGGTAAGCACGAAGGGGAATTAAATAATGTATGAGTTGGAGGGTTACTATCATTAGAAGGTGGGCACGGGTAGCTAATCCGCTCTTCCTCCTTTTGTTCTTCGCTCTCCTCGTCATCTTTTTCATCCAATGAGCTCACTGTTTCATCAATTTCTTCTTCCATAGCTTCCTGCAAAATATTAGTCTCTTCTTGGACAGCGGAGACTTTCTTCATAAAAGCATTAATATAATAATTGTATTCATAATTTTTATAGCAAGATTTTCAGGCCTATAACCATCATCATCAAAAGCTTCATACTTTTCAAACAAAGCTTCAATTTCATAAGCAGCTTTAAAAGCAACAAATTCTTCTATTTGTTCCACATCATAGTAATCATATATACCATTAGCATAAGAAGCTAAGGTTCCATTATCATTAAATTTGCATGAAAAGGGAAGGTGTGGAGCCTCCATCCTAGAGCAAAAAGTAATATCATATCATAAGCATAGATTCCAGGCATACCAACGCAACATAATAAATTGATCCCATAATAGTTTCCCTTTTTGTGTCGAGCGATAATCCCTAAAGTATTCACGTTGATCCAACGTGTCTCCCATTATAAAGCTGAATGGGGTTTTCTCAGGATTATCAAAGTAGTATATATAATCTCTCGCATAATGAGAATCGAGGGTTTTAGGAGTTACCCCATCTTCATGAGTAGCAAGTACATCTAACTTTTTTGGTATTTTGTGTTCCATATCCATAACTAAAGATAGAGAACAACTTAGAACAACAACTAAAAATTACTTAGTGATAAAGCAAACAAGCACACACGAGAATATTCACCCCAAGCTATGACTCCCCGGCAACGGCGCCAGAAAAAGGTCTTGATGACCCGCAAGTATACGGGATAGTTGTAGCCTCTTTCAATAAGAGTGTCGAACCCAACGAGGAGCTAAAGGTAGAACATGTACGCACACTTGACGTTCGCTTTACCTACAACAAGTATGAAACTAGAAGTACTTTGTAGGTGTTTTTGGATAGGTTTGCAAGATAATAAAGAACATGTAAATAAAAAGTAGGGGCTGTTTAGATAAAGATGCAATAAAGTAAATATAGTGAGTGTGGAAAAGTGGTGGTAGGAGTTGTGGAATTGTCCCTAAGCAATTGACTATGTTACTAGACCGGTAATCACTATTGCAATTCTATTTGAGGGAGAGGCATAAGCTAACATATCATCCCTTACTTGGAATTCTATGCACTTATGATTGGAACTATAGCAAGCATCCGCAACTACTAAAGATTCATTAAGGTAAAACCCAACCATAGCATTAAAGCATCAAGTCCCCCTTTTATCCCATACGCAAACAACCTACTTACTCGGGTTTGTGTTTCAGTCACTCACGCAACCCACCATTAGCAAATCATAAACATATTGCAAACCCTACAGCGGGAATCCCTCACGCTTGCACGACACGGAGGGCACAATAGGATAGCGCCAATAATAAAACATGCAACTCAAACCAATCATAGCAATTCAACAACCACCGATAGGACAACGAAAATCTAGTAAGACATCATAGGATGGCAACACATCATTGGAAAATAGTATGAAGCATAAAGCACCATGTTCAAGTAGATGGTACATCGGGTTGCGGGAGAGTGGACCATTGTAGATAGAGGGGGGAAGGTGATGGAGATGTTGGTTAAGATGACGGCGGTGTTGGTGAAGATCACGGTGATGATGATGGCCCCCGGTGGCGTTCCGGCGCCATCGGAAGCAAGGGGGAGAGAGCCCCCCTTCTTCTTCTTCTTCCTTGACCTTCTCCCTAGATGGGAGAAGGGTTTCCCCTCTTGTCCTTGGCTCCCATGGCCTGGGAGGGGCGAGAGCCCCTCCGAGATTGGATCTATCTCTCTGTTTCTGCGTTCTCAGATTTTACCCCTTCACCGTTTCTAAAATATCCGGAGATCCGTAACTCCAATTGGGGTGAATCTTTCGCCCAGATCTTTCTCATAAAATTAGCTTTCTTGCGCCAAAATAAGAGCGTCAATCGCCTTACGGGTGGCCCACGAGAGCCCAGGCCGTGCCCGGGGGGAGGGCACGCCCCCTTTCTCGTGGCCACCCCGGACACCGTTTCACATTGATATTACTTCCCAAAAAATCATAAATATTCCAAAAAAATCTCCGTCCGTTTTTATCCCGTTTGGACTCCATTTGATAATGGGTTTCTGCGAAACAAAAACATGCAATGCATGTGAACCGCACTTTGGGCACTAGATCAATATGTTAGTCCAAAAAAATAGTATAAAAAGTTGCCAAAAGTATATAAAAGTTGAATAATATTGGCATGGAACAATCAAAAATTATAGATACGACGGACACGTATCAATGTTCCATGCTATAACTGCAATGATTGTCGAGTGTACAATAACCATGAGGCTCGGAGGGAAACTCTGTGCACATGTGGTATAATAAACAATAAATTGTATTCCTAATCATGACTCTAACACTACTAGGGAAAACCTTATACAGAGAATGTTACCAGTAGCGCTTGTTAAAATGAGGCGCTCTCGCTATTTAGCAGCAGCGTCTGCGTAACTGCCATCGTTAGCCGCTTAGCAAGAGCACTGCAGGAGCGTAAAGCGCTACTACTATAATTGCCACACCGCTCGGACGTGTTAGCTATAGTAGTAGCGCCTTCTCTGAACAGTGCTACTACTACGGATTTTAGCAGCAGCGCTTTTTCCTCCCCACGCCATGCTTAAAGCTATTTTCACCTAACCCCCAGCGCGGCCTCATTCCCTCTCCTCTGCTTCCTCCCCCAATTCTCCTCTACTATTACTCATCGCCTCCGCCTCGCTTGCCTCCCCCGACCCGCCTGCTGCCTCCCCGACCCGCCTCGCCGCCGTCTCCCTCGACCCGCCTCGCCGCCGTCTCCCTCGACCCCGCCTCGCCACCGTCTCTCCCAACCCCGCCTCGCCGCGCCTCGGTGCCGCCGTCTCCCCCGACCCCATCTCTCTCCTCGCCCTCTGTAAGCACTCTCCCCTTCCAATCCCTCTTCTCTGCTTAGTATGAACCCTAGCTATTTAGTGCAATTTGTATGAACCCTAGGCTATTTTTAGTGCTAGTTAGTTAATTACTTAGATGGTAATTAGGGCAGTAGTTCCTAGGTACTAATTAGTTAGTAAGAACTAGGTACTAATTGTCGTGGTTCTAAGTCTGACAGTAGAATAGGAAGTAGGTATGGAGAGGCAAGATCCTAGCTATGGAGCAGTTGTAAACACAAGGGATGTACGAGTTCAGGCCCTTCTCGGAGGAAGTAACAGCCCTACGTCTCGGAGCCCGGAGGCGGTCGAGTGGATTATGTGTGTATGGATTACAGGGGTGCGAACCCTTTACACTGAGGAGGGGGGTGGCTTATATAGCGTCTGCCAGACCCCTCCGGCCCTCAGTTATGCAGGGTTTAAAGTACATTAAGGCTAGGCGTTACTGGTAACGCCTTACATAAAGTGTCCTAAATGCCATAAAGACTATTTAATTACAGACCGTTCGGATGCAGAGTAGCTCTTGATCTCCTGGTGGTCGGGTGAGTCTTCATAGTCGAGTCCTTCGAGTCCGTCGAGTGATGTCCCTCTTGGTCGACTAGAATGCAGTTTCTTCTGAAGGTGTCCTTGGGAAGGGTACTTAGGACAGGTCTATGTCCCTACCCTAGGTACATGACTTCATCATTAGCCCCCGAATGGATCGAGGTTTGAGTGAGAAAGGAGTTGATGATATTTTCGACTTGCTTTTGTGTTCTGAACATGTATCATCTTGGACCAATAATCTTTTTGTTGATAACAGCAACTTTTCTTTCAGTCGCCTTGATCCATTCTTCTCTTCCGTCGAGTGAACTTTTGAACTTAGTAAACTTCCGAGCGACGGATCGCAGGAAATATCTCGTCTGACAGATTGATCTGTTGTCAGCGGATTTCGCGGGATCTGAATTTTGGGAAGCGCGCAAAGCGGGGCGGACCGCGACGCTCGGATGGTATAGGGCATAGATGCCTCGATTTCCATGCCGCCTTTTTCGCCACGTATCGCGTACGCGCGACTGTTTCGGGATGTGATAGGATCGTCCGGGCCCACTCGTCAGCCACTCGGAAGTGCCCTTATAAAGGCGCCCGGTGAGGGTTTTTGAACAGTATCTCTCCATTCTTCCCCCTGCCCTCTCCCTCTCCGCCCGCAGATTACTCGTCTCGCCCTGCCCATCCATTCTCGTGGCGCTTGCGTCGGCGATAATGGTGAAGGAGAAGACGGCGGGCTTGGAGCGCGCGAAGAAGGCGACGGCGACGGGGAAGGCGAAAGGGCGAGCGCCCAGTCGTGGCGGGTCCTCGTCCAGGTCCCGCCTGCCGCATGGCTGGGTACAAGGGGATTGGATCCGCTCGACCATCACCGAGACGGATCTCACTGAGATGGCCAACGAGGGCTTGATCCCTCATGGGGCAGCGAGGCTCCCGGGGAACGAGTGGCAACCACAGCCGCAGGAGGGTGAGTGCGTCCTTCTAGCTACTCACGTCGACCGTGGATTCTCCTTACCTTCGAGTGTTTTCTTCCGTGGTTTCTTGAATTTCTTTGGGGCGCAACTTCACCATTTCAATCCAAATTCCATCGCCTACCTTGCTGCCTTCGTCTCCATGTGCGAGAACTTCCTGGGCTGTCGACCGCATTGGGGTCTCTTTAAGCACATATTCACTTGTCGCTCACAGACTGTGAAAAAGGCGAGTCTGGATGACGATAGGACTAAGGTTATTCAGATGTGTGGGGGTCTTGGGATTCAGATGAGGAGCAAGAGTACTTTTCCGGCCATGACTCTTCCCAAGTCGGTCAGAGGGTGGCAGTTGACTTGGTTCTACTGCCAAGACGAGTCGACGCCGGGGCAGTCGACTGGTCTACCTCCGTTTTCCATGGACCGAGTGAACAAGCCCTCTTCTCCGAAGGTGCTCCCTGAGGAGAAAGCCCAAGTGAAGATGTTGATGGAGCGTGTAGTCCAGCTAGTTCGGGAAGGAGTGACGGGTATGGACCTTCTGGAGGTCTTCCTTAGGCGGCGCATCCAACCACTTCAGATCGAGGCCATCAGATGTGGCTGTCTCAGGAACCGAGGATGAAACTCGGGTCCATCCAGAAGCAGTCGACGACGCCACACTGGAGAGGTGGATGGCCACGATCATAGGGAATAAAGACAACCCTCGAGGAGCCAGGAGGATTCCGCCACTCGACCATTCTTGCACTCCAGACAAGGTATGGCCATTTTATGTCCAATTGTAATCTTGCCATACTTATTCTGCTTTTTCTGCAAATTGGTCGGTTGATCTTTGTTTTGCTGTCTGTCAGGCCACCACCGAACTATACTTGATGCCCAATGGAGCTTAGACGCCGACTGAAGAGGAGGAAGGAAGTGGGGGCGAAAGCCAAGAGGACTGGGATTCGGACGCTGCTGATGATGATGAAGATGACGACTCTGATGGGGAGGAAGAAGAGGAGGAGGAGGAGGAAGTTGCACCACCTCGCCGAAAGACGCCAAGCTCGCCCATGACCTCGCAACCGAAGCGTGGTAAGGGGGTCGCAATCGCTGCTCGATCGACTAAGCGCCGAACCACTTCTCCGGCGCCGACCGAGAAAGCTCCGAAGCAATCCAGGGTGGCACCGTCGAAGCCGGCCAAGGTCTTGCGGAAGATGAAGATGGCGATCCCCACTATCTCAGGGTAATGATGCTACTTGAGTTTTTTTGTTCTCCATGAACTTATTGTTGGTCGACTTAAGAATCATCCGACTGACTTCTAGAACTGCAGTGCTGCTACTTCTGATACCTCGGCCAGGGCTGACGATCATGAGATGGAGGACGCTGCCACTTCAAAACCTGGTACGACTTTCATCGTTCTGTCTTCAGTCGATTGACTTTTTGTCTCTAATTTTTGATTCTTTTTTGTAGCTCCGTCTAATGTCGTTATTACCCTTCCTGACGACGACGATGAGGAACCACTGAAGCAAAGGAGGAGCAGGAAGACGTCTGCTGGCAGGGTGACTCAGAACGTGCCGGCGCCCGAGACATTGGTCGCGGAGGGAGAGAACACCACTCGGCCCACCGTATCTTTCGCAGTGCCGTTGACGAGTGCTCACCCCACATCGTCGAGTGCTGCACAGCCTTCACTTTTCTTGACCCACTACATCCCAGAGGATCAAGCTAGTGCCGCGAAAGAAGCGATACGCCAGGCGGGAGTCATGATGGAGCAAGTGAAGGCCATCCGAGAAGCCAGCCAGGCCGCCTATGACGCCAGTTCCGCTCTTCAAAATAACGTTCAGGTCAGTCGGTCATCGCCTGTTCTGTTAGGATATGATATCTGGAAATTCTTCTTTTTGAAATCCGTAGTAATTGTCCTACACCCACTGGGTGTGTCGATTGGAATTCCGGGTTAGTGGGGGCACGCTGAGTGCACCCACTGGGTGTAGTCTCCGAGGCTATGGTGGACTGCTGGCAGTCGACCATAGGCTTTATAAGTTAAGTTTTTCCTTCATTTGACTAGGTCGAATGGATTTCCCAAACCGGTGGGGGCACGCTGAGTGCACCCACTGGGTGTAGTCCCCGAGACTGTGGTCAACTGCTGGCTGTGGACTACAGTCTGAAGAGCATCTCCTTTTTTTTTGTCGTTGGTCGACTGGTCGACTCTTGACTTGATAGAACTAGTGGGGGCACACTGAGTGCACTCACTGGGTGTAGTCCCCGAGACTATGGTCGAATATTTGTATTCGACCGTAGTCTTAGAAACGTATGATTTTTCCTTAGTCACTCGGAAGTGAATTGACTTTGACATTTTGTCGATTGGTTCTTCGTAGAAATCTTGCGACCTCGCGGCTCGTTACACTGAGTTGGAGAACAAACACATCCAGCTCGAGCTTGATCTGAAGCTGGCCCAAGAAAATTTAACGAAGGCGAAGGAGGAAGCCAAAGGTATGTTTGGTGAGGCTTCTACGAATGCATTTGCCTCTCATTTGTTTCAAAGTCTGACCTTGCTGTAACTTTGCAGGCAAAGTGAAGGAGGCCCAGAAGAAGAAAGACCTTGAGTTGGCTGAAATGCAGAAAACAGCTTTAGAGAAGACCAAGCTCGCAGACGAGAAGTTGGCTTCGGTCACCAAGCTTGAAGAAGAAAACACCAACCTGAAAGCTACTCTTGATGCCGCCAACAAAGAGGTCAGTCGACTGAAAAGTGATAAGATTGCCCTGAGTGACAAGGCCAGTGAGTTGGTGGGGAAGAAGAAAGATCTAGAGGCTTATCTGGCGGACTCGCCAAGAAGCTATTCCTCATGCTCGAAGGTAAACTTTTGCACCAAACGGGTATTTTAACTGCGATCTTTCCATTCGACTGTTATCTTGACTCGGTGGTTGTTCTTGCAGAATTTTGCCAGAACTTTGAAGAGGAGACTGGTCGACTGGAGCCAAACCTGGACCCCATCAACTCTCCCGTGAATGACGAAGTCGCCATGAACGTGCTCCGGCTCGAATCTCGTGTTGCTGCCGTTGTTGATTATCTCGCAAGGCTGAAGGTCGCCACTTCCCGCATCGACGCTACGCTCTGGCCCAAAGAGACACTCCAGAATGACCTCGAGTCTCTAATGACTCGACTGTACATAGTCCCAAGTCGAGCGCAGGAGTGGTAGAAGTCTTCTGCCAGGTGTGGCGCAGACGTTGCTCTATCTTTGGCCCGAGTCCATTGCAAGGATGCACGAGAAGACAAGTTGGCGGCTCTTCGGGTGGCTAACACCAAGAAGCACGATTTCCGGTCCTTCATGGAGACCTTCATCACCGCTGCCACTCGGATTGCTGATGGAATCGACCTCGACGAGTTTGTTGCACCTTCCAGCCCTCCACAGGAGGGGTAAAAAACTTCTTGAGCTCGACACTTTAAATTTGCCTCGGTATGCCGAGTGATTTTGTAACCGACAAACCTTAACAGGCCTAGCGCCTGAGCACTTTTGGTTCCCTTAGGTATCTATCCGAACTTGGATTCGACGTTTGAATATGCTTGCATTTGGTTTGAGATGTCTTTGGCAGGTTAAAGCGAGGTGCTTATCGCAATCAACTTGTTCCCTACTTCACTTAGGCTGGCGCTGGGCTGCAGCTAAGCCCCCGAGTGGGAGGTCTGCTCTCCACTCGGTAGGATTTTCAAAACTTAGGCGAGCACTGGGCTGCAGCTAAGCCCTCGGGTGGGGGGTATGCTCTCCACTCGGTAGGATTTTCAAAACTTAGGCGAGCACTGGGCTGCAGCTAAGCCCCCAAGTGGGAGGTATGCTCTCCACTCGGTAGGATTTTCAAAACTTAGGCGAGCACTGGGCTGCAGCTAAGCCCCCAAGTGGGAGGTATGCCCTCCACTCGGTAGGATTTTCAAAACTTAGGCGAGCACTGGGCTGCAACTAAGCCTCCGAGTGGGAGGTCTGCTCTCCACTCGGTAGGATTTTTATAACTTAGGCGAGCACTGGGCTGCAGCTAAGCCTTCGAGTGGGGTGTGTGCTCTCCACTCGGTAGGATTTTCACGTTGTACTTGTGGCGTAGCTCGAAGGAGAGGGTAGTAGTCGAACTGCACCTCGTCCTCCTTGCGACCGCACGTTGTACTTGTAGCGTAGCTCGGAGGAGAGGGTCGCAGTCGACCTGCACCTCGTCCTCCTTGCGACCGCAGGTTGTACTTGTGGCGTAGCTCGGAGGAAAGGGTCGCAATGACCTGCACCTCGTCCTCCTTGCGACCAAGATGTTGTACTTGTGGCGTGGCTCGGAGGAGAGGGTTGCAATCGACCTGCACCTCGTCCTCCTTATGTAGCGCACGTTGAATTTGAACTTAGGCGAGTACTTGACTGCAGCTAAGCCTCCGAGTGGGAGTCTGCTCACCACTCGGTAGGATTTTATTGAAACTTAGGCGAGTACTTGACTGCAGCTAAGCCCCGAGTGGGAGTCTGCTCACCACTCGGTAGGATTTATTGAAACTTAGGCGAGTACTTGGACTGCAGCTAAGCCCCCAAGTGGGAGTCTGGCTCACCACTCGGTAGGATTTATTGAAACTTAGGCGAGTACTTGGACTGCAGCTAAGCCTCCGAGTGGGAGTCTGGCTCACCACTCGGTAGGATTTTATTGAAACTTAGGCGAAACGGATTCGCAGCTAAGCCTCCGAGTGGGAGGCTGGCTCACCACTCGGTAAGGATTTTTTTTTACAAACTTAGGCGAAACGGATTCGTGGCTAAGCCACGCACTGAGGGAGAAATTTTACTGAACAAATAAAAGTGACAAAAATCAATGGGGAAATTATGACACTATTATCTTGCAAAACATGAACTACATAAGTACTTTTATTACAACTCATCCGAGTGAAAACTTAAATGTAAAATGGGCGGAGTAGCTCCGCGTTCCAAGCTCGGGGCTCGTCAATTTTGTGCTCGACGTTGTAGAGACGGTACGCTCCGTTGTGGAGAACCTTGGTAACGATGAAGGGTCCTTCCCAAGAAGGAGCAAGCTTGTGTGGTTTCTGCTGATCCACTCGGAGAACCAAATCTCCTTCCTGGAAGGCTCGACTCTTCACGTTTTTGGCGTGGAAGCGACGCAAGTCTTGTTGGTAGATGATCGATCGGATCAGAGCCATCTCCCTTTCTTCCTCTAAAAGGTCGACTGCATCTTGCCGCGCTTGTTCCGCTTCAGCCTCGTTGTAGAGCTCAACCCGAGGAGCATTGTGGAGCAGATCACTCGGCAAGACCGCTTCAGCTCCATAGACCAAGAAGAATGGAGTCCTTCTAGTCGACCGATTAGGCGTGGTCCTTAGACCCCAAAGCACCGAGGGAAGTTCATCGACCCATGCTCCAGCCGCATGCTTAAGGTCACGCATCAGTCGGGGTTTCAATCCTTTGAGGATCAAGCCATTGGCTCGCTCCGCTTGTCCATTCGACTGTGGATGGGTGACTGAAGCGTAGTCGACTCGTGTGCCTTGGGATGTGCAGAATGCTCTGAATTCCTCCGAATCGAACTTTGATCCATTGTCAGTGATGATGCTGTGCGAGACTCCATATCTGAATATCGCCTCGATGAAGCCGACAGAGTACCGCGCCAAGGTTCTTGATGGGTTTAGCCTCAATCCACTTGGTGAACTTGTCGATCGCCACCAAGACATGCGTGAAACCGCTCGACCTGTCCTCAAGGGGCCCACCATATCCAACCCCCATATCGCGAAGGGCCGACGAGTGGTATGGTCTTCAGAGTCGACGCAGCTTGTGTGACATGTTGGAGTAAAACCGACATCCTCGCACTTGTCCACTATCTCCTTTGCCATCTCATTCGCCCTTGGCCAGTAAAATCCGGCTCGGTATGCTTTGGCCACGATGGTCCGAGAGGACGGATGATGGCCACAGGTCCCCGTGTGGATATCATCAAGGATTATTCGACCTTCTTCTGGCGTTATACACTTCTGACCAACTCTAGTCACGCTTTCTCTGTATAGCAGCCCCTTGATCACAGTAAAGGCTTTGGATCGGCGGACGATCTGTCGAGCCTCTTCTTCGTCCTCTGGGAGCTCTTTTCTTAGGATATACGTGATATATGGAACTGTCCAATCGGGAGTGATCACTAAAGCCTCCATGATCATGTCGACCACCGCTGGAACTTCAACCTCAGTCGGATTTGTGGCACTCTTGGGCTGCGGGGATTCTTCAGTAAAAGGATCTTCTTTGACTGATGGTGTATGGATATGCTCCAAGAACACACCATTGGGAATGGCTTCTCTCTTGGAAACTATCTTTGCCAAACCATTAGCCGCTTGATTTTTCAGTCGGGGTACATGATGGAGCTCTAACCCCTCAAACTTCTTTTCCAGCTTCCTCACTGCATTACAATATCCAGTCATGGTTGGGCTTCTAACGTCCCACTCCATTACTTGGTTGACCACCAAATCTGAGTCGCCATAAACCATAAGGTGACGGACGCTGAGTGAAATGGCCATGCGCAACCCATATAAAAGGGCCTCATATTCTGCCTCATTGTTGGAGGAATCAAAGTGAATCTGGAGCACATATCTGAGCTTATCTCCTCTGGGGGAAACCAGGACAACCCCAGCACCGGAACCATTCAACATCTTAGAACCATCAAAGAACATGGTCCAATGCTCCGAGTGAACTTGAGTCGGCTGCTGTTGTTCAATCCACTCGGCAAGGAAATCTGCTATTGCTTGGGACTTATTGGCTTTCTTTGCCTCAAACTTGATATCAAGGGGAAGGAGTTCAATTGCCCAATTCGGCACTCGACCAGTTGCATCTCTATTGTGCAGAATCTCTGAAAGTGGAGCGTCGCTGACGACAGTAATGGAATGATCAGAGAAGTAATGAGCAACCTTCTTCGTGGTCATGTAGATCCCATACACAAGCTTCTGATAATGAGGATATCTTTGCTTTGATGGAGTCAAAACTTGCATGATAGTACATCGGGCAATCGAACTTTGAAGGATTTCCTTCTTCTTCCGCCGATGGTAAGTATCTGATCGACGACTTGTCCTGTGGCTGCAATATAAAGCAACAGAGGCTCTTTGCTGATTGGAGCACCCAGCACCGGCTGGGTGGAGAGCAGAGCTTTTAGCTCTGCAAATGCTGCATCAACTTCTGGAGTCCACTCGAACTTGTTTGCCTTCTTCATCAGCCGGTAAGGAGGCAATGCCTTTTCACCGAGGCGAGAGATGAATCGACTTAACGCGGCCAAGCATCCAGTAAGTTCCTGGATGTTGTGCACTCGCACAGGGCGTTTCATTTGGAGTAGAGTGCCAACTTTTTCTGGGTTAGCGTCGATTCCTCGTTCGGAAACGAGAAAACCGAGTAACTTTCCACCTGGAACTCCAAATGTGCACTTTGACGGCTTGAGCTTGATATCATACCTCCTGAGATTGGCAAATGTTTCAGCGAGGTCAGTCAATAGGTCGGAACCCTTTCGTGACTTGACCACAATATTATCCATGTACGCTTCAACGTTCCGACTGATTTGAGTGATTAAACACTTCTGAGTCATCCTCGTGAACGTGGCTCCGGCGTTCTTGAGGCCGAATGGCATGGTGATATAGCAGAAGCACCCAAATGGAGTGATGAAAGCTATTTTTATCTCATCGGGTCCGTACAGACGGATTTGATGGTACCCGGAATAGGCGTCTAGAAAAGACAATCTCTCGCATCCCGCAGTCGATTCAACAACTTGATCGATACGAGGGAGAGGAAAATGATCTTTTGGGCAGGCCCGATTGATGTGTTTGAAATCGATGCACATGCGGAGTGACTTGTCCTTCTTGGGAATCATGACGACATTGGCGAGCCACTCGGAGTGATATATCTCTCGGATAAACCCTACCGCCAATAGTCGAGCCACTTCCTCACCAATGGCTTTTCTCTTCTGGACGGCGGACCGCCGAAGATGTTCTTTGACCGGTTTTGCGGATGATTCGACTCTAAGGCGATGCTCAGCCAGTCCCCTGGGAACACCCGGCATGTTAGCAGGCTTCCATGCAAAGATGTCCCAGTTCTCACGGAGAAACTGGATGAGCGCTTCTTCCTATTTAGGGTCGAGTGTTGTGGAAATATGGGTCGGAGCTGCATTTGGGTCGGTCGGGTGAATGTGAACGGGCTTTGTCTCACCGGACGACTGAAACGCTGACTCTGTGGCAGGCTTCTTAGCCCGCAACAAACCACTCGGATCTGCATTTTTCTTGTATCCCTCCAGCTCGACCATTATCACCTGGGAATCGGCAATTTTCGAGCCTTTCTGGAAACACTCTTCTGCTTTTTTCTGATCACCAGTGATAGTGATCACGCCTTTGGGGCCGGGCATCTTCAGCTTGAGGTACACGTAACATGGTCGAGCCATGAACCGTGCGTAAGCTGGTCTCCCCAAAATAGCGTGGTAAGCGCTCTGAAAGTCTACAACTTCAAACGCCATCTTCTTTTGCGGAAATGCTTGAATCATCAACACCACGCCCGAGCTATCGACCGAGTGATTCAGCTTTCTTTCGTGTATAACTCCATGAAAACTCATGTTGCTTTGGTGCTCACCGACATCGGAATGCCCATCCCTTTCAGCGTGTCCGCATACAATAAATTCAGTCCACTACCACCATCCATTAGCACCTTCGTCAGTCGAGTGCCTTCGACGACTGGGTCGACCACCAAAGCTTGCCTCCCAGGGGTGGCTATATGAGTTGGGTGATCGGACTGGTCGAATGTAATGGGAGTTTGGGACCATCTCAGATAACTGGGCGTGGCCGGGGCGACCATGTTGACCTCACGGTTGATAACCTTCAGTCCGCTCTTGCTTTCCACATCCGCAAAGATCATCAGAGTGGAGTTAACATGAGGATATCCTCCCTCACTGTCCTCCTTGTCTTCGGCTTTGTCCGACTCCTTTTCCTTGTCTTTGGGCTGTTTACCTTGGAACTGCTGGATCAGGAGTCTGCACTGCCGAGTGGTATGCTTCGGGTAAATGAAATTACCCTCTTCGTCTTTCTTCGTGTGGATGTGACACGGCAGATCCATCACGTCATTTCCTTCTTTATCCTTCACCTTCTTGGGGTTCCATGATCCCTTGGGTTTTCCTTTGAACTTGCCCTGAGTCACGGCCAGAGCCTCTCCAGGAGCCGCTGGTTCGGCTTTCCGTTTCTGCTTCCGACTGGAGTTTCCTTTCTCCGACTGACTCGGCTTGTACTTGCCGCTCTGGAGTCGGTCCTCCTCCTCGCCGTTGGCGTACTTGGTAGCAATTTCCATCATCCAACTCAGGGTCATATCTCCGGTCTGACAAAACTTCAAACTTAATTCTCTGTTCTTAACACCATCCTTGAAGGCGCAGACTGCCTGATGATCAGACACGTTCTCCACGGTATGATGCAAAGTGATCCATCTCTGAATATACTCTCTTAAGGTCTCATTCGACTTCTGCACACAAACTTGCATCTTTGTCAATCCAGCTGGTCGCTTGCAAGTTCCCTCAAATGTTCTGACGAACACTCGGGAAAGACCTTCCCAAGTGTAAATGCTGCTTGGAGTTAACTGATTCAACCATGCTCTGGCCGAACCTTCCAACATGAGCGGTAAATGCTTCATAGCCACCTCATCATTCCCGCCGCCGATCTGTACAGCCACTCGGTAGTCCTCAAGCCAAGTTTCAGGCTTAGACTCACCGGTGAACTTGCTTACTCCAGTCGCGAACCTGAAGTTGGGGGGAATCACCGCAGCTCTGATAGCCCTGCTGAAACATTCCGGACCTGAAACATGCACTCGGCTGCTAGTGGGCGCATCTCTGTCGTGGCCACCTCGATGAGCTTTGTTCCGATCGACCAAGCCTTGCACACTGATGGATCGCGCGTCAAAGCCTGGTTCCCTGGGGTCGACCGGAGCTCTTCGTCCCACACTGAGCTGACGCCTGTCATCTTGCTGCCGATGAGCGTAAGACCCATCCCTCGGGGGAGGAGTGGGCACTCGACGCCTATCATCATGATCGTATCGGTCACCATATTGGTCTCATCGATTCTCGCGTCCTTCACGCCGCAGAGGCGATCTGGGGCTGTGAGCCGACTGAACCGTATTCGCAACGATGGATCGACTGTGAATTCTGTTGCGTGACTGTGAC
The DNA here is from genome assembly GCA_021437245.1 of Aegilops speltoides. Taxonomy (NCBI): domain Eukaryota; kingdom Viridiplantae; phylum Streptophyta; class Magnoliopsida; order Poales; family Poaceae; genus Aegilops; species Aegilops speltoides. The sequence goes on along the minus strand of CM038141.1, from coordinate 9,896,644 downwards.
ATGGCTGAATTCTGATCTCCTGCTGCCCGGAGCAAATCCCTAATCTACATCAAGCCTCTGCCAGCCTCCGACTGAGAGGGCTGAATTGACTCTGCTATACGGGTTGCAGCTGCTAAATTCTGAATCGGGGTTCGATATACCTGAGTCGGCGGGAAGAGTTGACGTCGACTGGAGTCGGGCACTCGTTGCCGCGCGCGCTCGTCGAGTGCTCGCTGGAGGTTCTCCAGACGAGTGCGTTCAGCCAAGTTGGCCAAACGTTCCTCCTCCAAGGCGCGAGCTTCGGGGGTTTCTCCTGCGATGGGAGTATGCAGGGCATCCATGTTCCTGCGGCGAAGTTCTTCCCTTTGCAGGGAATTAAGTGGCTCGGGTTGATACTCCTCATGGACTTGAGCGGGGTCGCCTCCACCGTCCACCCTGTCCTTGCGGGGGAAGCCGGGAGGGCTGCGAGGTCCGTTGACCATCAAGACTTCCGCCGCTGGATCACTGCTATCGCACTCGGATGCAGTCTCTAAGGAGCCAGTCGACAGATCGAACAGGCCGTAGAGGGACTCGTCGGGCTCGATTGCCGCAACTTGGGTGGTGGCCGTCTGGCGAGCCACAGCATGCCTCACCCACCGCTGGAGCCTCGACCGACCAGAGCGCTTGCGCTGGCGGGAGACAGGGAGGGTGGACGATAGGGGAGTCAGCCGATATGGAGTCGACGGTTGCCGCAGCAGAACGCCGCGGACACATGCGCGAAAATGCGTTGCACCGCGGACGAGGAGCGCATCGACGTCGAGTGGAGCCTCCTGGAGCCAAGCGGAGTCGTCGGCGATGAAGGTGAGCGCGCCGAGACGGATCTTGCGGCCCTCGACCAAAACTCCACGAGAAACCATGATGAAGACAATCGGAACAATTGCAACTTCTCCAGAAATCGCTAAGACACCTGCCCCACGGTGGGCGCCAACTGTCGTGGTTCTAAGTCTGACAGTAGAATAGGGGGTAGGTATGGAGAGGCAAGATCCTAGCTGTGGAGCAGTTGTAAACACAAGGGATGTACGAGTTCAGGCCCTTCTCGGAGAAAGTAACAGCCCTATGTCTCGGAGCCCGGAGGCGGTCGAGTGGATTATGTGTGTATGGATTACAGGGGTGCGAACCCTTTACACTGAGGAGGGGGGTGGCTTATATAGCGTCCGCTGCACTCCTCCGCCCTCGATATGCAGGTTTAAAGTACATTAAGGCTAGGCGTTACTGGTAACGCCTTACATAAAGTGTCCTAAATGCCATAAAGACTTCTTAATTACAGACCGTGTCGATGCAGAGTGGCTCTTGATCTCCTGATGGTCGAGTGAGTCTTCATAGTCGAGTCCTTCGAGTCCGTCGAGTGAAGTCCCTCTTGGTCGACTGGAATGCAGTTTCTTCTAAAGGTGTCCTTGGGAAGGGTACTTAGGACAGGTCTATGTCCCTACCGTAGGTACATGACTTCATCACTAGTTAGGTACTAGAATATTTCTATTTATAGTAAGTTTATTTTTAGTAAGAACTAGTTGAATTAATAGAACTAGTTAGTAAGAACTTGTTTCTATTTTTTTAGTTAAAGCAATTTTTCCCGCCTCGACGTGGACGATGCCTATCCCGCATCCTCGTCGTCGAGTCGGCGGAGGACGACACCTGCTTGACCAGATCGGCCATTTCTGGGACTAGGCTCCGCCGGGGTGGTACTGGGAGGTGCTACTTACCGGGGGGCGCAGGTTGGTGAGGAGCCAGCCTGTCGTTGACCCGAACCTTCTTTGGTGGCGGTCACAGGCTGCGGATGGCGATCCAGAGGCTCGAGGACTCATGGAGGTGGTGCATCACCGTGTCGGTGAGGAGGACGCGCCGCGTCTGTCGCTACTTGATTGCGTTGGAGCACAGTGCTGTTCTCCAATACCGGCAGGTTCTCCAGGGATCTCACCGAGCTATGATCCCGTGATGGTTCCTTCTCTGTGGGTGTCCACCGCCGCGCCGATACCCGTCGTGTGCTAGAGTTTTAGTTGTATTAGTGATGTTATATGTATGACACTATTTGTGATGTATTAGTGATAATATTCGACGATGTACGGATGCATGAGATGATTTACTTTTGCTTATTGAATGCATGCTAATTTGAGTCCTATAAGATATTTTGGAATGTATATCTTGTGTTGCTCAATATCCAAGTGGCCGGTCATGTTTGCAGGTTATACCTTCGAGTGGCCTATGTTTTGCCAGAGTGTTGATTCATTTCCGTTCTGGCAAATTTCAGGCGCTCGATATGTCCTATTTTAGCAAAGGTCATGCCAGATTTTTCGTGAATTTTGGCATGACTTGTGCCAGAATATGTAGGAAATATCGAGTGCCCAGATTTGTGTGTTGAGTATCTTGGTAGTTGTCTTCGATCGATTTTTAATTAATGTTTTAACTATGAACATAGGAAATGTCTGACGACGAAAAGGATTTCGGTATTTGCAAATACTGCGAAGACGAGCGCGACCTGTGCGATGGAATCTTCCTAGATGATGATAGGCGCTTCAGCATCAACCTCGACGAGAACTTCGAAGTGGATATAGTAAGTCACAACGACAAGTCTTTTTTCGTAATTAAGCATGACATCTGCTTCATTTGCTTCAACTTATATTTTTTTACTATTCTACTAGTGTATCCCCTGGCATGCAAGAGTTTTTGTATTGGATAAGATAGGTTTCAGTCATAGTATGGAGGAAAAGAAAGTTTACTTGAAGACCGAGCATGGTTATATTTTACATGCAAAATTATACAATTCAGACGACTACACCTATTTTGGATGCAAAAGATGGCGAGCACTATGCAAGACTTATGCATTTGAGCCTGATATGGTTATCACCTTTGATATTCGTCCGGAAGATGATATTGAAGGTAATACCGACATCCGGGTCGATGAGCGACATACTCCAGCTTATACCATTATGTAAGTTTCTCAACCATATTTATGTCTTTGATATTGTTTATTCAAAAATAGTTGACAACTAATTTGTATTGTCACTTATTTCCATGCAAGCAAACATGTCCAGTAGCTTGGTAGACAGGACCGATATCGTCTCACGGGGCTGAACTCAATCTGGGAGCTCACCATTATGTTTCATGGCTTGAAGATCTTGATACTATCAAGACAAATTTTCTTCCTGCATTTAGAAATGTTAGTACTGAAAATGTGGGACCAATAGTGTTCGTAATGAACTACGGTCACATCTATTTAGGAAGGATGGTAAGATATTTACTATTTGTCATCAGTGCATCTTTTCCATACATTATTTTTGAAGCTAAAATTCATTGCTAAGTATGTTACCGTACGATGTTCTTCAACAGGGACTCCCGATGAATGTTGTGCCTTATGGGATCGAGACTAAAGGTACCATGAGTATTATCAGCTTACGGCCAAGATATCCTATAGATTACTTTAGTGCATTCGAGATTAGCGACGGATGCTTAATAGTGCAAGACTGGACCAAATATGTGATGGGGGAGCGCAGAGAAGTATTAGGGGGCAGCAAACAGATGCACTACCCACGATTAGGAGACAGGTTCATCTGCATGCTCCAGTTTGATCAAGGAGGAGAGCTATACATGTTTTATGTTATTTTACCTAAGAGAGAGCAGCAGGAGTGATTAGCTACCTAGAAATGAGTTTGAGGATGATGATGTGCTACACTATTACTATGATGATAAAATAGCTAGTGTTGGTGGTAATGACTATGATGATTATTATTAGCTAGTGTTAGTGGTGATTAAATAAATACTATTGGTGGTAATGACTATGATGATGATTAAATAGCTTGTGCTGGCGGATTAGATTTAAGTGGAGGCAACATGTGGTGCACATCGAAAGTACTACTAGTCCAAACTAGATCAAGTTTGGATTAGTAGTATACTTTTGACATGCACCACATATTGCCTCCACTTGAACCTAATTCACCTTCATTTGACACACTGTTATGGACATAATGATGTAAACCTCATAACTGGTATTGTACCAATATTTGTACGACGGCGCATAAATACACTAAAAAAATACTAGTAGCGATGGACAAAAAACATGCTGCAAGTAGTTACCTTAGCAGATGGCGTGGTATCGAATAAACACTGCAGCTATTTGTCCTAGCAGATAGCGCGCGTCTTGGCTCGCGTTCTTCGCTAAGCAATAGCTGTAGCGCCTTATTAGTAGCGCGGCCCCCCGCGCTACTAGTGGACACAAAACCCGCGCTACTGCTAGGGTTTTCCCTAGTAGTGTAAGACTAGCTCAAGTGTTGCATGATGATCTTGTTTTCCTGATAATGGGTATGCCTATGCAGGCAATTTTGAGTGCACAATGTTAGGAGAACACTTGTGTTGAATCGACCTGAATTGATGTTATGCAGTGAGATACATTCGTCACAAATAAATGGTAAATAACATGGAGAAAGTTAATGTTTGCATAATTCCTTAGACCATGAGAGTAACGAATTCCTTCATACTTGCTTCATAAACTTTGGGGTTTGTTAAACGTCATTTGTAACAGGGTGGCTTTACGGCGTCTTACGGGTTCACAGAAAAGTATGACATGTAACTTGATAGCTCAAGATCGGGATTTGCACCTACGACGATGGAGATATATTCTTAGGTCCCTTCCGGTGTTACGATATCCATCATCATCTGGCCAGACACAATGTGATTTGATCACAGGGATGCCAGAACGTGGAAACGAGAAAATAGAACAAAACCGATAACGAGGTAACTAGCATAGTGGACAAATTGTTGATCCATGGGGATACCGATAAGTCTCACCTAGGGTGTTTGTAACATATCGCGAAGCAACAGGAATAGCTCACGACAACTATAGGTTCACTCAAATATTCATTCGTATGGATATAGGGATCAATATGGATGTCCACGGTTCCGCTATTGATTATTAATTGAAAAGTGTTCCGGTTATGTCTATACTTCACTGAACCTATAGGGTCACATGCTTAAGGGTCATCTATCTGTTGAATACTAAATTGGGCGTCTGAGAGAAAGTCACCGGAAAAGCTTCAGAGACGATGGAAAAGTTTCGGAGAGAAAATCAGAAAAGATTCAGAAAAACCAAAAAGTTATTTTGGAGTAAACCATTGAGCCATAAATGTTTTGGCATGTGCTTGAAACTTTTTGGAGGTGCCAAAATTGTTCTGGGAACTTCTAGAATTGTCCCAAAGAGAAAAACCGGTAATGTTCCAGAGCAACCGGAAATGCTTTGGTTGCTTTTTGCTGATGAAAATCTTTGATCCAGAAATGTTTTGAAACGCGTCCAGAATTATTTTAGGGGGTACTAGAAATGTTTTGGATCTATAGAATATTTTCGTATTTAACGGTCGCAGAAAATAATTTCATGAATAGTGGAACACTATTTGGTAGCTTCTTTGGGAAGGCACCTTGTGGGGCTTTTAAGAAAAGATCTAGAGGGGATGGCATGGAAGGATAAGAGGGGGGAGGGCACTAGGGTTGGCCGGCCAAGGAGGACTCCTCCATGGAGCCCCACTTGCTTCCCCTTTTGCCCTGGTGAAGGACACCTTTCATGTGCTTTTTGGTATTTCCAAGTCCCATCTACCCCTTGGGCTTGGCCCATAAATAGAGGTGTCGTGGTTCTAAGTCTGACAGTAGAGTGGGGGTAGATATGGAGAGGCAAGGTCCTAGTTATGGAGCAGTTGTACGCACAAGAGATGTACGAGTTCAGGCCCTTCTCGGAGGAAGTAATAGCCCTACGTCTCGGAGCCCGGAGGCGGTCGAGTGGATTATGTGTGTATGGATTACAGGGGTGCGAACCCTTTACACTGAGGTGGGGAGTGGCTTATATAGTGCCTGCCAGACCCCTCCGGCCCTCAGTAATGCGGGGTTTAAAGTACATTAAGTCTAGGCGTTACTGGTAACGCCTCACATAAAGTTTCCTAAATACCATAAAGTCTACTTAATTATAGACCGTTACGGTATAGAGTGCTTCTTGACCTTCTGGTGGTCGAGTGAGTCTTCATGGTCGAGTCCTTCGAGTCTGTCGAGTGAAGTCCTCCTTGGTCGACTGGAAGGTAGTCTCTTCTAAGGGTGTCCTTGGGTAGGGTATTTAGATCAGGTCTATGACCCTACCCTAGGTACATGACTCCATCATTAACCCCCGAATGAATTGAGGCTTGAGTGAGGAAGGAGTTGATATTATTTCCGACCTGCTTTTGCGTTCTGGATATGTGTTGTCTTGGACCAATAATCTCTTCGTTGATAATCAACAACTTTTCTTCAGTCGACTTGATCCATTCTTTTCTTTCGTCGAATGACCTTTTGAACTTAACAATTCCCGAGCAACGGATCACAGGAAATCTTGCGCCTGACAGATCGATCTACCGTTCGCGGATTTTGTGGGATACGAAATTTGGGGAAGCGTCTGGCGCGGGCGGACATGGCGCCGGATGGGATAGGGCATAGATGCCTCGATTCTCGCGCCACCTTTTTCGCCACGTATCGCGTACGCGCGACTGTTTCGGGATGTGATTGGATCGCTCGGGCCCACCTGTCATCCACTCGGAAGTGATCTTATAAAGGCGCCCGACGAGGGCCTTTGAACAGTATCTCTCCATTCTCTCTCTGCCCTCCCTGCCTCCGCCCACTGCGCCCGCTCTCGCCTCCGCGCAATTGCTCCTCGTACGCTTCACCGGTAGCCATGGTGAAGGAGAAGACGGCGGCGTTGGAATGCGCGAAGAAGGCGTTGGCGACGGGGAAGATGAAAGGGAGAACAACCAGTCGGGGCGGGTCTTCGTCCAGATCTCGTCGGCACGGCTGGGTCCAAGGAGATTGGACCCGGTCGACCATCACGGAGAAGGATCTCACCGACATGGCCAACGACGGTCTGATCCCCCACGGAGCAGCAAGGCTCCCGGGGAACGAGTGGCAACCCCAGCCGGAAGAGGGTGAGTGTGTTCTTCTGGCTACCCACGTCGACCACGGGTTTTCTTTGCCGCCCAGTATTTTCTTTCGTGGTTTCTTGAACTTCTTTGGAGCGTAACTCCACCACTTCAATCCGAACTCTATCGCCTACCTTGCTGCCTTTGTATCCATGTGTGAGAACTTTCTGGGTTGCCGACCGCACTAGGGCCTGTTCAAGCATATATTAACGTGTCTCTCTCTGACCGTGAAGAAGGCGAGTCCAGATGACGATAAAACCAAGGTTATTCAGATGTGTGGAGGTCTGGGGATCCAGATGAGGAACAAGAGCACCTTCCCAACTATGACACTTCCCAAGTCGGTCAGAGGCTGGCAGTCGACTTGGTTCTACTGCCAGAGCGAGTCGACGCCGGGGCAGTCAAGTGGCCTCCCTCCGTTTACCATGGACCGAGCCAAGAAACCCTCCTCTCTGAAGGTGCTCCCGGAGGAGAAAGCCGACGTGAAGATGTTGATTGAGCGTGTAGTCCAGTTGGTTCGGGAAGGAGTGACGGGTATGGATCTCCTGGAGGTTTTTCTTAGGCGACATGTCCAGCCTCTTCAGTACCGGGGCCATTGCATGTGGCTGTACTGCGGGACCGAAGATGAGACTCAGATCAATCCAGAAGCAGTCGACAATGCCACGCTGGAAAGGTGGATCGCCGCGGTCACTGGGAACAAGGATAACCCTCGTGGAGCCAGGAGGATTCCTCCACTCGACCATTCCAGCACTCCAGACAAGGTATGCCCACTTTACCTCCAATTGTATTCTTGCCATACTTATTTCTGTTTTCGCCGCAAATTGGTCGATTGATCTTTGTCTTGATGTCTAATAGGCCCTCACCGAACTGTACTCGATGCCCAATGGAGCACAGACTCCGACTGAGGAGGGAGAAGCGAGTGGGGGCGAAAGCCAGGAGGAGTGGGACTCGGATGCTGCTGAAGATGATGATGAGGAGGAGGAGGAGGAAGAAGAAGAAGAAGAGGAGGAGGAGGTCGCACCACCACGCTCGGAAAGGCGGTCGAAGCTTGTCCATGACCCTGCGACTGAACGCGGCAAGGGGGTGGCGACTGTCGTGCAGTCGACCAAGCGTCCTCGGACCACTTCTCCGGTGCCGACTGAAAAGGCTCCGAAGCAATCCAGGGTGGCACCGCCGAAGCCGACCAAGGTCCTGCCGAAGATGAAGGTGTCAATCCCCACCATATCAGGGTAAAAATGCTGCTTGAGTCTTCTTGCTTTATATGAATTTATCTTTGATCGACTCTTGAGTTAACCGACTGATTTTTTGAATTGCAGTGCTGCTACTTCCGATACCTCAGCCAGGGCCGACGATCATGAGATGGAGGATGCTGCAACCTCAAAACCTGCTACCACTCTCTTAATTCCGTTTTTTAGTCGATTGACTCTTGGTCTCTAATTCTGATTCTTTTCTGCAGCTCCATCCAATGTCGTTATCACCCTTCCCGACGACGACGACGACGAGGAACCGCTGAAGCACAGGAGGAGCAGGAAAGCGTCTGCCGGCAGGGTGGCTCAGGTTGTGACGGCCCCCGAGACTCTGGTCGCGGAGGAGGAGAACACCACTCGGCACACCGTATCTTTCGCGGTGCCGCTGACGAGTGCTCACCCCGCGTCATCGAGTGCCGCACAGCCTTCCCTCTTCTCGACACACTACGTCCCAGAGGACCAAGCCAGTGCTGCAAAGGAAGCGTCATGGCGCGGAGTCATGATGGAGCAGGTGAAGGCCATCCGGGAGGCAAGCCAGGCAGCCTACGACGCCAGTTCTGCTCTTCAAAGCAACGTTCAGGTCAGTCGATCATCGCCTGTTCTGTTAGGATATGCTATCTGAAAATCTTTCTTTCCGGAATCCATAGTAGTCACCCACTGGGTGTGTCGATTGAAACTCCGGTTTAGCGGGGGCACGCTGAGTGCACCCGCTGGGTGTAGTCCCCAAGGCTATGGTCGACTGCTGGCAGTCGACCATAGGCTTTATAAGTTAAGTTCTTCCGTCAGTCGACTAGGTCGAATGGATTTCTCAAACCGGTGGGGGCTCGCTGAGTGCACCCACTGGGTGTACTCCCCGAGACTATGGTCGACTGCTGACAGTCGGTTACAGTCTGAAGAATACGTCCTGTTGTTTTTTTTTGTTTTTTTTGGTCGACTGGTCGACTCTATGTTAATAGAACTAGTGGGGGCACGTTGAGTGCACCCACTGGGTGTAGTCCCCGAGACTACGGTCGAATGTTTGTATTCGGCTGTAGTCTTAGAAACACATGATTTTCTCTTATCCACTCGGAAGTGAATTATCTTTGACATTTTGTCGATTGGTTCTTCGCTGAAATCCTGCGACCTTGCGGCTCATTATACTGAGCTGGAGAACAAGCACATCCAGCTCGAGCTGGATCTGAAGCTGGTCCAGGAGAATTTGACGAAGGCGAAGGAGGAGACCAAAGCTGGTCAAAATCTGACCTTGCTGTAACTTTGCAGGCAAGGTGAAGGAGGCCCAGAAGAAGAAAGACCTTGAGCTAGCTGAGAAGACCAAGCTTGCTGACGAGAAGTTAGCTTCGGTCACCAAGCTTGAAGAAGAAAATACTAATCTGAAAGCTGCTCTTGCGATTGCCAACAAGGAGGTCAGTCGACTGAAAAGTGACAAAGCTGCCCTGAGCGACAAGGCCAGTCAGTTGACTGGGAAGAAGAATGATCTGGAGGCCTTTCTGAGTGGACTTGCCAAGAAGTTGTTCCTCATGCTCGAAGGTAATCCTTTGCGTCAAACAATCATTTTTACAGTGATCTTTCGATTCGACCATTGCCTTGACTCAGTGATTGTACTTGCAGAATTTTGCCAAAACTTTGAGGAGGAAACTAGTCGGCTGGAACCAAACCTGGACCCCATCAACTCTCCGGTGAACGATGAAGTTGCCATGAACGTGTTCCGGCTTGAGTCTCGCGTTGCTGCTGTCGTTGACTATCTTGCAAGGCTGAAGGTCGCCACTTCCCGCATTGACACCACGCTCTGTCCCAGGGAGACACTCCAGAACGACCTCGAGTCTCTGATGGCTCGACTAAACACAGTTCCTGGTCGAGTGCAGGAGTGGAAAAAGTCCTCTGCTAGGTGCGGTGCAGATGTTGCTCTGTGTCTGGCTCGAGTCCACTGCAAGGATGCGTGAGAAGACAAGCTGGCGGCTCTTCGGGTGGCCAACACCAAGAAACACGACTTCAGGTCCTTCATGGAGACCTTCATCGCTGCTGCCACTCGGATCGCGGACGGAATTGATCTTGATGAGTTTGTTGCACCTTCCAGCCCTCCACAGGAGGGGTAAAAAACTTCTTTGAGCTCGACACTTTAAATTTGCCTCGGTATGCCGAGTGATTTTGTAACCGATAAACCTAAACAGGCTTAGTGCCTGAGCACTTTCTGTTCCTTTAGGTATCCATCTGAACTTGGATTCGATGTTTGAATACGCTTGCATTTGGCTCGAAATGTCTTTTGCAGGTTTAAAGCAAGACGCTTACTGCAGTCGACTTATTCTTCAATTCACTTAGGCAGACACTGGGCTGCGGCTAAGCCCCCGAGTGGGAGGTGCGCTCGCCACTCGGTAGGATTTTTGTAACTTAGGCGAGCACTAGGCTGCAGCTAAGCCCCCGAGTGGGAGGTGCGCTCGCCACTCGGTAGGATTTTTGTAACTTAGGCGAGCACTGGGCTGCAGCTAAGCCCCTGAGTGGGAGGTCTACTCCTCACTCGGTGGGATTTTTATAACTTAGGCGAGCACTGGGCTGCAGCTAAGCCCCCGAGTGGGAGGTCTGCTCCTCACTCGGCGGGATTTTTATAACTAAGGCGAGCACTGGGCTGCAGCTAAGCCCCCGAGTGGGAGGTCTGCTCCTCACTCGGCAGGATTTTTATACCTTAGGCGAGCACTGGGCTGCAGCTAAGCCCCCGAGTGGGAGGTCTGCTCCTCACTCGGTAGGATTTTTATACCTTAGGCGAGCACGGGGCTGCAGCTAAGCCCCCGAGTGGGAGGTCTTCTCCTCATTCGGTAGGATTTTCACGTTGTACTTGTGGCGTAGCTCAGAGGAGAGGGTCGCAGTCGACCTGTGCCTCATCCTCTTTGCGACCGCACATTGTACTTGTGGCGTAGCTCAGAGGAGAGGGTCGCAGTCGACCTGCACCTCGTCCTCCTTGCGACTGCACATTGTATTTGTGGCGTAGCTCAGAGGAGAGGGTCGCAGTCGACCTGCACCTCGTCCTCCTTGCGACCGCACATTGTACTTGTGGCGTAGCTCAGAGGAGAGGGTCGCAGTCGACCTACACCTCGTCCTCCTTGCGAGCACACGTTGTATTTGTACTTAAGCGAGTGCTTAGACTGCAGCTAAGCCCCCGAGTGAAAGTATGGCTTGTCACTCGATAGGATTTTATTGAAACTTAGGCGAGTACTTGGACTGCAGCTAAGCCCCCGAGTGAAAGTCTGGCTTGTCACTCGGTAGGATTTTATTGAAACTTAGGCGAGTACTTGGACTGCAGCTAAGCCCCCGAGTGAAAGTCTGGCTTGTCACTCGGTAAGGAATTTTTCACAAACTTAGGCGAAACGGATTCGCGGCTAAGCCCCCGAGTGGGAGGCTGGCTCACCACTCGGTAAGGATTTTTTTTTTACAAACTTAGGCGAAACGGATTCGCGGCTAAGTCACCCACTGAGGGGGAAATTTTTACTGAACAAATAAAAGTGACAAAAATCATTGGAGAAATTATGACACTATTATCTTGCAAAACGTGGACTACAGAAGTACTTTTATTACAACTCATCCGAGTGAAAAACTTAAGTGTAAAATGGGCGGAGTAGTTCCGCGTTCCAAGCTCGGGGCTCGTCGATATTGTGCTTGACGTTGTAGAGACGGTAAGCCCCGTTGTGGAGGACCTTGGTGACGATGAAGGGTCCTTCCCAAGAAGGAGCAAGCTTGTGTTGTTTCTGCTGATCCACTCGGAGAACTAAATCTCCTTCCTGGAAGGCTCGACTCTTCACGTTTCTGGCGTGGAAGCGACGCAAGTCTTGTTTGTAGATGGTCGATCGGATCAGAGCCATCTCCCTTTCTTCCTCTAAAAGGTCGACTGCGTCCTACCACGCTTGTTCAGCTTCAGCTTCGTTGTAAAGTTCAACCCGAGGAGCATTGTGGAGAAGATCACTCGGCAAGACTGCTTCAGCTCCATAGACCAAGAAGAATGGAGTTCTCCCGGTCGACCGATTAGGCATGGTCCGCAGTCCCCAAAGCACTGAGGGAAGTTCGTCGACCCATGCTCCAGCCGCATGCTTGAGATCACGCATCAGTCGGGGTTTCAACCCTTTGAGGATCAGGCCATTGGCTCGCTCTACTTGTCCATTCGACTGCGGATGGGCGACCGAAGCGTAGTCGACTCGTGTGCCTTGAGAGGTGCAGAAATCCCTGAATTCCTCCGAGTCGAAGTTCGACCCATTATCTGTAATGATGCTATGCGGGACTCCATATCTAAATATCAGTTCCCTGATGAAGCTAACAGCAGTACCGGCGTCAAGGTTCTTGATGGGTTTAGCCTCAATCCACTTGGTGAACTTGTCGACTGCCACCAGTACATGCGTGAAACCACTTCGACCTGTTCTCAAGGGGCCCACCATATCCAACCCCCATACTGCGAAGGGCCAGACGAGTGGTATGGTCTTCAGAGCTGACGCAGGCTTGTGTGACATATTGGAGTAGAACTGACATCCTTCGCACTTGCCCACTATTTCCTTTGCCATCTCATTTGCCTTTGGCCAGTAAAATCCGGCTCGGTATGCTTTGGCCACGATGGTCCGAGAGGACGCATGACGGCCACAGGTCCCCGAATGGATATCATCAAGGATGATTCGACCTTCTTCTAGCTTTATGCACTTCTGACCAACTCCAGTCGCGCTCTCTCTGTACAACTGTCCTTTGATTACGGTAAAGGCCTTGGATCGACGGACGATCTGTCGAGCCTCTTCCTCATCCTCCGGGAGCTATTTTCTCAGGATATACGCGATATATGGAACTGTCCAGTCAGGAGTGACTACTAAGACCTCCATAACCAAGTCGACCACTGCTGGGACTTCTACTTCAGTCGGATCTGTGGCACTCTTGGGTTGCGGAGCTTCTTCGGTGAAAGGATCTTCTTTAACTGACGGAGTATGAATATGCTCCAAGAACAGACCACTCGGAATGGCTTCTCTCTTGGAACCTATCTTTGCTAGATCATCAGCTGCTTGATTTTTCAGTCGGGGTATATGATGGAGCTCTAACCCCTCAAACTTCTTTTCCAGCTTCCTCACTGCATTGCAGTATCCAGTCATGGCTGGGCTTCTCACATCCCACTCCTTCATCACTTGGTTGACCACTAAATCTGAGTCGCCATAGACCATAAGGCGACGGACGCCGAGTGAAATGGCCATGCGCAACCCATACAAGAGGGCCTCATATTCTGCCTCATTGTTGGAGGAATAAAAGTGAATCTGGAGGACATATCTGAGCTTATCTCCTCTGGGTGAAACCAGGACAATCCCAGCACCGGAACCATTCAACATCTTAGAGCCATCAAAGAACATGGTCCAATGCTCCGAGTGAACTTCAGTCGGCTGCTGCTGTTCAATCCACTCGGCGAGGAAATCTGCTATTGCCTGGGACTTAATGGCTTTCTTTACCTCAAACTTGATATCAAGACAAAGATCAATCGACCAATTTGCGGCGAAAACGGAAATAAGTATGGCAAGAATACAATTGGAGGTAAAGTGGGCATACCTTGTCTAGAGTGCTGGAATGGTCGAGTGGAGGAATCCTCCTGGCTCCACGAGGGTTATCCTTGTTCCCAGTGACCGCGGCCATCCACCTTTCCTGCGTGGCATCGTCGACTGCTTCTGGATTGATCCGAGTCTCATCTTCGGTCCCGCAGTACAGCCACATGCAATGGCCCCGGTACTGAAGAGGCTGGATACGTCGCCTAAGAAAAACCTCCAGGAGATCCATACCCGTCACTCCTTCCCGAACCAACTGGACTACGCGCTCCATCAACATCTTCACGTCGTCTTTCTCCTCCGGGAGCACCTTCAGAGAGGAGGGTTTCTTGGCTCGGTCCATGGTAAACGGAGGGAGGCCACTCGACTGCCCCGGCGTCGACTCGCTCTGGCAGTAGAACCAAGTCGACTGCCAGCCTCTGACCGACTCGGGAAGCGTCATAGTTGGGAAGGTGCTCTTGTTCCTCATCTGGATCCCCAGACCTCCACACATCTGAATAACCTTGGTTTTATCGTCATCTGGACTCGCCTTCTTCACGGTCTGAGAGCGATACGTGAATATATGCTTGAACAGGCCCTAGTGCGGTCGGCAACCCAGAAAGTTCTCACACATGGATACAAAGGCAGCAAGGTAGGCGATAGAGTTCGGATTGAAGTGGTGGAGTTACGCTCCAAAGAAGTTCAAGAAACCACGAAAGAAAATACTGGGCGGCAAAGAAAACCCGCGGTCGACGTGGGTAGCCAGAAGAACACACTCACCCTCTTCCGGCTGGGGTTGCCACTCGTTCCCCGGGAGCCTTGCTGCTCCGTGGGGGATCAGACCGTCGTTGGCCATGTCGGTGAGATCCTTCTCCGTGATGGTCGACCGGATCCAATCTCCTTGGACCCAGCCGTGCGGCAGACGATATCTGGATGAAGAGCCGCCCTGACTGGTTGTTCTCCCTTTCGTCTTCCCCGTCGCCGACGCCTTCTTCGCGCGTTCCAGCGCCACTGTCTTCTCCTTCACCATGGCTACCGGCGAAGCGTATGAGGAGCGATTGCGCGGAGGCGAGAGCGGGCGCAGTGGGTGGAGGCAGGGAGGGCAGAGAGAGAATGGAGAGATACTGGTCAAAGGCCCACGCCGGGCGCCTTTATAAGATCACTTCCGAGTGGATGACAGGTGGGCCCGGGCGATCCAATCACATCCCGAAACAGTCGCGCGTACGCGATACGTGGCGAAAAAGGTGGCGCGAGAATCGAGGCGTCTATGCCCTATCCCATCCGAGTGCCGCGGTCCGCCCCGCTTCGCGCGCTTCCCCAAATTTCGTATCCCACAAAATCCGCGAATGGCAGATCGATCTGTCAGGTGCAAGATTTCCTGCGATCCGTCGCTCGAGAATTGTTAAGTTCAAAAGGTCATTCGACGAAAGAAAAGAATGGATCAAGTCGACTGAAGAAAAGTTGCTGATTATCAACGAAGAGATTATTGGTCCAGGACAACACATATCCAGAACGCAAAAGCAGGTCGGAAATAATATCAACTCCTTCCTCACTCAAGCCTCAATCCATTCGGGGGCTAATGATGGAGTCATGTACCTAGGGTAGGGTCATAGACCTGATCTAAGTACCCTACCCAAGGACACCCTTAGAAGAGACTACCTTCCAATGACCAAGGAGGACTTCACTCGGCACTCAAGGACTCGACCATGAAGACTCACTCGACCACCAGAAGGTCAAGAAGCACTCTGTACCGTAACGGTTTGTAATTAAGTAGACTTTATGGTATTTAGGACACTTTATGTGAGGCGTTACCAGTAACGCCTAGACTTAATGTACTTTAAACCCCGCATTACTGAGGGCCGGAGGGGTCTGGCAGGCACTATATAAGCCACCCCCCACCTCAATGTAAAGGGTTCGCACCCCTGTAATCCATACACACATAATCCACTTGACCGCCTCCGGGCTCCGAGACGTAGGGCTATTACTTCCTCCGAGAAGGGCCTGAACTCGTACATCTCTTGTGCGTACAACTGCTCCATAGCTAGGACCTTGCCTCTCCATATCTACCCCCACTCTACTGTCAGACTTAGAACCACGACAAGAGGTGGAGAGGTGCTCTCCACACTAATTCCTAGCTCTCATACAAATGTCATGCATGATCTGGCTTTCTCTCTCCCACCTAAAGAAATAGTTTCATAGAGCCGAAAAGTTGTCTGGATTCCGGCGGGAACTAGTTCTGGACTGCAAAGCCCTACCGAATAGCTGACACCGTATGTGTGCAACCCCGTAGAGAGGTCGTAGGTTCGATGTTCTGCCCGAGGGGCTGTTCGAGGGTCCTCCCGAAGGGCTGTCCGTGGCACCATCGAAGGGACTGTCCGACCGCCTCTCGATGGGCTGTCCGGGGGACCGTCCGAGGAGCAGACAAGTAAGAACATCCTCACGGTTGGGAGGTTGTAAATCCTAGTTGTGGGGATCTGCACCGATGATCTACATCGACTCTACTTCCACTGTGCTACGAGTCGGTAATGATCAGATCAAAACTTTGTGTGCATCTCCATAATGTTCCTGGGTGTGCTGGCATTACCGAAATTTTTTGTTTTCTGTTGCGTTCCCCTATACCAGGACGGCGACAACTTAACACAACATTCTCATCACCATGACCCCATTGCCATGTCACTCCTGAGGTGGTCATGTGTTGTGTGCTTCCCTTGTGTCTTCCAAGTAATGATTTATACTTTTGACTTCTTTGGCAAGTTTTGACCACCTTGAATTATTTCAGCACCTAAAGTGAAGTTGCATCAACTGGTGTATTGGTTTTGCTGTAAATGTCTTTTAGCCATGTTAACAATGGACTACTGTTTTGTTGGGATTTTTTTTCTCTTATCACTTGGTGACTTGTCTTTTTGTATCTCACTTATAACTGCAAAAACAAAAAAAGGGTACTGACCTACGAGTTCAATTTAAGTATTTCAAGAGAATTAAAATTCTCCAATGGTTGTTCGTAAAAGAAATTCCCCATATTGCTAAAAGGCGTCCATGCACTTTCTATCGTGGGGCGTGGGCGCATGCACCAATTGGATATATGCCAAGTTTGACTAGCTGTGTATTATCTGCACATTGTCCACTGAGTATTTTGTAATTCCACAAATAATTTCTTATTTAAACGGGTTAAGAAATCAATAAATCCATAGTACCATTTGACAATCTTCTAACTTATATATATTTACTAATTGAAAGCACCATACGAGCCTCCACGTTAATACTCAAAAAATACTTATAAAAAACCGTTAGATCTTAATCCCGCGTCTAGAATTAAATGTGATATGAAAACTTTATTCTCATGCGTTACAAGGGAGTTTCCAAGGGAAATCCGATGGACCTAAGAGTCCATGGATATTACCCTTTGAAGGATAGACCCAAGATTTTGACGTACATGCAAAGTTACAATCACTTTATGCTTTTCCCTTCGCGTGCACAACCAAATGAGCTAACAAGTTAAAGATTTTTTTTCTGGAAACGTACTGATGAAGTACGTACATCGTTCCATTGAAAAAAAATATATACATACATCACGGATGGATGATGTTCCCATCTCTACAAATCTACGTACCCTACTTGAATGGTGTGGGTAAATCTAAGTATGTGAACTTATTTTTTTCATTCAGAAATCACCATGCACACAATCCATATATGCATGTACTATACTAATTCCGTCCTGAAGGCACATTTAGTATATATTCCAATATTTCTACGACACATGCACGCAGTGTTTTCCAAAAATAAAAATAAAGTATTGAAAAGTTCTAAATCTATGTCACAAATACATTTAATAAAATATATCCTAGATTACATTTAAAAATTCCAAAATTGCAAAACAACGCTGGTGCATCGGAAACCTCCAAGAAATACAAAATTGCTAAATCACGGGAGTGCATCTATAAGAGATTGATTTCAGAAGTTCATACACAGGGTGCAAGTTACATATACTATACTAATCCCCTTCATAAATTGCACTTAGGTATATCTTCCCAAATTAGCACATGATATACACATAGTGTTTTCTGAAAAGTAAATAAATAATTATAGAAAAAGTTTTAAATCTATGTCACAAATGTATTTAATAAAGAAATCATATATTATATTTTAGAAATAAAAAATTGCTAAACCACACAAGTGCATCAGAAACCTCCTTATTTCTGACGTTTGGACACAGGGTGTAACTTTTATTTATAAGATATTACGGGAATAAACGCACAATGATATATATAAATTTCAATGATATATGATGATCCACTAGGTTTTATGTATAAGGCATAAAGAAATTTAATATTTTGTATGATACAAAAGTAATTATAAATATTTCGTACTTCCAATTTGTATGAGATTTTAAGTTAATAATTACTGGCACTTTTTATGTGCAATGTTATTAATTTTCAACAATTTCTAGCCCGTGCAGTAGCATGGGTTGAAGACTAGTATAATTGAATTTTGAACCATTCTTTACCTAGTGTTGCGTACACTCGATAAAGGTAAAATTTCCGATTGTTCGTGATAAACACTCGACAAATTACACGGTAAACTATTTGCCGAGTGTCACAGTTAACAAAACCCACTCGGCAAACATATGGTCGGCAAAGACATCTTTGCCGAGTGTTTTTCGCGGACACTCAGGCAAAGATGTACTTTACCGTGTGCTTCAAAAACACTAGGCAAAACGTCACACTCGGCAAAAAAAAAAAAAAAAAAAAATAGCGAACGACAAGAAGCCGGAATGGGTACATTGCCTAGTGCCCCGAACACTCAATAGCACCACGTGTCCCTGCTTTCTCGAGTGCCCGTCACCTGGCACTCGGCAAAGCTTGGACTAGACTAGCGTTGTCACATGTCCCGACATTGCCTGAGTGCCCTGCTGCAATCGGCAAACCATGAACAGTGGACATCGGTGACTTTACCTGTGGCCGCCACGTGTCTGATATTTGCCGAGTGTTTGTGCCGTGACACTCGGCAAAGATGCGTTCCGGCGAGCTTTTCCGACTGTCCGAGCATTGACTGGCTGATTAATTTGTTGAGTGTCCGAGTTTCGACACTCGGTAAACCGTGCTAGAAGTTATGGAAAATCCATCCTACCATCCGGTGGTAGTTACCCCATATGTCTCATATACTACCAGGTGGTACTATATATACTACTTTATTATTTTAAATATATTCATATACTATATCTAACATATTTCAAAACAAGTTACATGAAAAAATTATATATGAACCCATAGTTTTTGTTATATTTGTGAAATACGTACATATTTGTACGTAAAAAGAGCATACTCAAAACATGGTATATACTACCTAAAAATTAGTATATATACTACCTAACCATTGTTATATACTACATACTATACGTACATACTCTCAATTTTGACAGATACTACATACAACATACAAAATGCAAGTGGTGGTAACTACCACTGCTTGTAAGAAACATTTGTCCTATATAGGAAAATCCATCCTACCATATATATATATATATATATATATATATATATATATATATATATATATATATATATATATATATATATATATATATATATATATATATATATAGAGAGAGAGAGAGAGAGAGAGAGAGAGATCAATCTGACATACAATATTCAACATTCAAAAGGTCATATACTCAAAGTCCATCATGAACTACATACAAGTCACATATCAAAGTCTATCATGGACAAGTCACATATCAAACTCTATACAAGTAACATACTCCATGCAAGTCACATAATATCACATCAACATACAAGTGCAAGTTTAGGAATTTCACAAAGACACAAAAGCATAACATGTTGGGCACCATATTTGAGCATAGATACATGTCAAGCACGCCACAACATGTATGTCCACCATCGACAGCTTCCGAGATACAAACCTATAAAATGAAATAGCCTTAATACAATATCACTCAAATGTTTTAATAACTTCAAAATAATGGCATCCATCATGTATAGAATGTGAGTTTTGTAGGCCAAAAACTCCCACAAACGCAGATCCGACGGCCAAAAGTACTGATGGCCTGACAGGGCTGGGAGAATGCTCGGTTATAATGTATCTAAATATCAGGTTGGACAGGGAACATGTATAGAATCTGAGTTTTGTACAAGATATCACTCAAAAAAATTGACTCCGCATACCCATTGCCAGTAATCCTGGCTCTGCCACTAGAACAAAGTAAGAGAAACTTTACACCGTCTGATTTGGGTGGCCATGAAGATATGGATCAATATATCGCATTTTTAAGCTTGCTGCATGATCTGAAACAGGCCACCCACATGAGGATACATGTGGAAGATCGAACCGGAGGTACAAAATCCATATCCGATGGGGGGTATGGTGAACAAGAAGAGGCGGATGGCCAAGTAGGAGAAACCTCTCGATCTGGAATATCTGGATTGGGCTCCTCTCCCATGGCGACGAGGAAGCTCCGCCGGCTTCCTTCCTCGCGCCCCCATCTTCCTCCTGCTCCTCTACTCATGTCCATCGCCCCCAGTAGTAGGCGGGCATGCGGCTGCACACTCATATCCATCGAAGGCCATGGTGGTGGGGCCGGCTATTGCGCTTGCACATTAGGTCGGCAGGAGTGGTTGTCTCCTCCAAGCGCGCCGATCAGAGTTGATGCGGCCACTGCTGAGGAGGACAACCTTAGGCTGAGAAGAATGGACGATAATGCCCTCCGTTGACGCAGCGGTGCTAGTGGCATGATAATGATGGCCTCTCAGTTCCCTCCTTCCCTCCAGCATGCCTCTCCTATGATGTAGCGATCACAGAGACGGTGTTGGTGGTCATGCCTGTGGCAGCGTACATGCGCAAGCCAGCGGCCGGGGAGGAAGAGGGGCTTTGGTGGCCTCCGTGGTATGCAGCGGTACTGGCGGTAGCGACGGCCTCCGTTCTTTGCATCGGTACAAGTGGCGATGGCCGGATCCTATGAGGGCTACTCATGGCGGTGGGTCATTGCGGCATTTGTGGCAGTCCTCGATGACCGTGGCAAGGAGATTAAGGGGCGCGGCCGTGTATCTGCAGGCATGGCGATGGTGGCCGCGTGCGACAGTGCGGGTGCTTGCTGGCAGCACAAAGGGGATTTTCATCTGGTGCAATGGCAGCTGCCATCGCACATGGAGGTTCATGGCGCCAGTGGCAGCGTCCGGCGCTGATGAGTTAGAGGTGCACTGGCGGTTCCCCGCCGACATCTAGCACTGGGGTAGCAACTCCGATGGTATGGTGGGTGCCATAGTGTGTCTCGCGCTGGTGTGGAGTGACACCGGCCAGTTCCACGCTGAGACATGGGCGGTCACCTGACAGCCATGGCGACGGTCTAAGGTGAGAAGACGTCCCAACAATCCGCTAATGCCTTTTTGGCCTGGCATGCGGTACTGGCGGATGTGACTATCGACCGATCCATCATCCGGATGTTGGTTGAAACACCACTTCTTGTTCGGGGTGAAAACTCTTCTCCTAGCCTTTATTGGTCGGGCTCCGCAGCCACGAACTTGCGTCGTTATCTTGTTGAAGGTATTGTCTGCTTTGTTTGCTGAGCTTCATGGCTGGTCTTGGCCACTAGGATGAAAATCCTTTGTCCAGACCGCCTCCGGCCAGACGTGGCGGCGGTAGCACTAGGATGTAGGCGTTACTGAGGAGAAAGTTGACTTAGTCGTAAGTGTTAATTTCATATCCTGTAAGTATTCGACTGTAGTTGCCTTTGTTCTGTATCATGCTTACAAATTAATAAGAACTGGAAGGTTACCTGCGCATTTGCATGGCTAGATTTGTTGGTTCTTTTGTTTGTGTTTCTTTAATTTATTATACTATTAGTCCTTTTGGTTATCATTAACAATATGAGAGAAAATTTGTTGAAAAAATACATGATCTGGACACATATTTTGTTATATCTTAGTCAGATATTTGTTCCATACCAATTATTTTAATCTAATTTGTTTCTACAATAGCGTGTATTTGTCGTTCAATATATAACAATGCTTGAGACAACATGTATGTCTTATGAAACAATTACTGGACTTTAGTAAATTTATTTTCATTAGTTTATGAGTTTGTTAGTAAGCATCCTGATATGCCAATGTAAAAGACAACATTGTGGTTAGTACCTTAGCTAATTATATTTAAATAATTAAAGTGTCGTACTGCTTTAGCTGTCACTCGCGTTTTTCTGATCATTCATTGGTGTCTATCTTTCCATCATGAATATAAATACTAATGTCTAGCTTCTACATACATATTGGTTGTATGCACTTGTATTTTTTTACTTGTGCAATACCGTGCCACAAGATATTTCCATGCTTGATCATCTTCTAATTTCCAGTGAAGTTTGATCATCTAAGGCAGGGCAATTATTGACGTATATTCACAAATCGATATGGTAGTGCTAGTGCAAACGGCACAGTATGTATTTATATGCATCTAGTTTTAAATCTCAGTCATTAATTTTGATGTTTAATGAATAGCTAATGAATTAGGTAAGTTAGCCTACATGGAAGAACATGGCAGCTTGTTTGTCTCTTCTTAATAATATAATAGATGACTGAGTGCATGATGCAGAGGCCTGAGGTTCCAACCTCTTTTTGAAAAAGCAAATTCCATACCCCAGTCACGTCGTAGCTGGGACAGACTTCATACCCGAGTATAGTTAAGCTATTTGCATATAAAAAATGGTACATATACAAACAAATACATCTTTCTATCTACTAAGCAATCACAAACACGCCCCCCCCCCCCTAACCCGATTTTCGGAGGGGAGGGGGGGGCTCTCCACCTATTGACCGATCAAGTTAACCCTCTTTGTAAAACCCTGTAACTCATTTGTACGTGTAGCATTACTGATTCGCATATACATGCATATATGCGTGTGTGTATATGACTCATGTGACTCCCGAGAATCCCAAACTCTAGATAACCAACGCTCCAACACTATTGGGTACGGTGCAGATTGAAGCATGGAGGAGCCGCACACCACTGCCAAAGAGAGCCTGCCGCAGGTGGTGACCGAGGCAAAGAAGCAGCTGTACCTTGCCGGGCCGCTCATGGTTGGATGTCTGCTGCAGAACGTCGTCCAGATGATTTCCGTCATGTTCGTCGGCCACCTCGGCCAGGTCGCCCTCTCCAGCGCCTCCATGGCCACCTCCTTCGCCACGGTCACTGGCTTCAACTTCCTGGTACGTGCTATACTCAGTCTCTCTATACGAATAATCAAACCTATTCATGAAGACGCTAGCTAAGAATCGGCAAGGAGATGCTACATGCAATTACTTCCATGATCCATCAGGTCATAGGAACGTTATCGGGTCACCGTTCAACAGCGCTGCTTGGCTGAAGCAGTGGCTAGTGAGGTCCCTTGGTAGCTAGTGGCCACTCTAGGCCGAGATCGAGTTGCTTCGCACTGCAGGGGTTTGGGGCGGCAACGGCGTCGAGCATGGTTTTAGGGGGCTGTATTGTATAATTGTTCCATGCATAATGTGTGGAGAAACATGTAAGGCCTACTGTTAATCTTTTGGGGCGCAATGAGCTTTCTAATAACACATGAACCACGACAATGGATGAGACAAACAAAAATTGTTCCCAAAAAAAAGGTAAACATGAAATATAGTAGATATACTTTGTGGGTATTTTTTGCGGGGAACGATATACTTCGTGGTTTAGTTTGCCTTGATACGAAAAGGAACAAAACAACAAAAACCATGCTAAAGAAACAAACCAAAAAGACCTTGCGTTATTGTGTACTAAAGAACTTGATTGAATACATGGTCTCCCAAACAAACACTCGCACACAGAGAATAATTTCGTTATTGTATACTGATCAAGTGCAAGAACAAGTTTACCGTAGTGCAACTTTTAAACATCAACATGATATTCTTTGTTCTAAAGTGTCGAGAGAGCAAGATTAGATGCATGCATGCTCAATGCAAAATGCCACTTAGAGATCACTGCACCAGATGCTTGGCTACAAGTGGCAGTGGCGGATGTAGATTTTGATCAATGGGGATGCCAAGCTTAGCCTTCACAATTTTAACACCTATAATATACATAGGATTAGACTAACTACTAGTAGGTAAATCTGTTTTTGCATTTTCAGAGGGGGTGCCATGGCACCCATGGCAGCTCCACTAGATCTGCCCCTGAGAAGTGGAACTAATTGTGGATCAGGATGAACAAATATTTGTCACAGCAGCCTATTATTGCACAATTTTTAGCAAACGGTGGTTGATTAGCTGTAGATCAGTATCTGACTATCTGCATACATAAGCTATGCTAAGCGACATCCAAACGGCGATATAATCATATGTAATGGGCTCTAGAGGCAAAGAGCCCCAAACAGGTAGCACATGTATTTGCACGCAGCGCAAGGAAGATTGATCCGAATCGACTGGGACATCATAAATTTCATAAATTCTAAAAGGTGTAGCTGCACTTTTTTTAGCAAAATCGGGCACACACCCTTGCACGCCGCAGGATCCGTGCCTGCATGCTGTTACCAGTGGTGGCACGGTCCCAGCAGCGGGAAAGTTTTCAGACATGGGTGAGAGTGGTCCCGCACTGACGCGCTGCCCAATATATGACCATGTGCGAACCTGCGTTTGTGATGCTTAGACGTGACACATGAAGCAAAGGTTTTCACCTGTTGACGTGTAGCATTTGTGCAGAAGGGAGCAGCATTGACGTTGCCTAACAATGTGTAGCATTGGCCTCACTAAAAGTTGTCTCATGCAGCTCTAAAAGTTGCTTTTGAAAAAAGTTTGTTGAAACATATCCATGACGGTGAAAACAGATGGTAATTCTGACATACAGATCAAAAGTTGTACTAGCTTTTTAATTTTTTAGATGGAATGTTTTGAATACTGCAAGGATTATCAGAAACGCCAGGTTCCATATGCAGCGCACAAGCGACTCTAGCTAGCATTGGGCATGCCAATTCGGATGGGATCCGCACTGCATTCGTGAAATAGTGCCCAGGCTCTCGGGAACATGCAGTTTTGCGGCGGTAACCACATGTTCCATTTTTCGGGGCGCGGAGGAAAAATTGGTCGGGCCGCGTAGTTTTTTCCTTTTGAGAGTGCACTCGGGACTAGTACTCCCTCCGTCCAAAAAAGTTTGTCCCAAGCTTATCTCTCAAATGAATGAATCTAGCACTAACTTGATGCTAGATACATCCATTTGAGGAACAAGCTTTTTCAAACGGAGGGAGTAGCATGCAAACGTTTCCTGTCTACTCCCTCCGTTCCGAATTACTTGTCGCACGTATGGATGTATCTAGATGTATTTTAGTTCTAAATACATCCATTTCAGCGACGAGTAATTTGGAACGGAAGGAGTAGCCGTGTAGCAAACATGACTGATGAATTAGTTGGTGGTAAAGAGCGGCATGTCGTGCAGCCTGGACACGCTGTGCGGGCAAGCGTTTGGAGCAAAGCAGGAGCACCTGCTGGGTGTGTACAAGCAGAGGGCGATGGTGGTGCTCCTGCTCGTGAGCATCCCTATCGCCGCGTTGTGGGCCAACACCGGCCAGATCCTCCTCCACCTGAGGCAAGACCCGCAGATCGCCGCGGGGGCCGGGAGCTACATCCGGTGGATGATCCCCACCCTCTTCTTCTATGGGCCGCTGCAGTGCCACGCACGGTTCCTGCAGACGCAGAGGATTGTGGTGCCGATGATGGTGACCTCCGGAGTGACGGTGCTGAACCACGTGGTGGTGTGCTGGGTGCTGGTGCACAAGCTGGGCATGGGGATCAGAGGCGCCGCGCTGGCCAACGCCATCGCCTTCCTCACCAATCTCTCCCTGGTGGCTCTCTACGTCAGGATCTCGCCCGCCTGCAAGACCACCTGGACGGGGTTTTCCCTGGAGGCCTTTCGCGACCTTCACCTCTTCTTGGAGCTTGCTGTGCCATCTGCAGTCATGGTGTGCATGGAGCGGTGGTCGTTTGAGGTCATGGTGCTACTTTCTGGCCTTCTCCCTAATCCCAAGCTGGAGACGGCCGTGCTCTCCATCTGGTACTACTCCAGTCTCCAGTATATATTACTACGTATGTGTGCATGTTAATTGCTTCTCTTTTTGACATCTTTTGACCTAGCTTGAACACAAACTCCTTGACGGGTACGGTCCCGAATGGACTCTCTGCGGCCATGCATAAGGTCGGTCATTAATTGATTTCCACTAATTAACGTGCTAACTAAAGCCTAGCTAGAATGATGGATGGACGGATGGATTTGCATGCATGCAGTACGCGCGTATCCAACGAACTTGGAGCTGGGCGACCGCGGCCAGCCCTTTTGGCAGCCCGTGTTGTCATCTTGTTGGCATTCATGGTAGGCACGGCGGAAGGGCTTGTCATGGTCCTGGTGCGCAGATTATGGGGATATGCCTACAGCAACGACAAGGAAGTGATTGACTATGACCCTGTTCGGTTCATAAGTCCTAGGACTTTTTTTAGTCCCAACTTATAAGTCACAAGTCCCTAAAAAGTCCCTACCTGTTTGGTTCCTAGGACTAATAAGTCCCTATAAGACCATATTACAACTATAAGTCCCTATAAGTCCCTCCTTGAGAGTCTTATTTCATAAGTCCCAAATGCCCACTTTAAGTCCCTATAAGTCCCTCCTGTTTGGTTTAGATGGGACTTATAGGGACTTTTTTAAGTCCCTAAGCCAATAAGTCCCTGGAAACAAACACCCTCTATGTTGCGAGGATGATGCTCATCCTTTCCATCTCCGTCTTCTTCGACGGCTTCCACTACGTTCTCTCGGGTACGTATGTACAAACCATGCCATGCATATGTTTTGCTCCGGCTTGCTATCTGTTTCGATGCAGGAGTCGCCTGCCATTCATTCCCTTCGCGCGATTCCCGGCCTTCTTCTTCAACTACGGAGGTGCCAACACTGGATGAGCCAAGGGCTGGGTTGGAGGGTTTTGGCTGACTTTGATGGCCCGCGGCCGGTAGAACAGCATTGATGCATTGCATGCACATGGTGATCGAGCAAGCAATTCAAGTTGTTTATTTTGCAGGCATTATTAGGGGCAACGGACAACAAAAGATTGGCGCTTTGGTCAACTAATTCGTTGCGTATTACCTTGTTGGTATCCCTGCAGCATTAGTTTTCACCTTCGTCTGCCATCTTGGAGGAATGGTACGTGGTATATACATTCCCCACCTAGCATTTGGCTAGTAATAATTGGGAGATTATTTTCAGCTCCATCGATGCATATGCATGCAGGGGCTTTGGTTGGGAATACTGAGCGGGCTGGTGGCGCAAACAGTCATGCTTCTCCTCATTTCCTTTTGCACCACTAATTGGGACAAACAAGTGAGCACGTAGTACTATAAGACTAATTAAGCTTAATTTCATGGGTCATGCATGTTTCCGGTTGGTTGACAATATCTATGTGTTTAATTCGGTGTGGTTGTGCAGGCGATGAAGGCAAAGGATAGAATTTCAACTTGTTCGCTTCCAGGAGAGACTTCATCGACCACATGAGATTTTATATGTTCCAGTCTCTCAGGTCCAATACTATACTCGTGGCCTCCATAAAACCTATATTTACTGATTCCGCTTGTTGGAAAGCCGTAATGAAAGTCAAAGATGTATACATGGCTGGTACAAAACTGGTGCTGAATAGTGGTAATTTGATCGGGTTATGGAAAGATCCATGGATAAATAATATGACTCTAGAGAATCAATTCCCTATTTTATTTGATATTGTCAGAATCAAGATTGTACTATTGCTGAATTTGCATCATCTGATTATCAGTTACAATTTCGTAGTAGGTTGTGTGATGATAATTTGATGCACTGGAATGTGGTTGTTGACAGTGCTAGAACTCTCAACTTAACTGATGTTACCGATGGTGTGATGTGGTCCTTTTTCTTACAATAATTTGTTCACTGTGAATCTCTCCATAATTGGTTGGAACGTGGGATTCCCGGGGCTCATAATCAGTAGATTTGAAAAGCTTCGTTTGCTTTGAAAATTAATTTCTTTTTGCCAATTATTCCAAAATTCTATTCTTACCCGACATAATTTGCGGAAAAGGAGTAAATTGCTGAAAGCCACCACATTTGTGGCACGAATACTGCAAAACCACCACTTTTGCCGAAAATTTCAAAAAAACACCACTTCCTCGGCAAGTGAGTAACAAAATGCACTAAACATGCTGTGAGCCGCGACTAATTGAGAATCTGACTTATCAGGCCCACCTGTCGGAGCCACGTGGCAAAGGGCAAACAGCATAGCAGAAACGGACGTTAGAACCCCACTAGTTAAGCCCAGGGCGCCGGCCCTAGTGCTCTCATTCCCCTCCCTCTCTTCTCTGTTGCGTGTGCCGCCATGGCAACTACTCCCTCCGGCGATGTCGAGGGTGGTGACGACGGTGGCTCCGGATCCAGACGGAGTCGCGGGCGGGACCTGCTTGGGGTCGACTATGAGTCGTCCTCCTCAGAGGACAGCCCGCTATCGCCGTGGCGCGGGTAGAGGGCAGGTGCGGCGGCGCCGCCTGCTGCTCCATTTGGATCCAGATCCATTCAAGCTGAAGGCGTGGGAGACCAACCCGATGAGGATGAGTGATACGTCTCCGACGTATCTATAATTTTTTATTGTTACATGCTATTATATTACCTGTTCTGGATGTTTATGGGCTTTATTCTACACTTTTATATTATTTTTGGGATTAACCTACTAACCGAAGGCCCAGCCCGAATTGCTGTTTTTTTTTCCTATTTCAGTGTTTCGAAGAAAAGGAATATCAAAAGGAGTCCAAACGGGATAAAACATTCGGGAGCTATCTTTTTGGAACAAATGCCAACCAGGAGACTTGGAGTGGATGTCAAGCAACAAATGAGGTGGCCACGAGGGTGCCAGGCGCGCCCCCTGGGGGTGGGCGCGCCCCCCACCCTCGTGGGCCCCTCGAGCGTCAACCGACATACCCCCTTCGCCTACATATACTCACGTACCCTGAAAACATCAGAAGCGACCACGAAAACCTAATTCCACCGCCACAACCTTCTGTATCCGGAGGGGGAGTCCACCACGGAGGTCCTCTACATCATCTCCAAGGCCTCTCCGATGAGTTGTGAGTAGTTTACCACAGACCTTCGGGTCCATAGTTATTAGTTAGATGGCTTCTTCTCTCTCTTTGAATCTCAATACAATGTTCTCCTTGATCTTCTTGGAGTTCTATTCGATGTAACTCTTTTTGCTGTGTGTTTGTCGAGATCCGATGAATTGTGGGTTTATGATCAAGTTTATCTATGAGAAATATTTGAATCTCCTCTGAATTCTTTTATGTATGATTAAGTTATCTTTGCAAGTCTCTTCGAATTATCAGTTTGGTTTGGCCTACTAGATTGATCTTTCTTGCAATGGGAGAAGTGCTTAGCTTTGGGTTCAATCTTGCGGTGTCCTTTCCCAGTGACAGCAGGGGCAGCAAGACACGTATTGTATTGTTGTCATCGAGGATAAAAAGATGGGGTTTATATCATATTGCATGATTTTATCCCTCTACATCATGTCATATTTCTTAATGTGTTACTCTGTTCTTCATGAACTTAATACTCTACATGCAGGCAGGAGTCGGTCGATGTGTGGAGTAATAGTAGTAGATGCAGGCAGGAGTCGGTCTACTTGTCACGGACGTGATGCCTATATACATGATCATGCCTAGATAATCTCATAATTATTCGCTTTTCTATCAATTGCTCGACAGTAATTTGTTCACCCACCGTAATACTGATGCTATCTTGAGAGAAGCCACTGAAGGAAATATGCCCTAGAGGCAATAATAAAGTTATTATTTATTTCCTTATTTCATGATAAATGTTTATCATTCATGCTAGAATTGTATTAACCGGAAACATGATACATGTGTGAATGCATAGACAAACAATATGTCACTAGTATGCCTCTACTAGACTAGCTTGTTAATCAAAGATGGTTATGTTTCCTAACCATGAACAAAGAGTTGTTATTTGATTAACAAGGTCACATCATTAGTAGAATGATCTGATTGACATGACCCATTCCATTAGCTTAGCACACGATCGTTTAGTATGTTGCTACTGCTTTTATCCATGACATATACATGTTCCTGTAACTATGAGATTATGCAACTCCGCTTACGGAGGAACACTTTGGTGCTACCAAACGTCACAACGAATCGGGTGATTATAAAGGAGTACTACAGGTGTCTCCAAAGGCAGATGTTGGGTTGGCGATTTCGAGATTAGGTTTTGTCACTCCGATTGTCGGAGAGGTAACTCTGGCCCTCTCGGTAATACACATCACTAAAGCCTTGCAAGCATTACAGCTAATGAGTTAGCTGTGAGATGATGTATTACGGAACGAGTAAAGAGACTTGCGGTAACGAGATTGAACTAGGTATTGGATACCGACGATCGAATCTCGGCAAGTAACATACCGATGACAAAGGAACAACGATGTTGTTATGCGGTCTGACCGATAAAGATCTTCGTAGAATATGTAGGAACCAATATGGGCATCCAGGTCCCGCTATTGGTTATTGACCGAGACGTGTCTCGGTCATGTCTACATTGTTCTCGAACCGTAGGGTCCGCACGCTTAAGGTTTCGATGGCGGTTATATTATGAGTTTATGTATTTTGATGTACCGAAGAAGTTCGGAGTCCCGGATGTGATCACGGACATGACGAGGAGTCTCGAAATGGTCAAGACATAAAGATTGATATATTGGAAGCCTATATTTGGAGTTCGGAATGGTTCCGAGTGAAATCGGATTTTACGGAAAACCGGGGTTACGGAACCCTCCGGAGGCTATTGGGCCTTAGTGGTCCTCAAGGGAGAAGAGGAGGGGCGGCCAGGGCAGGCACGCGCCTCCCCCCTAGTCCGAATAGGACAAGGAGGGGGCGGCGCCCCTTCCTTCTTCCCTCCCCAATCCTACTCCAACTAGGAAGGGGGAGTCCTACTCCGGTGGGAGTAGGACTCCTCCACGCCTCCTCTAGGCCGGCCGCACCCCCTTGCTCCTTTATATACGGGGGCAGGGGGGCACCCTAGGACACACAAGTTTGATCTACGGATCGTTCCTTAGCCGTGTGCGGTGCCCCCCTCCACCATATTCCACCTCGGTCATATCGTCGCGAAGCTTAGGCGAAGCTCTGCGCCGGTAGAACATCAAGATCGTCACCACGCCGTCGTGCTGACGGAACTCTCCCTCGACACTCGGCTGAATCGGAGATCGAGGGACGCCATCGAGCTGTCGTGTGTCAAGAACTCGGGCGCGAGTAACGGCGCCGGATCGGTCGGATCGCGAGGAGAACGTCGACTACTTCCTCTACGCTTGTGATCGCTTCGCTTTGGTCTCGAGGGTACGTGAGACAACACTCTCCCTCTCGTTGCTATACATCACCATGATCTTGCGTGTGCGTAGGAAATTTTTGAAATTACTACGTTCCCCAACAAAGGTATCGAGCCTAGGTTTTATGGTTTGATGTTTTGCACGAGTAGAACACAAGTGAGTTGTGGGCGATACAAGTCATACTACCTACCAGCATGTCATACTTTGGTTCAGCGGTATTGTGAGATGAAGCGGCCCGGACCGACATTACGCCAGACGCTTACGCGAGACTGGTTTCACCGCTACAAGCACTCGTTGCTTAAAGGTGACCGGCGGGTGTCTGCTCTCTCACTTTAGTTGAACTGAGTGTGCTACGCCCGGTCCTTGAGAAGGTTAAAACGGAGTCTATTTGACGAAGTATCGCCGTGGTTTTGATGCGTAGGTGAGATTGGTTCTTGCTTAAGCCCGTAGCAGCCACGTAAAATTTGCAACAACAAAGTAGAGGACGCCTAACTTGTTTTTGCAGGGCATGTTGTGATGTGATATGGTCAAGACGTGATGCTATATTTTATTGTATGAGATGATCATGTTTTGTAACCGGTTATCGGCAATCGGCAGGAGCCATATGGTTGTCGCTTTATTGTATGAAATGCAATCGCTACGTAATGCTTTACTTTATCACTAAGCGGTAGCGATAGTCGTAGAAGCATAAGATTGGCGAGACGACAATGATGCTACGATGGAGATCAAGGTGTCGCGCCGGTGACGATGGTGATCATGATGGTGCTGCAAAGATGGAGATCACGAAGCACAAGATGATGATGACCATATCATATCACTTATATTGATTTGCATGTGATGTTTATCCTTTATGCATCTTATCTTGCTTTGATTGACGGTAGCATTATAAGATGATCTCTCACTAAAAATTATCAAGAAGTGTTCTCCCTGAGTATGCACCGTTGCCAAAGTTCGTCGTGCCCAGACACCACGTGATGATAGGGTGTGATAAGCTCTACGTCCATCTACAACGGGTGCAAGCCAGTTTTGCACACGCAGAATACTCGGGTTATACTTGACGAGCCTAGCATATGCAGATATGGCCTCGGAACACGGAGACCGAAAGGTCGAGCGTGAATCATATAGTAGATATGATCAACATAAGATGTTCACCATTGAAAACTACTCCATTTCACGTGATGATCGGTTATGGTTTAGTTGATTTGGATCACGTGATCACTTAGATAACTAGAGAGATGTCTGTCTAAGTGGGAGTTCTTAAGTAATATGATTAATTGAACTTAAATTTATCATGAACTTAGTACCTGATAGTATCTTGCTTGTTTATGTTTGTAGATAGATGGCTCGTGCTGTTGTTCCGTTGAATTTTAATGCGTTCCTTGAGAAAGCAAAGTTGAAAGATGATGGTAGCAATTACACGGACTGGGTCCGTAACTTGAGGATTATCCTCATTGCTGCACGAAGAGTTACGTCCCGATGCACCGCTAGGTGCCGACTCGCCTGCAGAGCAACACCGGATGTTGTGAACGTCTGGCGAGCAAAGCTGATGACTACTCTATAGTTCAGTGTGCCATGCTTTACGGCTTAGAACCGGACTTCAATGACGTTTTGAACGTCATGGAGCATATGAGATGTTCCAGAGTTGAAGTTGATATTCCAACAGAATGCCCGGATTGAGAGATATGAAGTCTCCAATAAGTTCTATAGCTGCAAGATGGAGGAGAATAGTTACATTAGTGAGCACATACTCGTAATGTCCGGGTACTACAATCACTTGACACAATTGGGAGTTAATCTTCCGGATGATTGTGTCATTGATGAATTCTTCAATCACCGCCACCAAGCTACAAAGGCTTCGTGATGAACTATAATATGCAAGGGTTAGTAAAGACTATACCTGAGCTCTTCGCAATGCTAAAGGCTGCGAGGTAGAAATCAAGAAGGAGCATCAAGTGTTGATGGTCAATAAGACCACTAGTTTCAAGAAGAAAGGCAAAGGGAAGAAGAAGGGGAACTTCAAGAAGAACAGCAAGCAAGTTGCTGCTCAGGAGAAGAAACCCAAGTCTGGACCCAAACCTGAAACTGAGTGCTTCTACTGCAAGCAGACTGGTCACTGGAAGCGGAACTGCCCCAAGTATTTGGCGGATAAGAAGGATGGCAAGGTGAACAAAGGTATATGTGATATACATGTTATTGATGTGTACCTTACTAGAGCTCGCAGAGCACTGGTATTTGATACTTGGTTCTGCTGCTAATATTTGCAACTCAAACAGGACTACGGATTGCTTAACACTGGCAAAGGACGAGGTGACGATGCGCGTGGGAAATGGTTCCAAAGTCGATGTGATCGCGGTCGGCACGCTACCTCTACATCTACCTTCGGGATTAGTTTTAGACCTAAATAATTGTTATTTGGTGCCTGCGTTGAGCATGAACATTATATCTGGATCTTGTTTGATGCGAGACGGTTATTCATCTAAATCAGAGAATAATGGTTGTTCTATTTATATGAGTAATATCTTTTATGGTCATGCACCCTTAAAGAGTGGTCTATTTTTGATGAATCTCGATAGTAGTGATACACATATTCATAATGTTGAAGCCAAAAGATGCAGAGTTGATAATGATAGTGCAACTTATTTGTGGCACTGCCGTTTAGGTCATATCGGTGTAAAGCGCATGAAGAAACTCCGTCTCGATGGACTTTTGGAGTCACTTGATTATGAATCACTTGGCACTTATGAACCGTGCCTCATGGGCAAGATGACTAAAACCCCGTTCTTCGGTACTATGGAGAGAGCAACAGATTTGTTGGAAATCATACATACAGATGTATGTGGTCCGATGAATGTTGAGGCTCGTGGCGGATATCGTTATTTTCTCACCTTCACAGATGACTTAAGCAGATATGGGTATATCTACTTAATGAAACACAAGTCTGAAACATTTGAAAAGTTCAAAGAATTTCAGAGTGAAGTTGAAAATCATCGTAATAAGAAAATTAAATTTCTACGATATGATCGTGGAGGTGAATATTTGAGTTACGAGTTTGGTCTACATTTGAAACAATGCGGAATAGTTTCGCAACTCACGCCACCCGGAACACCACAGCGTAATGGTGTGTCCGAACGTCGTGTCGTGACTTTACTAGATATGGTGCGATCTATGATGTCTCTTACAGATTTACCGCTATCGTTTTGGGGTTATGCTCTAGAGACGGCCGCATTCACACTGAATAGAACACCGTCAAAATCCGTTGAGACGACACCTTATGAACTATGGTTTAGCAAGAAACCAAAGTTGTCGTTCCTCAAAGTTTGGGGATGCGATGCTTATGTGAAAACGCTTCAACCTGATAAGCTCGAACCCAAATCGGAGAAATGTGTCTTCATAGGATACCCAAAGGAGACAGTTGGGTACACCTTCTATCACAGATCCGAAGGCAAGACATTTGTTGCCAAGGATGGATCCTTTCTAGAGAAGGAGTTTCTCTCGAAAGAAGTGAGTGGGAGGAAAGTAGAACTTGATGAGGTAATAGTACCTTCTCCCTTACTTGAAAGTAGTTTGTCGCAGAAACCGGTTTCTGAGACATCTACACCAAGTAATGAGGAAGTTGATGATGTTGATCATGAAACTTCAGATCAAGTCACTCTGTAACCTCGTAGATCAACCAGAGTAAGATCCGCACTGAGTGGTACGGTAATCCTGTTCGGAAATCATGCTACTAGATCATGATGAACCTACGAACTATGAAGAAGCGATGGTGAGCCCAGATTCATAAAATGGCTTGAGGCCATGAAATCTGAGATGGGATCCATGTATGAAAACAAAGTATGGACTTTGGTTGACTTGCCCGAGGTAGGCAAGCAATAGAAAACAAGTGGATCTTCAAGAAGAAGACCGACGCCGACGTAATGTTATCGTCTACAAAGCTCGACTTGTCGCAAAAGGTTTTCGACAAGTTCAAGGGATTGACTACGATGAGACCTTCTCACCCGTAGCGATGCTTAAGTCTGTCCGAATCATGTTAGCAATTGCCGATTTTATGATTATGAAATTTCGCAAATGGATGTAAAACTGCATTCCTGAATGGATTTCGGAAGAAGAGTTGTATATGATGCAACCGAAGGTTTTATCGATCCAAAGGAGCTAACAAAGTGTGCAAGCTCCAGCGATCCATTTATGGACTGGTGCAAGCATCTCGGAGTTGGAATAAACGCTTTGATAGTGTGATCAAAGCATTTGGGTTCATACTGACTTTTGGAGAAGCTTCAGATTTACAAGAAAGTGAGTGGGAGCTCAGTAGCATTTCGATATTATATGTAGATGACATATTGCTGATCGGAAATGATATAGAATTTCTGGATAGCATAAAGGATACTTGAATAAGAGTTTTCAATGAAAGACCTCGGTGAAGCTGCTTACATATTGGGCATCAAAATCTATAGAGATAGATCAAGACGCTTAATTGGACTTTCACAAAGCACATACCTTGACAAAATTTTGAAGAAGTTCAAAATGGATCAAGCAAAGAAAGGGTTCTTGCCTGTGTTACAAGGTGTGAAGTTGAGTAAGACTCAATGCCCGACCACTGCAGAAGATAGAGAGAAAATGATAGATGTTCCCTATGCTTCAGCCATAGGCTCTATCATGTATGCAATGTTGTGTACCAGACCTGATGTGTGCCTTGCTATAAGTTTAGCAGGGAGGTACCAAAGTAATCCAGGAGTGGATCACTGGACAACGGTCAAGAACATCCTGAAATACCTGAAAAGGACTAAGGATATGTTTCTCGTATATGGGGGTGACAAAGAGCTCATCGTAAACGGTTACGTTGATGCAAGCTTTGACACTGATCCGGATGATTCTAAATCGCAGACCGGATACGTATTTACACTAAACGGAGGAGCTGTCAGTTGGTGCAGTTCTAAACAAAGCGTCGTAGCGGGATCTACATGTGAAGCGGAGTACATAGCAGCTTCGAAGCAGCTAATGAAGGAGTCGGATGAAGGAGTTCATATCCGATCTAGGTGTCATACCTAGTGCATCGGGTCCAATGAAAATCTTCTATGACAATATTGAGCAATTGCCTTAGCGAAGGAATCCAGATTTCACAAGAGGACCAAGCACATCAAGAGACGCTTCAATTCCATCCGGACTTAGTCCGTGGGAGACATAGAGATTTGCAATATACATACGGATCTGAATGTAGCAGACCCGTTGACTAAGCCTCTTCCACGAGCAAAACATGATCAACACCAAGACTCCATGGGTGTTAGAATCATCACTATG
This sequence comes from Aegilops speltoides, assembly GCA_021437245.1. Taxonomy (NCBI): domain Eukaryota; kingdom Viridiplantae; phylum Streptophyta; class Magnoliopsida; order Poales; family Poaceae; genus Aegilops; species Aegilops speltoides. The sequence goes on along the minus strand of CM038141.1, from coordinate 9,860,274 downwards.
TAATCTAGATTATTGACTCTAGTGCAAGTGGGAGATCAAGGAAATATGCCCTAGAGGCAATAATAAAGTTATTATTTATTTCCTTATTTCATGATAAATGTTTATCATTCATGCTAGAATTGTATTAGCCGGAAACATGATACATGTGTGAATGCATAGACAAACAATATGTCACTAGTATGCCTCTACTAGACTAGCTTGTTAATCAAAGATGGTTATGTTTCCTAACCATGAACAAAGAGTTGTTATTTGATTAACAAGGTCACATCATTAGTAGAATGATCTGATTGACATGACCCATTCCATTAGCTTAGCACACGATCGTTTAGTATGTTGCTACTGCTTTTATCCATGACATATACATGTTCCTGTAACTATGAGATTATGCAACTCCGTTTACGGAGGAACACTTTGGTGCTACCAAACGTCACAACGTGAATCGGGTGATTATAAAGGAGTACTACAGTGTCTCCAAAGGCAGATGTTGGGTTGGCGTATTTCGAGATTAGGTTTTGTCACTCCGATCGTCGGAGAGGTAACTCTGGGCCCTCTCGGTAATACACATCACTAAAGCCTTGCAAGCATTACAGCTAATGAGTTAGCTGTGAGATGATGTATTACGGAACGAGTAAAGAGACTTGCCGGTAACGAGATTGAACTAGGTATTGGATACCGACGATCGAATCTCGGGCAAGTAACATACCGATGACAAAGGGAACAACGTATGTTGTTATGCGGTCTGACCGATAAAGATCTTCGTAGAATATGTAGGAACCAATATGGGCATCCAGGTCCCGCTATTGGTTATTGACCGGAGACGTGTCTCGGTCATGTCTACATTGTTCTCGAACCGTAGGGTCCGCACGCTTAAGGTTTCGATGATGGTTATATTATGAGTTTATGTATTTTGATGTACCGAAGAAGTTCGGAGTCCCGGATGTGATCACGGACATGACGAGGAGTCTCGAAATGGTCGAGACATAAAGATTGATATATTGGAAGCCTATATTTGGAGTTCGGAATGGTTCCGGGTGAAATCGGGATTTTACCGGAAAACCGGGGGGTTACCGGAACCCTCCCGGAGGCTATTGGGCCTTAGTGGGTCTCAAGGGAGAAGAGGAGGGGCCGGCCAGGGCAGGCCGCGCGCCCCCTCCCCCCCTAGTCCGAATAGGACAAGGAGGGGGGCGCGCCCCCTTCCTTCTTCCCCCCCCAATCCTACTCCAACTAGGAAAGGGGGGGAGTCCTACTCCCGGTGGGAGTAGGACTCCTCCAGGCGCGCCTCCTCTAGGCCGGCCGCACCCCCCCTTGCTCTTTTATATACGGGGGCAGGGGGGCACCCTAGGACACACAAGTTTGATCTACGGATCGTTCCTTAGCCGTGTGCGGTGCCCCCCTCCACCATATTCCACCTCGGTCATATCGTCGCGAAGCTTAGGCGAAGCTCTGCGCCGGTAGAACATCAAGATCGTCACCGCGCCGTCGTGCTGACGGAACTCTCCCTCGACACTCGGCTGGATCGGAGATCGAGGGACGTCATCGAGCTGTACGTGTGTCAAGAACTCGGGGGCGCCGGAGTAACGGCGCCGGGATCGGTCGGATCGCGAGGAGAACGTACGACTACTTCCTCTACGTTGTGATCGCTTCCGCTTCGGTCTACGAGGGTACATAGACAACACGTTCCCCTCTCGTTGCTATACATCACCATGATCTTGCGTGTGCGTAGGAAATTTTTTGAAATTACTACGTTCCCCAATAGCCACTAGTGAAACCTATGGCCCCCGGGTCTATCTTTTATTATATAAGTTTTCAATCTACTTTTATTTGCATTTTTTACTTTCCAATCTATATCATAAAAATACCAAAAATACTTATCTTTTCATATTATCGCTATCAAATCTCACTTTCGCAAGTGGCCGTGAAGGGATTGACAACCCCTTTATCACGTTGGTTGTGAGGTTCTTGTTTGTTTGTGTAGGTGTGTGGGACTTTTGAGGAGCCTCCTACTGGATTGATAACTTGGTTCTCAAAAATTGAGGGAAATACTTACGCTACTTTGCTGCATCACCCTTTCCTCTTCAAGGAAAACCAACGCAAGCTCAAGACGTAGCAAGAAGGATTTCTGGCGCCGTTGCCGGGGAGGTCTTCGCTCAAGTCAAGACATACCAAGTACCCATCACAAACTCATCTCCCTTGCATTACATTATTTGCCATGTGCCTCTCGTTTTCCTCTCCCCCACTTCACCCTTGTTGTTTTATTCGCCCTCTCTTCCCCAATCTCCTCTCTCTTTCGCTTGCCTTCTTGTGTGCTCGTGTGTTACATTGCTTATCTCGTCGTTATGGCTAGTCCCTCTATTATCATTAATACTCCCTATCATGAAGTTCTCACTTTTAAACAAAGGGAGGGAGAAAATTTAAAAGGTGCTTGGCATAGAATTTGCAATTCTCAAAATAGATCTACTAGGAAGCAATCTACTTCCGTTCTTCTTCGCAATTTTTATGTAGGCATTACTCCGTGGAAAAGATATATTCTTGATACCATTACCGGAGGGAATTTCTTGGGTAGCCATACTTTTGATGCTTATAATGCTATGTTAGATTTGTTTGGACTACCCCCTCTTTTGGTTAATGAAACTGTTTTAACCTTGGAACATGTGATGCCAAGGCTCAAAATTATTGAAAATAAAGTTGCCACTCTTGAGTTAATTGAAAATTTGGATAAAAAGATCCACAACCAAATTACCCAATATGGGTCTAGGGTTGGAGCTCTTTGAAATTTTTTAAAGAAAAAGAACCTATAGTTAATGAAATAATAGATCTAGATTCTACAAGAATTGGTAAACCGGAGGACATTATCACCAACTTAGGGTCTGCCTTCTCAGCTGTGAAAAGCACCCCAGCTCCTCCTACCAAAATTGCCAAAGTTATGTATGTTCCTAAAAATAAGGGTGAATCTTCTAGTAAGGAAAGTGCCAATCTCAAATCAATAAGTGTTCATCCCAACCTTCTCGCTATCATTAAGGAACCTTTTGCTACAAACGAACTTCTTGATTTCTTGCCTAGGAGTTTAATCATTGCTAAAAAGAAAGAAACTCCTAAGGATTATAAGTGCTCTATTGAAGAATTGAGTACTAAAGATGGCACTACTTAGATCTATCCTCGCTTTTATGCCTAGCTAGGGGCGTTAAACGATAGCGCTTGTTGGGAGGCAACCCAATCTTATTTTTGTTTCTTGCTTTTTGCTTCTGTTTAGTAATAAATATTTCATCTAGCTTCTGTTTAGATGTGTTTTCATGTTTTAATTAGTGTTTGTGCCAAGTAAAACCTATAGGATAACCTATGGTAATAGTTAATTTGATTCTGCTGAAAAGCAGAAACTTTGCACTCACGAGAAAAAATTCCATAAATTACAGAAACATGATTTTGTGTTGATTCTTTTTGCTGTAGATCAATAGACAAATTTCCTAGGACTTCCTATTTTGGTAGGGGTTTTTGAGTTCCAGAAGTATTCGAAAGTTACAGATTGCTACAGACTGTTCTGTTTTTGACAGATTCTGTTTTTGGTGTGTTGTTTGCTTATTTTGATGCATCTATGGCTAGTACCTAGGGGTATGAACCATAGAGAAGTTGGAATACAGTAGGTTTAACACCAATATAAATAAAGAATGAGTTTATTACAGTACCTTATGTGGAGGTTTTTCTTTCTTGCACTAACGGAGCTTATGAGATTTCCTGTTGAGTTTTGAGTTGTGAAATTTTCAAGTTTTGGGTAAGGATATGATGGACTATGTGTTGGAGATATGCCCTAGAGGCAATCATGTATGATGATATTTCCTATGTGTTTATGAATAATTATAGTCCTTGGACATTATCAATGATGTGTATCAGCAAGTACGTGACTTGTTTGTGGGACTATGCATTATATGATGACTGTCCTAAAAGGTCCCTAGTCGAAAGGGGTGTATGGACGCGCAGCCGACTAGACTAGCATATGACACGGTCGATGGCTTGGTCTCACTAGCCATGGAGCATTGGATGCTAACCGGATAATATGGACTTGGAAAGGTCTGGTCAGATTCAACGTAGTCGGATCCGAGTCGAGATAGGGTCCGAGTCGGACAGACCCAACTATGAGATGCAGCGATATGTCATCTGTGAGTCTCTAGTACAACATACGTTCTATGTCCTAAGACCTGAGCTGACGCATGTACTCGGGATGGTGACAGACTTGCTTTGGGCCGACCAAACGCTACTCCGTGACTGGGTAGTTACAAAGGTAGGTTTCGGGTTTGTCCAGTCCCATGCTGCGAGACATGGTCGAGCAAGATGGGATTTGCCCCTCCTATCAGGAGAGATATACTCTGGGCCTCTCGTGTGATCCGACTAGGATAAGCATGGCCATACGACAGGGATTATAAGATAATCTGGTTTGTGGTCGGTATCACTGGAACGAGAAAGTGGTCGGGCTAGCACAAGGATGACAGTCTCGCCTTGAGCCCGACAACATATATCGTGCGGCAAAGGGAACAGAAGTGTGACACGTTGTACAGGTTCGCCTAACCAGCTTCATAGTCTGCTTGGTGGTCGGCATGCCTTGCCAGAGGCCGCTACCAACCGTGCAGATCGGAGGTGATCCGAACTGTGACCAAGCCGACTTGAACCTAAGGGGTCGCGCGCTTAGGGAAGGAACCTACGAGGTTGGTTCGTAGGACACTGGTCGGATGTGATCTGAACTGGGCTAGGAACGTGACCGAGTAGACTTTGGACTTTAGGGTCCGTGTGAGGCCCAAGTGTTGAGCCTGCGACAGACGCCTATATAAAGTGGGGGTGCGGCACACTCATGCAGTTGATCGCTTCGGCGTTGCGACTAGGGTTTGCATGTGTTGCGAATAGCCACCTCCACTTGCCGCCGACTGTGTGATCGGACCTAGCAGTCCACCACACGGTGTTCCTCCTGCACGCGTGGATACCGTTAGAGGCAGTGCACTTGCGCCGCTCCGACGAACTTGTACGTGGGATCGGACGACCGGCTGTTCGAGGGAGATCGGACAAGGAGGAGACGATCCACGCGGACGCGCTGCCTCAACTCTACTTCCGCTGCACGGCACTGCGCGTCTAGTGGTAATGATTAGTGATCCATCTCTCGTAGCATGTTCTTGGTTGTTCTACGCGTAGGAATTTAATTTTGCAGTCGACGCTCCCTACCGTATATCCCAACACTATGGAATAAGGAGTGGCAAAAGCCTAAGGTTGGGGATGCCCATGGCACCCCAAGATATTCAAGGATAACCAAAATCCTAAGCTTGGGGATGCCCCGGAAGGCATCCCCTCTTTCGTCTTCGTCTATCGGTAACTTTACTTGAAGCTATTTTTATTCGCCACATGGTATGTGTTTTCCTTGGAGCGTCTTGTATGATATTAGTCTTTGCTTTTTAATTTTCCACAATCATCCTTGCTATACACACCTTTTGGGAGAGAAATACTTGATTTGGAATTTATTAGAATACTCTTTGTGGTTCACTTATATCTTTTGAGCTAGATAGTTTTGCTCTAGTGCTTCACTTATATCTTTTAGAGCACGGCGGTTGTTAAATTCTGTAGAAATTGTTGATCTCTCATGCTTCACTTATATTATTTTGAGAGTCTTTTAGAACAGCATGGTATTTGCTATGGTTATAAAATTGGTCCTAGAATGATGGGCATCCAAGTTGGGTATAATAAAAACTATCATAAGAAGTGAATTGGATGCTATGATCAATTTGATGCTAGGATTATAGCGGAACCCTTTTTTTGGCTGTTGAATTGCCCATGACATGCCTTAGCAAAGTTCTTCCAACTCCAATGCATGCAATCTATTGAGCCAAGCAGACCAGGGAACCCGCGAGCTTTATTCATCTCCAAAAGCCTTGTGGTGTCTTCAGCATTGGGAGCTCTCAAATATTCTGGACCAAACACTCTCACAATTTCGACTATGAAGCACTTGACACAGATGATGGCCAAGTGGTCATCATCTAGATGCGCTGGAATACCGTATGCCAACATACGCAAAGCGGTTGTCACCTTTTGAAAGGCGCTATGCCCGAGTTCTCCGACGGCATTCCTCCTTTGCTGAAAAGCTGATCATGGCTCATCAGTTTCTCTGCAATGCGGTTGAACAACTCAAAGCTCATCATAGAACGACGCCGAAAGTAGGACTCAGGGTATGTTGGATTCTCCATAAAATAGTTCTTCATCAATCTCATGTGGGCATGGATCTTATGCCTCCAAAATTTCAGACGACCCATAACCGAACCAACGTGCATCGACTTTTTATTGACGTGCATAGCTAGGATCATTGAGAGATCCTCCTCTTAAATATCAAATTCTTGGTCGGAAGAATCATAGAACGAACTCATCTACAATATTGGATTTAAACTAGTTTATAAAACTACAAACAACATGCACCAAATTCATCTACAAGATATAAAATTTGAAGCAATACATACCTTGCAAGCATTTTGTCAAACACCTTGTGGGCGCCGAGCTGCAATGGGCCACCGGGCGCTGTTCGTCGGAGGAATGGTGCGCTCGAGGGGCGGGGTAAGGGGAGGAGGTGGAGGATGCAGCAGCGGCCCGCGGGGATAGGCGGGGAAAGCGCCGATGGGTCGCCGGAGCAAATCTGATACGAACATGGTCGCATCGAGTGTGCCATTAAGTGTTGTCCCGGATGAACCAAAATCAATTAAAGCCACGAACAAGTAGCATCTGTCGTCCTTTGTAGCCGCCGCCTCCTCCTTCTCCTCCATGAAAAGCTAGGGTTTTTGCCTCCCACCGCCGCCGCCGCAGGTCCGCCTCCTCTCCGATGGCCTTAGGGCCATGGGGGCGCAGTGGATCTTGAAGGAAATATGCCCTAGAGGACATAATAAAGTTATTATTTATTTCCTTATTTCATGATAAATGTTTATTATTCATGCTAGAATTGTATTAACTGGAAACATAATACATGTGTGAATACATAGACAAACATAGTGTCACTAGTATGCCTCTACTTGACTAGCTCGTGAATCAAAGATGGTTAAGTTTCCTAGCCATAGACATGAGTTGTCATTTGATTAACGGGATCACATCATTAGGAGAATGATGTGATTGACTTGACCCATTCCGTTAGCCTAGCACTTGATCGTTTACTATATTGCTATTGTTTTCTTCATGACTTATACAAGGTTCCTACAACTATGAGATTATGCAACTCCCGTTTACCGGAGGAACACTTTGTGTGCTACCAAATGTCACAACATAACTGGGTGATTATAAAGGAACTCTACAGGTGTCTCCGAAGGTACATGTTGAGTTCGCGTATTTCGAGATTAGGTTTTGTCACTCCGATTGTCGGAGAGGTATCTCCGGGCCCTCTCGGTAATGCACATCACTATAAGCCTTGCAAGCAATGTAGCTAATGAGTTAGTAACGGAATGATGCATTACATAACGAGTAAAGAGACTTGCCGGTAACGAGATTGAACTAGGTATTGAGATACCGATGATCGAATCTCGGGCAAGTAACATACGATGACAAAGGGAACAACGTATGTTGTTATGCGGTTTGACCGATAAAGATCTTCGTAGAATATGTAGGAGCCAATATGAGCATCCAGGTTCCGCTATTGGTTATTGACCGGAAACGTGTCTCGGTCATGTCTACATTGTTCTTGAACCCGTAGGGTCCGCACGCTTAAGGTTTTGATGATAGTTATATTATGAGTTTATGAGTTTTGATGTACCAAATTAGTTCGGAGTCCCGGATTAGATCGGGGACATGACGAGGAGTCTCTAAATGGTCGAGACGTAAAGATCGATATATTGGACGACTATATTCGGACTTCGGAAAGGTTCCGAGTGATTCGGGTATTTATCAGAGTACCCGGAGAGTTACGGGAATTCGCCGGGGAGAAGTATTGGGCCTTATTGGGCCATGCGGGAAAGAGAGAGGGGCTGCCTAGGGCAGGCTGAGCCCCCCCCAAGGCCTAGTCCGAATTGGACTAGGGGGAGGGGCCGCACCCCCTCCTTCCTTCCCTTCTCTCTTCCCCTTCCTTCTCTCCTACCCCTACTAGGAAAGGAGGAGTCCTACTCCCGGTGGGAGTAGGACTCCCCCCTTGGGCGTGCCTCCTCCTCCTTGGCCGGCCCTCCTCCCCTTGCTCCTTTATATACAGGGGCAAGGGAGCACCCCATAGACACACAAGTTGATCTTCGTGATCATTCCTAATCCGTGTGCGGTGCCCCCCTTCACCATATTCCACCTCGGTCATATCGTTGCAGTGCTTAGGCGAAGCCCTGCATCGGTAGAACATCATCATCGTCACCACACCGTCATGCTGACGGAACTCATCCCCGACACCCTGCTGGATCGGAGTCCAGGGATCATCATCGAGCTGAACGTGTACTGAACTCGGAGGTGCCGTACGTTCAGTACTCGGATCGGTCGGATCGTGAAGACGTACGACTACATCAACTGCGTTGTCATAACGCTTCCACTTACGGTCTACGAGGGTAAGTGGACAACACTCTCCCCTCTCGTTGCTATGCACCACCATGATCTTGCGTGTGTGTAGGAAATTTTTTGAAATTACTACATTCCCCAACAGTGGCATCCGAGCCAGGTTTTTATGCGTAGATGTCATATGCACGAGTAGAACACAAATGAGTTGTGGGCGATACAAGTCATACTGCTTACCAGCATGTCATACTTTGGTTCAGCGGTATTGTGAGATGAAGCGGCCCGGACCGACATTACGTGTACGCTTACGCGAGACTGGTTTCACCATTACGAGCACTCGTGCTTAAAGGTGACTGGCGGGTGTCTGTCTCTCTCACTTTAGTTGAACCGAGTGTGGCTACGGCCGGTCCTTGCGAAGGTTAAAACAACACTAACTTGACAAACTATCGGTGTGGTTTTGATGCGTAGGTAAGAACGGTTCTTGCTCAGCCCGTAGCAGCCACGTAAAATTTGCAACAACAAAGTAGAGGACGTCTAACTTGTTTTTGCAGGGCATGTTGTGATGTGATATGGTCAAGACGTGATGCTATATTTTATTGTATGAGATGATCATGTTTTGTAACCGAAGTTATCGGCAACTGGCAGGAGCCATATGGTTGTCGCTTTATTGTATGAAATGCAAACGCCCTATAATTTCTTTACTTTATCACTAACCGGTAGTGATAGTCGTAGAAGCAATAGATGGCGTAACGACAACGATGCTACGATGGAGATCAAGGTGTCGCGCCGGTGACGATGGTGATCACGACGGTGCTTCGGAGATGGAGATCACAAGCACAACATGATGATGGCCATATCTTATCACTTATATTGATTGCATGTGATGTTTATCATTTATGCATCTTATCTTGTTTTGATTGCCTGTAGCATTTTAAGATGATCTCTCACTAAAATTATAAAGAAGTGTTCTCCCTGAGTATGCACCGTTCCGAAAGTTCTTCGTGCTGAGACACCACGTGATGATTGGGTGTGATAAGCTCTACGTTCAAATACAACGGGTGCAAAACAGTTGCACACGCGGAATACTCAGGTTAAACTTGACGAGCCTAGCATATACAGATATGGCCTCGGAACACGTAGACCGCAAGGTCGAACGTGAATCATATACTAGATATGATCAACATAGAGATGTTCACAATTGAAACTACTCCATCTCACGTGATGATCGGACATGGTTTAGTTGATTTGGATCACGTGATCACTTAGATGACTAGAGAGATGTCTGTCTAAGTGGGAGTTCTTTAGCAATATGATTAATTGAACTTAAATTTATCATGAGCTTAGTCCTGGTAGTATTTTCCAAATTATGTTGTAGATCAATAGCTCGCGTTGTTGCTTTCATATGTTTATTTTGATATGTTCCTAGAGAAAATTGTGTTGAAAAATGTTAATAGCAATAATGCGGATTGGATCCGTGATCTGAGGTTTATCCTCATTGCTGCACAGAAGAATTATGTCCTTGATGCACCGCTAGGTGACAAACCTATTGCAGGAGCAGATGCAGACGTTATGAACATTTGGCTAGCTCAATATGATGGCTACTTGATAGTTTAGTGCACCATGCTTAACGGCTTAGAATCGGGACTTCAAAGACGTTTTTGAACGTCATGGACCATATGAGATGTGCCAGGAATTGAGGTTAATATTTCAAGCAAATATCCGAGTTGAGAGATATGAAGTCTCCAACAAGTTCTATAGCTAAAAATGGAGGAGAATCACTCAACTAGTGAGCATGTGCTCAGATTGTCTGGGTACTACAATCATTTGAATCAAGTGGGAGTTAATCTTCCAGATAAGATAGTGATTGACAGAGTTCTCTAGTCACCATCACCAAGTTACTAGAACTTCGTGATGAACTATAGTATGCAAGGGATGACGAAAACGATTCCCGAGCTCTTTGTGATGTTGAAATCGACAAAGGTAGACATCAAGAAAGAGCATCAAGTGTTGATGATTGACAAGACCACTAGTTTCAAGAAAAGGGCAAAGGGAAAGAAAGGGAAACTTCAAGTAGAATGGCAAACAAGTTGTCACTCCCGTGAAGAAGACCAAAGCTGGACCAAAGCCTGAAACTGAGTGCTTACACTGCAAAGGAAATGGTCAACGGAAGCGGAAATGCCCTGAATATTTGGTGGATAAGAAGGATGGCAAAGTGAACAAGGATATAGTTGATATACAGGTTTTTGATGTGTGCCTTACTACTGTTTATAGTAGCCCCTGAGTATTTGATACTTGTTCGGTTGCTAAGATTAGTAACTCGAAACAGGAGTTAAAAAATAAACAGAGACTAGTTGAAGGGGAAGTGACGATGAGTGTTGGAAGTAGTTCCAAGATTGATATAATCATCATCGCACACTCCCTATACTTTCGGGATTAGTGTTAAACCTAAATAAATGTTATTTGGCGTTTGCTTTGAGCATGAATATGATTTGATCATGTTTATTGCAATACGGTTATTCATTTAAAGTAAGAGAATAATTGTTGTTCTGTTTACATGAATAAAACCTTCAAATGGTCATACACCCAATGAAAATAGTTTGTTAGATCTCGATCGTAGTGATACACATATTCATAATATTGATGCCAAAAGATGCAAAGTTAATAATGATAGTGCAACTTATTTGTGGCACTGCCGTTTGGGTCATATCGGTGTAAAGCGCATAAAGAAACTCCATAAAGATGGATTTTCGGAATCACTTGGTTATGAATCATTTGATGCTTGCGAACCGTGCCTTTTGGGCAAGATGACTAAAACTCCGTTCTCCGGAACAATGGAATGAGCTACTGACTTATTGGATATAATACATACCGATGTATGCGATCCAATGAGTGTTGATGCTCGTGGCAAGTATCATTATTTTCTGACCTTCACAAGATAATTTGAGCAGATATAGGTATATCTATTTGATGAAACATAAGTCTGAAATAGTTGAAAGGTTCAAAGAATTTCAGAACGAAGTAGAGAATCATCGTAACAAGAAAATAAAGTTTCTACGATCTGATCGTAGAGGAGAATATATTTGAGTTACGAGTTTGGCCTTCATATAAAACAATGTGAAATAGTTTCGCAACTCACGCCACCTGGAACACCACAATGTAATGGTGTGTCCGAACATCATAATCGTACTTTACTAGATATGTTGCGATCTATGATGTCTCTTATCGGTTTACCACTATCGTTTTGGGGTTATGCATTAGAGACAGTTGCATTCACGTTTAATAGGGCACCATCTAAATCTGTTGAGACAACACCGTATGAACTATGGTTTAGCAGTAAACCTAAGCTGTCGTTTCTTAAAGTTTGGAGTTGCGATGCTTATATGAAAAAGGTTTTCAACCTGATAAGCTCGAACCCAAATCGGAGAAATGTGTCTTCATAGGATACCCAAAAGAGACTATTGGATACACCTTCTATCACAGATCTGAGGGCAAGATTTTTGTTGCTAAATTTGGATCCTTTCTAGAGAAGGAGTTTCTCTCGAAAGAAGTGAGTGGGAGGAAAGTAGAGCTTGATAAGGTAATTTGTACCTTCTCCCGAATTGGAAAGTAGTTCATCACAGAAATCAGTTCCAGTGATTCTTACACCAATTAGTGAGGAAGTTAATGATGATGATCATGAAACTTCAGCTCAAGTTATTACAGAAACTCATAGGTCTTCCAGAGTACGGTCCGCACCAGAGTGGTACGGTGATCCTATTCTAGAAGTCATGTTACTAGACCATGATGAACCTATGAACTATGAGGAAGCGATGATGAGCCCAGATTCCGCAAAATGGCTTGAGACCATGAAATCTGAGATTGGATCCATGTATGAGAACAAAGTGTGGACTTTGGTGGAATTGCCCGATGATCGGCAAGCCATATTGTATAAATGGATCTTCAAGAAGAAGACTGGCGCTAATGGTAATGTAACTGTCTACAAAGCTCGACTTGTTGCGAAAGGTTTTTGACAAGTTCAAGGAGTTGACTACGATGAGACTTTCGCACCCGTAGCGATGCTTAAGTCTGTCCGAATCATGTTAACAAGTGCCACGTTTTATGAAATCTGGCAAATGGATGTCAAAACTGCATTCCTTAATGGTTTTTTAAAAGAAGAGTTGTATATGATGCAACCAGAAGGTTTTGTCAATCCTAAAGGTGCTAACAAAATGTGCAAGCTCCAGCGATCCATTTATGGACTGGTGCAAGCATCTCAGAGTTGGAATATACGCTTTGATAAGTTGATCAAAGCATATAGTTTTATACAGACTTGCCGTGAAGCCTGTATTTATAATAAAGTGAGTGGGAGCACTACCGCTTTTCTGATAAATATATGTGAGTAACATATTGTTGATCAGAAATGATGTAGAATTTTTCTAGAAAGCATAAAGGAGTATTTGAAAGGAGTTCTTTAAAAGAAAGACCTCAGTAAAGCTACTTACATATTGAGCATCAAGATCTATTGAGATAGATCAACACGCTTGATAAGTTTTTTCAATAAGTACATACATTGTCAAGATTTTGAAATAGTTCAAAATTGAACAGTCAAAGAAAGAGTTCTTGCCTGTGTTGCCAAGGTGTGAAATTGAGTAAGACTCAAATCCCGACCAAGGCAGAAAACAGAAAAGAGAATGAAAGTCATTCCCTATGCCTCAGTCATAGGTTCTATAAAGTATGCTATGCTATGTACCAGACCTATTGTATACCTTGCTCTTAATTTGGCAAGGGAGTACAATAGTGATCTAGGAGTAGATCACTGGACATTGGTCAAGAATATCCTTAGTGAGGACTAAGGAAATATTTCTCGATTATGGAGGTGATAAAAGAGCCCGTCATAAAGAGCTACATCGGTGCAAGCTTTCACACCGATCCAGATGACTCTAAGTCTCAATCTGGATACATATTGAAAGTGGGAGCAATTAGCTAGAGTAGCTCCGTGCAGAGCATTGTAGACATAGAATATTTGCAAAATACATGCAGCTCTGAATGTGATAGACCCGTTGACTAAGCTTTTCTCACGAGCAAAACATGATCACACCTTACTACTCTTTTGGTGTTAATCACATAGCGATGTTAACTAGATTATTGACACTAGTAAACCCTTTGGGTATTGGTCACATGACGATGTGAACTATGGGTGTTAATCATATACAGATATGAATATTGGTATTAAATCACATGGCGATGTGAACTAGATTATTGACTCTAGTGCAAGTGGGAGACTGAAGGAAATATGCCCTAGAGGCAATAATAAAGTTATTATTTATTTCCTTATTTCATGATAAATGTTTATTATTCATGCTAGAATTGTATTAACCAGAAACATAATACATGTGTGAATACATAGACAAACATAGTGTCACTAGTATGCCTCTACTTGACTAGCTCCTGAATCAATGATGGTTAAGTTTCCTAGCCATAGACATGAGTTGTCATTTGATTAACGGGATCACATCATTAGGAGAATGATGTGATTGACTTGACCCATTACGTTAGCATAGCACTTGATCGTTTAGTATATTGCTATTGCTTTCTTCATGACTTATACAAAGTTCCTACAACTATGAGATTATGCAACTCCCGTTTACCGGAGGAACACTTTGTGTGCTACCAAATGTCACAACGTAACTGGGTGATTATAAAGGAGCTCTACAGGTGTCTCCGAACGTACATGTTGAGTTTGCGTATTTCGAGATTAGGTTTTGTCACTCCAATTGTCGGAGAGGTATCTCTGGGCCCTCTCGGTAATGCACATCACTATAAGCCTTGCAAGCAATTTAGCTAATGAGTTTGTTACGGAATGATGCATTACATAACGAGTAAAGAGACTTGCCGGTAACGAGATTGAACTAGGTATTGAGATCCCGACGATCGAATCTCGGGCAAGTAACATACGATGACAAAGGGAATAACGTATGTTGTTATGCGGTTTGACCGATAAAGATCTTCGTAGAATATGTAGGAGCCAATATGAGCATCCAGGTTCCGCTATTGGTTATTGACCGGAAACGTGTCTCGGTCATGTCTACATTGTTCTCGAACCCGTAGACTCCGCACGCTTAAGGTTTCGATGACAGTTATATTATGAGTTTATAAGTTTTGATGTACCGAAGGAGTTCGGAGTCCCGGATGAGATTGGTGACATGACGAGGAGTCTCGGAATGATCGAGAGGTAAAGATTGATATATTGGACGACTATATTCGGACTTCGGAAAGGTTCCGAGTGATTTGGGTATTTATCGGAGTACCGGAGAGTTACGGGAGAGCGCCTACTCGGCGCCTTCAGCGCCGCTTGACGCGACGGGCGCTCATTGAAGCAACCTGGTGGGCCGGCCCACGAACACATAGCGTTGCAATGTATTTATATAGCGCGGAAAAAATTACAATCAAATATCATCCTGGTGTGGACTCGAACTCGCGCCTCTTACCTCACATTCTTGAATACCTGACCACTAGAGCAAGTTGCTCTTTGTGAAATAATCTAGCGCGACAGGGTATAACAACAGAAAATAGTTGGTACGCTATTTATTTCACGTACATTGTTACTTCGATTTTTGATTTATTTGAAAACATTTTATAAAAACACGATTTCTTTTGAAAAAATGTGAACAAAATTTGAAAGTCGACAGATTTAATAAATAATCAAGAATTGAGAAAAGTTCATGTATTCATAAAAGTTCATGAATTCAAAAAGTTTATAAAAATTGAAAAAGTTCATCTATTTAGAAAAATGGTCACAAAATCTGAAAAAAGTTCATCTATTTTACAAATTTACATCGGTTAACAAAAATAGTTCACTAAATTTCAATACAGTTCACCAATTTTCAAAAAAGTTCACAAAATTTGGAAAAAGTTCATCAATTTTGAAAAAAAATTCAACTAATTTCAAAACAGTTCACCAATTCTCAAAAAAGTTCACAAAATTTGGAAAAAGTTCATCAAGTTTGAAAAAAGTTCATCGATTCTCAAAAAAGTTTATCTTTTTCAAAAATGTTCAGAAAATATGGAAAAGTTCATCGATTTTGAAAAAGAGTTGAAAAAGTTCATTAAACTTAGGAAAAAGTTCAACAATTTTGGAAAAAAATAAAATTAGAAAAAAGAAAACTAACAAAATCGTTCCAATAAAAAACAAACACAAAAAATAAAAAAAAAACAAAGAAGAACAGAAGTAAAAGTGTATAACTGAACAAATTAGGTGTTGGTGGTGTGGTGGTTAGCGCAGCTTATGCTAGGGCAGGAGGTCGCAGGTTCGAAACTCATCTGCTGTGAATTTTTTGTCGTTAAAACGTGAAGAAGAAAAACAAAGGTGGGCCGGCCCAGTGCGACGCGATTGATGAGAGGGGGGTATGCGCCCGATTGCGAGAATAACTAAATCGGGCGCTAAAGGCGCCAAATAGGAACCGGCGAGTTACGGGAATTCGCCGAGGAGAAGTATTGGGCCTTATTGGGCCATACGGGAAACAGAGAGGGGCTGCCTAGGGCAGGCCGCGCGCCCCCCCGAGGCCTAGTCCGAATTGGACTAGGGGGAGGGGCCGCACCCCCTCCTTCCTTCCCTTCTCTCTTCCCCTTCCTTCTCTCCTACTCCTACTAGGAAAGGAGGAGTCTTACTCCCGGTGGGAGTAGGACTCCCCCCTTGGGTGCGCCTCCTCCTCCTTGGCCGGCCCTCCTCCCTTGCTTCTTTATATATGGTGGCAAGGGGGCACCCCATAGACACACAAGTTGATCTTCGTGATCATTCCTTATCCGTGTGCAGTGCCCCCCCTTCACCATATTCCACCTCGGTCATATCGTTGTAGTGCTTAGGCGAAGCCCTGCGTCGGTAGAACATCATCATCGTCACCACGCCGTCATGCTACCGGAACTCATCCCCGACACCCTGCTGGATCGGAGTCCAGGGATCGTCATCGAGCTGAACGTGTGCTGAACTCGGAGGTGCCGTACGTTCGGTACTCGGATCGGTCGAATCGTGAAGACGTACGACTACAACAACCGCGTTGTCATAACGCTTACGCTTGCGGTCTACGAGGGTACGTGGACACACTCTTCCCTCTCGTTGCTATGCATCACCACGATCTTGCGTGTGCATAGGAATTTTTTTGAAATTACTACTTTCCCCAACAGTGGCATCCGAGCCAAGTTTTTATGCGTAGATGTCATATGCACGAGTAGAACACAAATGAGTTGTGGGCGATACAAGTCATACTGCTTACCAGCATGTCATACTTTGGTTCAGCGGTATTGTGAGATGAAGCGGCACGGACCGACATTACGTGTATGCTTACGCGAGACTGGTTTCACCGTTACGAGCACTCGTGCTTAAAGGTGACTGGCGGGTGTCTATCTCTCTCACTTTAGTCGAACCGAGTGTGGCTACGCCCGGTCCTTGTGAAGGTTAAACCAGCACTAACTTGATGAACTATCGTTGTGGTTTTGATGCGTAGGTAAGAACGGTTCTTGCTCAGCCCGTAGCAGCCACGTAAAATTTGCAACAACAAAGTAGAGGACGTCTAACCTGTTTTTGCAGGGCATGTTGTGATGTGGTATGGTCAAGACGTGATGCTATATTTTATTGTATGAGATGATCATGTTTTGTAACCGAAATTATCGGCAACTGGCAGGAGCCATATGGTTGTCACTTTATTGTATGAAATGCAAACACCCTGTAATTGCTTTACTTTATCACTAAGTGGTAGTGATAGTCGTAGAAGCAATAGATGGCGTAACGACAACGATGCTACGATGGAGATCAAGGTGTCGCGCCGGTGACGATGGTGATCACGACGGTGCTTCGGAGATGGAGATCACAAGCACAAGATGATGATGGCCATATCATATCACTTATATTGATTGCATGTGATGTTTATCATTTATGCATCTTATCTTGCTTTGATTGCCGGTAGCATTTTAAGATGATCTCTCACTAAAATTATCAAGAAGTGTTCTCCCTGAGTATGCACCGTTCCGAAAGTTCTTCGTGCTGAGACACCATGTGATGATCGGGTGTGATAAGCTCTACGTTCAAATACAACGGGTGCAAAACAGTTGCACACGCGGAATACTCAGGTTAAACTTGGCGAGCCTAGCATATACAGATATGGCCTCGAAACACGAAGACCGCAAGGTCGAACGTGAATCATATACTAGATATGGTCAACATAGAGATGTTCACCATTGAAACTACTCCATCTCACGTGATGATCGGACATGGTTTAGTTGATTTGGATCACGTGATCACTTAGATGACTAGAGAGATGTCTGTCTAAGTGGGAGTTCTTTAGCAATATGATTAATTGAACTTAAATTTATCATGAACTTAGTCCTGGTAGTATTTTGCAAATTATGTTGTAGATCAATAGCTCGCGTTGTTGCTTTCATATGTTTATTTTGATATGTTCCTAGAGAAAATTGTGTTGAAAAATGTTAATTGCAATGATGCGGATTGGATCCGTGATCTGAGATTTATCCTCATTGCTGCACAGAAGAATTATGTCCTTGATGCACCGCTAGGTGACAGACCTATTGCAGGAGCAGATACAGACGTTATGAACGTTTGGCTAGCTCAATATGATGATTACTTGATAGTTTAGTGCACCATGCTTAACGACTTAGAATCGGGACTTCAAAGACGTTTTTGAACGTCATGGACCATATGAGATGTGCCAGGAATTGAGGTTAATATTTCAAGCAAATATCCGAGTTGAGAGATATGAAGTCTCCAACAAGTTCTATAGCTAAAAGATGGAGGAGAATCGCTCAACTAGTGAGCATGTGCTCAGATTGTCTGGGTACTACAATCGCTTGAATCAAGTGGGAGTTAATCTTCCAGATAAGATAGTGATTGACAGAGTTCTCTAGTCACCATCACCAAGTTACTAGAACTTCGTGATGAACTATAGTATGCAAGGGATGACGAAAACGATTCCCGAGCTCTTTGTGATGTTGAAATCGACGAATGTAGAAATCAAGAAAGAGCATCAAGTGTTGATGATTGACAAGACCACTAGTTTCAAGAAAAGGACAAATGGAAAGAAAGGGAAACTTCAAGTAGAATGGCAAACAAGTTGTCACTCCCATGAAGAAGACCAAAGTTGGACCAAAGCCTGAAACTGAGTGCTTACACTGCAAAGGAAATGGTCACCGGAAGCGGAAATGCCCTGAATATTTGGTGGATAAGAAGGATGGCAAAGTGAACAAGGGTATATTTGATATACAGGTTATTGATGTGTGCCTTACTACTGTTTATAGTAGCCCCTGAGTATTTGATACTTGTTCGGTTGCTAAGATTAGTAACTCGAAACAGGAGTTACAAAATAAACAGAGACTAGTTGAAGGGGACGTGACGATGAGTGTTGGAAGTAGTTCCAAGATTGATATAATCATCATCGCACACTCCCTATACTTTCGGGATTAGTGTTAAACCTAAATAAATGTTATTTGGCGTTTGCTTTGAGCATGAATATGATTTGATCATGTTTATTGCAATACGGTTATTCATTTAAAGTCAGGGAATAATTGTTGTTCTGTTTACATGAATAAAACCTTCAAATGGTCATACACCCAATGAAAATAGTTTGTTGGATCTCGATCGTAGTGATACACATATTCATAATATTGATGCCAATAGATGCAAAGTTAATAATGATAGTGCAACTTATTTGTGGCACTGCCGTTGGGTCATATCGGTGTAAAGCGCATGAAGAAACTCCATAAAGATGGATTTTCGGAATCACTTGGTTATGAATCATTTGATGCTTGCGAACCGTGCCTTTTGGGCAAGATGACTGAAACTCCGTTCTCCGGAACAATGGAATGAGCTACTGACTTATTGGATATAATACATACCGATGTATGCGATCCAATGAGTGTTGATGCTCGTGGCAAGTATCATTATTTTCTGACCTTCACAAGATAATTTGAGCAGATATAGGTATATCTATTTGATGAAACATAAGTCTGAAATAGTTGGAAGGTTCAAAGAATTTCAGAGTGAAGTAGAGAATCATCGTAACAAGAAAATAAAGTTTCTACAATCTGATCGTAGAGGAGAATATATTTGAGTTACGAGTTTGGCCTTCATATAAAACAATGTGAAATAGTTTCGCAACTCACGCCACCTGGAACACCACAATGTAATGGTGTGTCCGAACATCATAATCGTACTTTACTAGATATGTTGCGATCTATGATGTCTCTTATCGGTTTACCACTATCGTTTTGGGGTTATGCATTAGAGACAGTTGCATTCACGTTTAATAGGGCACCATCTAAATCTGTTGAGACAACACCGTATGAACTATGGTTTAGCAGTAAACCTAAGCTGTCGTTTCTTAGATTTTGGAGTTGCGATGCTTATATGAAAAAGGTTTTCAACCTGATAAGCTCGAACCCAAATCGGAGAAATGTGTCTTCATAGGATACCCAAAAGAGACTATTGGGTACACCTTCTATCACATATCTGAGGGCAAGATTTTCGTTGCTAAATTCGGATCCTTTCTAGAGAAGGAGTTTCTCTCGAAAGAAGTGAGTGGGAGGAAAGTAGAGCTTGATAAGGTAATTTGTACCTTCTCCCGAATTGGAAAGTAGTTCATCACAGAAATCAGTTCCAGTGATTCTTACACCAATTAGTGAGGAAGTTAATGATGATGATCATGAAACTTCAGATCAAGTTATTACAGAAACTCATAGGTCTTCCAGAGTACGGTCCGCACCAGAGTGGTACGGTGATCCTATTCTAGAAGTCATGTTACTAGACCATGATGAACCTATGAACTATGAGGAAGCGATGATGAGCCCAGATTCCGCAAAATGGCTTGAGACCAAGAAATCCGAGATTGGATCCATGTATGAGAACAAAGTGTGGACTTTGGTGGAATTGCCCGATGATCGGCAAGCCATATTGTATAAATGGATCTTCAAGAAGAAGACTGTCGCTGATGGTAATGTAACTGTCTACAAAGCTCGACTTGTTGCGAAAGGTTTTTGACAAGTTCAAGGAGTTGACTACGATGAGACTTTCGCACCCGTAGCGATGCTTAAGTCTGTCCGAATCATGTTAGCAAGTGCCACGTTTTATGAAATCTGGCAAATGGATGTCAAAACTGCATTCCTTAATGGTTTTTTTAAGGAAGAGTTGTATATGATGCAACCAGAAGGTTTTGTCAATCCTAAAGGTGCTAACAAAATGTGCAAGCTCCAGCGATCCATCTATGGACTGGTCCAAGCATCTCAGAGTTGGAATATACGCTTTGATAAGTTGATCAAAGCATATAGTTTTATACAGACTTGCGGTGAAGCCTGTATTTACAATAAAGTGAGTGGGAGCACTACCGCTTTTCTGATAAATATATGTGAGTAACATATTGTTGATCAGAAATGATGTAGAATTTTTTTGGAAAGCATAAAGGAGTATTTGAAGGGAGTTCTTTAAAAGAAAGACCTCAGTACAGCTACTTACATATTGAGCATCAAGATCTATTGAGATAGATCAAGACGCTTGATAAGTTTTTTCAATAAGTACATACATTGTCAAGATTTTGAAATAGTTCAAAATTGAACAGTCAAAGAAAGAGTTCTTGCCTGTGTTGCAAAGGTGTGAAATTGAGTAAGACTCAAATCCCGACCAAGGCAGAAAATAGAAAAGAGAATGAAAGTCATTCCCTATGCCTCAGTCATAGGTTCTATAAAGTATGCTATGCTATGTACCAGACCTATTGTATACCTTGCTCTTAATTTGGCAAGGGAGTACAATAGTGATCTAGGAGTAGATCACTGGACATTGGTCAAGAATATCCTTAGTGAGGACTAAGGAAATATTTCTCGATTATGGAGGTGATAAAAGAGCCCGTCATAAAGAGTTACATCGGTGCAAGCTTTCACACCGATCCAGATGACTCTAAGTCTCAATCTGGATACATATTGAAAGTGGGAGCAATTAGCTAGAGTAGC
The DNA here is from genome assembly GCA_021437245.1 of Aegilops speltoides. Lineage (NCBI taxonomy): Eukaryota > Viridiplantae > Streptophyta > Magnoliopsida > Poales > Poaceae > Aegilops > Aegilops speltoides. The sequence goes on along the minus strand of CM038141.1, from coordinate 9,838,821 downwards.
TCCGTGCAGAGCATTGTAGACATAGAATATTTGCAAAATACATGCGGCTCTGAATGTGACAGACCCGTTGACTAAGCTTCTCTCACGAGCAAAACATGATCACACCTTACTACTCTTTTGGTGTTAATCACATAGCGATGTGAACTAGATTATTGACTCTAGTAAACCCTTTGGGTGTTGGTCATATGACGATGTGAACTATGGGTGTTAATCATATAAATATATGAATACTGGTATTAAATCACATGGCGATGTGAACTAGATTATTGACTCTAGTGCAAGTGGGAGACTGAAGGAAATATGCCCTAGAGGCAATAATAAAGTTATTATTTATTTCCTTATTTCATGATAAATGTTTATTATTCATGCTAGAATTGTATTAACCAGAAACATAATACATGTGTGAATACATAGACAAACATAGTGTCACCAGTATGCCTCTACTTGACTAGCTCCTGAATCGAAGATGGTTAAGTTTCCTAGCCATAGACATGAGTTGTCATTTGATTAACGGGATCACATCATTAGGAGAATGATTTGATTGACTTGACCCATTCCGTTAGCCTAGCACTTGATCGTTTAGTATATTGTTATTGCTTTCTTCATGACTTATACAAAGTTCCTACAACTATGAGATTATGCAACTCCCGTTTACCGGAGGAACACTTTGTGTGCTACCAAACGTCACAACGTAACTGGGTGATTATAAAGTAGCTATACAGGTGTCTCCAAAGGTACATGTTGAGTTGGTGTATTTCGAGATTAGGTTTTGTCACTCCGATTGTCTGAGAGGTATCTCTGGGCCCTCTCGGTAATGCACATCACTATAAGCCTTGCAAGCAATGTAGCTAATGAGTTAGTTACGGAATGATGCATTACATAACGAGTAAAGAGACTTGCCGGTAACGAGATTGAACTAGGTATTGAGATACCGACGATCGAATCTCGGGCAAGTAACATACGATGACAAAGGGAACAATGTATGTTGTTATGTGGTTTGACCGATAAAGATCTTCGTAGAATATGTAGGAGCCAATATGAGCATCCAGGTTCCCCTATTGGTTATTGACTGGAAACGTGTCTCGGCCATGTCTACATTGTTCTCGAACCCGTAGAGTCCGCACGCTTAAGGTTTCGATGACAGTTATATTATGAGTTTTGATGTACCGAAGGAGTTCGGAGTCCCGGATGAGATCGGGGACATGACGAGGAGTCTCGAAATGGTCGAGACGTAAAGATCGATATATTGGACGACTATATTCGGACTTCGGAAAGGTTCCGAGTGATTCAGGTATTTATCGGAGTACCGGAGAGTTACGGGAATTCGCCGGGGAGAAGTATTGGGCCTTATTGGGCCATACGGGAAAGAGAGAGGGGCTGCCTAGGGCAGGCCTCGCGCCCCCCAAAGGCCTAGTCCGAATTTGACTAGGGGGAGGGGCCGCACCCCCTCCTTCCTTCCCTTCTCTCTTCCCCTTCCTTCTCTCCTACTCCTACTAGGAAAGGAGGAGTCCTACTCCCGGTGGGAGTAGGACACCCCCCTTGGGCGCGCATCCTCCTCCTTGCCCGGCCCTCCTCCCCTTGCTCCTTTATATATGGGGGCAAGGGGCACCCCATAGACACACAAGTTGATCTTCGTGATCATTCCTTATCCGTGTGCGGTGCCCCCCTGCACCATATTCCACCTCGGTCATATCGTTGCAGTGCTTAGGCGAAGCCCTGCGTCGGTAGAACATCATCGTCGTCACCACGCCGTCGTGCTGACGGAACTCATCCCCGACACCCTGCTGGATCGGAGTCCAGGGATCATCATCGAGCTGAACGTGTGCTGAACTCGGAGGTGCCGTACGTTCGGTACTCGGATCGGTCGGATCGTGAAGACGTACGACTACATCAACCGCGTTGTCATAACGCTTCCGCTTACGGTCTACGAGGGTACGTGGACAACACTCTCTCCTCTCGTTGATATGCATCACCATGATCTTGCGTGTGCGTAGGAAATTATTTTAAATTACTACGTTCCCCAACAGATCTCGGCAAGGGTCGGCGGGAGGGCTCCGTTTTTAATTGTTTCTTTCAGTTTTGCTAGGGTTTGTGTCCTGCTCAGGAAGACGAGACGGCGGCGGCTTCCTGAAGATGGAATAAAGGTCTCCCCGCTTAGCCCCCGTTACGGCGATGCGTCTAGCATCGTTGGTGGGCGTGTGGAGGTGTCTCCGGCGGATGTATCTTTGGTGGATTTGCTGGGATCTCGTCGTTGTTCGTCTATGTTCGTGTGTCTTCGGATTCGATTTTTCTGATCTACGTTATTCTTCATCTGCGGCGGTTGCTGTTCTGGTGCGCTGGTCCTACCGGGCCTTAGCACGACGACTTCCCTACTGTCTACTACAACAAGTTGTGCCCGACTCCGGCGATGGAGGGCGATGACGGCGGCGCGCCTTCAGCTCGCTTCAGTGCTGGTAGTTGTCGCTAGGTGGTCTACGGATCTGGATGTGATTTCTATTATTTCAGGTATTCGTTGTACTGCCATGATTGAAGATGAATAGATCGGAAATTTTCTTGCAAAAAAAAAAATTAAAGCCACGAACAATAATTTAGCTACTCAGATAAATAATTATTCTATGGCCAAGAATATAGGGATGTTCACATGCAAAGAAAATATAGATGCAGTGCAACGTGAGCTAAACTGTGGCAAGGACGGCCGTGTACGAATATTATGTGGACCTGGTTTGACCGGCTTAGCCAGTTACACTTCAGAACCTCATTGTTTGGGTGATACACGTGATAGGTGCTGGAGGCTAAAAACAAACAATAAAAGGAAAAATTCAGGTGATACATGTATGAATGAAGCATGCATGAAGAGCTACCAAAGATCCAGTACCTGGTCAGATAATTCCTACCTTCCGTGCACCACCAGGGAAAATAAGATTAGGTTCATTCCTAATCTCCATCCAGTCAGGACAGAGTTTGTTATATATATATATTTTTGGAATCACGGGGGGAGTTTTCCCGCCTGAATATATTACTCAAAGTGGCCAAAATGCTAGAGCGGTGATCCAGTTTATAAGGAAAACCAGATTGAAAACCTTAACAAATTGATCCCATTTATAAGAGAAACAGCACGGCCAGCTGAGGGACATAAGAACATCACCATGAGAGACACATGTAGATATGGGGTGTCGTCGAGAGATCAAAATACCAGGACTTTGCAAACAGCCGAACGCATCGGCGGGCATACTGGCCCCATGGCACAACTCAGGAGCATCCACAATCAACGAGTGTCATCCCAGACACGAACCTTGACTGGGGCTCCGCCATAGAAAGAACAGAACGAATAGCAGTTTGAGAGGTATCTTGCGCCATCCTTGAGCAAAGATGAGTCGAGAAAACACCAAGAGCACCAAGCTCGCCACAACACAACGGTAACCATGAGAGGGTCTTGAGCAACCATTACCAACCTGAGCCGCACGAGAATACCACCACCATAGACGAAGAGCTCCAATCAACCGAGACCATCCATGATGGCCTCAAGGCTATTGGTGCAGCCGAAAGGCAATGAGCGACCGAGTCCACACCCAGATGAAGAGTCACACGCTGCCGAGTCTACATCACAACAGCGGCACCGCCAGTGAAGCCGAAGGGCATCAAGGAGCCGAGTCTACACCCGGATCGCTTCTCCGAGCACACCAGCAGAAGCCGGCCGTGCCACCACCCCCATCCAACCCGCAGTGAGCAGCAACCACCAATCCACCAAGCTGATGCCTTCAGGAAGGAATGCGACGCGAATAGCGCCGCCATCGGCCGTTCCGAATGGACCAGGAACATGGGTTTCCCCAGGAGCCTCGAAGGGGAAGTCACCATGACAGCGATGCCTCCAAGGAGGTAAGCGGCACCCGCGGGCGTCACCATCGCCGGCTCCGGCAGGAGCAGAGGCTTTCGCCCAAGTGAGCAGACCACCTCCGAGGAGCACCGATAGACTGCGAATCGCTCTCCCTGCACCACCACAGAGCAAGGGTCACTGCAGCCCGCCACCACACGTGACCAAATCCGGACCACCGCAGGCCAGATCCTGCTCAACCGCCATTGAGCAGCACCGCCGCCTCAGGAGCACCGCACCTTGCCGCCGACGAAGTCGAGCAGCACCACCGCACCGCAGCCGTAAGCCTGCAAGCAGAGGACGGGGGGCTGCCACCCCGCCTCATCGAGGTCGGCCAGATCTGAGAGCCGAGGCAAGGGCCCCGCGCGCCGCCACACAAGCCGGTCCCTAACCGTCGGATCCGCTTGACGCCAGGCCTGGAGACGCTGCAGGAGGAGCCACCCACCAGACATGCTCCCCTGGCCACCGGGACAACGTCGCCGGCCGCTGAGCAGACTGAAGAAGAGCCAACCCCATCCTCCACCACAAGCACCCGGTGCGGCAGCAACACCGCACCCAGGCCCGACCACCACGCCGCCGAGCGGCCGCAGCGGCTGCCGTAGCCACGCAGACCGAGGCCGCCGCCTCAGGGCTCAAGCTCTGCCTCGCCCATCGCTACGGTCGAAGATCCCCCTCCCCTTAGAGGAACGGGGCCCGCCGCAACCGCGGCAGGGGCCGGCGACAGGGGGGCAGCGGAGGGCCGGCCTAGCGGCGCTGGGATCTAGGGGCCCTCGGGTCGCCTCGCGAGGGAGACGACGCGAGGGAGTTCAAAAGCCAGTTTGTTATATTATAGGTAGTTTATTATTTTCTGTTTGAAAAGATATCCACTTTGTTTCCTTGTGCGTGTGTTGTACGTGACAAGAAACCAAGTTGGAACATAACGTGATTTCGTAGCACTCTTGTCTAGTTTGGTAGGTACCGTGTGCGTTTACTTTCGCATATAAAGCCAGGCTTCGGTCATGTATAGATCAGTTTTGAGTTTTATTCGGGAGTTATGAACAAGGTTCAGAAAAAGTCTAGTTTTTAGGCAATTTAATCTTGAGTATTTTCTGTGATTTTCCCATCGAGAAAATTATGGAAGGTTGATCATCACCCTGATGCCTACGTGCTGATCCGAGGGGGTCATTATCTTTGTTCGCACACTATTTGTGCATCTTAGAGATTGTTATTGGAGGTTGCGAGGAGGAACACGGGGAAAGAACTACTGATCTTGCATCCCCATGAAAGATCGGGCCGTCTACTCGCACGGATTAGCGTCTTGTCGTTCGTGCCTCGTCAAAATGGGGAAGGTGCGGGCGGTGGCGGCAGCGCCTGGATCTGGCGGTTTTGGTGAAGACGCGCGCGAGCCATCGTTGTCCAGCACGCGGGAGCGGGCCCACGAAATAAGCGGCGCGCGATGCCGTTTTTCTCCACGCGCTAAACCCATTATACCGCGCGCGCGATTATTGCACGGCTGCTGGAGCGTCCGTTTCGGCTTCGCGCGCGTAAAAATGCAGTTTTTTTCGGCTAAGATAACGCGGCTGTTGGATACGCTCTTATTGCGTCCGTCGAGGAAGCCACGTTCTCCAGATATACTACTAGCTGCTACATATGCCGAGCGGTTTAATGGGATGGAGTGGGGATCCGTCGCGAGTATTTCTGCTGTCCAGTGCTCGCCTGCCACCGGCTGGTGCGGGACGGGAGCATCCTATGACGGCCAAGTGTACATTGTACAGTCGCCGCGTACCGCCATTGATCATGCGTTGGTGCCGTGCTTCTGGATGGCGAGCCCGTGCGGGTACAGGTCGCCGGAGCCCGCACCGCACGCGTCGGACGGTGGGAGTGGGCCGCACCTCCCCCCATTTTGCAGTGCAGTGTGGTTAGGCCGCCTGAGGCCGCAGCCGTGGGAGTCGTCGATGGCGAGCCGGTGCTGATACAGGTTGTTCTGCGGGAGCTTGTCCGCGCCCAAGCCAGAGCAGAGCCCCGAGGTGCGTCGGTGAGGTCGATGGCCTCGAGCTGCGGCAGAGGCCTATGTCCTCGGGGACGGCGGGGGAGGAGCAACAGCAGGCGGACAACGGCGGCGGCGCGATGGGCAGGTGCGGGTTCAAGCGAGTGTCCAGTCGAAGCGTCACGAATTGCCCCAGCAGACGGAGGACAAAGGGTTTTCATCTCGCGAAGAATCAGCAGTTGTGTTGTATATTGACTAAGCTAAATACCATTTTCGGTTTTAGTTGTGGTAAATTTGCAAACAAACCCTCGAGTCATAACGTATTCAAGCACTTCAAGCGACGTGCCCAGTCAAAGCCATAGTGTACCACTTGACCAGCCCCAACTCAGCAGATACGTAGCCAAATTCGTATTAGGGACTGTGGATGGATTTTTCTATTTACAAAATTCCTCTTCTTGCGCCGGCGTGGAGCTTGGGAGGTAATTCAGGAGCGGATGCAGATTGTGGTCTGCATCGACGGCATCTGGAAGATGATGGATCTGGGTTCGTGGTTCGTGGTAGGCAGGTATGGTTCTCTCCACCAACGTCTTAGTTCGGCGGGGGTGCCAGATCTCGAGTTCGATGGCATGTCCGGGTTGTTGCCCCGGTCTGATTCGTTCAACGGCAATGGCTTCGCCTTTATTGGCGAGCCACCTTGGAGGTCCGCAGAGCTGCATATCAGCGATGGAGCCGAGTCGAGCTCGGGTGTGGAGGTGATCTGTCATTTTCTCATTTGGTGGCTGCTATGGTGGTGCCAGAGGCAGGTGACTGGCGTTGGTGTCAAGCTCAGAGGATTCTTCAGTCTTTTTTGTAATTTTACTTCTTGGCTGGTGTTCCTGTGTGTAAAGGTTAGCGTCCTACTGTCTTTTCAGATTTGTCAGGTCGTGTACTATGATCCTTATGATAAAAATGAGACACGTATTACCATGCAAAAAAATTCCTCTTCTTGCCGCTAGTGCCGATTTAAAAAAGAAATTGTGTCACCCAGGCTCGGTTTAATAAAATACAAGGCCTAATATATTTTTTAATGTTGCTCTTGACCATTAATAAGATTAATATAAAATGTGTTCTCAGTCAAGCCCGGTTTTTCACCCTGGCTAGCACTCACCGGCACTGAAATATGGTACGACATGCCGCACCACCACCGCCACCACCACCACCACCACCTAACGCCGCCGCACCACCACAACCACCGAACGCCGCATTGAGTCGTGGGCTCCTCATACCACCAGGGTCGCCGCTCGGGCACCCAAGACCGCCCATCCACCGTTGCCACAACCTATGGACGTTGTTGACCGGTAAGGGGCAAAACCCTCCACCCACCCCAAAGCAGGCACCTTGCATGATTGAGCCTCATCAGCCGGATCTAGGCAACACTACTAGGAAAAGGGCTATAGATAGGATTGATTCTAATGGCGCACCAGACATGTGGTGCGCCATTGCTATATACTAATGGCGCACCATGTGTTGGTACGCCATTAGTTTCCAAATACTAATGGCGCACCACATCCCACGTGCGCCATTAGTAAAAAAATTTTTTTAATTTTTCAAAACTTCTAATGGCGCACCATGGGTGTGGTGCGCCATTACTAGTTTTAACTAGTAATGGCGCACCACACCCACCGTCGCCATTAGAAGTTTTGAAAAAAAGTAAAAAATTTATAAAATTTTTGTTAGTAATGGCGCACGGTTGACATGCGCCATTACTAGTTTAACTAGTAATGGCGCACCGTCCACCGTCTTATCATTACTAAGTTTTTATTAAAAAATTCAAAAAAAATTATATTTTTTTTCAAAACTAATAATGGCGCACCGTGGTTGTGGTGCGCCATTACTAGTTTAACTACTAATGGCGCACCACCCCACGGTGCGCCATTAGTAGTTTGCCCAGCTTCCTCCGAATGCACCCCCCCTGAACCGCCTTTTCAGTTTTAAAAAAAATAAAAAAATGATAAAAATGTCAAAAAAAATAAAATAAAATAAGTTTTCCATGTGATATGTGGTCTAGTTGTTGGAAAAATTTACAAATATAAATTTCGACTTTATTTGTAAAATCTCTCTGAAAATTTGTAAAATGGGCATAACTTTTGCATACGAACTCGGATTAAAAAGTTTTATATATGAAAAATCATCTACTCGAAAAGTTACATCCAAATTTAACCGGGGGAACCCCGTTAAACATTTTTAAAATCCTCAAAAGCCTAACAGAAAAAAAGTTACGGGGCTTTTAAGATCTGGAGGCAAAAAAATTCAAAAAAAAATAGTTTTTTAGTTTTTGTTAAATCTGGTCAAATTATGGTCAAACTAATTATTCAAGAATATTAGTGTTAATAAATAATTATTTTAGTTTTTTTGAATTTTGGTCAAATCTGGTCAAACTATGGTCAAACTATGGTCAAATCTGGTCAAACTATGGTCAAATCTGGTCAAACTGTGTGCGAACTAATTATTCAAGAAATATTAGTGTTACTAAAACAATAGTTTCAAACTCAAACAGTGAAATGTGTCAGTACATGCTCAAGCTAAATTCCTGAGGTTAATAGGATTGACATCTTACTATTGTCAGGAAAACAACAAGTGCAGACTTGGAAACGAGGGAGAATAGAACCCGGAAGTTAAGCGTGCTCAGGCTAGAGTAGTGAGAGGGATGGGTGACCTTTTGGGAAGTTTGACTATGGAGTGCGATTTGACCTGAGATTAAGCATATTGACTCGAGATTAAGCCATAGTGACCTGAGATTAAGAAAAAAACAAAAAAAAATTTAAAAAAAATCCTGCAAAAAAAATTTGAAAAAAAATTGTTACTAATAGCGCACTCCTATGTGGCGTGCGCTATTAGAAAAGAATTCTAGTGGCGTGATGCTAATGGCGCACCGGTAGTGCGCCATTAGTAGGCAAAACCGGTGCGCCATTAGAAGGCTTTTTCCTAGTAGTGCAAGGAAGCTCCGGCAGCCATAAGCCATGTCGCAACCGCCCATCACGCTTCTAGACCACTAGAGGATGACGCGCGCTTTGCTGCGCCGTTTTCCAGTCATAAGTTATGCCTTCCTTTTTCATACGGGTTTTTACGACGGTGTTTCTTTGTTGGTGCAAAGATGAAGAAAAAACAGATGGCTTTTATTTACGTTGGAGATGACGCCCACCTTCATCGTTCCGAATGTTCTTTATCATTGTTTTGGGAGCTCTTTCCTTTCTATGTAAATCATATTCTACTAAGAAGAGAATGCTTGCAACCTCACAATATGGATAAAAAATATCGGCTGTACAATTTCTTCTATACAATTCTGAATTCATGCCGATATGTTGCATGCACCAGGTAAAGATTCAGCACCCAAAGCATCAGCTGATAGCAGTCTTTGGCAATATCTTCAAAATATAATATCTCAACAGATTCCTTGATATCAACTTTATACCTCTAGTAAGACCACATATTATCAACAAGAACTGATACTGTAAATGTGAATACCAACGTAGGCATCCTGCAACTCCCCGCATAACCGTCGCCAGTCAATGTCTCGCCGCTAGAGATGACGCGTGTCGCGGTAGCTGGTCATTGACTCGTCGCTGGAGATGAAGAGACAGAGATTAAGAATAGCATAGACAATTTATCAAACACCTAGTAGACACATACGGTATGACAGAACATCCAATCAAAATTTGAAGAGCAAAAACTGAATGACGTCGAGAGGGAAGAGAAGATGGCATGTTGACCAGGCCGGCGGGACAGGGCAAGAAGCAGGCGCACCTAGGCTATGTATCCCCTTGTGTCCATCCATGGATTGATGTCTGGCAATGGCGTGTCTCAAAGACAGTATGGCACAACTCTGCTCCATATCACCGGAACAAACTGCAACAAAAAAGGATGGGGCGATCGAATGAAACAACGTCCGATCTATGTAGGCCAACTGATTAGTTTGCTGCACTTGCTAAACCCCATTTTTTTGGTTCGGTGCTTTTGATGTTTGAAACTTTGAATTGCAGTCCAAGGCTGCTTTCCGGATGTGCCTCTACCTCTAGCAGCGGCAAGCGGACACGATCGTCCCTCCAGCGGTGCCACCAAGCAGCACCAAAGGCTGCGCATGCGCACACATAAACACGAACCACCGCACCGAGCTAGCCTAGCCGACATGGCGTACGCCGCCTCGCCGCGGGTGCTCGGTCGCCGTCGCCGTCGCCGGGTGCCGCCAACTTCTCCCTCGCGCTGCCGGCGCCCCACCCGCGACAGCTTCCCCTCCGTCCTCGCTCCTATGTGGGCCTCCTCATCGTCCACGCCGACCAGGGCCGCACCACATCCCCACCATCATCGACACCCCCGAGCCCCGACCACCAGCAGTTCAGCTCGCGCCATCGTTGCGGGCTATTTCATGCTCGATGCCGCAAGTCGCAGCCGGCTCCGCACAGCCGCTCCCCACGCCCGAGCTAATCATCCACCCGGGCGACCTCCCCCGACGGCGAGTGCTACAT